>JARQOD010000001.1:565304360-565379331 GCA_033576555.1 Oophaga sylvatica | reverse complement strand
TGCAACGTTTGTTTAGGCGGTGCTTGGGGGAGGTGTAGCGATCGCTGCAACCTTGCACCGACTGGAGTCTCGGGCAATCGAGGATGTGCAGCACAGTTTCGCCTTTTGGCGGGCTGCAAGTCGGGATAATTTTTTGGAAGCACTGCCCACCAGGTTCAAGGTTGAGCCAGGCAAGGTTGTGCCGGAGTTTTGCCCGGGGGCTAGGGCCCCGACACAAAAATTACCCCGTTATCATAACTACCTTGCCTGGCAAGATGTAGACTTCCCAGCCATGACTCCAGTTTTCGCTGCAGTGCGGGTACCTCCGCGGTATGTCTGTTGTACCCTAACACATTCATTTGAAAACGCCTCTGACGCTTACCAAAGTGTTCGATACTGTGACACCTCCTGTGCAACACTGGGCTGTGAATTGGGGTCGGGTGCGACAGCGCTCTGTTGATGACTCCGAGCTTTCGCTTCTGGAGGAGGAGTAGGAGGAGGAGGGTGTAACGCCTACAGCCAACTGTTTCCTATACCGTGGGCTAGGCAGAAGTATCCCACGCCGCTGTCCCTGTGGACCTGCTTCCACCACTTCACCCAGTGCGCAGTGATGGACACGTAACGCCCTGCCCATGCTTACTGGACCATGCATCTGTTGTGAGGTGCACCTTTCCACTCACTGATTTTTTTGAGTACATAGACAATGTGTTGTGAATGGGTTTGAGATGAGTTCTGAGCAGAGGCTCCCTCTGGTGGTTACAAGCGGTGCTGTCTGTCCAGTGAAGATTGTGAGGACTGGGAATCAGGTGTTACTGCTGGTCTTATTTAAGGGAGTCACCTTCCATCAGGTTGCCGGTGATCAATTGTTCTGGTCTGAATCCTTTTATTCCAGTTTCCCTTGTAGCCTGCTGTGTCGTGTCTGCATCTCTGCTATCAGACAAGACATTTTCTTCTTTTGTGTTTGTGCTATATTTTTTGCATTTTGTCCTGCACTTCTGTGGGGGCCTTCAGGGTCCCCTCCGGGGGCTTCTGCCCTCTCAGTTTGTTCAGCCATGATGTTTGTACTTTTGCTTTTCCAGTTTTTTCAGTGGTGCTGTTTTGATTTTTGTTACACCAGAGAATAATTTAGGGGAAGAGGTCGTGTGATCTAGGTGTTTTTGAAATTAGTAGAGTTGGTGCCTTTCAGGGTTTTCTGGGATTGCAGTAAGTCCCCTTTACCTTTTCTATTTAGTTAGTTTGGGCCCCAGGTTTGCTCATACTATTTCTTTCTGTGTCAGTATTTCATCTTGTCTAACCGCCATTACTGTTTGGGGGCTTTCTATTATCTTTGGGGTTCTGCTCGGGACAGATAGCTTTCCTATTTCTATCTTTAGGTGTAGTTAGTTTCTCAGGCTGTGACGAGGCGTCTCGGACCAACGTAGGAACGCTCCACGGCTGCCTCTAGTTGTGGTGGTTAGTCAGGGTTATGCAATCTATAGATTCCAACTGCTCTGGTGTATTGCCTTTTTTACCTGCACTCCTCAGCTACCGAAACATAACAGTATCACCGGCCAAAAATTTAAAATTGTATGGTACCACAGAAGGGAAATTATTTGTGAAAGAAAAAAGGTTGTCAGAGTTGTCAGAGATATTTTTCTGTTTGTTGCATTTTTTTTTTCCTCTGTATCTCTGGGGGGGGGAGGATCTTTTCTCTCAATGGAGTTTGCACAGTTGTCTGGCGTGTGGATCAGCTTGCCGTGAGGTTCGGAGTATTGCTATCTATCTTGCTGGGTTGCCTGTTGTGGAACCTAGGATTCCCATGCAGATTTGTTTTTGGGGGATCGAGCTAAGTTTCAGAATTTCAAAAAAATTGTAAATTGTTTTTTGCCTTAAAATCTAAGTCCTCAGGGAACGCAGCGCAGCAGGTTCAAATTATCATCTCTTTCCTGCGCGGCGATCCTCAGGATTGGGCTTTTTCCCTGATACCTGGGGATCCTGTTTTGAGTGATGTTGATGCGTTTTTTCAGGCCTTGGGTTATTGTACGATGAGCCTAATGTCACTGATCAAGCTGAAAAAAGCCTTGTTGGCATTAATCAGGGGCTTGATGACGCTGAGTTATACTGTCAGAGATTCCGTAGGTGGGCAGTCCTGACCAAAGGGAATGACAACGCTTTGGCAGCCCTTTTCCGGAAGGGTCTGTCTGATAATGTAAAGGATGTTATGGTGGGATTCCCTGTCCCCTCTGGTCTCAATGATTCTATGTCATTAGCGATTCAAATTGACAGACGTTTGCGTGAGCGGAGAAGTATGCGTGGAATGGTGTTGCCTTGTGAACCAGCTTCTGAACCCATGCAGTGTGATAGAGTGGTGTCTGGGGCACAGCGTCATGAGTTTTCGAAGGCGCAATGGGTTGTGTTTCTACTGTGGTGATGCCTCTCATGCTGTTTCAGTCTGCCCTAACGGGGGGGAAGACGTTTTGCACGCTCAGTTGTCTTGGGTAGTGTTCAGACTAAGTTTTTATTAACTGTCACTCTGATATGCTCTTGTCCTCATTTTCTGCTCAGGCTTTCGTTGATTCTGGAGCAACTATTAACCTGATGGATTATGATTTTGCTAAACGTTGTGGATTTCCCTTGATACCCCACAGAAGTCTATTCCCCTACTGGGGATCGATTCTACCCCTTTGGCTGAGAATAAACCCCAGTTTTTCTACTCAGGTGATAATGAGGGTTGAACCTGATCACCAGGAGTGCTGCAAATTTTTGGTTCTGTATAATCTGCATGACATTATCTTGCTGGGTTTTCTTGGTTACAGTCTCATAATCCTGTTTTGGATTGGAAATCTGTGTCTGTAACAGTTGGGGCTGCCAATGTGTTAATACCAACACTCTTGTTTTTTCTGCCTCCCCCCAGGCTCAGGATGTTCCTGACTTTTTGATTGATTTTTTCTGATGTGTTTAGCGAAAGTAAATCTGCATCCTTGCCTCCCCATAGGAGCTATGACTGCGCTATTGAATTAGTGCCGGGTAGTAATTCCCTAAAGGTCGCCTTTTAACTTGTCTGTACCTGAACATGACGCTATGCGGTCTTATATCAAGGAATCATTGGGAGAAGGTCATATCAGCCATCCTCTTCACCCTTAGGTGCCGGTTTTTCTTTGAAGCCAAAAAGGATGGTTCATTAAGGCCGTGTATTGTTATCGTCTCTTGAACAATATTACTGTGAAATATCAATACCCCTTACCTTGATTTCTGACCTGTTTTCCAGGGTGAAAAACGCTACTTGGTTTACCAAGCTGACCTCAGAGGGGCGTATAACCTTATTCGCATTAAGCCGGGGATGAATGGAAGACGGCATTCAATACCCCTGAAGGGCATTTTGAGTACCTGGTGATGCCCTTTGGGCTCACTAATGCTCCTTCCGTCTTCCAGTCCTTCATGAATGACATTTTCAGGGAATTTGTGGACAAATTTCTGATTGTTTATTTGGATGATATCTTGATTTTTTCTAATGACTGGGACTCTCATGTGAAACATGTTCGAACTGTATTCCAGATTTTGAGAGAGAATGCTCTGTATGTGAAGGGATCAAAGTGTCTTTTTGGCGTACAGAGGATCTCATTTCTGGGATTCATTTTGTCCCCATCTGTTATTGAAATGGACCCGGTCAAGGTTCAGGCCATCTGTGATTGGGTCCAACCTACTTCATTAAAGGCTCTTCAGAGATTTTTGGGTTTTGCCAATTTTTATTGTAAATTTATTGGTAATTTCTCGGTTATTGTTAAACCATTAACTGATTTGACCAGAAAGGGTTCTGATGTGGTGAATTGGCCTCCTGAGGCAGTCTCTGCATTTCAGGAACTTAAGCAGAGATTCACTTCTGCTCCTGTTCTACGGCAGCCTGATGTTTCTCTGCCATTTCAGGTGGAGGTTGATGCCTCTGAAATTGGGGCAGGTGCCGTTTTGTCCCAAAAAGATCCAGAGACCTCTAAAAGTAACCCTTGTGCCTTTTTCTCTCGAAAATTTTCTCCTACTGAACGTAATTATGACGTGGGTAATCGGGAGTTATTGGCCATGAAGTGGGCTTTTGAAGAGTGGAGACATTGGCTGGAGGGAGCCAAACATCAGGTGGTGGTCCTTACGGACCATAAGAATCTGGTCTATCTGGAATCTGCCAAGCGACTCAATCCTAGACAGGCCAGGTGGGCCTTGTTTTTCACACGTTTTAATTTTGTGGTTTCCTTTCTTCCTGGCACTAAGAATGTTAAGGCGGATGCCCTCTCGAGGAGTTTCCTTGCGGACTCTCCTGAGTTATCTGATCCTTCTGTTATTTTGAAAGAGGGTGTAGTTCTTTCCGCCATCTCGCCCAATTTGAGACTTGCTCTGGAGGGGTGTCAGGAGGATAGGCCCGAGCGCTGCCCTGTTGGAAAATTGTTTGTCCCGGACCAGTGGAAAAAGAGTGTGATGTCTGAGATTCATTGTTCCGCATTGGCTGGGCATCCCGGAATTTTTGGTACCAGAGACTTGGTTAGTCGGTCCTTTTGGTGGCCTACCTTGTCTCGTGATGTCAGGGAATTTGTGCAGTCCTGCGGGACTTGCTCTCGCTCCAAGCCTTGCTCTCGCTCTAGTGGTTTGTTGATGCCATTGCCTGTGCCCAAGAGACCATGGACCCATATCTCTATGGATTTCATTTCCGACCTTCCTGTTTCTCAGAGAATGACCACCATCTGGGTAATTTGTGATAGGTTTTCCAAAATGATACATCTTGTGCCATTATATAAGTTGCCTTCCTCCTCTGAATTGGTGCCGTTGTTCCTTCAGCACGTGGTTCGTTTACACGGCATTCCTGAGAACATTGTGTCTGACAGAGGAGTCCAGTTTGTTTCCAGATTTTGGAGGACTTTTTGTTCTAAACTGGGTGTTCAATTGTCTTTCTCCTCGGCATTTCATCCTCAGACCAATGGTCAAACTGAGAGAACAAACCAGACATTGGAGACTTATCTAAGATGCTTTGTGTTTGCTGATCAGGATGACTGGGTCTCTTTTTTGCCTTTGGCTGAGTTTGCTCTTAATAATAGGGCTAGCTCTGCCACTTTGATGTCTCCATTTTTTTGTAATTCTGGGTTTCACCCTCGATTTTCTTCAGGACAGACGGAGGCTTCTGTCTGTCCAGGTGTTGACTCTGTTGTGGAGCGTATGCAACAGATTTGGGACCAGGTAGTGGAGAGGTTGTCCCTCTCTCAGGAGAGGGCCCAGCGGTTTGCTAACCGGCATAGGACTGATGGTCCTCGGCTTAAAGTGGGGGACTTGGTCTGGTTGTCCTCAAAGAATATTCCTATGAGAGTAGCATCTCCTAAATTTAAGCCTAGGTTCATTGGACCTTATAAGATCATGGAGATTATTAATCCTGTTTCTTTTCGTTTGCTTCTTCCAGGGACATTTAAGATCCATAACGTGTTCCACAAGTCCTTGTTGAAGAGCCAGTGGTTCCTGCTGCTGTGCCTCCTGACCCTGTTTTGGTTGAGGGCAATCTGGAGTATGTGGTTGAGAAAATATTAGATTCTCGTTTTTCTAGACGGAAACTCCAGTATTTGGTTAAATGGAGAGGTTATGGTCAGGAAGACAATTCTTGGGTGTTTGCTTCGGACATCCATGCTAGGAGACTTATCCGTGCGTATCATAGAACTCATCCTGACCGACCTGGTTGCTCAAATGAGGGTTCGGTGACCCCTCCTCAAGGGGGGGTACTGTTGTGAATGGGTTTGAGATGAGTTCTGAGCAGAGGCTCCCTCTGGTGGTTACAAGCGGTGCTAGTCTGTCCAGTGAAGATTGTGAGGACTGGGAATCAGGTGTTACTGATTGGTCTTATATAAGGAAGTCACCTTCCCATCAGGGTTGCCGGTGATCAATTGTTCTGGTCTGGATCCTTTATTCCTGTTTCCCTTGTAGCCTGCTGTGTCGTGTCTGCATCTCCTGCTAACAGATAAGACATTTTCTTCTTTTGTGTTTGTGCTATATTTTTGCATTTTGTCCTGCACTTCTGTGGGGGCCTTCAGGGTCCCCTCCGGGGGCTTCTGCCCTCTCAGTTTTGTTCAGCCACTGATGTTTGTACTTTTGCTTTTTCCAGTTTTTTCAGTGGCTGCTGTTTTGATTTTGTTACACCAGAGAACTAATTTAGGTGGAAGAGGTCGTGTGATCTCAGGTGTTTTTGAAATTAGTAGAGTTGGTGCCTTTCAGGGTTTTCTGGGATTGCAGTAAGTACCCTTCCTATCCTTTTCTATTTAGTTAGTTTGGGCCCCAGCGTTTGCTCATACTATTTTCTTTCTGTGTCAGTATTTCATCTTGTCTAACCGCCATTACATGTTTGGGGGCTTTCTATTATCTTTGGGGTTCTGCTCCGGGGCAGATAGCTTTCCTATTTCTATCTTTAGGTGTAGTTAGTTTCTCAGGCTGTGACGAGGCGTCTAGGACCAACGTAGGAACGCTCCACGGCTGCCTCTAGTTGTGGTGGTTAGTCAGGGTACTGCAATCTCATAGATTCCAACTGCTCTGGTGTATTGCCTTTTTTACCTGCACTCCTCAGCTACCGAAACATAACACAGTGCGGTCTTTCACATGCTGGTGGAGGGCAGGGATGGCTTTTCGAGAAAAGTGCCGACTAGGTTGGTCATAGCGAGGGACAGCGTAGGCCATGAGGTCCCTGAATGCAGCGCTTTCAACTAAACGGAAGGGCATCATCTCTAATGCGATCAGTTTGCCAATGTAGGCGTTCAAAGAAAGTGTGCGCGGATGAGAGGGTGAGTACTTTTTGGACCTACTCATAGTTTCTGGTAGGTGAGCTGTACTTGAGAGCTGCATATGGGGGAACTACCGTTGGACATGACGGACTGAGAGGGGGTTGGTGATGTTGATGGTAGTGGTGTTGCTGGTGGTGATGGCGATGGCCTACATGCACTCTTTCGTTGCAAAAATCGACTGATTCCCTTTTTGCTTTGGCCTTGCACCGACACCTCAACACTTGTTGCTGCTGGTGTGCCAACCGGTGGTGTTACAGTGGGGGAAGCGATGGAGCATTGGTGGCTAACTTCAGTTGGAGCAGGTGCACATGTGCTAACTGAGCTTTTGTAGTCCGTCCACGCTTGAAAGTGCATGGTATTTAAATGTCTAAGCATGCAACTGGTATTCAAATTTTTGACATTTTTACCTCTGCTAAAGTTCCTTCCTCACTTCTTACATGTAACCTTGACATCATCAATAGGATTTTGCTCAAAAAAGTGCCAAACTGCACTTTTCCTACTATTGTATAAATTTTCAGAGCTTGCACGCTGTTATACTTGGACCGTCTGTCCAAGCTGTCCTGCCACTTTTTTGTGGGGTTTTCTAACACGTTTTTTTACAGCTGCGGGACTCACAGATAAACCCTGCTGCGATGTCGACAACTGCTGCGGAGCCTCCTCAGCTTGTGAGTTATATTTGTCACTGTCAACTTCTTCCCCCACTGGATGCCAATCTGGTTCAACAGCTGCGTCATCCATCATCTCCTCTTCTATTTCATCTGCACCTTTCTCTGTGTGAATGCGTACGGTGCTATAGTATGCGGGAAGGGGCACCTGAGTTTCATCAGGGTCAGCTTCTGGACACTGCGAAGGCAATGTAGTGCTCTGTGGGAATGTACCAGCAGAATCATCTATCAGTGGCTGTGCATCAGTGCACTCCATGTCAGATTCATCTCGGACTGGTGAATTCATGATTTGACTTGTTAACCCTGGCATGGGATGTGAAAACAGCTCCATGGAGTAATCACCAGCACTGCAGGCTGCCGCATCCTTCACTTTACTTGGGGGTGAAGGACAAAAGGAGTCTCAGGAAGGAGTAGGCCACTATTTTAAAATGAGGAAAACTGTGGTATATCACTAACGTACAGCTGAGAACAGTGTTGGTGTAATTAGAAATATCCGTAGATATTTGGTAGGAACAAAGGTGCTCAGAGTCTCAGGAAGGAGTAGGAAGGAAGGAGTCTCAGGAAGGAAGGAGTAGGCCCCAATTTTAAAATGAAGAAAACTGTGGTATATCACTAGCATACAGCTGAGAACAGTGTTGGTGTAATTAGAAATATCCGTAGATATTTGGTAGGAACAAAGGTGCTCAGAGTCTCAGGAAGGATTAGGCCACAATTTTAAAATGAGGAAAACTGTGGTATATCACTAGCGTACAGCTAAGAACAGTGTTGGTGTAATTAGAAATATCCGTAGATATTTGGTAAGAACAAAGGTGCTCAGAGTCTCAGGATGGAGTAGGCCCTAATTTTACGATGAGGAAAACTGTGGTATATCGGTAGCGTATAGCTGAGAACAGTGTTGGTGTAATTAGCAAAACTGTACTATATAAGTAGCGTACAGCTGGAATCACTGTGGGTGTAATTTTAAATCTCCCTAAATATTTCTGGGGTAACACACACGCTCACAGCCGCAGTATGGAGTACACCACAATAGTAAGATCAGGAATCAGGATAAGTGTACTATAGCAGTAGAGCACAGCTGTATACAAAGCTGGGGTATTTGGTAATCTCTGTATAGATTTTCGTAGTCACACAAAGACGCTCGCTCAGTATTGATTTTGCACCGTAATACAGACGGCAGTAAAACACAACTGTATCAAACGATACCAGCTGTATACACTTTTGGTCAAAAAAAAAAAAAACAGGTATGGTTTTACAGACTCACACACAGATAGCAGGCTTTTCTATGTACACGGTACTGTGTGAGGAGCATACAGCTCTATACGGTGTGGGCCAAAATGAAGGCTCAGTAACTGTGCAGAAAATTATTATTTCAGTATTACTGCTGTGTAGCTGCTTTGAAAAAAGCAGTCTGCACAGCAGTGTCCACACAGCTATACAGCTAGCAGGCAGCCTACAAATTGGATATGCTGCTGCACTGAAAAAATGTCTACTCTCTCAATGGCAAAGAGCAGAGTGCACAGTAAGAATCAGCACTGCTGCTCCACACTACGAATTCCTCCCCTGTCAGTGGCTGCCAGCCTAAGAAACAGTGCTGCTGCACACACAAAAAAGCACCACTGTGACTGCACACTAACTTGGCAGCACAATCGCTATCAGCACAGACACAGATTTGTCTTTTTTCTGCATTCTTAACGCTCTCCCTCATGAGAACAAGCGGCAACTACCTCTCCCTACGCTAAGATCGGCTGAAGTAAAATGGCGGTCGGCGGTGAGGGCGTTTTATATGCCCTGTGATGCCACAGAAAGCCAGCCAATCACTGCAATGCCCTTCAATAAGATGGTGGTGGTGGCTGCACGCGTCATCACGTTGCCCACAGTGTGCGCCCTTCATTATTGGCTGAAATATGGCGCTTTCAGCATTCAGGGAAACCGACTGGAGCGATAAAGTCGCCGAACACGTGGCCGACCTCACGCTATGGTCGGGTTTCGGTCTGGGAAACCCGACTCTAGCGAAAGTAGGTAATTTTTGAAGGTGTTGACCTATTTCGCTCAACTCTAGTGAGGACGTCCACGTTCCTGGGCCCTAAGCATAGGGTAGGAAGAAGAAGGGACCAGCAACCCCTGAAGAAGCCGGTGAAGGATTCACCGTGGGAAACATGAGCCCAAAGAGAGTGAGTTTACGTAGCAGTAGTCCAGTGGAAGAACCACTGAAGGAAAGCTCAGCAGAAGAGGTCGTGCATGAGCGTAGAAGCGAGTGGGCCAGCAGAAGTATCCAGGCAGGATAACCAAAGAGGGAAAAACAAACTAGTAGATGTGTCTTTCTTATGCTGGATTGAAGTGTCTCCAGGGGAAGAGATCGAAGTGCCGTTTTCACCGGGCTCCTCGTCCCGTCAATACTTAGTGGTCCATTCTGGTGTAGCAGAGAAGAGGCAGAATTGAGAAAAATTTATTGCTGGTATCGATTAAGACGTGCTTATGGTGTCTTGAATGTACTGTATCCAGAGAAAAATAAAGCAGAACTGTTTGACGTGATTTGGGACTCTGACTCTAATTGCTCTGTACGCTCCCTCACGGGAGAACACCCCAGGCGAATGGAGACTACAGATGTAAAATACATAGCAGCTTCCAGTGCATCGGCCCCGCGGCCGTCCCTTTACAAGTGGCGTAGTCGGCAGAATCTCATTGCCCCATCTGGCAGTGACACCATAGCAAGGATGAAGTACATGGGAGCCGCGACTTTGGAAGCTATTACCCTGTATCTAGATTGAGGAATGCTCTGAAAAATTCCAAGAGATGGAGATGTCTGATAGATCGGATGTGACTAAAGTACCGGACTTGACTAAAGAAAAGATTTAGGAAGATGCTTCAGATCCCAAGATGGCGTCTGACAAAATGGAGAATTCTGGCGCCAAAAAGGACTGTCCTTGTCATCAACCTGCACTTTGTAGGCGTGATGGTGACTCAGTGGCGCCAAAGGAGAACTGTCAACAAAGACGGGAATGCCCCTGCGAGGAGAATGCTGAGATGGACACTTATGGTTTCCCACCTAATGCTGGAAAATGAGTGGAGAGGCCCCGAGAGCCCCACCCTGGAACAAGAGTGGCTCTGAAGATGGCCCTGAGTGTCAGGTACCATCACCACTGACATCTGAGACGGCGGAGACAATGCCACAGGGCCACAGTAAAGGCGTCAGCCGCATGGAGTGGCGATGGAGAAGGGAAGAGAGGATCCGTCCCAGCAGGATCTGGGCTGAGCTCTCTGAAGACGAGCTCACGTTATGGCTGGGAACCGTGTGCCCGCATCCGCGGAGCACGGCTTCATCTTTTCTTCCCCTGCCGGCCCCGTGTCTCCCGGCTCCAGAACAGATGGGACCTGATCCGGAGGCGCTCGTGCAGGTTAAGATGGAGTCCAGAGCGGCTTCAGCACCGGGCCGGGATGACTTGGCCCAAGCTCTGTACGCTTCCTCACAGGAGAACATCCCAGGCGAATGGAGACTACAGAGGTAAAATACCTTCCGGTGCATCGACCCCGCGGCAGTCCCTTTACAACCATATATCTACACTGTACCTATTCACATGGGTCTCATCATAGTGGCATACTGTATTTTTTGGACTATAAGACGCACTTTTTTCCCCAAAAGTTTTTGGGGAAAATGGGGGTGCATCTTATAGTCAGAATATACTTACAAATGCTGCGGCGGTGCTCTGTGCTGCTGGGGAACTCCGCCGGCATTTGTCAAAGCCCACAGGCTCCCGCAGATCCATTGCTGCGATGTGGTGGCCTCAGGGAAAATAGCCACCGGGGGCGGTGCATACTCAGATTGAGTCTGAATCTGAAGTTGCGCTGTCCTCAGCAGCCATTTTCCCAGATGTCACACTGCAGCAGATTGCGATCTTGGCAACGAGATCTCAGGAAAAAATCTCATTTCCGAAATCGCAATCTGAGTATGCGCCGTCCTCTACGGCCATTTTCCCGGAGGCCACCGCATCGCAGCAATGGATCTGAGGAGGCCTCCGGGCTTTGACAATATGCTGGTGGAGCCCCCCCCCAGGACAGAGCACCAATTCCACAGGACAGAGCACTACCGCCGCACCTGTCGCAAAATGCCAGTGGAGCCACGCCACACCACAAAGCACCACTGTCGGAATCTGTTTCAAAATGCCAGTGGAGCCCCCAGCACCACCACCGCACCAGCCTGGGATGTGATTTCCCGGAGACCACCGCACCAGCCTGTCCCACCGAACAACCCGTGACGACGCTCCCCTGTGACCACTTCCCCCCGGTAAGCTGAATTCAAACTGTAAGACAGACCCCCATTTGACATTATTTTATTCACTGTTTTCCTTTTGAAAATTTGGGGTGCATCTTATGGTCCGGTGCGGCTTATAGTCCAAAAAATACGGTATGTAAATGAGTAAAATACTTTTGACATGTTGTCGATGAATTACTAATATTTTCTAAGATTTTTTTTTTTACTAGCACATTGTGAGTCATTTATTGTTTATTAAACATTTTGTTATTTTATTATTTTTTTCTAATTATTTATTTTCATTATCATTATTATTTTCATAATAACTGATCCTTTATTCTCATTTTTAAATTTTTTCATTTTTATTCCACTTAATTTTTCCTCATTTGTTTAGTTTCACCTTCACATTTTTATCTTTTTTCACACTTCATGAGGCTGTTTCACAATGGCAGCTTTCATAAGCTTTTTTTATTCATATATAAATCTAATTTTTCATCATGACAACACATGAGTAGCAAAATTACCTTTCTTCTTTGCACACATACGTTTCACTTATCTTATTTTATTATCTTGTCTAACATAAGTTATCTTTTTCGCCTTACAAACATACATCATTTTACATTGCAGGCACTATTGAACATTTGATTCCAGTGTTTCCTGGCTCTGGTCTGCACCTTCATTTTGCGGTGTGTGCTTGTCCTCATCGATGTGCTGCAGTTGTCATGGTGACGTGTACAATGACGTCCTTCTCTCTGCCCAACCCTTGAAACATCAGCGGTAGGTGACAGCCAATGACATCGAACGCAGAACCCGCGGATTCCGGATTACCGCTTGGCTGGCACAAACGCCGCTCCATCCCACATTTTGAAGTTCTCTGCACACTATAAAAGGATGGAGGTCCACCTTCTGTGCACATACCCCCAGAAAGAAGCATATGTGAAACGCAAATCGGGGTCTCTATCCTCAGCCTCTAAACCATATTGAAGGTTATTACAGTATTTCTATATTTACTATGCATGGCTATGTTATATACTAATCACTAGAGGGCATTCCACCGATATTGCTAATGGCTGACTTACTAACATTTAATTTCTGTGTTTGTATTTTGCATATGACCACTTTATCTTTCAAAAGGTAGAAGAGAGAACAAGAGGATCTGCAATCTTGGACCTAATTCTTACCAACAGGGAGCAAATATGGTTGAGGAAGTAAAGGTGGCTGGGAGTTTAGAAGGCAGCAATCATGTTGTCCTTGAATTTTGGAATAAAAGAGAAAAACCAGCGAGGACTCAAACTTTAAGTTTGGACTTCAGAAAGGCAAATTTTAATGAACTCAGAAAGAGGAAGGTTCAATGGCTGGATGTTATAAAGGACAGAAAGAAGGAAGGGGGGGGGTTGGAAAAATTAAATTCTCACTGCACAATCAGTAACAATCCCAAAGATAAGGAAGTGGAAGAATTTAAAAAGACCGTGATGGATGAACACAGAACTTACACACTTGTTAAACATGAAAAAAGAAATGTATTTTATTGGAAAGAGGGGGGCCCATCTAAAGAAGAATATAATGCTGTCTGCAGGGAATGCAGGGCAAGCATTAGAAGAGCTAATTAATACCAGCTTTGAAGTGAGCCTTGCAAGGGAGACCAAAAGTAAAAAAGGATTTTGGAGGTTAAACCAAGGGTATAAGCTTATGACATATGCAATTTACTTTTATCTAATAGTTGATGCACTACTAGCATTTTAAATGGGATACTGTTGATGTGTATCATGTTTGAGAACTAGAAGAAATGGAACCGGTTCATAATTGTCTTTGTATAATATTTGGAGTGTTATATATACCTTTTGCAATTGCACATGTAATCAGGACTGTTAGTGCCATAGGAAATTATCCATGCTTTGTATACTATCCCTCCTCTGTTTTTAATTAGTTTATACAATCTTCACTCTGATATTTTGTAGCACTTAAAAGTTTTCCATGTAAGCATTTAACTCACTGTTTCCTCCCTCTTTACGCATATATACAAATACACACACACACTGTATACAGGTGTTCAAGCAAGAATCTTAAAAAAGGGAATCTAGTGCACAGTATATACATTGTGCAGATCACAATTTTGACTTTGCCATAAATGATTTTGCAAAATTTATCCCAGAACTAAGCAAATTTAGCAACATAATTGAAAACTTGCATCACTTTTTTGGCAACAGTATCAAACAATGGACTTCATTAACAAACATATCGTCAGCATCTAAAACTGGTAACATTGCTCTGAAAAGATTGTGTCCAGCTAGACAGTCTATCAGGAATGATTCCATCATGGCACTAAGGTATTGCTACAATGATATACTAAAGGCAATGACAAAAAAGATCTTGAAGTCAGGCTAAAATTCCACTGACAGCAATGATGACTTAGCTTAAAGAACAACATCAGCACCTTTGAGTTTGTGTTGACAGGTGTCATGCAGTCTAGGATTCTAAAGGTTGATGAACCAATTTCAAAGTGTTTGCAATCTAAAGACACAAATATTGAAAAACCAACACTATTACTTCAAAATGCAATTTAAGTGTGGGCGTGGCCTAGTCATCCAGCCGGACGGATGTGCTCCAATGCAGCTCCTGCTAATAGGCTGTAATTTTCATGTAAATTGCCAATATAAAGTAGTCCAGTTGACTTTAAAAAGGACCAACTGACTGTAGTACATCCCTGGCCCTGGGATAGTGTCGATGGATGAAGCAGCACAGACCGGCTCCCACACGCAGCGGCAGAGTACCTCACAGGCTTGGAACCAAGGAGCCATTAGCTGAGCCAGGCCAGACTGGTAAGCTCTGGAAAATCTGTGGACAGCAGCCTGCTCCGCACGCAGCAAAGGAATCTGACCGCCCAGACCGAATGCCGAAGAGAGTATACAAGAGGAATGGGAGGCGAGGAGCAATATAAAGAGTGGCGCCCTTGAACTGCATACGCAGCTGCAGCACGCCGGGGTTTCTCTCAATGCCCATCTGGTGCATGCAACGGCCCTGCTTACCCTGTGACTTCCGCCCGTAGCGGAGGGCACCTGGAGAGGAGGGGCGGGGAGTCCGGAGGCCTCCGGCATTGGACCACGTGGAGCAGCGGTTGACGGCATCAACCCGGAAGAGGAGAGACCATGCGGCCATCTTTGGTGGTGAACACAGAAAACCAGACCCAGTGGACAGACTCCATGGGGGGTCACGGATCCCACACATGGCTGAAGACCCTGGTCGGCGGGCCCATCTTCCAGGGAGTAAAGAAGGGAGTGACAGGAGAGGAGGAATCCGGGGAGTGTCCCTTTGAAGAGCAGCTTATGCGCGTCGGGTTCTTTCTCCATCTACCTCTGGTAAGCGCGACTGCCCTGCTTGCCCTCCACCTGTGGTTCCGGGGAAAAAGAGGGGCGCTCAAGCGCTGGTGTGGGTGACTGGGGGCCTCCGGGTTGTGTGGATCTCTGGATGGTGGCGCTACCTGAAGGGAGAGAGCCCCGGCAACCATTTTGGGGTGTAAGCACAGGGATCACCGAACCCAGTAGGTAAACTCCCTGGAAGGACACTGATCTGGGAAGGTGATGGACTGAGGCGAGCATACTAAAGGAGAAGCCTTGCATACAGGGTGTGCCAGGCTCCCCAAAAATCCGGGGTTTGCCGCTTTGATCCCCGTTAGGAAACAGCTTTAATCTGCCCATTCACTCTCCTCTCATATAAATTAAACTATATGGACTATAAATAAAGGTCTACAGAGAAAGATTGGAGACAAACAATTCACAGACCACTGAAAACTTTTTGAAGCGTTTCATAAGCCACAAATGCTTAGTTCTTCTTTGTACTAGATGACGAAAGAGATGCTCTGTTGCCACCTTCTGACCATAAGATTAGATTACAGCTATTTTAACTCTAACCATTTCAGAAGATCCTCTATGAACCATCCAAAGTGATTATGTAATTTCAAAATTCATGAACGAGTGGTGATCTGCTAGGGTATGCTTAGGCTGCTTTCACATATCACTTTTTTGCCGTCAGTCATAATCCGTTGTCTAGACAGATCAACGATTTTGTCGCAGATTGTGAAAAACTGATCCGTTTTTTTGACGGATCCAACGTCATATCCGTCGCATCAGTTTTTTCATCCGTTTCTTCTGTTTTTCGACGGATCAATTTTTTAAAAGCCGGCAATTCAGTGCGCTGTACAGTAAAATCACACTGACATGCTTAATAAAGAATCGATATATACACATAGAATACATACATATATATACTGTATATAGCTATATGAAAAAGTCTGGGCGCCCTTATTAATCTTAAGCTTAATGTTTGATAAAAATTGGTGTTTTTGCAACAGCTATTTCAGTTTGATATATCTAATAACTATTGGACACAGTAATGTTTCAGCCTTGAAATGAGGTTTATTGTACTAACAGAACATGTGCAATCTGCATTCAAACAAAATTTGACAGGTGCATAAGTATGGCCACCCTTATCATTTTCTTGTTTTAAATACTCCTACCTACTTTTTACTGACTTACTAAAGCACTTTTTTTGGTTTTGTAACCTCATTGAGCTTTGAACTTCATAGCCAGGTGTATGCAATCATGAGAAAAGCTACTTAAAGTGGCCACTTGTAAGTTGTTCTCCTGTTTGAATCTCCTCTGAAGAGTGGCATCATGGGCTCCTCAAAACAACTGTCAAATAATCTGAAAACAAAGATTATTCAACATAGTTGTTCAGGGGAAGGATACAAAAAGCTGTCTCAGAAATTTAACCTGTCAGTTTCCACTGTGAGGAACATAGTAAGGAAATGGAAGAACACAGGGACAGTTCTTGTTAAGGCCAGAAGTGGCAGGCCAAGAAAAACATCAGAAAGGCAGAGAAGAAGGATGGTGAGATCAGTCAAGGACAATCCTCAGACCACCTCCAGAGAGCTGCAGCATAAACTTGCTGCAGATGGTGTCACTGTGCATCGGTCAACTATACAACGCACTTTGCACAAGGAGAAGCTGTATGGGAGAGTGATGCGAAAGAAGCCGTTTCTGCAAGCTCGCCACAAACAGAGTCGGCTGAGGTATGCAAAAGCACATTTGGAGAAGCCAATTTCTTTTTGGAAGGTCCTGTGGACTGATGAAACCAAGATTGAGTTGTTTGGTCATACAAAAAGGCGTTATGCATGGCGTCAAAAAAACACAACATTCCAAGAAAAACACTTGCTACCCACAGTAAAATTTGGTGGAGGTTCCATCATGCTTTGGGGCTGTGTGGCCAATGCCGGCACCGGGAATCTTGTTAAAGTTGAGGGACGCATGGATTCCACTCCGTATCAGCAGATTCTTGACAATAATGTTCAAGAATCAGTGACAAAGTTGAAGTTACGCAGGGGATGGATCTTTCAGCAAGACCATGATCCAAAACACCGCTCCAAATCTACTCAGGCATTCATGCAGAGGAACAATTACAATGTTCTGGAATGGCCATCCCAGTCCCCAGACCTGAATATCATTGAATATCTGTGGGATCATTTGAAGAGGGCTGTCCATGCCCGGCGACCATCAAACTTAACTGAACTGGAATTGTTTTGTAAAGAGGAATGGTCAAAAATACCTTCATCCAGGAACTCATTAAAAGCTACAGGAAGCGACTAGAGGCTGTTATTTTTGCAAAAGGAGGATCTACTAAATATTAATGTCACTTTTCTGGTGAGGTGCCCATACTTATGCACCTGTCAAATTTTGTTTGGATGCAGATTGCACATTTTCTGTTAGTACAATAAACCTCATTTCAAGGCAGAAACATTACTGTGTCCAATAGTTATTAGATAAAAAAATACCAATTTTTATAAAACATTAAGCTTAAGATCAATAGGGGTGCCCAAACTTTTTCATATAACTGTATATATATATATATATATATATATACACACATGTCATTGAGACACATATATACATATATATTTATAGTTCATAGAGTTCTACATAGCATAATAGCCGCTAAATTGCCGGCTTCAGTAAAATCATTGCTGAACCCGACATGATGTGACAGTTTTCATATAGTAACCAATGTCATATCAAAACTTTTTATATATGTCAGTGTTTAATCAGTTTAGTAGTTTGTGTTACGAAAAACTGGGAACTCTGTGGGTTAAATTTAAGGCTATAATCGCGGAAAAAAATTGAGTGAGCTCCCGCGCAATTTTCTCCGCCAGAGAGGGAAAGCCAGTGAGTGAGGAAAGATATTCATAGCCTAGAGAGACCATTGTTTTTGGGCCCCTCCTGGCTAAACATCTGGCCCTAGCTACCCCAGAAAAGGAGTAGATGCGCCTTTTCTGGCACTTAGCCTCTCTATTCCCATTGCCTTTAGTGGTGGCTCATGGATTAATAAGGGGTTAATGTCACCTTGCTATTGAAAGGTGACATTAATCCGGGTTAATAATGGAGAGGTGTCAGGGACTGGTGCTAATGCTAATGGCCCGGCTGTAAACCACTGCAGAATGAATTAAACCATGTCTGCGCAGGCGCCCCGGCTGACCGGAGATGAACTGATTAGCGTGGGAGTTTCTGAACTTTTTCCCATGCTATCGAGTTCACTTCAGGTCAGCCTGGGACTCCACGCAGCCTAACTGACTACCGCTGACGTCAGTGAGGCTGCATGGAGTCCCCAGCTGACCTGAAGTGACCTCAATAGTGTGGGAAAAAGTTCAGAAACTGTCCTACGCTAATCAGTTCATTCCCGGTCAGGCTGGGAGGCTGCGCAGACATGACTTAATTCATTCTGCAGTGGTTTACAGCTGGGCCGGTAGCATTAGTACCGGTCTCTGTTGTAAACTAGTTAACCCCTTGTGATGGATTGCAGCGGGGGACCTGACTGAACGGCGGAGAGGTATGGATATTGTTGTTTTTTTATTTTATTATTTTTTACAGGAGAAAAAGGGATTCAGTTGGATTGGTAGAATAATTTGGTCAACAACTGTGTAATTATTTCATTAAAATAATTTTTAATGAATGTGTTTTTTAAACCCTTTACTACTGTAGGATTAATAAAAGATAGTTGTCTTATTGACACCTCCATTATTAACCAGGGTTAATGTAACCTTTCAATAGCAAGGTGACATTAACCCCTTATTAACAAATGAGCCACCACTAAAGGCAATGTGAGAGAGGCTAAGTGCCAGAAAAGGTGCATCTAATCTGGTGTGGCTGGAGCTAGATGTTTGTAGCCAGGAGGGGCCCAAAAACAATGGTCCTTCTTTAGGCTATGTATATCTGTCCTCAGTCACTGGCTTTCCCTGTGACGGAGGAAATTGCGCATTTATTTTCCACGATCATAGCCTTAAATCTAACCCCTAGAGTTCCCAATTTTTTGTAACACAAACTACTAAATTGATTAAACACGGACATATATAAATCGTTTTGATATGACATGGTTTACTATATGTAAACCATGTGTCATATCATGTTGGGTTCTGTAATGATTTTACAGAAGCCGGCAACTGATTTAGCGGCTATTATGCTATGTAGAACTCTATGAACTATAAATATATATATGTGTTAGGGTCTGCGGAACGCACCAAATATAAGATGTGGAGAGGTGCGTTCGCAGCCCGGGGTCCACCGTGCAGGCGGAGCCTGCTGCTAGTAAAATGGCGCAAGAAGCGAACTCTGTTATCCCGCAGAGTCGCCAAAATAAACGCCGTAACGCGCTGTGGCAATATGTGCGAACTCTGTTAATCCACAGAGTCGCTAGAAGGAGTGCCGCAGCGCTATATGGCGATGTGTGCGAACTCACTTAACACAACTGAGTCACAAAATAAACACGCTAGGGCGCTGTCTATCGTTCAAAGCGAACCCTGTTACGTCACAGAGCCGCTGAGACAAACTTCTGTGTCCTGTCAGGCACCCAGGTACAGTGAACAGCTAAGCGAACATAGAACGTGATCATGCGCTAATGTCCTCGCGGGAAGTCACCCGCAATCTATGGCGTCTGAACGCCAGGCCCTGAATACGGCAATCAAACTCCTCACCGGTTATGCCGGCAATCTAGGGCATCTAGGACACCGACCCTGACCAGCTAGCATACCAAACTCCTCACCGATTAAGTCGGTATTCTAGGGGCTTATTTTAGCCGGGCCCTAACCACACACACGCATGACCACACTGGCGCTAAGCATATAATGATTGATATTAGCGCATGGCGGCCCAGCCATGCCACCCTTTTATAGCAACAGCTACAGGACCTGCCAGAAACAAGGACCAATGAGAAACTGTTCCAAACACATGTAGTTTCATGACCTTCCTGGCGGACCAATAGGAGCTGCTGCAGTACCTGAACATGTGACCCCAGATGTCCAATGAGAGATCTTACCCTGGGCATGCTCAGAAGGGGAAACGCAGGACTTCGTCCCAAAGACGTCTGCTCCAGCACTGGCTATAATAGCAGATAAAGGAGACACAGCCCCAAGTCTCTGCACAGTACTGGAATGGGCAAGACGCTGGGACCGACGTCTCTGCTGAGCAGGCTCCACTGCGGCCGGAGATGAATGGGGGACCGCAGTGGGACCAGTTCGAGACTCCCCTTGTGCAGCAGCGGGAACTCTAACCCTAACATATATGTGTCTCAATGACATGCATATACAGTATGTACAGGTAGTCCTCGGGTTACGACGGTCTCGAGTTATGTCGTCTCGTGTTTACGACGCTTTTTACGATGGCCTCGTTCCGACTTACGCGATTTTCCGTCGTAAGTCGAACTACGTGCAGCGGCGGAAGTCCAGGACAGAGGACAGTACTGTACTGTACACTGTACCCGGTTACAAGAGGAAAACAAGCCTCCTGCACGCCATAACACCCTTCATTATGGCGCCCAAACGTAAGCCAGACTCATCTGGTACCAGTGCATCGAAGAAAAGGAAGGCCATCACCATGGAGGTGAAAGTGGATATCATAAGGCGATCAGATAAAGGGGAAACACCAACAGAAATTGGCAGGTCATTAGGACTTAGTCATTCGACTGTCGCTACGATTATCAAGGATAAAGATCGTATCCTTGAACATGTGAAAGGATCTGCTCCTATGAAAGCGACTGTGATAACAAAGCAGCGTAGTGGGCTTATTCTTGAAATGGAAAGATTATTGGTGCTTTGGTTGGAAGACCAAAATCAACGCCGTATCCCTGTGAGCCTTATGGTTATTCAGGAGAAGGCTAGGCGACTGTTTGAGGTGTTGAAAAGAGAAAAGGGGGAAGGAAGTGAAAGGGAAGAATTTGTGGCGAGTAAGGGTTGGTTTATGAGATTTAAGGATCGTGCCAATTTCCATAACATTAAAGTGCAAGGTGAGGCTGCTAGTGCTGATGAGAAAGCAGCAACTGAATTTCCTAAAGCATTGACTGAGATAATTGAGATGGGTGGTTACTGTGCGCAACAAGTCTTCAATGTGGATGAGACAGGCTTGTTTTGGAAACGTTTGCCTAACCGTACTTACATCGCCAAGGAGGAGAAGTCGGCACCAGGTCATAAAGTCGACAAGGAAAGACTGACTTTGCTTCTTGGGGGCAATGCTGCTGGCGACTACAAACTGAAGCCCATGCTGGTGTATCAGGCTGAGAATCCAAAGGCACTCAAGGGCATTTCAAAGGGTCAACTACCAGTCATCTGGAAGTCTAATAGGAAAGCATGATGACTGATTCACCAACCATTTTGTGCGAGGCGTAGAGCGGTACTGTACCTCCAAGGATATCACCTTTAAGGTGTTGCTAATTCTGGACAATGCCCCTGGACACCCTGCCCATCTGGATGACTTTAACCCTAATGTCAAGGTGGTTCCACCTAATACCACCGCCCTAATACAGCCTATGGACCAAGGAGTCATTGCTACTTTCAAGGCCTACTACCTCCAAAGGGTCATTGGTAATGCTTTAGTAGCAACTGAAAAGAATAAGGACTTGACTCTAAAAGACTTTTGGAAAACATACAACATTCTTGATGCTGTGAATAATATTGCTGATTCCTGGGATGAGGTTAAGCAGACCAGTATGAATGGTGTGTGGAAAAAACTGTGTCCCCAGTTTGTGAATGTCACAGAGGTCCAAGAGTCAGTGACTTTCTTTAGAAAGTTGTTGATATGAGAAAGACAATGAATCTGGAGGTGGAGGTGGATGATGTCACAGAGCTACTGGCATCTCATAGAGAGGAGTTATCTGCTGAGGACCTTATTCAAATGGAGAAGCAGATAATAGAGGAAGAGGAAGACATACTAACCCCAGAACCCAAGAGATTTACAAGACAGGGCTTGGCAGGAGGTTTTGCCCTGATAGAAGAAGGGTTGTCAAGGTTTGAGGCTGAGGATCCCAACATGGAGAGGTACACTAGGGTTGCCAGAGGAGTCATGGATTCCCTCAGCTGTTACAAGGAGATCTTGGAGAAGATGGTCTGCTTCCAAACTAACCTGCAGCAGTACTTCAAGAAGGTAGAGAGGACTGCAACAGATCCTGCAACAGATCCTGTACCTGTATGCTCTACCTCACCTGCCCCTCTTGACTCACCTGCCCCAGTATCTCCAGCACCTTCTGCAGCTTCCTTCCAATAAGCCTGCTCTCTCTTTGGAATTGTTAACTTTGTTTATTACAGTACAGTCATGGCCAAAAGTTTTGAGAATGACACAAATATTATATTTTCACATGATCTGCTGCCCTCTGGTTTTTATGTGTGTTTGACAGATGTTTTTATCACAGACAGAAATATAATAATTGCAAACATATGAGTAACAAAAGCTTATATTGACAGTTAGAATGAGTTAATGCAGCAAGTCAATATTTGCAGTGTTGACCCTTCTTCTTCAGGACCTCTGCAATTCTCCCTGGCATGCTCTCAATCAACTTCTGGACCAAATCCTGACTGATAGCAGTCCATTCTTGCACAATCAATGCTTTCTTTTTGTCAGAATTTTTAGGTTTTTGTTTGTCCACCCGTCTCTTGATGATTGACCACAAGTTCTCAATGGAATTAAGATCTGGGGAGTTTCCAGGCCATGGACCCAAAATCTCTATGTTTTGTTCCCTGAGCCATTTAGTTATCACCTTTGCTTTATGGCAAGGTGCTCCATCATGCTGGAAAAGGCATTGTTGATCGCCAAACTGCTCTTGGAGGGTTGGGAGAAGTTGCTCTTGGAGGACATTCTGGTACCATTCTTTATTCATGGCTGTGTTTTTAGGCAAGACTGTGAGAGAGAGCCGATTCCCTTGGCTGAGAAGCAACCCCACACATGAATGGTTTCAGGATGCTTAACAGTTGGCATGAGGCAAGACTGGTGGTAGCGCTCACCTTGTCTTCTCCGAATGAGGCGTTTTCCTGATGTCCCAAACAATCGAAAAGGGGATTCATCAGAGAAAATAATTTTACCCCAGTCCTCAGCAGTCCACTGCCTGTACCTTTTGCAGAATATCAGTCTGTCCATGATGTTTTTTCTGGAGAGAAGTGGCTTCTTTGCTGCCCTCCTTGAGACCAGGCCTTGCTCCAAGAGTCTCCGCCTCACAGTGCGTGCAGATGCACTCACACCTGCCTGCTGCCATTCCTGAGCAAGCTCTGCACTGCTGTTAGCCCGATCCCACAGCTAAAACACTTTTAAGAGACGGTCCTGGCGCTTGCTGGTCTTTCTTGGGCGCCCTGAAGCCTTTTTGGCAACAATGGAACCTCTCTCCTTGAAGTTTTTGATGATGCGATAGATTGTTGACTGAGGTGCAATCTTTCTAGCTGCGATACTCTTCCCTGTTAGGCCATTTTTGTGCATTGCAATGATGACTGCACATGTTTCTTTAGAGATAACCATGGTTAACAGAAAAGAAACAATGATGCCAAGCACCAGCCTCCTTTTAAAGTGTCCAGTGGTGTCATTCTTACTTAATCATGATAGATTGATCTCCAGCCATGTCCTCATCAACACCCACACCTGTGTTAATGGAGCAATCACTGAAAAGAGGTTAGCTGGTTCTTTTAAGGCAGGGCTGCAATGATGTTGAAATGTGTTTTGGGGGATAAAGTTCATTTTCTAGCCAAATACTGACTTTGCAAGTAATTGCTGTTAAGCTGATCACTCTTTATAACATTCTGGAGTATATGCAAATTGCCATTAGAAAAAGTGAAGCAGTAGACTCTGTCAAAATTTATATTTGTGTCATTCTCAAAACTTTTGGCCATGACTGTACAGTACAGTACACTGTTTATTACTGTTACAGCACTTCATTTCATTATTAAGCGTACTGTACTGCACAATATTTTACTGTGTTTATTGATAATTATGTAGGGTACTGTGTTAGAATAGGTGTTTGCAGTGGAGTACAGTACAGTACTGTTATTATGGTACAGTGTTGTGAATGGGCTTGAGATGAGTTCTGAGCAGAGGCTCCCTCTGGTGGTTACAAGCGGTACTGGTCTGTTCAGTGAAGATTGTGAGGACTGGGAATCAGGTGTTACTGACTGGTCTTATATAAGGGAGTCACCTTCCCATCAGGGTTGCCGGTGATCAATTGTTCGGGTCTCAATCCTTGATTCCTGTTTCCCTTGTAGCCTGCTGTGTCGTGTCTGCATCTCCTGCTAACAGATAAGACATTTTCTTCTTTTTGTTTCTGTGCTTAATTTTTGCATTTTGTCCTGCACTTCTGTGGGGGCCTTCTGGGTCCCCTCAGGGGGCTTTTGCCCTCTCAGTTTAGTTCAGCCACTGATGTTTGTACTTTTGCTTTTTCCAGTTTTTTCAGTGGCTGCTGTTTTGATTTTGTTACACCAGAGAACTAATTTAGGTGGTAGAGGTCGTGTGATCTCAGGTGTTTTTGAAATTAGTAGAGTTGGTGCTTTGCAGGGTTTTTTGGGATTGCATTAAGTACCCTTCCTATCCTTTTCTATTTAGTTAGTTTGGGCCCCAACGTTTGCTCATACTATTTTCTGTCTGTGTCAGTATTTCGTCTTGTCTAACCGCCATTACATGTTTGGGGGCTTGCTATTATCTTTGGGGTTCTGCTCCGGGACAGATAGCTTTCCTATTTCTATCTTTAGGTGTAGTTAGTTTCTCAGGCTGTGACGAGGCGTCTAGGACCAACGTAGGAACGCTCCACGGCTGCCTCTAGTTGTGGTGGTTAGTCAGGGTACTGCAATCTCATAGATTCCAACTGCTCTGGTGTATTGCCTTTTTGCCTGCACTCCTCAGCTACCGAATCATAACAGTATCACCGGCCTAAATTTAAAATTGTATGGTACTCACAGAAGGGAAAAATATTGTGAAAGAAAAAACGGTTGTCAGAGTTGTCAGAGATATTTTTCTGTTTGTTGCATTTTTTTTTTTTTCCCTCTGTATCTCTGGGTGCTGGGGAGGATTTTTTCTCTCAATGGAGTTTGCACAGTTGTCTGGCCGTGTGGATCAGCTTGCCACTGAGGTTCGGAGTATTGCTGCATATCTTGCTAGGCTGCCTGTTGTGGAACCTAGGATTCCCATGCCAGATTTTTTTTAGGGGATCGAGCTAAGTTTCAGAATTTCAAAAATAATTGTAAATTGTTTTTTGCCTTAAAATCGAAGTCCTCAGGAAACGCAGCGCAGCAGGTTCAAATTGTCATCTCTCTCCTGCGCGGCGATCCTCAGGATTGGGCTTTTTCCCTGACACCTGGGGATCCTGTTTTGAGTGATGTTGATGCATTTTTTCAGGCTTTGGGGTTATTGTACGATGAGCCTAATGTCACTGATCAAGCTGAAAAAGCCTTGTTGGCATTAAATCAGGGGCTTGATGACGCTGAGTTATACTGTCAGAGATTCCGTAGGTGGGCAGTCCTGACCAAGTGGAATGACGACGCTTTGGCGGCCCTTTTTCGGAAGGGGCTGTCAGATAATGTAAAGGATGTTATGGTGGGATTCCCTGTCCCTCTGGTCTCAATGATTCTATGTCATTAGCGATTCAAATTGACAGACGTTTGCGTGAGCGGAGAAGTATGCGTGGAATAGTGTTGCCTTGTGAACCTGCTTCTGAATCCATGCAGTGTGATAGAGTGGTGTCTGGGGCACAGCGTCATGAGTTTCGAAAGCGCAATGGGTTATGTTTCTACTGTGGTGATGCCTCTCATGCTATTTCAGTCTGCCCTAAGCGGGGAAGACGTTTTGCACGCTCAGTTGTCTTGGGTAGTGTTCAGACTAAGTTTTTACTAACTGTCACTCTGATATGCTCTCTGTCCTCATTTTCTGCTCAGGCTTTCGTTGATTCTGGAGCAGCTATTAACCTGATGGATTATGATTTTGCTAAACGTTGTGGGTTTCCCTTGATACCCCTACAGAAGTCTATTCCCCTTCTGGGGATCGATTCTACCCCTTTGGCTGAGAATACACCTCAGTTCTCTACTCAGGTGATAATGAGGGTTGAACCTGATCATCAAGAGTGCTGCAAATTTTTGGTTCTGTATAATCTGCATGATATTATCGTACTGGGTTTCCCTTGGTTACAGTCTCATAATCCTGTTTTGGATTGGAAATCTGTGTCTGTAACCAGTTGGGGCTGCCAATGTGTTAATACCAACACTCCTGTTTTTTCTGCCTCCCCCAGGCTCAGGATGTTCCTGACTTTTTGATTGATTTTTCTGATGTGTTTAGCGAAAGTAAATCTGCATCCTTGCCTCCCCATAGGAGCTATGACTGCGCTATTGAATTAGTGCCTGGTAGTAAATTCCCTAAAGGTCGCCTTTTTAACTTGTCTGTACCTGAACATGACGCTATGCGGTCTTATATAAAGGAGTCATTGGAGAAGGGTCATATCAGACCATCCTCTTCACCCTTAGGTGCCGTTTTTTTCTTTGTGGCCAAAAAGGATGGTTCATTAAGGCCGTGTATTGATTATCGTCTTTTGAACAATATTACTGTGAAATATCAATACCCGTTACCCTTGATTTCTGACCTGTTTTCCAGGGTGAAAAACGCTACTTGGTTTACCAAGCTTGACCTCAGGGGGGCATATAACCTTATTCGCATTAAGCACGGGGATGAATGGAAGACGGCATTCAATACCCCGGAGGGGCATTTTGAGTACCTTGTGATGCCCTTTGGGCTCACTAATGCTCCTTCTGTCTTCCAATCCTTCATGAATGACATTTTCAGGGATTTTGTGGATAAATTTCTGATTGTTTATTTGGATGATATCTTGATTTTTTCTAATGACTGGGACTCTCATGTGAAACATGTTCGAACTGTATTCCAAATTTTGAGAGAGAATGCTCTGTTTGTGAAGGGATCAAAGTGTCTTTTTGGCGTACAGAGGATCTCATTTCTGGGATTCATTTTGTCCCCATCTATTATTGAAATGGACCCGGTCAAGGTTCAGGCCATCTGTGATTGGGTCCAACCTACTTCATTAAAGGCTCTTCAAAGATTTTTGGGTTTTGCCAATTTTTATCGTACATTTATTGGTAATTTCTCGGTTATTGTTAAACCATTAACTGATTTGACCAAAAAGGGTTCTGATGTGGTGAATTGGCCTCCTGAGGCAGTCTCTGCATTTCAGGAACTTAAGCAGAGATTCACTTCTGCTCCTGTTCTACGGCAGCCTGATGTTTCTCTGCCATTTCAGGTGGAGGTTGATGCCTCTGAAATTGGGGCAGGTGCCGTTTTGTCCCAAAAAGATCCAGAGACCTCTAAAAGTAACCCTTGTGCCTTTTTCTCTCGAAAATTTTCTCCTACTGAACGTAATTATGACGTGGGTAATCGGGAGTTATTGGCCATGAAGTGGGCTTTTGAAGAGTGGAGACATTGGCTGGAGGGAGCTAAACATCGGGTGGTGGTCCTTACGGACCATAAGAATCTGGTTTATCTGGAATCTGCCAAGCGACTCAATCCTAGACAGGCCAGGTGGGCCTTGTTTTTCACACGTTTTAATTTTGTGGTTTCCTTTCTTCCTGGCACTAAGAATGTTAAGGCGGATGCCCTCTCGAGGAGTTTCCTTGCGGACTCTCCTGAGTTATCTGATCCTTCTGTTATTTTGAAAGAGGGTGTATTCTTTCCGCCATCTCACCCAATTGAGACTTGCTCTGGAGGGGTGTCAGGAGGATAGGCCCGAGCGCTGCCCTGTTGGAAAATTGTTTGTCCCGGACCAGTGGAAAAAGAGTGTGATGTCTGAGATTCATTGTTCCGCGTTGGCTGGGCATCCCGGAATTTTTGGTACCAGAGACTTGGTTAGTCGGTCCTTTTGGTGGCCTACCTTGTCTCGTGATGTCAGGGAATTTGTGCAGTCCTGCGGGACTTGCTCTCGCTCCAAGCCTTGCTCTCGCTCTGGTTTGTTGATGCCATTGCCTGTGCCCAGGAGACCATGGACCCATATCTCTATGGATTTCATTTCCGACCTTCCTGTTTCTCAGAGAATGACCGCCATCTGGGTGATTTGTGATAGGTTTTCCAAAATGATACATCTTGTGCCATTACCTAAGTTGCCTTCCTCCTCTGAATTGGTGCCGTTGTTCCTTCAGCACGTGGTTCGTTTACACGGCATTCCTGAGAACATTGTGTCTGACAGAGGAGTCCAGTTTGTTTCCAGATTTTGGAGGACTTTTTGTTCTAAACTGGGTGTTCAATTGTCTTTCTCCTCGGCATTTCATCCTCAGACCAATGGTCAAACTGAGAGAACAAACCAGACATTGGAGACTTATCTAAGATGCTTTGTGTCTGCTGATCAGGATGACTGGGTCTCTTTTTTGCCTTTGGCTGAGTTTGCTCTTAATAATAGGGCTAGCTCTGCCACTTTGATGTCTCCATTTTTCTGTAATTCTGGGTTTCACCCTCGATTTTCTGTCCAGGTGTTGACTCTGTTGTGGAGCGTATGCAACAGATTTGGGACCAGGTAGTGGAGAGGTTGTCCCTCTCTCAGGAGAGGGCCCAGCGGTTTGCTAACCGGCATAGGACTGATGGTCCTCGGTTTAAAGTAGGGGACTTGGTCTGGTTGTCCTCAAAAAATATTCCTATGAGAGTAGCATCTCCTAAATTTAAGCCTAGGTTCATTGGACCTTATAAGATCATGGAGATTCTTAATCCTGTTTCTTTTCGTTTGCTTCTTCCAGGGACATTTAAGATCCATAACGTGTTCCACAAGTCCTTGTTGAAGAGGTTTGTTGAGCCAGTGGTTCCTGCTGCTGTGCCTCCTGACCCTGTTTTGGTTGAGGGCAATCTGGAGTATGTGGTTGAGAAAATATTAGATTCTCGTTTTTCTAGACGGAAACTCCAGTATTTGGTTAAGTGGAGAGGTTATGGTCAGGAAGACAATTCTTGGGTGTTTGCTTCGGACATCCATGCTAGGAGACTCATCCGTGCGTATCATAGAACTCATCCTGACCGACCTGGTTGCTCAAATGAGGGTTCGGTGACCCCTCCTCAAGGGGGGGGTACTGTTGTGAATGGGCTTGAGATGAGTTCTGAGCAGAGGCTCCCTCTGGTGGTTACAAGCGGTACTGGTCTGTTCAGTGAAGATTGTGAGGACTGGGAATCAGGTGTTACTGACTGGTCTTATATAAGGGAGTCACCTTCCCATCAGGGTTGCCGATGATCAATTGTTCGGGTCTCAATCCTTGATTCCTGTTTCCCTTGTAGCCTGCTGTGTCGTGTCTGCATCTCCTGCTAACAGATAAGACATTTTCTTCTTTTTGTTTCTGTGCTTAATTTTTGCATTTTGTCCTGCACTTCTGTGGGGGCCTTCTGGGTCCCCTCAGGGGGCTTTTGCCCTCTCAGTTTAGTTCAGCCACTGATGTTTGTACTTTTGCTTTTTCCAGTTTTTTCAGTGGCTGCTGTTTTGATTTTGTTACACCAGAGAACTAATTTAGGTGGTAGAGGTCGTGTGATCTCAGGTGTTTTTGAAATTAGTAGAGTTGGTGCTTTGCAGGGTTTTTTGGGATTGCAGTAAGTACCCTTCCTATCCTTTTCTATTTAGTTAGTTTGGGCCCCAACGTTTGCTCATACTATTTTCTGTCTGTGTCAGTATTTCGTCTTGTCTAACCGCCATTACATGTTTGGGGGCTTGCTATTATCTTTGGGGTTCTGCTCCGGGGCAGATAGCTTTCCTATTTCTATCTTTAGGTGTAGTTAGTTTCTCAGGCTGTGACGAGGCGTCTAGGACCAACGTAGGAATGCTCCACGGCTGCCTCTAGTTGTGGTGGTTAGTCAGGGTACTGCAATCTCATAGATTCCAACTGCTCTGGTGTATTGCCTTTTTGCCTGCACTCCTCAGCTACCGAATCATAACAGTACAGTACTGTATGAACGTATGTTCCGACTTACGTCGAAATTCGTTTTACGACGCCGCGTAAGAACGGATCAACGTCGTAAGTCGAGGACTACCTGTATTCTATGTGTATATATCTATTCTTTTGTTTATGTTTTAACCTGTCAGGAGCATGCTCATTTAAAAAAACTGAATCTGTCGCCGGAATCCGTCATTTGACGGATTCGGCGCCTATAGGCTTCCATAATAACAAATGACGGACAGCGATGATTTTTGACGGAGATAAAAAACGTTGCTCTGTGCATTGTGTACAGCAGACAGACCAAAATTTTTCAACGGATCAGTCGAACGACGGATGAAATATACGCCCATCCATCGCAATCCGTAGCTAATACAAGTCTATGAGAAAAAAATGGATCCTGCGGCATCAGTCACCGGATGCGTTTTTTTTTCAAAAAATTACGGATTGTGACTGATGGCAAAAAACTGATATGTGAAAGGGGCCTTGGAGTCAAAAATGGTGAAATTAAATAAAGAGCATGCAAAAAGTCTCACAGAACATAAAACCTCTCAAAAACAAGAATTAGATCAGTTCCTCAGGAAGAAACATATGCCTCAACAAACTCCATCTAAAAACCCATCTGCACGTTCCCTCTTAACCCAGATGGAAGATTCAGATTCGAGCTACAAGGACATTGTGACTCAATAAACACTGACTTGGCACCAATCTCTAGATCCTTTCTAAAAATGACTCTTGCCCAAGCGATGAAACCGCTCCTCCAGGAAATCTCGGGTGTATGTGCTAACCTAAAACATGTAGGTCAAAAAGTTGAATCTTTAGAAGCCTCCCATACAGATTTGCTGGAAGCTTCTAACATTTTAAGAGAAGAAACGATCCACCATCACCACCATATTAACAGAGAAAAAGCAGCTCTCAGCTATGGTGACACCCCCTTTCTCTTGTTCCAAGACATCTCCCCATGTACTCTAGTAAAATAAGAAAGATTAAACCACTTCTAAACATCCTAAGGTACAACAAACTCAACTATAGGTGGCTTTATCCCTTTGGTCTTGGACTCTTTAAGAATGGCAAGCAAATTACCATACATATCCCTGAAGATCTCGGCAAAGCACAGGATACCCTGAAAGCACCGCCTATTGAGATACCTTCATGGATGCCAATGGATACGGGCTAGGAAATCCCTTAATTACCAAGATCGGAGGAATAAATGGTCCACTCTGAGGAAAATAACTTCCCCGACAGCTAGAAAACATGGATTAAGACATTTGCTTGTTTATTTTATTTTACTCATTACTATAGCGCCATTAATTCCACAATGCTTTACATACATTATTGGCACTGTTCCCGATGTGGCATCAACCGTCTTAACCACCGAATCTTCGGGGTGAGAGACACCGGAGTCTTCCCACTCTCTGGTTTGATCTTCACCTCCCAACTATCCAACCTTCAATAAGGACTACTTTGATGATGAAGTACAGGTCTTGGCTCTTCATTTCTTCATGAATGTTAGGATTTGAACCTGTGAGCCATGGCTTGCTGGTCTGTTCCCTTGCTGTGGAGCTATTTCGGAACTTGAATAACTTCAGCCTGAAACCATATGAACTTCGTCTGGGATAGAGATCATCACCTGCCCTGCTGATTGTTCCCTCCGATTGAGACTGATTGGATAGAGATCATCACCTGCCCTGCTGATTGTTCTCGCCCTGATTAAGACTGATTGGACCTGCTATATATACCTGGCCCTGTGCAGCTTCCTGTTGCTGAGTATATTGTGGTGCTCAGTCTAACTGAGTGAAGCATTATCTGAGCTCCTGATCTGGAAGGTGTTCTGCTGACATCTTCCTATCTCTTGTGGAAACCCTGCTGTTCCTACCTCCAACTCTATTCATCTAAACGGACTTGGTGCTTGTGTGTGATCTCGGCCGGCCCGTGCTCGGGCGGGCTCCGGCCTCTGCCAACATAGTGAACCACCACCGCCATATATGGCACTTCCAGAAGTCCTTCCTTGGTCCGCTCACCTGCACACTTCTGCTCCGGCCACTGACTTCCAGTCCTGTATCGCCAGTAACGTGACAATGAGACTAAATAAGACTAGATTGTTCATTTGTCTAATCATGAAGTCAGATCACCACTCGAACTGTCTCATCGGCATAATTGGGATGCATTGGCCACCCCTGCTGTAGATGAGATCTCCTTTCTTTATAGTTGACTGTTTGACTTAACTGTTCTTTCTTACAGGCAAAAACTGAGACCCGTGCGTAAATCCAATTACATCCTTAATGACTGACAGGACTCTTCCGGACCCGGTGGCATCATTTAATGTTAAAGGTATAAATTCACCTAACAAACGTAATCAAATCTTGACACTAAAAAAAAAAACACATAATTTTCCTGCAAGAGACCCACTACACAAAAGGACACAAACCAGACCTCTCCAATTCAATATATTCAGTGTAGTTTAACAGCACCACTTCATCTGCTTCCAAAGGTGTAAGCACAGCAATACGGAGGGGACTTCCATTTAACTTATAAGTCCTCTTTCACACATCCGTTTTTTTGCCGTGCTTGCGTTTCGTCCGTTTTTTGCCGGATCCGTCTAAAATTTTGTTTCCGGCAGCCGGACACAACGCATGATGTAACGTTTTTTGTGTCCGGCGAAAAAACCGGACAGCTGCAGATGCAGCGCCACCGGCTCTTGCCTACAATGCAGGTCAATGGTGCAATCCGGCGGCCGGATCAGTCTTTTGCCTGATCCGGCGGCAGGATCAGTCTTTTGCCTGATCCGGCCTCCGCATTCCAACTCTCTCTGTTTTCTTTTTCCAGGCAAGTGCAGTTCAGGCCGGATCAGACTGAAAATCGGATCTGTTGCATCAGTTTTTTCAACTTCTGCGCCGGATCCGTCTTTTTACATTTTGGACGGAATCTGCCGGACGGCGAAAAACGGATGTGTGAAAGTAGCCTTAGATAGCCTCTCTGATCCAGAAGGCAGGTACATATTTGTAAAAGGATATATAGCCAACACATTAATCACACTATGCAATTTGTGCACCCCCAATCAGGGACAGACCACGTGGATTTCTAAAACTTTAAAAACTTTGGAAGGATTAGTAATTCAAGATCTAAATATTTCACTAAATTATATTCTTGATACCTCCACAGGACATACTGTTCACTCTCAGAAAACCTTAGGAAGTTTACAAAGAACATTTTAATCTCTCAACTGATTTGTGGCAAAATTTAAATCCCTCTACAAAGGATTACACCTTTTTTTCCCCAGTTCACAATTCTTATCATAGACTTGACTATCTATTCAGACAAAATCAAAATCTCAAACTTATAAAATCCGACCATATCAATTTAATTACTATTTCAGATCATGCACCTATCTTCCTTGAGATATCATAGACACACTACCTCGCCGAACCCCAAGATGGAGGCTAAATTAATCTTGATAATGCCAAGCATGTAGAAGCACTGAATGACAAAATAAGTCTTTTCTTTTAAGACAACATAAAATCGGGAAAGCTAACACCAATTATCTGTGAAACCCACAAAGCAGTAATGAGGGGGGACCTAATTGCCCTGGGTGCCCAAGTAAAGAAGGAATGTGAAAAAAAAGATATCCTCCATTTTGCATCAAATCAATAGCTCGGGTGTTTAATCTGAACTCTCGGACCTGAGAAACAAACGTAAGGATATTTTAAATCTGAAATCAGCCAGACTTTACCAGCGCTGTAAACAAAAATTTTACATGCACGGAAATAAGGGTAGCAAACTCACTTCCTTACTCCTAAAAAAATATAGACAAATACTACATAAAACAAATACATACAAGCAAAACGCAACTAGCAGTCAAAACCGAAGAGATAGCAGAAACTTTAAGACAGACTTTATAATCTACAAATCCCGAATCCCATGAGAGATGCAGTGGAAGCATCAGATAAAATACAACAACTTCCTTGATTCTCAAACATTAACATAGATCAATTCCAGTGACTATACTACACTAACATCGAAAACCACGATTCTAGAAATTCTAGATACATTGAAAACAATACCAAATGGGAAAACACCAGGCCCCGATGGCCTCCCAACCATAAATTATAAAAAAATTCTTCAAAATTTTACTTCCTCATTTGCAGAAGCTATTCAATACATTCCTTGCTGGCCGAACCACACCGAAACAGGCATTAGAAGCAACTACCGCTACTTTGTTGAATATGGATATGAAATTCTGGGCAAAACTCCTTGCTAGAAGGATAAGCACAGTTCTACGGAGTTTCATTCATACTGACTAATCTGGCTTTGTGAACGGGAGAGAGGGGAAAGATAATTCTGCAAGAATTATACAATCCATATCATATGCCCTAAAAACTAATACTAAGCTTACCCTTCTATCAACTGATCCTGAAAAAGCATTTAATGGAATAAGTTGGCGTTTTATGGCAAGTACTTTACTGAAATTTGAATTTTCTCCTATACTAGTAGATGCTATGACTCTCTACCCCCGTCCTACGGCCAGAGTCCAAGTGAACGGATCCTTGGGGGAGGTCATGGCCAGCTGAGGATGGAGTAGGACGTGTTTTGGAGTAGGATGTGTTTTGCCAAACTCCAGAGTCTCACCTACAAAAAGAGACTGAAAAGTGACCCATAGAAGACCTATTGGATTACAAATGGTTTCTTTGGACTCCCTGGACTCTACAGAACAAGAGGATACCCCATTTGCCTGAATTTATGGTGGTAAAGTGGAATTTTCTGAGAACTGAGTTGGCGGCATAGCAAGGCCTGAAGCTTCTCATCAGATACTACATTGTGGCGACGTTGATGTGCTTCAACTTTAATATTGGTGGATTGTACAATTCCTCGACCCTGGACCTACTCAAACCTGCTTACTTTGGACTCAAAAGATTATCCTGAGGATTTGGACATCTTACACTCTGGGATAAAGTGTGGCAAGTGTGTGTGCAATTGCAGGGAATCATAGGCATTGCTATAAAAGGATATTTTTAGCAGCTTTGAGCCTGTATATTATTGGTTTATAACCAGTGAATTAGCCTGTCTTTTGGGATTTCTTATGTGATTTTTTTTCTGCAATTTTGGCAGAACATAGTAAGGAATATATCTATATCACAACTTTTACTAAGTCTAAAAAGTAGAGCGAAATTTATTTAGTGACACCTTCTACATTTTTTAAGTAATATTTATAAGCTATAGCGTGTTCCCGACACATTATTTTTTCTAGCTTACAGTATATTGATACCATAAGTTTTAAGTTTCTTACGAGAGGTTTACTGCTACTACTTAGTTGTCCATCCATAATATATCTTTATTAACAATTGTTCAAAAGCAGTTATATAGAAGAGTCGTTAATGTCTGAACAAACCAAAATGGTAAAAGTTAGTTACAAAAATAAGACAAAATCAAAATATGCGAATATCACAACAACTAAGGCCTCTTTCACACATCAGTTTTTTGCCATCATTCACATGTTAGGGTCTGCGGAACGCACCTAATAGATATAATAGAGAGGTGCATTCACAGCCCGGGGTCCACCGTGCAGGCGAAGCCCGCTGCTAATAAGATGGCGAAAGTAGCGAACTCTGTTATCCCGCAGAGTCGCAAAAATAAACGCCGTAGCGCGTTGTGGCAGTTAATCCCCAGAGCCGCTAACGGGATGCCACAGCGCTATATGGCGATAGGTGCGAACTCACTTAACTTCAGTGAGCTGCAAAGTAAAACGCTAGGGCGCTGTCTAGCATCAAAAGCGAACCCTGTTACGTCACAGAGCCGCTGAGAAAAAGTACCATGTCCTGACAGGCTCTCAGGTACACGGATAATTGCTAAGCGAGCATAATACGTGGTCATGCGCTAATGTCCTCGCGGGAGTCACCCGCAATCTATGGCGTCTGAACGCCAGACCCTGAATACGGCAATCAAACTCCTCACCGGTTATGCCGGTAATCTAGGGCATCTAGGACACCGACCCTGACCAGCTAGCACACCAAACTCCTCACCGATTAAGTCGGTATTCTAGTGGCTTATTTCAGCCGGGTCCCTAACCACACACACGCATGACCACACTGGCGCATAGCATACAATGGTTGATATTAGCGCATGGCGGCCCAGCCATGCTACCCTTTTATAGCAACAGCTACAGGACCTTCCAGGAACAAGGACCAATGAGAAACCTGTTCCAGGAGACTCGTAGTAACAGGGCCTTCCTGGCGGGCCAATAGGAGCCGCTGCAGTACCTGAGCATGTGACCCCTGATCTCCAATGAGAGATCTCACTCTGGGCATGCTCAGAAGGGAAAATGCAGTACTTTGTCCCAAAGACGTCTGCTCCAGCATTGACTATAATAGCAGATCCAGGAAAGGCAGCAACAAGTCACTGCCCAGTAGTGGAGTGGGCAAGACGCCTGGACCGACGCCTCTGCTGAGCAGGCTCCACTGCGGCCGGAGATGAATGGGAGACCGCAGCGGGACGGGTTCGAGACTCACCTTGTGCAGCAGCGGGAAATCGAACCCTGACATTACCCCCCCTCCTAGGGCCCCCCCTTCTCTGGGCCTCGCTGCGCTCAAAGGCAGCGATGAGCTGCGGAGCGTGAACATGCTCGGCAGGCTCCCAGGATCTATCCTCAGGCCCATAACCCCTCCAATCCACCAAATAAAATTTTTTGCCTCGTACCACCTTGCACCCAACAATGGCGTTCACCTCATGATCGTCGGTAGATGAACCCGACGTCCCAGCAGATGACTCGGAAAACCGGGAAATGGCCACGGGTTTCAAGAGGGACACGTGAAAGGTGTCAGTGATACCAAGGCGAGGCGGAAGAGCTAGGCGGTAAACTACCGGGTTCACCTGCTCAAGAACTTTAAAGGGGCCCAAAAAGCGAGGTGCCAACTTGGTGGACTCTACCCGTAGCCTGATGTTTCGGGCAGAAAGCCACACTAGGTCACCCGGAGCAAACGTAGGAGCGGGGCGCCGATGGGCATCGGCCGAAGACCTCATCCTCTCTTTGGAGGCCTGAATGGCATCCTGAGTGCGGTCCCAAATGTCCCGTGCCTCCACAGCCCAGTCTGCCACCCTGGAATCGGCGGAAGACACGGGCATAGGCACTGGTACCCGCGGATGCTGACCGTAGTTCAGGAGGAATGGGGTCTCTCCGGTGGAGTCAGCCACAGCATTATTTAGAGCAAACTCAGCCCACGGTAGCAAGGATGCCCATTCATCCTGCCTGGCAGAGACAAAATGTCGCAAGTATGTGACCAAGGTCTGGTTGGCCCTCTCTACCAACCCATTCGTCTCGGGATGGTATGCAGAGGAGAGATTCAACTCAATGCTGAGTAAACGACACAGCTCTCTCCAGAACCGAGACGCAAACTGGGGACCTCGATCACTAACAATTTTGTCTGGCATACCGTGTAGGCGGAAAATATGCCTAATGAATAATGCTGCCAAGGCCCGTGCAGACGGTAACCGTGGTAACGGCACCAAGTGCACCATTTTGGAGAAGTGGTCGGTTATCACCCAGATGATGGTGCAGCCCCGAGACTTGGGTAAGCCAACCACAAAATCCATCCCGACCATCTCCCAGGGCCTGTCTGCCACCGGTAAAGGAAAGAGTAACCCAGCTGGCCGTTGTCGAGGGGACTTATTCTTGGCGCAGGAGACGCATGCCTGAACGTATTCCCTGACGTCACGGACCATATGTGGCCACCAGTATGTCCTCGCCAGCAACTCAGATATCCTCTTTGATCCAAAATGTCCACCCACCCTGGACGAGTGTGCCCAAGAGAGAACCTCCGGTCGCAAATTAATGGGCACAAAAGTCTTGCCCGGAGGCACAGACTCAAGCGAAACCGGGGCCACAGTTCTTAGGCTCTCTGTGGGGACAATCAGCCGAGGCTCCTCCTCCACCTCCTCAGAGGACACCACGGAGCGAGACAGAGCATCAGCACGAATGTTCTTCTCCCCTGAGAGAAAATGGAGGGTGAAATGGAATCGGGAGAAGAACAGGGACCATCTGGCCTGACGGGAATTTAGCCGCTGGGCGGTCTGTAAATAGACCAAATTTTTGTGGTCAGTGAACACTTGGAAGGGAAAGCGAGCCCCCTCCAGGAGATGTCTCCACTCAGAAAAGGCCAACTTCATGGCTAGCAACTCCCTATCCCCAATGGAATAATTCCTCTCCGCAGGTGTGAAGGTCTTGGAGAAGAAGAAGCAAGGATGTTTACGACCTTGAGCATCCTTTTGAAAAAGGACTGCTCCAGCACCAAAGGACGAGGCATCTACCTCCAATATAAAAGGCTTATCAACCTCGGGACGATGTAGGATAGGAGCGCTAGCAAAATGGGACTTGATTGAAGTAAAGGCCTTGGAGACCTCCTCTGACCACAATTTGGGATTGGCTCCTTTCTTGGTGAGGGCTACCAAGGGAGCAACCAAAGTAGAGAAGTGGGGAATGAATTGGCGATAGTAATTAATGAACCCCATTAAGCGCTGCACCGCTTTAAGAGAGTGGGGTTCTTGCCAATCCATTACAGCCTGTAGTTTGGCAGGATCCATAGCCAATCCCTGAGTGGAGATGATATAGCCCAGGAATGGCAAAGACTCCTGCTCAAACACACACTTCTCCAACTTCGCATATAAGGAATTTGCCCGCAAGAGGTCGAAGACCCTGCAAACATCTCTCCGGTGGGTGTCCATATCTGGAGAAAAGATGAGAATGTCATCCAGATAGACTACCACAGAGGTGGCAAGTATGTCCCGGAAGATGTCATTTACGAAATCTTGGAAGACGGCTGGAGCATTACAGAGCCCGAAGGGCATCACAAGATATTCGTAATGTCCATCTCTGGTATTGAACGCCGTCTTCCATTCGTCCCCCTCAAGGATGCGGATCAGGTTATAGGCACCACGAAGATCCAGCTTAGTAAATACCCTTGCTCCCCGGAGCCTATCAAAGAGCTCAGATATTAGGGGCAAAGGATATTTGTTCTTAACGGTAATGGCGTTAAGACCCCTATAGTCTATACACGGTCGTAATTCTCCATTCTTCTTCTGCACAAAGAAAAATACTGCCCCTGCTGGTGACACGGACTTCCTAATAAACCCTCTGGCCAGATTTTCCTGGATGTATTGTGACATGGCCTCCGTCTCAGGAAGAGAGAGAGGATACACTCTTCCCCGAGGGGGCTCCGTTCCAGGCAAGAGGTCTATAGGACAGTCATAAGGGCGATGAGGCGGCAGAGTCTCCGCTGCCTTTTTGGAGAATACGTCTGCGTATGACCGATAAACCTTGGGAAGGGAATCAAGATCTATGGGTATCTCCGTTGTGGAAACCTGAACGTCCTCTCTGAGACATTTGTCTCTGCAATGATCACCCCAACCCAGTATTCTCCCAGAGGACCACTCAATATGGGGAGAGTGGTGGCGAAGCCAGGGTAATCCCAACAAAACCTCATCTATTCCCTCAGGAAGGACAAAAAGGGATATATTCTCCTGATGTGAAGGAGACATAGACAGAGGTAGAGTGACAGTCTGGTGGGTGATTTGTGAGGGCAGGATTGCTCCATTCAACACTCTCACCGATATTGGCTCGGCGAGCGTCACCAGCGGTATGGAATGGCGAGAGGCAAAGGAAGAGGACATAAAATTCCCCTCTGCCCCAGAGTCCACACAAAGCTTGGCGGGAAGGGTGGATGAACCTAGAGAGATTAACCCTTTAAGGAGCATCTTCGGAGCAAAATCCCTCGCGTCTAATGACCCTGCACCCATGGTCACGGAACATGACCGTTTACTTATTCGCTGGGGACATCGGTTGGCATAATGTCCTGACTGCTGACACACTCTACAGACCATGGATCCTCGAGTGGTCCGAGACTTAGATCCCACTCGAGTATTCTCCCCGGTCTCTGGGGAGTCAGACGCCCGAATGGGAAATTCCAGAGGTTTGGCAAAGGTGGGTGCCAGCCGAAACCTCTGCCTACACTGGGTCCGCTCTAACCTCCGCTCGTGAAAACGGAGGTCGATGCGGGTAGATATAGAAATGAGTTTCTCCAGTGTGGCAGGAATCTCCCTGGTAGCCAAAGCGTCCTTTACATGGTCTGCCAGTCCTCTCCAGAACACTGGAATAAGAACTTTATCTGGCCACTCTAATTCAGAGGCCAAAGTCCGAAATTGGACTGAGAACTGGCTGACCATGGACAAGCCCTGTGACATTGTCAGTAGTTGGAGTGCCGTATCGTGCGTGACCTGAGGTCCTAAAAAGACCTTTTTCAGAGCCTCCAAAAACCGAGGAGCACTCCGCACCACACGATCGTCACGCTCCCACAGCGGTGTTGCCCACTCCAACGCTCTGCCTGAGAGTAGAGACAGTACAAAACCCACTTGTGCCCGGTCCGTGGGGAAACGTGCAGCCAGAAGCTCGACTGTATAGAGCACTGACTCACGAATCCCCGACATTGCTTGCTGTCACCGGCAAACTTGTCAGGAAGCGGGAGGTGGGATAATGTAGGGACAGAGGTAGCAGAGGACAAACTGGCTGCAGCCACGCTAGCAGCCTGAACAGCGACTGCGGTAATATCCACAGCTGAGGTTGTGCGCTCAAGAGCCGCCAACCTTCCCTCCAGCTGCTGGATATACTGCCTTAGACGCTGGTCATCCGCCATTTTACTAGCCAGACCCTGGCGCTAATATTATGTTAGGGTCTGCGGAACGCACCTAATAGATATAATAGAGAGGTGCGTTCGCAGCCCGGGGTCCACCGTGCAGGCGAAGCCCGCTGCTAATAAGATGGCGAAAGTAGCGAACTCTGTTATCCCGCAGAGTCGCAAAAATAAACGCCGTAGCGCGTTGTGGCAGTAAGTGCGAACTCTGTTAATCCCCAGAGCTGCTAACGGGATGCCACAGCGCTATATGGCGATAGGTGCGAACTCACTTAACTTCAGTGAGCCGCAAAGTAAAACGCTAGGGCGCTGTCTAGCATCAAAAGCGAACCCTGTTACGTCACAGAGCCGCTGAGAAAAAGTACCGTGTCCTGACAGGCTCTCAGGTACACGGATAATTGCTAAGCGAGCATAATACGTGGTCATGCGCTAATGTCCTCGCGGGAGTCACCCGCAATCTATGGCGTCTGAACGCCAGACCCTGAATACGGCAATCAAACTCCTCACCGGTTATGCCGGTAATCTAGGGCATCTAGGACACCGACCCTGACCAGCTAGCACACCAAACTCCTCACCGATTAAGTCGGTATTCTAGTGGCTTATTTCAGCCGGGTCCCTAACCACACACACGCATGACCACACTGGCGCATAGCATACAATGGTTGATATTAGCGCATGGCGGCCCAGCCATGCTACCCTTTTATAGCAACAGCTACAGGACCTTCCAGGAACAAGGACCAATGAGAAACCTGTTCCAGGAGACTCGTAGTAACAGGGCCTTCCTGGCGGGCCAATAGGAGCCACTGCAGTACCTGAGCATGTGACCCTGATCTCCAATGAGAGATCTCACTCTGGGCATGCTCAGAAGGGAAAATGCAGTACTTTGTCCCAAAGACGTCTGCTCCAGCATTGACTATAATAGCAGATCCAGGAAAGGCAGCAACAAGTCACTGCCCAGTAGTGGAGTGGGTAAGACGCCTGGACCGACGCCTCTGCTGAGCAGGCTCCACTGCGGCCGGAGATGAATGGGAGACCGCAGCGGGACGGGTTCGAGACTCCCCTTGTGCAGCAGCGGGAAATCGAACCCTAACATCACAATCCGTCGTTTTGTGAAAAAAATGGATCCGGCAACTGATGCTGAGAGGATCCGTTTTTTTTCTCGTAGACTTCTATTAGCGACGAAAGCCCGTGTGTTTCATCTGTCGGACATTTTGTGTCCAGTGGCCGGACACGATGCACAGAGCAACGTTTTTCGTCTGTCAGAAAGTCGGACAGCGATGGATCCGTCACTGTCCGTTGTTTTTTATAATGGAAGCCTATGGGCGCCGAATCCGTAGTCATCCGTCAAATGACGGATTCCGGGAACGGATACACTTTTTTTTAACAGAGCATGCTCCTGACAGGTTAAAAAAGATAGATATGTACACATAGAATACATATATATATGTATATATATATATATATATACATATCATTGAGAGATATATATATTTATAGTTCACATCGTTCTACATAGCAAAAATAGCCGCTAAGTCAATTGCCAGCTTCTGTAAAACTAGTACACAACCCAACATGAAATGACATGGCTTACATACAGTAATCCATTTCATTTCATGTTATATATGTTTTAGACTAATAATTAGATGAGTGTATGTGTGCAAAATTTGGGACATCTAGGTGTTAATTTAACGGGTAAATTCGTTGTAAAAAAAAATGAAGTTATTACTAGCCTTGAGAGGAACACACATACACTCATCTAATTATTAGTCTAAAACATATGGTTTATGTATGTAAACCATGTGTCATTTCATGTGAGGATCTGTAATGATTTTACATAAACCGGCAATTGATTTAGCGGCTATTATGCTATGTAGAACTGTAAAACTATAAATATATATATATGTGTATTCTATGTGTATATATGTACATATCAGTGTAATTTTACTGTACAGCGCACTGAATTGCCAGCTTTTCAACAATGGATCAGTCGAAAAACCGAAAGGATGAAAAAACTGATGCGACGGATCAGTTTTTTAGACGGATCTGACACCGAATCCTTCGAAAAAACGAATCGGTCGCATCAGTTTTTCACAATTTGCAAAACAACGGATTGTGACTGATGGCATAAAACTGATGTGTGAAAGAGGCCTAATATGAATAAGCCTCGTCCACAAAAAGATACGTTATCTCAAAAATTCTCATCTTCACAAGATTTAACAGATATTAATGATATTGATAAACCAATTTATACAAGTCCACCATCCACTCCTCAGGTAGTAAGTAAAAACTCAGGTAAAAATACGGATATTAACTCCTTCACCCCACGGGTGGTTTGCATGTTAATGACCAGGCCAATTTTTACAATTCTGACCACTGTCTCTTTACGAGATTATAACTCTGGAACGCTTCAACGGATCTTCGCGATTCTGAGAATGTTTTCTCGTGACATATTGTACTTCACGTTAGTGGTAAAATTTCTTCGATATAACTTTAGTTTATTTTTGAAAAAAAACGCAATTATGGCGAAAATTTTTTAAATTTTGCAATTTTCAAACTTTGAATTTTTATTCCCTTAAAACAGAGAAATATGTCACACAAAAGAGTTAATAAATAACATTTCCCACATGTCTACTTTACATCAGCACAATTTTGGAACCAACATTTTTTTTTGTTAGGAAATTATAAGGGTTACAATTTGACCAGCAATTTCTCATTTTTACAACAAAATTTACAAAGCCATTTTTTTAGGGACCATCTCACATTTGAAGTCACTTTGAGGGATCTATATGGCAGAAAATACCCAAAAGTGACACCATTCTAAAAACTGCATTCCTCAAGGTACTGAAAACCACATTCAAGAAGTTTATTAACCCTTCAGATGCTTCACAGGAGCTGAAGCAACGTGGAAGGAAAAAATGAACATTTAACTTTTTAGTCACAAAAATGATTTTACAAACTTTTTTTTATTTTCACAAGGGTAAAAGTAGAAAATGGACAAATAAAGTTGTCGTGCAATTTCTCCTGAGTACGCCAATACCCCATATGTGGGGGAAAAACCACTGTTTGGGCACACGGCAGAGCTAGAAAGGGAAGGAGCGCCGTTTGACTTTTTCAAACCAGAATTGGCTGGAATTGAGATTGGACGCCATGTCGCGTTTGGAAAACCCCTGATGCGCCTAGACAGTGGAAACCCCCACAAGTGACACCATTTTGGAAACTAGACCCCCTAAGGAACTTATCTAGATCTGTGGTGAGCACTTTGAACCCCAAGTGTTTCACAAAATTTTATAATGCCTGGGTGAGAAAAAAAAGAAAATCCACAAAAATGATTTTTTAGTCCCAAATTTTTGATTTTTCCCAAGGAAATTGGACCCCAAAATTTGTCCAATTTGTCCTGAGTAAGCTTGTACCCCATATGTGGGGGGAGGAACTTTGGGCGCACGGCAGGGTTTGGAAAGGAAGTAATAACGTTTTGGAATGCAGACGTTGATGGGGTCATGTTGTTTGCAGTGCCCCAGATGTGCCTAAACAGTGGAAACCCCCCCACAAGTGACCCCATTTTGGAAACTACACCCCCTAAGGAACTTATCTAGATCTGTGGTGAGCAATTTGAACCCCAAGTGCTTGACACAAGTTTATAATGTCCTGGCATGAAAATAAAAAATCTTTATTTTTTTCCCACAAAAATTATCTTTTAGTCACCAATTTTTTATTTTCCCAAGGGTAACAGGAAAATTGAACCACAAAAGTTGTTGTCCAATTTGTCCTGAGTACGCTGATACCCCGAATGTGGGGGGGCCACTGTTTGGGCGCACGGCAGAGCTCAGAATGGAAGGAGCACCATTTGACTTTTTCCAACCAAAATTGGCTGGAATTCACATTGGACGCCATGTTGCATTCGGAGAGCCCTTGATGTGCCTAAACAGTGGAAACCCCCCAAGTGACCCCATTTTGGAAACTATACCTCCTAAGGAACTTATCTAGATATGTGGTGAGCAATTTGAACCCCCAAGTGCTCACACAAGTTTATAACGTAGAGCCGTAAAATTAAAAAATCATGTTTTTTCCACAAAAATGATCTTTTAACCCCAATTTTTATTTTCCCAAGGGTAACAAGACCCCAAAAGTTATTGTGTAATTTGTCCTGAGTACGCTGATACCCCATATGAGGGGGTAAACCACTGTTTGGGTGCATGGCAGAGCTCGGAAGGGAAGGAACGCCGTTTGACTTTTTCAACGCAGAATTGGCTGGACGCCATGTCGTGTTTGGAGAGCTCCTGATGTGCCTAAACAGTGTAAACCCCCCACAAATGACACCATTTTGGAAACTAGACCCTCAAGGAACTTATCTAGATGTGTGGTGATAAAATTTGAACCCCAGGTGCTTCACTAAAGTTTATAACGCCCGAGCATGAAATTAAAAAAATCATATTTTTTCCACAAACATGATCTTTTAGTCCCCAACTTTTTATTTTCCCAAGGGTATCAGGAGAAATTGAACCCCAAATGTTGTTGTCCAATTTGTTCTGAATACACTGATACCCCATATTTGGGAGAAAACTACTGTATGGGCACACGTCGGGGCACGGAAGGGAAGTAGTGATGTTTTGGATTGCAGAATTTGATGGAATGGTCTGTGGGCGTCATGTTGCATTTGGAGAGCCCCTGATGTGCCTAAACAGTGGAAACCCCCCACAATTGACCCCATTTTGGAAAATAGACCTCACAAGGAACTTAGCTAGATGTGTGGTGAGCGCTATGAAGCCCCAAGTGCTTCACAGAAGTTTATAACGTACAGCCGTAAAAACAAAAAAAATTATTATTTTTTTTACCAAAATGATATTTTCGCTCCCAATTTTTTATTTTCCCAAGGGTAACAAGAAATTGGACACCAAGAGTAATTATTCAATTTGTCCTCAGTACGCTGATACCCCATAAGTGGGGTAAACTACTGTTTGGGCGCATGGCAGAGCTCAGAAGTGAAGGAGCACCGTTTGACTTTTTCAACGCAGAATTGGCTGGAATTGAGATCAGACGCCATGTCATGTTTGGAGAGCCCCTGATGTGCCTAAACAGTGGAACCACCCCAATTCTAACTCCAACCCTAACCCCAACACACCCCTAACCCTAGTCCCAACCCTAACCATTACCCTAACCACAAACCTAACCCTAACACACACCTAACCCTAATCCTAACTTTAGCCCCAACCCTAACCCTAACCTAATGGGAAAATGGAAATAAATACATTTTTTTAACTTTATTATTTTTCCCTAACTAAGGGGGTGATAAAGGGGGGTATGATTTACTATTTATAGGGGGTTTTTATGATTGGCAGCTGTCATGCTAAAAGACACCTTTTATTGCAAAAAATAGTTTTTGCATCACCATATTTTGAGCTATAATTTTTGCATATTTTGCCCCAGAGTCATGTGAGGTCTTATTTTTTGGGGTACGAGTTAACGTTTTTATTCGTACCATTTTTGAGCACGTGACATTTTTTGTTCGCTTTTTATTTCGAGTTTTGGGAGGTTAGAATGAACAAAAATCAGCAATTTATGAATTTCTTTTGAGGGGGGCGTTTATACCGTTCCGCGTGTGGTAAAATTGATAAAGCAGTTTTATTCTTCGGGTTAGTACGATTACGGCGATACCTCATTTATATCATTTTTTTATGTTTTGGCGCTTTTATAAAATAAAAACAATTTTATATAAAAAATAATTATTTTTGCATCGCTTTATTCTGCGAGCTATAACTTTTTAATTTTTTCACTGATGCTTTATGGCGGCTCGTTTTTTGCGGGACAAGATGACGTTTTCAGCGGTACCATGTTTATTTATATTGGTCTTTTTGATCGCGTGTTATTCCACTTTTTGTTCGGCGGTATGATGATAAACCATTGATTTTTTGCTTGTTTTTTTAAGGGGTTCACTAAAGGGGTTAACTAGTGGGAGTTTTATAGGGCGGGTCGTTACAGACGCGGCAATACCAAATATGTGTACTTTTATTGTTTTGTTTTATTTATTTACACGAAGAAATGAATTTATTGGGGAATTTTTTTTTTTATTTATTTATTTTGGAATTATTTTTTACTCATGTGATTTCATTTGTTTAACTTTTTTACTTTGTCCCAGGGTGGGACATTACAGTATAAAGTCAGATCGCTGGTCTGACAGTGTGCACAGCACTCTGTGAGACCAGTGATCTCACAGGCACTGCTGCAGGGAGAGCAGGCGCTGAGGAAGCCGCCTCCCTACAGAACCCCGCAGCCATCTTGGATCCGGGGTCTTGCAGGGAGGAAGGCCTCAGAACAGCGCGATCACATCTCGCTGTTCTGAGGGTCTCAGGAAGCACGCAGGGAGCCCCATCTCTGCGCGATGCTTCTCTGTGCCCCAGGTACACCGCGATCATGTTTGATCGCAGTGTGCCAGGTGTTAATGTGCCGGGAGCGATCGCATGGGACGTACTATCCCGTCCAAGGTCATACGGGCCCAGGTACCATAGACAGGATAGTACGTCCGATGGCAGAAAAGGGTTAAAAATTATTTTAGAAAAGATGATAAAACTTCTAAAATGCTAGAATTTGATATAATTAATACACTGGTAAACACAAAAAAATCATCAGCAAAGGTAATATATGTCTGTTTTATGGAGTTTGATGTGCTGATTCCAAAAATATGCTTAGTTTTGCTCTATCATGTCTCTAAGATAGAAGAATTTGTGTTATTACGTTATTTCTGCATTTTCAATGTACACTACTGTGTAAAAAGTTTAGGGTCACTTAGAAATTTCCTTATTTTTGAAAGAAAAGCAGTTTTTTCCTATGAAGCTAACATTAAATGATTCAGAAATACACTCTGTACATTGTTAATGTGGTAAATGACTAGTCTAGCTGCAAACGTTTGATTTGTAATGTTTGTTATGCAGTATCTTCATAGGTGCAAAGAGGCCCATTTCCAACAACTATCTCTCCAGTGTTCTTATGGTACTTCATGTAAAAAATAACTTGGCACTCAAATGTGTAACACGAGAATTTGCTTAATAACGGTGCATCCAGACACGAAACAAATGAACGTTTTCGGTCCAACTATTGGACCTTCATCAGAATACTTTTCAAAGGAACACTGAAAAATATATACAGAAATATACATAATCAAAAAAAGGACACAGTTTTGTCAATTAAATGCAATTGAAATGCAGTTCAAAAAATTCAACAACAACGTCAATATATAGAAAGTACATTGAAGAATATGTGTATAGTAACATTTACGAGTTCAAACCAAAGAACCAAAATAGAGTGAACATCCAATGGTTGAAAAGGTGCTGACTGAAACAAATGGTTAAGGAGTCAATCCAAAATGTAGATCTAGGTAGTGAACAGATACCTGAATAAGTAAATAGGGAGAGAAAAGGATACCAAATAGTTTCAGAGTGAGTCTTGTGATGTTCAGAAGTTGAGTGCACGATATTCGTGATACTAAAAGGGAGAGAAATAAGTAGTGAGAGGACTGAATATTAGGAACATAACTGAATACCTGGACACAATAGAATGCAATCTCCAAAAGGTAGCTAAAAAGGAACATATGAATATATGTAATAATAATAATAATCTTTATTTATATAGCGCCATCATATTCCGCAGCGCTTTACAGTAAAACAGTTTCAGAACACAAGTCATAAGTAACATTAATACAATAATTAAAGCAAAATAAGCCGCCCCTGCTCGTGAGAGCTTACAATCTACAATGAGGTGGGGGAGTTACAAAGTACAGGTGTGTATATATAATAGTGCATTTACAATGATGGTCCAGCCATCTTGAGGGAGTGAGGGATGGATGGAGATAGTGAATGGGCTACACACACACACACACACACACTTACACATAGAATGACTTTGATTAGTGAATGTGATAGGCCGCTCTGAACAAATGTGTTTTGAGGGAGCGCCTGAAACCATGCAAATTGTGGATAGTCCTAATTTCTTGGGGTAGAGCATTCCAGAGGATTGGCGCAGCGCGGGAGAAGTCTTGGAGTCGGGAGTGGGAGGTACGGATTAGTGCAGAGGTTAGTCGAAAGTCGTTTGCAGAGCGCAGCAGTCGGTTAGGCCGATAGATAGAAATGAGGGAGGAGATGTAGGGGGGTGCTGCACTGTGGAGAGCTTTGTGGGTGAGAACCAGTACTTTGAATTGTATCCTATAATGAATGGGCAGCCAGTGTAAGGACTGGCGAAGAGCGGACGCGTCCGAGTACCGATTAGCCAGATGGATTACCCTGGCTGCTGCATTAAGGATGGACTGGAGAGGGGATAGTCGAGTAATGGGGAGGCCAAGTAATAGAGCGTTGCAGTAGTCCAGGCGGGAGTGGATCAATGCTACAGTGAGGGTTTTTGTTGTTTCCAAGGTGAGAAAAGGGCAGATTCTAGAGATGTTCTTTAGGTGTAGGCGGCAAGAGCGGGCAAGAGATTGTATATGGGAAGTGAAGGAGAGATTGGTGTCAAACATAACACCCAGACAGCGAGCCTGCTACCGGGGTGTTAATATGGTGCCGCCCACGGAGAGGGATATGTCAAATTTAGGGAGGTTAGTAGACGGCGGGAGCAGAAGAAGTTCAGTTTTGGAGAGGTTGAGTTTCAGATAAAGAGCGGACATGATGTTGGAGACTGCGGACAGACAGTCGGTGGTGTTCTGTAGTACAGCGGGGGTAAGGTCGGGGGATGACGTGTATAGTTGTGTGTCATCAGCATAAAGATGGTATTGAAAGCCAAATCTGCTGATGGTCTGTCCAATTGGGGCCGTGTAGAGATAGAAGAGAAGGGGGCCAAGGACTGAGCCCTGACAGTGAGAGGAAGAGGAGATGATGTGGAGCCAGAGAACGAAACACTGAAGGAGCGATCAGAAAGATAGGAGGAGAACCAGGAGAGAACAGTGTCCTTAATACCTAGTGACTGGAGCCTAGACAGTAGGAGACGGTGGTCAACCGTGTCGAAAGCTGCAGAAAGGTCAAGAAGAATGAGCAGAGAGTGGTCACCGTTACGTTTTGCTGTAAGAAGGTCATTGGTCACTTTAATGAGTGCAGTTTCGGTCGAATGTAGGGGGCGGAAGCCGGACTGTCATGGGTCTAGGAGGGAGTGATGGAGAGGTAACGGGTAAGGCGGGAGTAGACTAGGCGCTCCAAAAGTTTAGAGATGAAGGGGAGATTGGAGACCGGTCTGTAGTTGTTTGTGCAGGAAGGGTCGAGAGCGGGTTTCTTTAGTAGTGGAGTAATGATGGAGTGTTTGAAGGAGGATGGGAAAATGCCAGAGGAGAGTGAGAGATTAAAGATTTTAGTTAGGTGAGTTGTGACAACTGGAGAGACTGGAGGAGATGTGAGGGAATGGGGTCGGTAGTGCATGTAGTCGGACGAGAGGAAGAGAGGAGTCTGGAGACTTCTTCTTCTGTGATGGGATCAAATGTGGAAAGTGAGCCAGGGGAACAGCAGGGTGGGATGGGAGTCACAGCCCTTGGTGGTTGAGAGAGATTTCCTGACGGATAGTATCTATTTTTTCTGTAAAATGGGAGGCCAGGTCGTCAGCACAGATGTCTGTGATAGGGGCTTATGCTTTTGGCCTGAGGAGGGAGTGAAAAGTGTCAAAAAGTTTCTTGGGGTTGTTGGCTAGTGAGGAGATCAGGGTGGTGAAGTAGGTCTGTTTGGCGAGGTGAAGGGCTGTATTATATGTTCTTAACATGAAGTTAAAGTGGATGAAGTCTTCTGGTGTGCTGGTTTTTCTCCAAAGGCGTTCAGCACTCCTAGAGCATCGCTGAAGAAGTGAAAATGTAAAAAGAGTTGCAATTTGCCAGACCACATGAGAGATGAGAAGGCAGAAGGGATTAGTATGTATAAATACCTGGATGAGAAGCAAATATCCCTAAATAAATAAGGATGGCTCAAGAAGCTGTGAATCAGGACCAGGCACTCACAATAATGGAAATGGGGAGCTAAACTTGAATCACTCATTGAGTTTGATCATCATATAAATAACATCTGGCCAGAATTAAAATTCACGGCACAATACAGTACCACACATATCAATTTTCTAGACACCATGATTCATAAGAACAGACTAGGATCTCTCTCAATTGATCTCTTCACCAATTCACCAGCTGCCACCCACCTGCCATCAAAAACTCAATTCCCAAATCACAGTTCCATAGAGATGAAAGGATCGTGACTGACTCTGATACCAAATCACTGAGACTCACTGATATGGAAAACAAATTTGTATCCAGCGGATATCCACCACAAATATTAACTAAAGCCAAACAGGACATCACACATACTAGGGTAATCAACAACCAGAGCCGAATCCCTTTTGTCAGTACTTACCACCCTTTTTCTAACCTTGTATTATCCTCCATTAGGAGACATTGGAAGCTACTCACTAGGAGTTACCCCCACATCCCCGAATTTGGCTCACCAGTTCTTACGTGCTATCGCCGCGCAAAAAAACTGAAAGACAAACTAGTCAAAGCCGATGTGGGCTCAAACATTACTGTACCTAGGCAGACCTTTTTACAAACACCCAAACAGGGTACTTTTCCCTGTCTGCGATGCTTGCAGTGCAATAGTGTCCAGAAGGGCCCCAGGGTCTCACACCCCCCATACTGGGGTTGGCATCCCTATTAAGGGATATTTTTCATGTGACTCCTCATACGTCATTTATGTGATCAAATGTCCCTGTGGTCTGGCCTATGTGGGTGAAACCACCCAGGCCATCAGGGACCGAATTTCACAACATAAGTCTAACATTCGCACCAAGAAGCTTCATCTTCCCCTTCCGCATCACTTTAATGAAAAAAAACACAACGTAGCTCAACTTAGATTTCAGGTTGTGGAACAGGTGGATTTTAATAGAAGGGGTTTAAACAGACTCAAGCTTTTAAAAAAAAGAGAGGCCTACTGGATCCATACCTTACAAACCTTGGATCCAAAAGGCCTCAATAGGGATTATGACGTATCCTCTTTCCTGTGATTTTCCATCAGTTAAAACGTGTCTATTACTATTTAATATAAATGTTTATGTGACGTAGTATTCTGATTTTAACCCCTTCATTTGTGTATATTAATTATGTCTTATTTCTTCTAGAATCGCTAATCCCACCTCTAGTTCTCCATTTGGGCACCCCTTTAGAATTTTATTCTCACGGTACAGTATACACCTCCTTCACCCTTTTAATTTCCAGGTCTCATCATGTTCACTCTTACTTCCTTATGTTGTTTTTTGCCAGACCAATTATTTTCTGTTCATATATTGTCCCCCCCCTTTTTTCCTTTTTTTTATTTTTACTCTTTTTTTTCCCTTCTAGCGCAAGCTCAATCCTACGTCCTGGTTAATCCCGTATCATTAGGTCCCTGACCTCTACTTAGGGACTTTTCATCTTAACTTGTACTCATGACGTTTTTCTATAGCGCTATCTCTATTTAACGTTTACTTAAGATGCTTTTTCCATAGCTCTATCTCTCTCTTGGCTCCCAGTGCTGATTCCCTTTTTCCTGCTCTTTCTAGTCTTTCTCATTGCTCTGTTGCTCTGATCTCCCCTCATAGTGTAACATTACATACGTCCTCCCCTCTCCTATGTGCAGGCACACACTGTTTCCTAGTTGCTAGGTTACAACACTGCTCTGAAACGGCCACCTCCATCTTTCCTCTATATTGTATCCTCCCCTCCTCACTGCGCAGACGTACCTCGGTCTCTTCCCTTGCTCCAGGTCACATGATCGCTCTGACGTGAGGGCCACTGCCCTGCTCTCACACATAAAAACCAGGAAGTTGTCTCACACGCACAGCTCCTACTGCAGCAGACTCCTGCTTCTCCTGCTTCCACAGCGTGTCTTCAGATCCAGACTCCCAGGTACTGCTTTTGGATATCTTCTGATCCTCTCTTCATTGTGGCATTTCTTGCAATGCTTTTTACCTTCTCAATCTCCCTATACAGTGCCTTTCCAGCAACCTATTTGAGCCTGCCCTAGACGCCTGTCACATTGGCTCCCAGGTAATATTCCTTTATACCCCTGTCCTTTTCATTCCATGACCAGTTCTCACCACTTTACATCTAATCTCTATATTTGTTTAGCTCCCCTCTTCCATTATTGTGAGTGCCTGGTACTGATTCACAGCTTCTTGAGCCATCCTTATTTATTTAGGGATATTTGCTTCTCATCCAGGTATTTATACATACTAATCCCTTCTGCCTTCTCATCTCTCATGTGGTCTGGCAAATTGCAACTCTTTTTACATATATTCATATGTTCCTTTTTAGCTACCTTTTGGAGATTGCATTCTATTGTGTCCAGGTATTCAGTTATGTTCCTAATATTCAGTCCTCTCACTACTTATTTCTCTCCCTTTTAGTATCACAAATATCGTGCACTCAACTTCTGAACATCACAAGACTCACTCTGAAACTATTTGGTATCCTTTTCTCTCCCTATTTACTTATTCAGGTATCTGTTCACTACCTAGATCTACGTTTTGGATTGACTCCTTAACCATTTGTTTCAGTCAGCACCTTTTCAACCATTGGATGTTCACTCTATTTTGGTTCTTTGGATTGAACTCGCAAGTGTTACTATACACACATATTCTTCAATGTACTTTCTATATATTGACGTTGTTGAATTTTTGAACTGCATTTCAATTGCATTTAATTGACAAAACTGTGTCCTTTTTTTGATTATGTATATTTCTGTATATATTTTTCAGTGTTCCTTTGAAAAGTATTCTAATGAAGGTCAAATAGTTGGACCGAAAACGTTCATTTGTTTCGTGTCTGGATGCACCGTTATTAAACAAATTCTCGTGTTACACATTTGAGTGCCAAGTTATTTTTTACATTTATCAGGTTGGATACCTGACTTGAGCACCTACTCTCGTTTTTAGTTGAGTGCCGTGTTTTCTCTTACTTATGGTACTTCATGTTTGCTGTGTAAGAAGGCTTAATGGATGGTTAGAATACACTTGAAAACCCTTGTGTAAGTATGTTAGCACAGCTGAAAACAGTTTGGCTGATTAGAGAAGCTATAAACCTGACCTTCCTTGAACTAGTTGAGAATCTGGAGCACTACATTTGTTGGTTCCATAAAACTCTCAAAATGGCCAGAAAAAAGAACTGTCATATGAAACTCGACACTCTATTCTTGTTCTTAGAAATGAAGGCTACTTCATGCGAGAAGTTGCCAAGAAACTGAAGATTTTCTACTATGGTGTGTACTACTCCCTTCAGAGGAGAGCACAAACAGGCTCTAACCAGAGTAAAAAGACAAGTGGGAGGCTCCGCTGCACAACTGAGCAACAAGACAAGTAGATTAGAGTTTGTAGTTTGAGAAATCAACGCCTCACAGGTTCTCAACTGGCAGCTTCATTAAACAGTACACGCAAAACGCCAGTGTCAACATCAACAGTGAATAGGTGACTCCGAGATGCTGGCCTTCAGGGCAGAGTGGCAAAGAAAAAGCCATAACTGAGACTGGCTAATAAAAGGAAAAGATTAACATGGGCAAAAGAACACAGACATTGGACAGAGGAAGATTGGAAAAAAGTGTTATAGACAAACAAATCCAAGTTTGAGGTGTTTGGATCACACAGAAAAACATTTGTGAAACGCAGAACGGAAAAGATGCTGGAAGAGTTCCTGACACCATCTGTCAAGCATGGTGGAGGTAATGTGATGGTCTGGGGTTCCTGTGGTGCTGGTAAAGTGGGAGATTTGTACAAGGTACAAGGGATTTTGAATAAGGAAGGCTATCACTCCATTTTGCAACGCCATGCCATAACCTGTGGACAGCGCTTGATTGGAGCCAATTTCATCCTACAACAGGACAATGACCCTAAGCACACCTCCAAATTATGCAAGAACTATTTAGGGAAGAAGCAGGCAGCTGGTACTTTATCTGTAATGGAGTGGCCAGCACAATCACCAGTTTTCAACCCCATTGAGCTGTTGTGGGAGCAGCTTGACCATATGGTACGAAAAAAGTGCCCATCAAGCCAAACCAACTTGTGGGAGGGGTTTCTGGAAGCATGGGGTGAAATTTCTCCAATTTGCTAGAATGCTAAAGGTCTGCAATGCTGTAATTGCTGCAAAGGGAGCATTCTTTTACAAAAGCAAAGTTTGAAGGAAAAAATGATTTCACATAAAAAAAAATTTTTTTCGAACCTTGTCAATGTCAAATTCATTTGGCAACTCATTTGATTAATAAAAGTATGAATTTTCATGGAAAACACAAAATTGTCTGGGTGACCCCAAAATTTGGAACGGTAGTGTATGTGGTTTTTCCTGTTATTCCCATTTCTTTGCTTTTCTTACTTGTGAATTTTCTTACATGGACAACATCAGTGAAGGTTTTAGTGAGTTTTATGGGAAGGAGTATTGACGGTGCAATCAACCAATGACTGCTTTTCAGAAAGTCACGTTTTGGGGAGGAGCTAACTTATGAGGCGGCAAGATTTGAGTCAGCCAGAAAAAATGGTGATGGCAGCAAGGACTGGTATGTGAGAATCTGACAGGAAACAGGCCTCTATAGGGATCTGAGCCCTGCCACAGGGAGCTAGAAGGGAAGGCAGCAGACAGCCGCCATTATAAGAGGATTTTCACTGCATTTCTTGGAAGGCAAGTCACCTCAGAGGGAAGAAAACAGATCAGCCACTGAAGTGTAACAGAGTGAGGGTCTCCACAGAGAGAGAACCTGAAAGCAGCCAATATCACACTGAGAAATTGCCTGTCTGCAAATGTGATATAGGAAAGATGTGTATCTTCGTACCGTGTTAGCCAGTAGATAGAAAAATATTTAGACTTGAGAGTCCTCAGTGGTTGATACCTTTTAATGGCTAACTGAAAAGATGGTAACAAATTGCAAGCTTTCGAGACTACTCCGGTCTCTTCATCAGGCAAAGACTAAAACAAAAACTGAAGAATCACATATATATATATATATACACAAGAGGACACAGGAATAGTGCAATAGGTAAGACAAGTGACATGAAGCAGAACTGTCATTATGGCAGAGGAATGAACATAAATATTGGAACAGATCATAGATAAGGAGAGAGTTTTATTACCCTCTGATTGGGGTCTGGTGTTGTGTTTTGATGCCCCTAGAAGGTCAGAGACGCAGATTCCTTAATTGATATAGAATGACATGAATCCATGTGACACGTTCATTCCAGCACTAAGAGTGTCAAAGGTCATCATAAGTTTGTATTCCCAAACCTTTCTATCTTTCTCAGATTTGAAGTTAGATTTTAATACCAGTAATTCCATATCCATTATGCTATGACCGGGCATACAAAAGTGTTTTGCCACCGGGGCAGTTATCTTTCTTCTTTCCATCTTCAGGGATAGCTAATCCGGCTGTGACGAGGCATCTAGGGCACCGTAGGAACGTCCCACGGCTGCTTCTAGTTGTGCGGTTAATTTAGGGGTCTGCAACCTATTAGTTTCCAACCTCTCTGGTGTTTGGCTGCCTTTGCGGTTTTTTGCTCCTGCCCTCCTCAGCTACCAAAACATAACAGAATCACCGGCCATACTGAAATTCTATGGTACTCAACAGAAGGGGAAAAAAAATAGTAAAAAAAAAAAGTCAGAAAAATTTTTTTTTCTTTGTTACATTTTTTCCCTCTTTTTTTTCTGGGGGCTGAGGAGGAATTTTTCCCCAATGGAGGTCAAGCATTTGTCCGATCGTGTTGTCCGATCGTGTGGAGCAGCTTGCTGCTGAAGTTCTGAGTATTGCTATTTATCTTGCTGGGTTGACTGTTGTGGAACCTAGGATCCCACTGCCAGATTAATAACTAAGTTGTTTTTTTGCTTTGAAGCCTAAATCCTCAGGGAACGCAGCGCAGCAGGTTCAAATTGTCATCTCCCTGTTGCGGGGCGACCCTCAGGATTGGGCCTTTTCCCTGACACCTGGGGATCCTGTTCTGAATGATATTGATGTGTTTTTTCAGGCTCTGGGGTTGTTGTACCAGATGAACCTAATGTTACTGATCAAGCTGAGAAAACCTTGTTGGCATTGAATCAGGGTCACGAAGCTGCAGAGCTGTATTGTCAGAAATTCAGAAAGTGGGCAGTCCTTACTAAATGGAATGATGATGCTCTAGCAGCTCTTTTTCGGAAGGGTCTGGCAGAGACTGTAAAGGATGTTATGGTGGGATTCCCTGTCCCCTCTGGTCTCAATGACTCTATGTCATTAGCTATTCAAATTGACAGACGTTTGCGTGAGCGTAGAAATATGCGTGAGATTGTGATGCCTTGCGGGCCAGCTCCTGAGCCCATGCAGTGTGATGGAGTGACTTCTGGGGCACAGCGTCATGAGTTTCGAAAGCGTAATGAGTTGTGCTGCTATTGTGGTGACACTTCTCATGCTATTTCCATCTGCCCTAAGCGGGGAAGACATTTTGCGTACTCATTTGTTTTGGGTAGTGTTCAGACTAACTTCGGTTAACTGTTACCTTGATTTTCTTCATGTCCACATTTTCGGCTCAGGCTTTTGTTGAATCAGGAGCAGCTATAAACCTGATGGATTTTGATTTTGCCAAACGTGGTTTTCCTATGATACCCCCTGCGGAAGTCTATTCCTTTGCTGGGCATTGATTCTACCCCTTTGGCGGAGAATAAACCCGTTTTCAACCCAGGTGATAATGCGGGTTGACCCGGACCACCAAGAGAATTGCAAATTTTTGGTGTTACATAATTTACATGACATTATTGTACTGGGTTTTCCTTGGTTGCAGACTCATAATACTAGTTTGGTTTGGAAGTCTGTGTCTGTGGTCAGTTGGGGTTGTCAATGTGTCCATAATGACACTCCTGTTTTTTCTGCCTCTCCCCAGTCTCAAGATGTCCCTGACTATTTGACTGATTATTCTGATGTCTTTAGTGAGAGTAAGTGTTAGGGTTCGAGTTTCCACTCCTGCAGGGGGAATCTCGAGCTGTTCCCGCAGCGGTCCCCCATCCGTCTCAGGCTGCAGTGGTTCCTGCTCAGCAGAGACGTCGGTCCCAGCGTCTTGCCCGGCCCAGTACTGTGCAGAGACTTGCTGCTGCAACCAGTGTTGGAGCAGGCAGATTTGGGACTATGTCCTTTGTTGCTTCATCTGAGCATGCCCAGGGAAAGATCTCCCCAGCCCTAGCTGTCTTCCAAGACTTTGTGAACGACATCTTCCGGGATATGTTGACCACCTCGGTGGTAGTCTATCTGGATGACATTCTCATCTTTTTTCCAGAAATGGCCTCCCACGGGAGAGATGTCTGCAAGGTCTTCGACCTCTTGCGAGCAAATTCCCTATATGCGAAGTTGGAGAAGTGCATGTTTGAGCAGGAGTCTCTACCTTTCCTCCCTTTCCTGGGCTATATCATCTCCGCCCAGGGATTGGCTATGGATCCTGCTAAACTACAGGCTATAATGGATTGGCAAGAACCCCACTCCCTTAAAGAGGTGCAGCGCTTTATGGGGTTCATTAACTACTATCGCCAATTCATTCCCCACTTCTCTACTTTGGTAGCTCCCTTGGTAGCCCTCACCAAGAAGGGAGCTAATCCCAAGTTGTGGTCAGAGGAGGTCACCAAGGCGTTCTCCTCCATCAAGTCGCATTTCGATGTCGATAAACCGTTTACTTTAGAGGTGGATGACTCTTCTGTTGGTGCTGAAGCAGTCCTTTTTCAAAAGGATGCCCAGGGTCGGAAGCATCCCTGCTTCTTCTTTTCCAAGACCTTTACACCAGCAGAGAGGAATTATTCCATCGGGGACAGGGTGTTACTGGCTATGAAGTTGGCCTTCTCCGAGTGGAGACATCTTCTGGAGGGGGCTCGCTTCCCCTTCCAAGTATTCACGGACCACAAGAAATTGGTGCATTTGCAGACAGCCCAGCGGCTAAATTCCCGTCAGGTCAGATGGTCCTTGTTTCTCCCGGTTCCATTTCACCCTCCATTTCCTCTCCGGTGAGAAGAACATTCGCGCTGACGCTCTATCTCGCTCCGTGGTATCCTCTGATGAGGTGGAGGAACCTCGGCTTATTGTCCCCACAGAGAGCCTAAGAACGGTGGCTCCGGTTTCACTTGAGTCTGTGCTTCCAGGCAAGACTTTTGTGCCCACCAATTAGCGACCGAAAGTACTCTCTTGGGCACATTCGTCCAGAATGGGTGGACATTTTGGGACAAAAAGGACATCTGAGTTGCTGGCGAGGACATACTGGTGGCCGCAGATGGCCCGTGACGTCAGGGAGTATGTTCAGGCATGCGTCTTCTGCGCCAAGAATAAATCCCCTCGACAACGGCCGGCTGGGCTACTTTTCCCTTTGCCGGTGGCAGACAGGCCCTGGGAGATGGTCGGGATGGATTTTGTGGTGGGCTTACCCAAGTCTCGGGGCTGCACCATCATCTGGGTGATAATCGACCACTTCTCTAAAATGGTGAACTTGGTGCCGTTACCACGGTTACCGTCTGCACGGCCTTGGCAGCATTATTTATTAGGCATATTTTCCGCCTACACGGTATGCCAGATAAAATTGTCAGTGATCGAGGTCCCCAGTTTGCGTCTCGGTTCTGGAGAGAGCTGTGTCGTTTACTCAGCATTGAGTTGAATCTCTCCTCTGCATATCATCCCGAGATGACTGGTTTGGTAGAGAGGGCCAACCAGACCTTCGTCACATTTTGTCTGTGCCAGGCAGGATGACTGAGGTCTTCGGCCGGTGTCCATCGGCGCCCCGCTCCTACATTTGCTCCTGGTGACCTAGTGAGGCTCTCTGCCCGAAACATCAGGCTACGTGTAGAGTCCACCAAGTTGGCACCACGCTTTTTGGGCCCCTTTAAAAAGTTCTTGAGGTGAACCCGGTGGTTTACCGCCTAGCCCTTCCGCCTCGCCTTGGTATCACCGACACCTTTCACGTGTCCCTCTTGAAACCCGTGGCCCCATTTCCCGGTTTTCCGATTCATCTGCCGGGACGTCGGGTTCATCTACAGATGATCATGAGGTAAACGCCATTGTTGGGTGCAAGGTGGTACGAGGCAAAAAAATTTATTTGGTGGATTGGAGGGGGTATGGGTCTGAGGATAGGTCCTGGGAGCCTGGCGAGCATGTTCATGCTCCGCAGCTCATCGCTGCCTTTGAGCGCAGCGAGGCCCGAAGAAGGGGGCCCTAGGAGGGGGGGTAATTATAGGGTTCGAGTTCCCACTCCTGCACAAGGGGAAATTTGAGCTGTTCCCGCTGCGGTCCCCCATCCGTCTCAGGCTGCAGTGGTTCCTGCTCAGCAGAGACGTCAATCCCCATGCCAGATTTGTTTTGGGGGGATAGAGCTAAATTTCTGAATTTCAAAAATAACTAAGTTGTTTTTTGCCTTAAAACCTAAGTCCTCAGGGAAAGCAGCACAGCAGGTTCAAATTGTCATCTCTCTCCTGCGCTGCCATCCTCAGGATTGGGCTTATTCCCTGACACCTGGGGACCCTGTTTTGAGTAATATTGATGCATTTTTTCTGGCTCTGGGGTTATTGTACGATGAACCTAATGTCACTGATCAAGCTGAAAAAACCTTGTTGGCATTAAATCAGGGGCTTGAGGACGCTGAGTTGTACTGTCAGAAATTCCGAAAGTGGGCAGTTCTGACCAAATGGAATGATGATGCTTTGGCAGCCCTTTTTTGGAAGGGTCTGTCAGAGAATGTAAAAGATGTTATGGTGGGTTTCCCTGCTCCCTCTGGTCTCAATGATTCTATGTCATTGGCGATTCAAATTGACAGACGTTTGCGTGAGCATAGAGGTATGCGTGGAATGGTGTTGCCTTGTGAACCAGCTTCTGAACCCATGCAGTGTGATAGAGTGGCTTCTGGGGCACAGCGTCATGAGTTTCGAAAATGCAATGGGTTATGTTTCTACTATGGTGATGCCTCTCATGCTATTTCAGTCTGCCCTAAGCGGGGAAGACGTATTGCACGCTCAGTTGTCTTGGGTAGTGTTCAGACTAAATTTCTGTTGATTGTTACCCTGATTTGCTCCCTGTCCACATTTTCTGCTCAGGCTTTTGTTGATTCGGGAGCAGCTATTAACCTGATGGATTTTGATTTTGCTAAACGTTGTGGGTTTCCCTTGATACCCCTACGGAAGTCTATTCCCCTACTGGAGATTGATTCTACCCCTTTGGCTGAGAATAAACCCCATTCTCTACTCAGGTGATAATGAGGGTTGAACCTGATCATCAGGAGAGTTGCAAATTTTTGGTGCTGTATAATCTGCATGACATTATTGTACTAGGTTTCCCTTGGTTGCAGTCTCATAATCCTGTTTTTGATTGGAAATCTGTGTCTGTAACCAGTTGGGGCTGCCAATGTGTTAATGCCAACACTCCTGTTTTTTCTGCCTCTCCCCAGGCTCAAGATGTGCCTGACTTTTTGACAGATTTTTCTGATGTGTTTAGCGAAAGTAAATCTGCATCCTTGCCCCCCCATAGGAGCTATGACTGCGCTATTGAATTAGTGCCGGGTAGTAAATTCCCTAAAGGTCGCCTTTTTAACTTGTCTGTACCTGAACATGACGCTATGCGGTCTTATATCAAGGAGTCATTGGAGAAGGGTCATATCAGACCATCCTCTTCACCCTTGGGTGCTGGTTTTTTCTTTGTGGCCAAAAAGGATGGTTCATTAAGGCCGTGTATTGATTATCGTCTCTTGAACAATATCACTGTGAAATATCAATATCCGTTACCCTTGATTTCAGACCTGTTTTCAAGGGTGAAAAGTGCTACTTGGTTTACCAAGCTTGACCTCAGGGGGGCGTATAACCTTATTCGCATTAAGCACGGGGATGAATGGAAGACGGCGTTTAATACCCCAGGGGGGCATTTTGAGTACCTAGTGATGCCCTTTGGGCTCACTAATGCTCCTTCCGTCTTCCAGTCCTTCATGAATGACATTTTCAGGGATTTTGTGGATAAATTTCTGATTGTTTATTTGGATGATATCTTGATTTTTCCAATGACTGGGACTCTCATGTGAAACATGTTCAGACTGTGTTCCAGATTTTGAGAGAGAATGCTCTGTATGTGAAGGGATGAAAGTGTCTTTTTGGCGTACAGAGGATCTCATTTCTGGGATTCATTTTGTCTCCATCTGTTATTGAAATGGACCCGGTCAAGGTTCAGGCCATCTGTGATTGGGTCCAACCTACTTCATTAAAGGCTCTTCAGAGATTCTTGGGTTTTGCCAATTTTTATCGTAAATTTATTGGTAATTTCTCTGTTATTGTTAAACCATTGACTGATTTGACCAAAAAGGGTTCTGATGTGAATTGGCCTCCTGAGGCAGTCTCTGCGTTTCAGGAACTTAAACAGAGATTCACTTCTGCTCCTGTTCTACGGCAGCCTGATGTTTCTCTGCCATTTCAGGTGGAGGTTGATGCCTCTGAAATTGAGGCAGGTGCCGTTTTGTCCCAAAGAGATCCTGAGACCTCTAAAAGTAACCCTTGTGCTTTTTTCTCTCGAAAATTTTCTCCAACTGAACGTAATTATGACGTGGGTAATCGGGAGTTATTAACCATGAAGTGGGCTTTTGAAGAATGGAGACATTGGCTGGAGGGAGCCAAACATCAGGTGGTGGTCCTCAAGGACCACAAGAACCAGGTTTATCTTGAATCAGCCAAGCAACTTAATCCTAGACAGGCCAGGTGGGCCTTGTTTTTCACACGTTTTAATTTTGTGGTCTCTTTTCTCCTGAGCACTGAGAATGTTAAGGCTGATGCCCTCTCGAGGAGTTTCTTTGCGGATTCTCCTGAGGTGACTGAGCTCGCTGTTATTCTGAAGGAGGGTGTAGTTCTTTCCGCTATCTCGCCCGATTTGAGACTGGCCCTGTAGCAATTTCAGGAGGATAAACTTGAACGCTGCCCTGTTGGGAAATTGTTTGTCCCAGACCAGTGGAGGAAGAATGTGATGTCTGAGATTCATTGCTCCAAGTTGGCTGGCCATCCTGGTATTTTTGGTACCAGAGATCTTGTGAGTCGGTCCTTTTGGTGGCCCACTTTGTCTCGTGACGTCACGGACTTTGTGCAGTCCTGTGGAACTTTTTCTCGGTCCAAACCTTGCTCTCGCTCTAGTGGTTTGTTAATGCCATTGCCTGTGCCCAAGAGGCCATGGACCCATATCTCTATGGATTTTATTTCCGACCTCCCTGTCTCTCAGAGAATGACCGCTATTTTGGTAATCTGTGATAGGTTTTCCAAGATGATACATCTTGTGCCACTACCTAAGTTGCCATCCTCCTCCGAGTTGGTACCCTTGTTTATTCAACCGGTGGTTCGGTTGCACGGCATTTCAGAGAACATTGTGTCTGACTGAGGAGTCCAGTTTGTTTCCAGATTTTGGAGGACGTTTTGTTCCAAACTGGGAGTTCAGCTGTCTTTATCCTCTGCATTCCATCCTCAGACCAATGGACAAACTGAGAGAACAAACCAGACCTTGGAGACTTATTTGAGATGTTTTGTGTCTGCTGATCAAGATGACTGGGTTTCCTTTTTGCCTTTGGCTGAGATTGCTTTGAATAATAGGGCTAGCTCTGCCACCTTGATGTCTCCATTTTTCTGCAATTTTGGGTTTCATCCTCGATTTTCTTCAGGGCAGGTGGAGGCTTCTGTCTGTCCGGGTGTTGACTCTATTGTGGAGAGAATGCAGCAGATTTGGGATCAAGTAGTGGAAAAATTGTCTCTCTCTCAGGAGAAGGCCCATCGGTTTGCCAACCGTCATAGGACTGATGGTCCTCGGTATAAAGTGGGTGACTTGGTTTGGTTGTCTTCAAAAATTATCCCTATGAAGGTTGCGTCTCCAAAATTCAAGGCAAGATTCATTGGATCATATAAGATCGTGGAAATTCTTAATCCCGTTTCCTTCCGTTTGCTTCTTCCAGGAACATTTAAGATTCACAACGTATTTCATAAATCTTTATTGAAGAGGTTTGTCGAGCCAGTGGTTCCTATGGCTGCGCCTCCTGATCCTGTTTTGGTTGAGCGCAATTTGGAGTATGTGGTTGAGAAGATATTGGATTCTCGTTTGGCTAGGCGGAGACTCCAGTACTTGGTGAAGTGGAAAGGCTATGGTCAGGAGGACAATTCTTGGGTGTTTGCTTCTGACATTCTTGCTGAAAGACTGGTCCGTGCCTATCACCGAGCTCATCCTGATCGGCCTTGTTGCGCACGTGAGGGTTCGGTGACCTCTCCCTCAAGGGGGGGGTACTGTTGTGAACGTGCTGGAGACGACATCGGAGCTGAGGCTCCCTCTGGTGGTTGCTGAGGGTATTGAACCTATGTTGAACAGTAAAAGTCCACCACCTGCAATGGATGAATGGTTATCAGGTGGGACCAGAATGGCCTGATATAAGTGAGCTGACCTCCCATGATCCTCGCCGGTGATCAATTGTTACTTCCTGGTCTTGTTTGGAATTCAGCTTGCTTTCTGCTGTCTCCTGCTATCATTCAGATAAGTTACTTTGTGTTTTTTTTTTCTGTAGTTTGATTTTCCTTGTTTTTTGCTGCCTTGCTTTTGAGTTCAGCCGGGTCCCCTTTGGGGGCTTGTGCTGGTCTCTGTTCTCTTTTTTGTATTTGTTCTTTTGCTCAGTTATTGTGATTTTTTTACTGCTGGGTAGCTGCGTGTTCACACCAGAGATCTTACATAGGTGGTCGAGACCGTGTGGTCTCAGCATTTTTGCATTCAGAAGTGTTGGAGTTTTTTCCTAGGGTTTTTCTGGGTTGCAGACAGTATTCTCTCCTGTGCTGTCCTATCTAGACAGTTTTGGGCCCCAGCGTTTGCTCATTCTATTTTCTGTCTTGTGTTCGTGTTTTCATCTTGTCTAACCGCCATTATATGTTTGGTGGCTTCCTATTCTTTTGGGGCTCTACTCCGGGGCAGTTAAGCTTTCCTCTTTCCATCTTCAGGGATAGCTAATCTCTCCGGCTGTGACGAGGCGTCTAGGGCACCGTAGGAACGTCCCACGGCTGTTTCTAGTTGTGCGGTTAGTTTAGGGGTCTGCAACCTATTAGTTTCCAACCTCTATGGTGTTTGGCTGCCTTTGCGTTTTTTTACTCCTGCCCTCCTCAGCTACCAAAACATAACAAGAGAGCTTATGAGAGATAGTGTGATTGAAGGAACTCTAAATGATAAGGAACTGAGATCTTGGAAAAGCTTCAAGTGGTTCTGTGAAGACTTTTTAGGAAATCAAAAAGCTCCAGAATATGTTGAAGGTGTTGAGGAACTGCTAAGTGCATACCAGTGTCTTGGATATCTCATGTCTCTGAAAATGCACTTTTTGCATTCACATTTAGATTTCTTCCCTCAAAATCTTGGGGATGTAAGTGATGAACAAGGCGAGCGGTTTCACCAGGACAGTCAGTAATAGAATACCACTACAAGGGTCTTTGGAATGATGGCAGAATACTGTTAGATGTTATAGGGACAACCCTGAAAAATTGTATCTACGACAGTCTAATATCAAGCACTTTAAATCTATTTTGCATGTGAAATTAATTTGGTTCAATAAAAACTGTTTTGCAAGTTGAAGCATTTTTTTCTGATATGCAGATTTTGGTTTTCTTAATGTCGCCAGTATATTTCCTATACCTTATAATAATCATGCTGCTCCATGGAAACTATAAGTGCTACAGAAAAACTATGTACATTTTTTAAATCAGGACAAAAAGATGATTCAGATAGTACAAAGTCACGTGCGATGATTACAAAAAATATTTTTTGCAGACCTGTGATCAGCTTTCTATAATGGAAACTTCTCCACTAGAAAGGTGCTTCTGAGCAATTCGTGACAGACATGGTATACGCATTAAATATTAATCTATAAGCCTCTTTTGATAAACATGCCCAACTCTTATGGGCTAACTTAGACTTAATTAGCTCAGACTTGACAAAAAAAGAGGTTCTTGAAAAAAAGAATCTTTTTTAAAACGATCCTCAAAAAGAAGTCAAATTTTTACAAATTAGCTGACCTTGAGAACTGCAATTGGAGAAATAATATCAAACTAAGGGGAATTTCAGAGAAAAAACTTCAAACCTATGTTAGGCCGGCGTCACACTGGCGACAGAATCGGACGACTGCAATACGATGAAATATCGCATTGCAGTCTGCCCTATGTTAATCTATGGAGCAGCTCCCAGTATCCGATTTTTTGTGGTCCGTTTTAATCGTCCGAGTGCAATCGCAGCATGCTGCGATTGTCACCGATTGTGGGTCGACTATCGCCAATGCAAGTCTATGGGAGCGATGAAAAATCAGATTACAAACGGACCGCACGTGTGACTTCCGATTAAATCGCACCATTATCCCAGGTGCCAGGAAACTGCATCAGGATAATTGCCAGAAAGGGCTGACATGCTAATTAGGCTACGAAAATTCAAACCCAAACAGGAAACCGCCTCCACGGAGTCCAGAACCATGGCCAGTCACATCAATGTTGAGATGTTGATCGTTCTGGTCCTGGAGAGACCAGAACTTTGGGACCAGCGGGATCCCAATTATTCCAACCAGTCGCGGAAGGACGCGGCTTGGCGGAGAATATGTTCCCAGATGTTTCCTGATTTTGGCGACAGGTCTAGGAGGACCAAGAACGCATCAGTAAGTAACGTATTGAAAACGCTTACAATACTGTATGACTACTCAGTATCTACCAACAACAATGTGTTATAATGTCCCTCTAGCCTTATATGTGAAACAGAAATGTGGCCAAAACAACAGTTATGACTGTTGAACCCCCAGTGCTATGTCAGTACTCCAAGCACAATCTAATATTTAGCTCCAACTGCAATGGTCGCCTACTTAACCTTAAAAATGTTTGCCTACGCTTATGTTTGCGTAGGTGAAGTACTTAATATGTGTCCCTTTTGGTAATGCCATCGCTGTGTCCCAAATAAATGCTCATTATTGTGACACATATCTCATAGAGCTTTGTATGTATGAACCCTTGTAATATTAACTGTTATATTAGCTACATACAATTTGTAGTGCTGTTGTGTACCCCTAACACGCCAAAAAATGATAATATTGCTGGTGTACGGTACTTCTGTTTTTACTACATTACAAGGGCAGATAAGTATAATTTTGGATTGCATCCGTTACTTTTTCAGTGTCAGATGTTACAAGGCGTTGGCGCAGCTGTAGAGACTGCTACAGGCGAGAGAGACAGCTGAGGGGGCACAGTGGGGCAGCAGAAAGCAGCAAAAGAAAATATGTCTATTATGATAGACTGAATTTTCTGGCTCCAGCTATGGATTTGCGACCGTAAGTTAATCTCTGTACTGTACAAGTGTATTGCTATATTTTCGTATAAATTGTAATCAAATTTTTTTCTTCTCTAGCACCGAGTCAAACCTTACAGAAAGAGAGCCAGCTTCTGACTCAAAGGCAGTGATCGACCCTGTGGGGGATGTTGAGGAGGCTGGGCCGTCATCAGCAGCAAGTGCAGCAGCAGCAGCATCACCACCACCACCACCAGCAGTGGAGTCAGAGAGCTTGCCTCTAGAGTCCCAAGACCCTCCCCTCAGCAGCAGCCCTGTTAGGCCCCAGGATGTGGCTTCGCCTCCTGCAGTTGTGTCACAGTGAGCCAGGCGTAGAAGAGAAGGAGTTGGTTCTGGCACAAGGAGGCAGGTGGACAGAGGAGTTCTTGACTACTTGTCCACTGTTGCCCATGATGATGGGGAGGAGGCATTTGGACGCAGTCTGGCTCGGTACCTCAGGGCCATTCCCGGTCAGCACAGACTGCGGATCAGAGCTGGGGTACAAATTGTGCTGGATGCAGGAACCCCACCAAATGATCCCAACAACTTCCTAGATTTACTGGAAAGGTGGCAATGTTCCAGTGAAAATCTCCTTTGTTTGTTGGGAACCCAGCAAGGGAGTCTGCATCAGCCTCTGATCAGCCTCCTCCTCATTATCATGCTCCTCCTCCACCTCCTCCTTGTGGACCACAGAGACCAACTCCTCCTCCTCTAAGTGAGTCCAACATGTATATGCCCACTCGACCATACCCAATGTTCAATGCTGGCCACAACATGGGTATGGTCGACATGGGCATTTTGGGGGGCTACAGTGTAAGTGGGCAGTCATATTATGACTACCCACAACAGTTCCCAAGCTTCCCTTACCCAAACCCCCATACAGAGCAACCAACAAGCAGCCAGCAAAGTGCACACTCAGCCATCACTCATGGTGACACAGTGGCTGGAGAGCAGTCTAGGCAGCCCTCACAATCTGGCCCTCCACCTTCACCACCCCACACCTACCACCAGTTATAGGTGTAATGTATTTTTTTGTTATTTGTTTGAAGTTATTAACATTCTACTTTGTTTTACTGCTGCAAGTTTCTCAGGAAATATGTTGAAAAAAGTTTGACACATTAGTCATTTTTCATTATGTTTACAGCGACAAAACATGACCTAATACATAAAAAAATGTTTTGAGTCGCATTGATTGTATGTGATTATTTCAATATGTAGCTGTTTATTTAAATATGTGATGGTCTGCCTAACTTACACACAATATGACACCAAAACCAACACAACATATACAATTAAGTGAGCCTAAATATCTTTATGACAGAGCAACATAGGCACACTACATGTGTAATAATGCCTCCTCTTGCCAGGCAGTAGCACCCTCAGGGGACACAAAATATTGAGTGAACACATCACGTACTTTTAGGCCTGAAGGTGGACGACGGGGATGGATGGGTGGTGACATAGCCATAGACACATTTACAGAGGCTAACTCACCCACATGTTGTGAGGAGCATTCATGGATTCTACAAAAATTATGTAGGACCACACATGCTTTGAGGACCACATTAACATTGTCTTTACTGAGTTGAATTGCAGATTGAAGTACCCGCCATTTAGCACTAAGAATTCCAAATGTGCACTCCACCAGCCGCCGAGCACGTGACAGGCGACAATTAAATATTCTACGCCGATGGGTGAGATAGCTACGGGGATATGGCCTCATTACATTACGGGTTAATTGAAATGCCTCATCTGCAACTATAACATAAGGCACATGTTCTGCGCCATACAGTGCCTCTGCAGTCCTGTCAGAAAAAAATATTGGGCACATATTCTGCGCCATACAGTGCCTTTGCAGTCCTGTCAGAAACAAATATTGGGCACATATTCTGCGCCATACAGTGCCTCTGCAGTCCTGTCAGAAACAAATATTGGGCACATATTCTGTGCCATACAGTGCCTCTGCAGTCCTGTCAGAAAAAAATATTTGGCACATATTCTGCGCCATACAATGCCTCTGCAGTCCTGTCAGAAAAAAAAATTGGGCACATATTCTGCGCCATACAGTGCCTCTGCAGTCCTGTCAGAAAAAAATATTGGGCACATATTCTGCGCCATACAGTGCCTCTGCAGTCCTGTCAGAAAAAAATATTGGGCACATATTCTGCGCCATACAGTGCCTCTGCAGTCCTGTCAGAAAAAAAAATTGGGCACATATATTCTGCGCCATCCAGTGCCTCCAGTCTCAGAAAAATAAAAAATTGGGCACATATATTCTGCGCCATCCAGTGCCTCCGGTCTCAGAAAAATAAAAAATTGGGCACATATATTCTGCACCATACAGTGCCTCCGGTGTCAGAAAAATAAAAAGTTGGGCACATAAATTCTGTGCCATCCAGTGCCTCCAGTGTCAGAAAAATACAAAGTAGACCACATATATTCTGCGCCATCCAGTGCAGGGCCGGCTCCAGGTTTTGGAGGGCCCCGGGCGAAAGAGTCTCAGTGGGCCCCCCCCCTTTTAACACATACCAACCACGATTCATGATGCACGAATACAGCAGAGAAATATATAGGTATAGTACAATGCCAGATTTCACTTCTTACATGAGTGATAGATATTGTAAAATCTACAATACCATGCAGCAGAGGGGCTTTATATAAGTCAACCCCTTATACACCAATTTTTGTGACCTATTCGCTACTCCCTCTTCCTCAGTTACCAGTAGGCATTTTATTGTTAGCTGAACACTTGTTGCAAAGAAAAAACTGCATACATTGAATATGACAATTTTTTATTAGAAAACGTTTTAACGTAAACATTAGAAAGTACTAACGTCGAACATTTGTAAAAGTGCAAAATGGGTTGCAGGCAACATCACAACACATCAGTATTCCTTGTCACATTGTTGTGAATTTACTGTAGATTTGTAGTGCTGATGACTAACCCCAATAAGTGACATGTGCAAAAATGTAGCTTAAGAGCTATAAAAACAAGAAAACAAAAAAAAAAATAAACCAGTAGTGCAATTCGGTGGCAAACCAAAGATTTGATTTGAAAATTGCTAAAAAATTTTCTCCTGGTTTTTTCAGCAGCAAAACAACGTATAACTTGATTAAAATCTACAGATTCTGCTTCTTGTGACTCAATTGAAAGAATTGCCAATGCATTTAACCTTTCTTGAGACATCTGGGACCTGAGGAAGTTTTTAATAAGCTTCAGTTTACTGAAGCGTCTTTCAGCTGACGCAACTGAAACGGGCACTGTTAGCAGGAGCTTCAATGCCAATACCAGATTTGGGAATGCCAGGTTCAGTGAGTTAGAAAACAGATATTGCAGTGTTTCCTGTGGAGTTAGATGATCAGGCTCAGGCAGCATCCTAGCCAGTGTCTTCAATTCCTCCAGCAGAATCTCTCCATCAACTGCTGGATCAGCAAAGTTTAAACATTGCTGTTGTAATGTCGGCAAGTCAGTGGCTGCTTTTTTTATGTCATTGAGAAATCCAAACTTGGCAATTAATTTTTTTAAGAAAACGAATCTTGTTTCGATTTCATCAAGCACAGTTTTAAGTAAAGGCTTGAAGAATGTTTCTTCAAATTCTTCTCTTGGATTTAAATATAACGTTCCACTTGCTTGCTGGCATGCTGGCTCTTGGCAATCTTTATCATTGCATTGCCGAGTTTTTTTCCTAATTCTGTTTGCTGGGTACTCGGTGGGTATATCAAGCTTGTTACATATATCGGCAGCTTTACTTTCTGCTTGTTTGAACCCCAATGTGAAATACTCTGTGAAGGCAGTAGTGATGGCCTCAACCAGTGGAATTGTGTTGGAGAGGTTCATAGTTTTCGTCTGTAGAGCCAGGCTGATTTGGTTGACCTGCAGCAAGATGTCATACCAAACACATAATGATACTACAAAAGGGTACGTACAAAGTGAATCCAATAGAATCTTTGCTTCGCTGTATGTGTCACTGGAATATTTAGTGCCATGTACAAAGACTTCTAAAGCTTCAACAAGCTGAGGAAACTGAAACAAAATGGCTTTCACTGATTGAAGCCGAGCACACCATCGTGTCTGAGATAGAGCCTTTAGTGTTAATTGTGATAAATGCTCAGATGCCACTTCCCACCTCTTAGTTGCTCCAGAAAAGAATGCATAAATGCGACTCAGAAGGTCATAAAACTGTTTTGATCGGTTTGAACTCTCTGCAGCATGTACGACTACAAGATTCCAGTTATGTGGAGAACATGGCACAAAGAATGCATGAGGGTTTTTCTCCAAAACAATGGCCTGCACTCCTTTAAATTGTCCCCTCATATTGGCTCCATTATCATAGCACTGGCCACGAATATCTGAAACACACAACTGATGCTGTTCTGTCAATCTTTCTAACACAACTGTTGCTAGGCCTCTTCCAGTTGTGTCTGTGACATGCAGAAATTCCAAGAAGCTTTCTTTGACCTCCACTGTTTTGCTAATTTCATCCATGTCCACATATCGCAGCACTAGGGACAACTGCTCTTGCTTAGAGATGTCAGGTGTGCAGTCTACGATTATGCTGAAAAATTTAGCTGCCTTCACTTTTTCCATTATCATTTGAATTACTGCATCTCCAATCAAATGTAAAAATTTGTTTTGCATATCTTTGCTCAAATAATGCACATTTGTGCCTTCTTTAGCACGCTGCAAGTGTTCCTTCAGAACCAAATCAAAATCAGAGATCAGTTCCAGTACCTGTCATGGGTGCATCGCCATGAAGATCGTCGCGATTGCACATTCTGACTTCTCACAGCTGAGCTGCTGTTTCTTTGTTTTTTGGTAATGAGAGAGTTAATTTTTCCTAGCTCTTTGCTAAGGCTAGGTGCAGCCTCGCCCGGCTGCTTTTGATTATGTTCTAATTAGTTTCCTTTATATTTCTGCCAGTCTGGGTGTTAGATGCCGGTGAAAGCATTCATATAGTTTAGCAGACTGGATCGGTTCTGGGAATACTTAAGCTAAGAGCTCCTTAGTTGTTTTTACTCTTACAGCTTATAGTTTATCTCTGAGACCTAAGGTGTTCCTACTGTGTGTGAGTGTTGTATGTAAGACTTTATTTACTTTATTTCTTATCTTTCTTGTATGTCTTTCTGTTCATTAACCGTTACCCGGTCATTCCCTTTGGTGGTATTCAGGGTCCTTCTTAGGACTAGAATACAGTTGGCAGATATTGATAGGAGACAGGGTTTACGCTGGTGGCCTGGACCTCTGTACCTTTAACAGTACCTCCAGGTTGAGGGATTAGTTAGGACCCCAGTTAGGGTCAGCTTAGACCCCGGTCACCCTCTAGCCGGAGACAGCGTATAACGGATTCCGTTTTGACCCACTGGACTTTCTGTCAGGTAAATCTATGTTATCATATAGCTATGCGCATGTTATATAGTATGTTGCCCTTTTGATATAGATTATTGTCATCACATATATATATCTGCTATACAGCGTGACATTTTCACCGGCCAAAACTAAAGATTCTCCCCAGCTATCATGGATCCAGTAGCCCAGCTGGCCCGGCAGTTGCAGGGATTGTCCATGGAGTTGGCAGACATTAAGTCCAAGGTTTTGTCCCCCCGGAGCAAACCAGATCTGAACCTAAGGTTGCTCTCCCGGACAGGTTCACTGGTGGGCGGGACAAATTTTTTACTTTCCGGGAGGCATGTAAATTGTACTTTCGGCTGCGGCCTCGGTCATCTGGGAGTGAAGAGCAGAGGGTGGGAATTGTTATCTCGCTCTTACAAGGGGACCCTCAATCTTGGGCGTTCTCTATTCCTCCAGGCTCCCCAGATCTCCAGTCAGTGGATCGATTTTTTACTGCCCTGGGTCTGGTATATGATGATCCGGATCGAGTCTCCCTTGCTGAAACAAGGTTACGTAAAATACGGCAAGGAAATCGTCCAGCGGAGGAATATTCTTCTGAGTTCCGTAGATGGGCAACAGATACTCAGTGGAATGACCCAGCTCTTAGGAGCCAGTTTTGTCAAGGGTTGTCTGACAAATTAAAAGATGTGTTGGCTCAGTATGATTCTCCTCCATCACTGGAGGCTGCTATGGCCCTCGCTATTCGCATTGATAGACGTCTTCGGGGAAGACGCGAGGTAACTCCGCCCCCTGTGATGACTCCACCTACTACTAAAGTCCCTTATACTGAGGTTCCCCTGGTCTGTTCTGAGGAACCCATGCAGTTGGGAGGGACATCATTTTGTAGGAGGGAATCAGCGGTGAGCCGCAAGACTAGAAGGTGTTTCTTTTGCGGGAGAGAGGGACATTTTGTTGGGGGGTGTCCATCCCGGACCTCTTTGAACCAAGGAGTTAACCTGGGAGTGTGTATTTCGTCCCCAAATCCCTCTCAGTTTCTCGTGCCTGCGGAGGTGGTGATTGGTACTAGAACTGAGAGGATTTCTGTTTTTCTTGATAGTGGGTCCGGGGCTAATCTGGTGGACACTCGGTTTGCCCAGGTGCATGGTATGCAACTGAGTGTATTGGCCAAACCGGTCCCTATACTCTCTATTGATTCTAGACCTCTTGGTCAAGGTAGCTTGGTACAAGCTGTTCATAACATAGATCTTCGAGTAGGGGCAATACATAAAGAGCAATTGTCTTGTTATGTGTTGGAGGGTCTGCCTGCTCCTATTGTGTTGGGACTTCCTTGGTTGGCTAAACATAACCCAGTGATTGATTGGCAATCCAGAAAGATAAGCCAGTGGGGTGAATTTTGCAAGAATAACTGTATGAGCACGGTCATCGGTGCGGTTGTGCCTAGGACTTTGCCTCCTTTTCTGGAGGACTTTTGGGAGAAGTTCTCAGAGGAGGGGTGTAAGGAGTTACCTCCTCATCGCACATATGACTGCTCAATAAAGTTGCTTCCTGATGCCTTATCTCGTACTTTCCCAGAGGTCGGGAAGACGGATGATCCGGTTCCTATTCCTCAGGAGGGAGTTGTAGTGTCAGCTGTATGCTCTGAGCTTGAGGGGGAGGTATTGGGGGCTCAGGGGGACGCCCCTGTGGGACTTCCAGGGAGACTGATAGTTCCAGATCGCTTAAGACTGAAGGTTACGGAGAACCCTTACAAACGGATGGCTGATAGGAGGAGAGTTTCTGGTCTAGATCTGAAGGTGAACGATCTGGTGTGGTTGTCTACCAGGAATATAAAACTTAAAGTTCCCTCCTGGAGGTTGGGTCCCAGATTCATCGGGCCATACAGGATCAGTTCCATAATTAATCCTGTGGCATTTCGTCTGGACCTCCCTCCTACGTTTAAAATTCATAATGTGTTTCACAAGTCATTACTTAAAAAGTATGTGGCACCAGTCATACCGTCACCTCTACCTCCTCCTTCAGTGGTAGTCAATGATAACGTGGAAGTTCATTGGAGGGGTATGGTCCTGAGGAGAGGACGTGGGTCCCTGCGTCTGATGTTAACGCAGATCGATTGGTTCGGACCTTTCACACAACTCACCCGGACAGACCTGGTCATGAGGGTCCGGAGGCCCCTCGTAGAAGGGGGGGTACTGTCATGGGTGCATCGCCATGAAGATCGTCGCGATTGCACATTCTGACTTCTCACAGCTGAGCTGCTGTTTCTTTGTTTTTTGGTAATGAGAGAGTTAATTTTTCCTAGCTCTTTGCTAAGGCTAGGTGCAGCCTCGCCCGGCTGCTTTTGATTATGTTCTAATTAGTTTCCTTTATATTTCTGCCAGTCTGGGTGTTAGATGCCGGTGAAAGCATTCATATAGTTTAGCAGACTGGATCGGTTCTGGGAATACTTAAGCTAAGAGCTCCTTAGTTGTTTTTACTCTTACAGCTTATAGTTTATCTCTGAGACCTAAGGTGTTCCTACTGTGTGTGAGTGTTGTATGTAAGACTTTATTTACTTTATTTCTTATCTTTCTTGTATGTCTTTCTGTTCATTAACCGTTACCCGGTCATTCCCTTTGGTGGTATTCAGGGTCCTTCTTAGGACTAGAATACAGTTGGCAGATATTGATAGGAGACAGGGTTTACGCTGGTGGCCTGGACCTCTGTACCTTTAACAGTACCTCCAGGTTGAGGGATTAGTTAGGACCCCAGTTAGGGTCAGCTTA
>JARQOD010000001.1:565258476-565304260 GCA_033576555.1 Oophaga sylvatica | reverse complement strand
TATCAGACGCACAAAAACGCAACTTGTTGCAGTTTTGTGTAATCTGAAAAACACGCAGGCACCGGGAGACGCACGGATCCACGGCTACACGTCTGGAATTAAGATGGAGCTCTATGGAGCACAGATCCAGGACAACACGGATCCAGGTGCTTCCGTGTGCAGGGATCTGTTCTGCGGACTGAGCATGCTCAGAAGCGAGGGATGTGCTGTATGGGAAAGTGATGAAGCTGTATGGGACCAGTATGCAGACATAATGTAGACTATGCATGCTGTTCTGTCATACAGTGATCTTTCCCGCCTCACTAGAAAGCTTGTGCCCCATGTTATAGTGTGTTAATGTTAATAAAATGTATTGGGAGAATGTATATGACATGGGGCACCTGGTGAGGGGCGGCACGAGTGGTCTGCTTTCACACTAGCGTTTTGGTACGGTGCGTTGTAATGCGTAGCATCCAATCCTGATCCAGATTACATCCCTATCCAGACAGGACATGTACAAAAAACGCCACATATTATAAAGACTACATGGTAAGACTGCAACTGAGGAGCAGGGCCTGTTCACAAGAGCTCACAATCTGAGGAAACAGCAGTGCTGAATAACAGTCTCCATTGCGTCACTAGATCCTTATACAGCTGTATAATGAGGCCTCACTGTACAGCAGAGACAGGAGCGAGGACGGGGGTCTGAGGAGAACGTATTTCTATTAAAAAAAAGAGCCAAAAGAGCCGGACTTCCCAATCCCATCACTAGTACAGAGCAGCAGGCACTGTAAGATCCTCCATGGCAGATCTGCGATACAATTACAACATAGTGGTCAATTCATACTAGCTAATACTACACAGTATATTAGCTTTTTATGTGCAAAATTGCCCAAAGCGTATATATAACCCATAAAGATGTGTGTATATACCACTGACCCATATATAATATACACAAATAGGAAACCTGAAAATTATGGCTCCATAAAAAAGTGGTATGAAAAAACAATCTTTTATTAAACAAAAAATGAAACACAAACATATAATAAAGAGAGATACATCGGTACAAATATGAAGGGACAAAAGATGAGGGACCCTCAGTCAACAACCCTATAGGATGATTATTTAAATTGTTGTAAACTAACACACATTGTGCAAATATGACAATTGCTGCACTCAAATGTTCATAAGAGTGCTGCCCATGCAGCTACACACTAATAAAACATAATGAAATAAATCCCTGATATCCTCAGCAATATCAGATGTGGACAAGGGCATACCACTTTTTTATGGAGCCATAATTTTCAGGTTTCCTATTTGAGTATAATACAGTAGTATATATATTAGTTGCTGGGGACAGGGTGGTCACAAGCTGTCGGTCTGGTCTGTACAGGATGAAATCTGAGAAGTGCTGTAAATTCTACTTGTGACCACCCCCCAGCTGCTAATAAACTGTCTGTGTACCTAACCTTTCCCCTGGAATAACACAGGAGCCAGGGCAGGAAGGAAGAATGCATTCATCAGCTCTTTCATTAACCACATCCATGTGACATGATGTCTGTACTCACTCACTGTCTCAGTCACTATCACTGTCTGCTGCAGCCGCAGGACTCAGTCAGGAACCTCAGCAAGCCTCGGGAATCTGTGCAGGAGACAGGAGTTCAGTGCCACTGTAGCAGCCTGGAGTCGGGACCAGTTTCAACGCTGCCTACAGGCAGCCTGCACTGTGCACATGACACAAACTTGCTTCCTCCGTCCTCTGCAGCTCGCCTCTTCCAGACTCCGCTGTTATGTTTCGGTAGCTGAGGAGTGCAGGCAAAAAAAAAAAGCAATACACCAGAGCAGTTGGAATCTATGAGATTGCAGTACCCTGACTAACCACCACAACTAGAGGCAGCCATGGAGCATTCCTACGTTGGTCCTAGACGCCTCGTCACAGCCTGAGAAACTAACTACACCTAAAGATAGAAATAGGAAAGCTATCTGCCCCGGAGCAGAACCCCAAAGATAATAGAAAGCCCCCAAACATGTAATGGCGGTTAACAAGAGGAAATACTGACACAGAAAGAAAATAGTATGAGCAAACGCTGGGGCCCAAACTAACTAAATAGAAAAGGATAGGAAGGGTACTTACTGCAATCTCAGAAAACCCTGAAAAACACCAACTCTACTAATTTCAAAATCACCTGAGATCACACGACCTCTACCACCTAAATTAGTTCTCTGGTGTAACAAAATCAAAACAGCAGCCACTGAAAAAACTGGAAAAAGCAAAAGAACAAAACTCAGTGGCTGAACTAAACTGAGAGGGCAGAAGCCCCCGGAGGGGACCCAGAAGGCCCCAAAGAAGTGCAAGACAAAATGCAAAAATATAGCACAAACACAAAAGAAGAAAAGGTCTTATCTGATAGCAGGAGATGCAGACACGACACAGCAGGCTACAAGGGAAACTGGAATGAAGGATTCAGACCAGAACAATTGATCACCGGCAACCCTGATGGGAAAATGACTCCCTTATATAAGACCAGTCAGTAACACCTGATTCCCAGTCCTCACAATCTTCACTAGCACCGCTTGTAACCACCAGAGGGAGCCTCTGCTCAGAACTCATCACAAACCCATTCACAACAGTACCCCCCCTTGAGGAGGGGTCACCGAACCCTCATTTGAGCAACCAGGTCGGTCGGGATGAGTTCTATGATACGCACGGATAAGTCTCCTAGCATGGATGTCCGAAGCAAACACCCAAGAATTGTCTTCCTGACCATAACCTCTCCATTTAACCAAATATTGGAGTTTCCGTCTAGAAAAACGAGAATCCAATATTTTCTCAACCACATACTCCAGATTGCCCTCAACCAAAACAGGGTCAGGAGGCACAGCAGCAGGAACCACTGGCTCAACAAACCTCTTCAACAAGGACTTGTGGAACACGTTATGGATCTTAAATGTCCCTGGAAGAAGCAAACGAAAAGAAACAGGATTAATAATCTCCATGATCTTATAAGGTCCAATGAACCTAGGCTTAAATTTAGGAGATGCTACTCTCATAGGAATATTCTTTGAGGACAACCAGACCAAGCCCCCCACTTTAAACCGAGGACCATCAGTCCTATGCCGGTTAGCAAACCGCTGGGCCTTCTCCTGAGAGAGGGACAACCTCTCCACTACCTGGTCCCAAATCTGTTGCATACGCTCCACAACAGAGTCAACACCTGGACAGACAGAAGCCTCCGTCTGTCCTGAAGAAAATCGAGGGTGAAACCCAGAATTACAGAAAAACGGAGACATCAAAGTGGCAGAGCTAGCCCTATTATTAAGAGCAAACTCAGCCAAAGGCAAAAAAGAGACCCAGTCATCCTGATCAGCAGACACAAAGCATCTTAGATAAGTCTCCAATGTCTGGTTTGTTCTCTCAGTTTGACCATTGGTCTGAGGATGAAATGCCGAGGAGAAAGACAATTGAACACCCAGTTTAGAACAAAAAGTCCTCCAAAATCTGGAAACAAACTGGACTCCTCTGTCAGACACAATGTTCTCAGGAATGCCGTGTAAACGAACCACGTGCTGAAGGAACAACGGCACCAATTCAGAGGAGGAAGGCAACTTAGGTAATGGCACAAGATGTATCATTTTGGAAAACCTATCACAAATTACCCAGATGGTGGTCATTCTCTGAGAAACAGGAAGATCGGAAATGAAATCCATAGAGATATGGGTCCATGGTCTCTTGGGCACAGGCAATGGCATCAACAAATCACTAGAGCGAGAGCAAGGCTTGGAGCGAGAGCAAGTCCCGCAGGACTGCACAAATTCCCTGACATCACGAGACAAGGTAGGCCACCAAAAGGACCGACTAACCAAGTCTCTGGTACCAAAAATTCCGGGATGCCCAGCCAATGCGGAACAATGAATCTCAGACATCACACTCTTTTTCCATTGGTCCGGGACAAACAATTTTCCAACAGGGCAGCGCTCGGGCCTATCCTCCTGACACCCCTCCAGAGCAAGTCTCAAATTGGGCGAGATGGCGGAAAGAACTACACCCTCTTTCAAAATAACAGAAGGATCAGATAACTCAGGAGAGTCCGCAAGGAAACTCCTCGAGAGGGCATCCGCCTTAACATTCTTAGTGCCAGGAAGAAAGGAAACCACAAAATTAAAACGTGTGAAAAACAAGGCCCACCTGGCCTGTCTAGGATTGAGTCGCTTGGCAGATTCCAGATAGACCAGATTCTTATGGTCCGTAAGGACCACCACCTGATGTTTGGCTCCCTCCAGCCAATGTCTCCACTTTTCAAAAGCCCACTTCATGGCCAATAACTCACGATTACCCACGTCATAATTACGTTCAGTAGGAGAAAATTTTCGAGAGAAAAAGGCACAAGGGTTACTTTTAGAGGTCTCTGGATCTTTTTGGGACAAAAAGGCACCTGCCCCAATTTCAGAGGCATCAACCTCCACCTGAAATGGCAGAGAAACATCAGGCTGCCGTAGAACAGGAGCAGAAGTGAATCTCTGCTTAAGTTCCTGAAATGCAGAGACTGCCTCAGGAGGCCAATTCACCACATCAGAACCCTTTCTGGTCAAATCAGTTAATGGTTTAACAATAACCGAGAAATTACCAATAAATTTACAATAAAAATTGGCAAAACCCAAAAATCTCTGAAGAGCCTTTAATGAAGTAGGTTGGACCTAATCACAGATGGCCTGAACCTTGACCGGGTCCATTTCAATAACAGATGGGGACAAAATGAATCCCAGAAATGAGATCCTCTGTACGCCAAAAAGACACTTTGATCCCTTCACATACAGAGCATTCTCTCTCAAAATCTGGAATACAGTTCGAACATGTTTCACATGAGAGTCCCAGTCATTAGAAAAAATCAAGATATCATCCAAATAAACAATCAGAAATTTGTCCACAAAATCCCTGAAAATGTCATTCATGAAGGACTGGAAGACGGAAGGAGCATTAGTGAGCCCAAAGGGCATCACTAGGTACTCAAAATGCCCTTCAGGGGTATTGAATGCCGTCTTCCATTCATCCCCGTGCTTAATGCGAATAAGGTTATACGCCCCCCTGAGGTCAAGCTTGGTAAACCAAGTAGCGTTTTTCACCCTGGAAAACAGGTCAGAAATCAAGGGTAACGGGTATTGATATTTCACAGTAATATTGTTCAAGAGACGATAATCAATACACGGCCTTAATGAACCATCTTTTTTGGCCACAAAGAAAAAACCGGCACCTAAGGGTGAAGAGGATGGTCTGATATGACCCTTCTCCAATGATTCCTTGATATAAGACCGCATAGCGTCATGTTCAGGTACAGACAAGTTAAAAAGGCGACCTTTAGGGAATTTACTACCCGGCACTAATTCAATAGCGCAGTCATAGCTCCTATGGGGAGGCAAGGATGCAGATTTACTTTCGCTAAACACATCAGAAAAATCAAACAAAAAGTCAGGAACATCCTGAGCCTGGGGGAGGCAGAAAAAACAGGAGTGTTGGTATTAACACATTGGCAGCCCCAACTGGTTACAGACACAGATTTCCAATCCAAAACAGGATTATGAGACTGTAACCAAGGGAAACCCAGCACGATAATGTCATGCAGATTATATAGAATCAAAAATTTGCAGCACTCCTGGCGATCAGGTTCAACCCTCATTATCACCTGAGTAGAAAACTGGGGTTTATTCTCAGCCAAAGGGGTAGAATCGATCCCCAGTAGGGGAATAGACTTCTGTAGGGGTATCAAGGGAAACCCACAACGTTTAGCAAAATCATAATCCATCAGGTTAATAGCTGCTCCAGAATCAACGAAAGCCTGAGCAGAAAATGAGGACAGAGAGCATATCAGAGTGACAGTTAATAAAAACTTAGTCTGAACACTACCCAAGACAACTGAGCGTGCAAAACGTCTTCCCCGCTTAGGGCAGACTGAAATAGCATGAGAGGCATCACCACAGTAGAAACATAACCCATTGCGCTTTCGAAACTCATGACGCTGTGCCCCAGACACCACTCTATCACACTGCATGGGTTCAGAAGCTGGTTCACAAGGCAACACCATTCCACGCATACTTCTCCGCTCACGCAAACGTCTGTCAATTTGAATCGCTAATGACATAGAATCATTGAGACCAGAGGGGACAGGGAATCCCACCATAACATCCTTTACATTATCTGACAGACCCTTCCGGAAAAGGGCCGCCAAAGCGTCGTCATTCCATTTGGTCAGGACTGCCCACCTACGGAATCTCTGACAGTATAACTCAGCGTCATCAAGCCCCTGATTTAATGCCAACAAGGCTTTTTCAGCTTGATCAGTGACATTAGGCTCATCGTACAATAACCCCAAAGCCTGAAAAAACGCATCAACATCACTCAAAACAGGATCCCCAGGTATCAGGGAAAAAGCCCAATCCTGAGGATCGCCGCGCAGGAGAGAGATTTTAATTTGAACCTGCTGCGCTGCGTTTCCTGAGGACTTAGATTTTAAGGCAAAAAACATTTTACAATTATTTTTGAAATTCTGAAACTTAGCTCGATCCCCTAAAAACAAATCTGGCATGGGGATCCTAGGTTCCACAACAGGCAACCCAGCAAGATATGCAGCAATACTCTGAACCTCAGTGGCAAGCTGATCCACACGGCCAGACAACTGTGCAAACTCCATTGGGAGAAAAGATCCTCCCCAGCACCCAGAGATACAGAGGGAAAAAAAAAAAAAAATGCAACAAACAGAAAAATATCTCTGACAACTCTGACAACCTTTTTTCTTTCACAATATTTTTTCCCTTCTGTGAGTACCATACAATTTTCAATTTTTTGGCCGGTGATACTGTTATGTTTCGGTAGCTGAGGAGTGCAGGCAAAAAGAAAAAGCAATACACCAGAGCAGTTGGAATTTATGAGATTGCAGTACCCTGACTAACCACCACAACTAGAGGCAGCCGTGGAGCGTTCCTACGTTGGTCCGAGACGCCTCGTCACAGCCTGAGAAACTAACTACACCTAAAGATAGAAATAGGAAAGCTATCTGCCCCGGAGCAGAACCCCAAAGATAATAGAAAGCCCCCAAACATGTAATGGCGGTTAGACAAGAGGAAATACTGACACAGAAAGAAAATAGTATGAGCAAACGCTGGGGCCCAAACTAACTAAATAGAAAAGGATAGGAAGGGTACTTACTGCAATCTCAGAAAACCCTGAAAAACACCAACTCTACTAATTTCAAAATCACCTGAGATCACACGACCTCTACCACCTAAATTAGTTCTCTGGTGTAACAAAATCAAAACAGCAGCCACTGAAAAAACTGGAAAAAGCAAAAGAACAAAACTCAGTGGCTGAACTAAACTGAGAGGGCAGAAGCCCCCGGAGGGGACCCAGAAGGCCCCCACAGAAGTGCAGGACAAAATGCAAAAATATAGTACAAACACAAAAGAAGAAAAGGTCTTATCTGATAGCAGGAGATGCAGACACGACACAGCAGGCTACAAGGGAAACTGGAATGAAGGATTCAGACCAGAACAATTGATCACCGGCAACCCTGATGGGAAAATGACTCCCTTATATAAGACCAGTCAGTAACACCTGATTCCCAGTCCTCACAATCTTCACTAGCACCGCTTGTAACCACCAGAGGGAGCCTCTGCTCAGAACTCATCTCAAACCCATTCACAACACTCCGCCTCCTCACTTCCTCCCTGGCAGCAGCACCAGTGAGAAGAAACAGGGGGCGGACCTCGCCTCTTCTAGACCAATCCTGACCGCCTGGAAGCCTGTCTGTCTCCTGCAATGAGTCAGCGTGAGTGGGCCCCCGTCTCGCCAGGGCCCCGGCACTTGCACGGGTGTGCCGGGTGCTGACGCCGGCCCTGATCCAGTGCCTCCGGTGTCAGAAAAATAAAAAATTGGCCACATATATTCTGCGCCATACAGTGTCTCCAGTGTCAGAAAAATAAAAAGTTGGCCACATATATTCTGCACCATCCAGTGCCTCCGGTGTCAGAAAAATAAAAAGTAGACCACATATATTCTGCGCCATCCAGTGCCTCCGGTGTCAGAAAAAAAAAAATTGGCCACATATATTCTGCGCCATCCAGTGCCTCCGGTGTCAGAAAAATAAAAAGTTGGCAACATACTGTATATTCTGCGCCATCCAGTGCCTCCGGTGTCAGAAAAATAAAAAATTGCGCACATATATTCTGCGCCATACAGTGCCTCCGGTGTCAGAAAAATAAAAAATTGGCCACATATATTCTGCGCCATCCAGTGCCTCCGGTGTCAGAAAAATAAAAAGTTGGCCACATACTGTATATTCTGCGCCATCCAGTGCCTCCGGTGTCAGAAAAATAAAAAATTGCGCACATATATTCTGCGCCATCCAGTGCCTCCGGTGTCAAAAATAAAAAATTGGCCACATATATTCTGCGCCATCCAGTGCCTCCGGTGTCAGAAAAATAAAAAATTGGCCACATATATTCTGCGCCATCCAGTGCCTCCGGTGTCAAAAAAATAAAAAGTTGGCCACATACTGTATATTCTGCGCCATACAGTGCCAGAAAAATAAAAAATTGCGCACATATATTCTGCACCATACAGGGCCTCCGGTGTCAGAAAAATAAAAAATTGTGCACATATATTCTGCGCCATACAGTGTCTCCGGTGACAGAAAAATAAAAACTTGGGCACATATATTCTGCGCCATACAGGGCCTCCGGTGACAGAAAAATAAAAAATTGGGCACATATATTTTCTGCGCCATACAGGGCCTCCGGTGTCAGAAAAATAAAAAATTGGCCACATATATTCTGCGCCATACAGGGCCTCCGGTATCAGAAAAAAAATTGGCCACATATATTCTGCGCCATCCAGTGCCTCCGGTGTCAGAAAAATAAAAAGTTGGCCACATATATTCTGCGCCATCCCGAGCCTCCGGTGTGAGAAAAATAAAAAATTGGGCACATATATTCTGCACCATACAGTGCCTGCGGTGTCAGAAAAATAAAAAATTGGGCACATATATTCTGCACCATACAGTGCCTCCGGTGTCTGAAAAATAAAAAGTTGGCCACATATATTCTGCGCCATCCAGTGCCTCCGGTGTCAGAAAAATAAAAAATTGGGCACATATATTCTGCGCCATACAGGGCCTCCGGTGTCAGAAAAATAAAAAATTGGGCACATATATTCTGCGCCATACAATGTCTCCGGTGTCAGAAAAATAAAAAATTGCCCACATATATTCGACGCCATCCAGTGCCTCCGGTGTCTGACAGAAAAAAAAACTGCGCACATATAATCTGCGCCATCCAGTGCCTCTGGTGTCAGAAAAATAAAAAATTGGGCACATATATTCTGCGCCATACAGGGCCTCCGGTGTCAGAAAAAATAAAAAGTTGGGCACATATATTTTGCGCCAGTGTCTCCGGTGTCAGAAAAATAAAAAATTGCCCACATATATTCGGCGCCATCCAGTGCCTCCGGTGTCTGACAGAAAAAAAAACTGCGCACATATAATCTGCGCCATCCAGTGCCTCTGGTGTCAGAAAAATAAAAAATTGGGCACATATATTCTGCGCCATACAGGGCCTCCGGTGTCAGAAAAATAAAAAATTGGGCACATATATTCTGCGCCATACAGTGTCTCCGGTGTCAGAAAAATAAAAAATTGCCCACATATATTCGACGCCATCCAGTGCCTCCGGTGTCTGACAGAAAAAAAAATTGCGCACATATAATCTGCGCAATACAGGGCCTCCGCAGTCCTGTCAGAAACAAATATTGGGCACATATTCTGCGCCATACAGTGCCTCTGCAGTCCTGTCAGAAACAAATATTGGGCACATATTCTGCGCCATACAGTGCCTCTGCAGTCCTGTCAGAAAAAAAAATTGGGCACATATTCTGCGCCATACAGTGACTCTGCAGTCCTGTCAGAAAAAAATATTGGGCACATATTCTGCGCCATACAGTGCCTCTGCGGTCCTGTCAGAAAAAATATTGGGCACATATTCTGCGCCATACAGTGCCTCTGCAGTCCTGTCAGAAAAAAATATTGGGCACATATTCTGCGCCATACAGTGCCTCTGCAGTCCTGTCAGAAACAAATATTGGGCACATATTCTGCGCCATACAGTGTGTCTGCAGTCCTGTCAGAAACAAATATTGGGCACATATTCTGCGCCATACAGTGCCTCTGCAGTCCTGTCAGAAACAAATATTGGGCACATATTCTGCGCCATACAGTGCCTATGCATGCCTGTCAGAAACAAATATTGGGCACATATTCTGCGTCATACAGTGTGTCTGCAGTCCTGTCAGAAACAAATATTGGGCACATATTCTGCGCCATACAGTGCCTCTGCAGTCCTGTCAGAAACAAATATTGGGCACATATTCTGCGCCATACAGTGCCTCTGCAGTCCTGTCAGAAACAAATATTGGGCACATATTCTGCGCCATACAGTGCCTCTGCAGTCCTGTCAGAAAAAAAAATTGGGCACATATATTCTGCGCCATCCAGTGCCTCCAGTCTCAGAAAAATAAAAAATTGGGCACATATATTCTGCGCCATACAGTGCCTCCAGTGTCAGAAAAATAAAAAATTGGGCACATATATTCTGCGCCATACAGTGCCTCCAGTGTCAGAAAAATAAAAAGTTGGGCACATATATTCTTTTTCAAGTATTTTTATTAGAATTTTTAACATTTATAATTAACAGTAAGAAATACAACTTTAAATTTAAATCAAATATATATTAACATAAATAATTACCTTTTAACAGTAATATGTAACTATCACAGTATGACTTGAGTTTCGACTATTATTGTTACTAATTAACAGTTGAGTTATGTGTAGATACAATATAATAGAGTTTAAGTACTTTACTTATCTAACATTAATAAACATGTAACATCTTAACAGTAGTATAACTTCTTAGTTATGGATTAACACTATAAATAATTCTTTTTAGGGATTTCACAGTCAAAAACAGATCTGAAATTATTTCTTCATTCCAAATCTCGTTCGGAGATAAAATCATTCCATGCCTTCCATCTTTTTTTTATACTTTAGATAATGATTATTAACTAACGCATGGCTCTCTTCATAGGAGTTATGTAATCTCATTCTATCTAGTATATCACTAATCTTAAGAACTAAATCTTCCTTCCAAAATGTTGCAATAGCATTTTTTGTGATTAAAAAAATATGAATAATTGTGGGCTTATAAGAAGGATGAATTTCATCTAATTCCAATGAAAGAATAGCCATTTGTGGTGTTAAAGTGATTGTTTTTCCAATAATTTTGTTAACTATTTCGAAACTTCAAACCACAATGGTTTTATCTTGGGACATTCCCAGAACATATGTAAAAGGTTGCCAATCAAGCCACATTTCCTCCAACAATCAGGAGGTTTTCCTGGGAATATTCTCGCTAACTTTGCTGGCGTGTAGTACCATCTCGAGACAACTTTATAAAAGGACTCATGTAGGGAAACACAAATGTTTGAGGAATACGAAAGCTTAAAAGCTCGTTTCCATTGTTCCTGTGAGATTGTTATTTTTAAGTCTTCTTCCCAACTTCGCATAAATGAAGTTTTCTCAAAATCTTCTTCAGAATTTAATGTATTATAAATGCTCTTGGATGTCCAAAAAAATTTTTCATCTGGATTACTTAATAACAATGATGTTGAATTTGTAATATAGGACTTTCTTCTCAAAAACTTCAATATACATTTTTTTAATATGGCAAAGAATTTAAAATCCTGGCTAGAAAATTTATTTTGAGATTCTAAGATCTCCTTACTTTTAAATTGTGTACCATCGTACAAATCAGATACTTTTATAATTTTGTTTTCCTTCCAGGAAACTGGTAACTCCTTATCCATAATCATACCAAAAATCTTCAAAGGAATACTCCTCATTTGCTCATATCTGAACTTCCTCCTTAACTGGACCTGAGATTTAGCTAGGTGTTTCCAAGCTAACAATGTCGCCGTAATTGTTGGAGAGTTATTCTCAATATGACTAGTAGATGAGAGACTATGTATTATCAAGTTTGATAAAGATTTATTATCACAATATTCTTTCTCTATATCTTTCCAAATAGGACCTGTGTCCTTTTTCAACCAATTCAATGATTGCTTAATCAGAATGGAGTAATAATAGCTTGCAATATTCGGAAGAGCAAGTCCCCCTCCTAGTTTATCTTTGGAAAGAGTCTTGAATGCAATCCTTGCCTTCTTTTTGTTCCACACAAATTTATTAAATAAAGATTGTAATTTACTGAGAAACTTTAGAGGAATAGTTAGTGGCAATGCTCTAAAAATGTACAAAATTTTTGGAAGGGAGAACATTTTGAGCAGAACTATTCTTCCAACCCAGGATATTTCGAATCTCGAATGATTATTTAGTTCAGTTTGGATATTTTTGATGATATTTTGCATATTTAACTCAATTGTTTTCCCATAATCTCTTGCAATTTCAATACCCAAATATGAAACAGCATCTTTTTCCCAATCAAATCTGGCAATATCCTTAATAGCTAAAACGGTTTTTTTAGATATAAAAAAAATCAAGTATTTTGGATTTGGTCTCATTTATTTTATAAAAAGAGACTAATGAAAATTTTTCAAAAACCAAAAGAATTTCTTTAATTGATGCTAAAGGAGTAGAAAGACTAAGTATGATGTCATCTGCGAACAAGCCGATTTTAAATTGTCTTTCCCCAATTTGAATACCTTTAATTTTCTGATCAACTCTTAAGGGTATGCCACACTAAACAACATCGCTAACGGGATCGCTAAAAAAGTCACTATTTAGCGATCCCGTTAGCGATGTTGTGTGTGTGCGGCATCTACCAGCGACGTGGCCCCTGCTGTGATCTCGCTGATCGTTCACTAGAGTTCTGGACCGTATTTTGATCGTTGGCGTCCCGCTGGTGACGCTATATCGCTGTGTCTGGCACCTTTTGTGAACGATGTGCGACCTCGTTAACGACGTATTAGTCAGCGGCGCAGGCGGGACTTTGGTTTTCTTTTGTTAACGCCCTACAGCTCTGATTGGTGACCACAACATCGCCTCAGCTATAATAACTGCGCCCCCATCCATTGTTTCCAGAGCACTTTATGGGTCTCTTTTTGCGTTGTTGCGAGGATAGTATCTCGTGTCGGAGTTTTGCGATCCTGTTTGTGGCGCAGTGGTGGGTTTTTGCGATCCTGTCTGAGTCGCTAGAGCACCATCCATCCTCATTTGGATCTTCGGATATTTTGATTCAAGGTACATATTATTTGTGATGTTGTTTGATAATGTTTTTTAACCTTTTTTTTTTTGTCTGCTTTATTTATTTTACATCCCTGACCTTATTTTTTTTTTTTTCGTCTGCTTTATATATTTAACACCCCTGACCTTATTTTTTTTTTTTCGTCTGCTTTATATATTTAACACCCCTGACCTTATTTTTTTTTTTGTCTGCTTTATTTATTTTACACCCCCCACCATTGTAGACACTTGTAAACTGTATATTAAATGTTAACAGAAAAGTTTATTTTTTATATATTTTTTATTCTATTCTTTATTTTATTTTGTTTAAACACTTTATTAATAGTAATTAATTAGTAATTAACTTTTCTCTTCTTTACCGTACAGGTTGCACATAATGAACCTGTCCACCGCGGAGCGTATGGTTGTGGCAGTTGCACTGTCAATGGAGGCAGATCGTCAGGAAGAGGCACGGGTGGAAGAGAGGCGCTCCAAGCGAAAGCGTCGCAAGTGGACCAGGGAATGGCTGGAGCAGAGGTCCAAATTCTCCCACATGCATCTAGTGAGGGAGTTGCAGGAGAAGAATCCGCAGGATTTCCGGAATTATCTACGGATGTCGGAGGATTCATTCAAGCTCCTACTGGAAGCTGTGAGGCCACTCATTGAACGGCAGGATACCCGGATGCGTGCAGCTGTTTCAGCAGAGGAACGTTTGGCAGTAACGCTGCGATTTCTGGCAACTGGACGTTCAATGAAGGATTTGCAATATTCTGCTGCAATTTCTCGGTCGCTGCTTGGAGAACTAATTCCGGAGACATGCAACGCCATCGTCCGCAGTTTACGGAGCTACATGCCTTTTCCCAAATCAGTGGCGGAATGGCAAATTATTGCCTCTGATTTTGAAAGGATTTGGCAGTTCCCAAACTGTGGTGGTGCCTTGGATGGCAAACATGTGCGGATCACGCAACCAGCCAAAAGCGGATCCTTTTTTCATAATTACAAGGGCTACTTCAGCGTGATCCTCATGGCCCTTGTTAATGCCAATTATGAATTTATTAACGTTAATGTTGGCATTAATGGAAGGGTTTCTGACGGTGGCGTTTTGGAGCACACAAGTTTTGGTGAACGGTTGTTTAATAATAAACTTAACTTGCCAACCAACATGGACACCACCGCCAACCTAAACTTTGTTTTTGTGGGCGATGAAGCCTTCCCCCTTCATGAGCATCTTGTGAAACCGTACCCACAAAAGACTTTGACAGGGGAAAGGCGTATTTTTAATTACAGACTGTCTAGGGCACGGCGCGTTGTGGAGAATGCCTTCGGCATAATGGCCAACCGCTTCAGGGTTTTCCACACACCAATCAACATGAAGCTGGAATCCATAGACTCTGTGGTGTTGGCCTGTTGTGTGCTGCACAATTTTCTAAGAAAACGCGATAGAGGTACTTACAGTCCCCCAGGCTTCATGGACTCGGACAACAATGGTGACGTGGTGCTCGGAGAATGGCGTGACAATGATCCCGCTATTGCTGGCCTTCAACCTGTCAATCAAGGCAGGAGCAAGGACAATGCGAAGGCCAGCAGAGACAAGTACTGCCAATACTTTAATGGGCCTGGTGCAGTGAGTCGGCAGCATCAGGTCTAATTTGATTTTTATAATGTTTGACTTCACCCTTTTTTTTAACAATGTTTTGATAATAAAATATTTTTATTTTAAAAATGCATTCGTGTTTTTTTCAATTATTTTACCAATATGGGAGAAGGGCTAATGATGGGTGAGATGTGGGGAGGGAGTAATGGGGATGGCAACGAGACATGTTACCAGCAGCTGTAGTTTTTAAAATCTTTTCTAATGTTTTTTGTTGTCTATATTTTTTTTTTTACATTGTATCTACTTGTCACACACGTGCTCATGGGAGTACCATCAGTCATAGGAGTTAATTGTTAAAAAAATAAAGAAAAAAGTTTCAAATATTTTCAATTATTTTAAGGGCCTATGGTCTCACTAGCGTTCAAACATTATAATTATATATAACAGATAATACACCACAGCTGCATATATAAAGTTTAAATATATAATATATATATTTTAGTCATAATATGAAAGATTAAAAAAATGTTATACATATATTTGAAAATTCTTGGGAGGTAAAGGTCAACATTCACCAGGGAATCAGCTATTCACAGATATGCGACGTCATTGTGATCGCAATGTGACTACTCACACAGCTACACAGATATGCATACAGATATGCAAAAAGCCAGTGATTTGCAAGGGGATTAGCGAGCCCCAGCCATCAAGATATGCGACGTTATTGTGATCGCAATTTGACTACTCACGCTATGCAAAAAGCCATTGACTTGCAAAGGGGATTAGCGAGCCCCAGCCATCAAGATATGCGACGTTATTGTGATCGCAATGTGACTACTCACGCTGTGCAAAAAGCCATTGTGACTTGCAAAGGGGATTAGCGAGCCCCAGCCATCAAGATATGCGACGTTATTGTGATCGCAATTTGACTACTCACGCTATGCAAAAAGCCATTGACTTGCAAAGGGGATTAGCGAGCCCCAGCCATCAAGATATGCGACGTTTGTGATCGCAATGTGACTACTCATGCTATGCAAAAAGCCATTGACTTGCAAAGGGATTAGCGAGCCCCAGCCAAAAGATATGCGACGTCATTATGATCGCAATGTGACTACGCACACACTGCAGCTACACAGATATGCAAACAGATATGCAAAAAGCCATTTGTGATTTGCAAGGTGAAGATTGTCACGAGCCCCAGCCATAAAGACATGACACGCCATTGTGATCGCCTACCTTGGAACAGTGGTATTGCGATTGCAACAGCATCTCCTATCTGTGCTTGGCTGCAGCATGGCTGCTGCGGTCACTTTTCAATCGCAAAATCGTTTTGCGTCGCGGTGCGGCCGCACGTAACGTGCGCATGCTGTGACGTCATGGCGCTGGCGTCGCCCAATACGCTGTTGTTTGTAATGGCGGCGGCGAGACAGCGCGGCCCAAAATGGACGGACGAGAGAGTCCGCTATTTAATAAAAAAGACAGACCGATGGGATTACCACTGCAGGCTACCTGTGGCGCATCCAATGCGCCACAAAAGGGTATGCCTGCAGAGGATCCAGCGGGGCCTGCAGAGGAGGTTCAATGTGCTGCGCACAAAAGCGCAAATTAGGAAGAAGCTGGCGGACCTGCGATACCGCTCACGCGATAGGGTCGCCAGCATCCGGGCCCAGCTCCGCAGGCCTCTGAGTGAGTATTCATGAGGGTATCTGGAGAGCGCAGCGCACGACAAACGCACATGAATGCGTGCAAGCGCGCCCGCCGTGGAGAGTACCGCCAGTGATGTTGCATGTTGCAGGCAGCGATGGGAGTACCGCCAGTGATGTTGTATGTTGCAGCGATGGGAGTACCGCCAGTGATGTTGCATGTTGCAGGCAGCGATGGGAGTACCGCCAGTGATGTTGCAGGCAGCGATGGGAGTACCGCCAGTGATGTTGCAGGCAGCGATGGGAGTACCGCCAGTGATGTTGTATGTTGCAGCGATGGGAGTACCGCCAGTGATGTTGTATGTTGCAGCGATGGGAGTACCGCCAGTGATGTTGTATGTTGCAGCGATGGGAGTACCGCCAGTGATGTTGTATGTTGCAGCGATGGGAGTACCGCCAGTGATGTTGCATGTTGCAGCAGCGATGGGAGTACCGCCAGTGATGTTGTATGTTGCAGCGATGGGAGTACCGCCAGTGATGTTGCAGGCAGCGATGGGAGTACCGCCAGTGATGTTGTATGTTGCAGCGATGGGAGTACCGCCAGTGATGTTGCATGTTGCAGCAGCGATGGGAGTACCGCCAGTGATGTTGCATGTTGCAGGCAGCGATGGGAGTACCGCCAGTGATGTTGTATGTTGCAGCGATGGGAGTACCGCCAGTGATGTTGCAGGCAGCGATGGGAGTACCGCCAGTGATGTTGCAGGCAGCGATGGGAGTACCGCCAGTGATGTTGTATGTTGCAGCGATGGGAGTACCGCCAGTGATGTTGCAGGCAGCGATGGAGTACCGCCAGTGATGTTGCAGGCAGCGATGGGAGTACCGCCAGTGATGTTGCAGGCAGCGATGGGAGTACCGCCAGTGATGTTGCAGGCAGCGATGGGAGTACCGCCAGTGATGTTGCAGGCAGCGATGGGAGTACCGCCAGTGATGTTGCAGGCAGCGATGGGAGTACCGCCAGTGATGTTGTATGTTGCAGCGATGGGAGTACCGCCAGTGATGTTGCATGTTGCAGGCAGCGATGGGAGTACCGCCAGTGATGTTGCATGTTGCAGGCAGCGATGGGAGTACCGCCAGTGATGTTGTATGTTGCAGCGATGGGAGTACCGCCAGTGATGTTGCATGTTGCGATGGGAGTACCGCCAGTGATAATGGGGATTCTGAATTGTATATTTCATTTACAGCACCACCTTCACCAGCACCAGCTGCTCCACCGTCCCCAGCTACCCCTCCACCTCCATCTTCTCCTTCCCCGGCTACCCCTCCACCACCAGCATCACCTCATCTCTCCACCCCTTCACCGCCAGCAACCCCCCTAGTGACTCTGTGTGTTCCAGCCCTTCCCCCGACATTGCCTTCTCTCCAGCATCATCCCGTCACACGGATGCAGGCTCCCCATCAGGTAATTAACGCACATTATATAAGCTTCAGACATGTTTGAGAACTTTGTAAGGTCTTATATGTAATGGCTGTTGTGATATTATTTTTTTTTCTGTGTTTCCCTAGCCGGCGGACCATCAGGTTCTGGGTGGGCGGTCAGTGGTTCCTCTGAGGAAAGCCGTAAGTGTTAATAAACATAACATGTACATGTTGATGTTGCAACAGAATTCACTATTAACTGTTACCTTTACCTCCACAGAAATCCCGACTGCCCAGGACCTGTTGGTGTCCCACCGCCGGGTGATGGCGAAAATGTGCAGCGCTGTGGCATCGATGCAGACAGCGGTGGCAGAGCTGCAAAGTGCAATGGGAGCTCTGCATCAACACGGGATGATGCTGGAGAGGGCAGCGGCTGGACACCTGGGCCCTCATTAAGTTATTTTCTTTGTTAATTATTTTGTAGTGTTACTGTTTTTTGTTTTTATTTAAATTTTATATTTTTATTTAAAAAAAAAATATATATATATATATATGACATCAATATATATTTTATATTTTACGTTAATCTACGCAGGTGTGGTGTATTATTTTTAGTATAAGGTTTTAGCGTAGTGTGACCAGGGGCCTTAAAAAAGGTTAATTTTTGATATTTTTTTCATTTAATTTTTTCCCGATGATGGAACACCTATGATAGCTAGTACTCCCATGACCCCGTGTGTGACAAGTAGATGTAATAAAAATACAACATTTTAATAGTTGACATCACATAAGAAAAGACCACAATTCATTAGATAAATACGTTTTTTATTAAAAAAGGTATCAATGTAAAAATATAAAAACAACCAAAAAAAACTTTAGTAAAACATTTTAAAAACTACAACTGCTGGTAAGATGGATCATTGCCATTACCACGCTGCCTCTGCGGTGAATAAAAATAAGGGGGAGCACCAGCGTTTGGGTTTATCCCAATTGGGTTCGGCACAGGATTGTGCGGCCATGAATAGTCCGGGTACTGTGGTCTTGGCATGACGACATATCTGTTGTCAAGGTTTCCAAAAGACGCTTGATTCAGTACCTCAAACATGAGTCTCTCTGCATGAAGCCGCTGAACAGGATCCAGAGTAGGCAGCCTCTCATTCGCAAAATATGCAAAGCCAGTTATTTTAGTTTCTTTTTCTGCCGTAAGAAGTTTTTTTGCAATTTCCACCAATTCAGGAGTAGCCGAGGTGGGAGCCTTCCTTTTCGTTCCTGAAAGTGAAAGCCGCCTCCGCACAGATGATGGTGGCTCGACTACTTCCGGCATGCTGTCTTGTTCAGTCGGAGGTGTGGAGACCGCCTCTTCTGTGTCCTGCATGAACAAAAAACAAATGGTAAATCACAAAGACAAAAAATTAATCTTCACACTATAACACCCATATACAGCAAAATTGTGAAAACGACACTTGTATAGACAAAGAAATTTATCTTCACACTATACCCAAAAACAGCAAAATTGTGAAAACGACACTTGTAAATGGATAGGCCTCAACCGTTGAGCTACATAAATTATCAGTACATGAAGAGATATATTCTGCCATTTTATCTACATTTTACAATAATATTTTTTAAATTTTTGTCCACTTTGGCATGTACATTAAAATGTGTTGTAATACAAAGGTACTTACATGTACGACAGGGGTGTCCGGCTGTATCACTGGGTCTAGATCCGAAATGGATGTCCCTTGTCTGGGTACTTCTTGGTCCCTTGTAAAAGCGAACAGATCAAAGTACCACAGTTGGGGGACATAAACTTCTTCGGCCCCCGCTCCAGATTTGGTTGAATTGATAACTTTATTGAGCTCCTTTTTGTAAACCGTGCGGAGGGCCTGAATCCGTTTTTTAACCGTTGACTATCCGCCGGTTCATCAGGGTAACGGCTCCTGCAGAGCTCCACCAGTTTTTGGTAGGCGTCCTTCTTTTTCAACCGGTTGCAGTAATCTGCAGACTTAATTTTCCAGAGGCACGGCATTGTGCGGTACAGCTCGATAAAATCACGCAAAAACTCCTGCTTATCAGCTATCTGTAATAAAAAAAAATGATTATGTGAGAGCAGAATGGTTAAATAAAATGCTTACATAGTCTACAACATAGAACACAGCAGGGATCACAAAATGGTGGTTGTGGGCGACGCAGGAGTAAACATAGATAGAGCAGGGATCACAAAATGGTGGTTGTGGGCGACGCAGGAGTAAACATAGACAGAGCTGGGATCATAAAATGGTGGGCGTGCCTGAACAAAACAATGAAAAAACATGATGGACAACAATGGTTAACAACAGCAGAGATCTAAAATGGATCGGTACAATTAAAGACAAAATTAAAAATTAAATGTGACAAAAAAAATTACTACCTTACAAAACTTGTGATTCTGAAAAAAAAAAAAAAAAATAGGGAAACTAGCGTCACAAACTGGATCGCAGAGGATACGCCACAGACTGGATCGCAAAAACTCCAACGTAGAACGTAGCAACCGAAATAGTGGCGTAAACCGGATCGCAGTAGCTACCAAGACTAGCAGGACACACTGGGTGATTTGAAAGAACCGCTTCTGCTCGAGAGCAATGGAGAGGAGTGCTGATAAGTCGTCTTTTATGACGCGGTCATCCAATCACAAAGCGGGAGAGCCTGTGATAAATATCTATGACACACATAGTGACCACCAATCTGTGACGAGGGGCGTGCAAAAGGTCGCGCTCAGTCACGCCTATCGAGGTCGTGATCTTTCACAGTACATGCAGTGTGGCACATCCCAACGACCGCCAAAGTTGTTAAAAAAGTCGCTAACCGCTGATGCGACGTTAATGAGATCGTCAAGTATGGCAGCTACTAGCGACCTTAAAACGATCACACCAACGATAGCGTCGTTATCGTGATCGTTAGTGGGAACGTTTAGTGTGGCAGTACCTTTATTGATTCGGCCAGTGGTTCCATAATTAGTGCAAATAAAAGTGGTGATAACGGACAACCTTGTCTTGTTCCGTTTGTGATTAGTATATTTTCAGACAAAAAGTTATTTGCATAGATCTTAGCTGAGGGAGATATATAAAGTGCCATTATCATTTTAACAATTTGAAAACTAAAACCAAATTTGTAAAGTGTGGCTTCTAAAAATTTCCAATTAACCCTATCGAATGCTTTTTCTGCGTCTAAAGCTAGTAATATGGATGGGATTTTATTGTTTTTAATGGTATGAATTATATCAAATATTCTTCTTGTCCCATCACTGGTCTGACGACCTGCAACGAATCCCATTTGGTCTCTATGTATTATCGTCGGAAGTATTTTTTTTAATCTATTTGCTAAAATTTTTGAATATATTTTTATTCCGAATTTATTAAAGATATGGGACGATAATTCTTTACTAGCTCTAGATCGCCTTTAGGTTTTGGAATTAAAATTATATTAGCTTGGAGCATTTCGTGGGGAAATTCTCCCACTCTATATGCTTTATTAAAAATTTTAGTGAGGTACGGGGTAAGAATTGGTCCAAAAATTTGAAAATACTCATTAATGTACCCATCTGGTCCTGGGGATTTTTTGGTTTTTAATTTTTTTATTACTTCTAAAACTTCGTTGTCTGAGAAAGGAGCAGATAAATCCGTAATTTGTTTATCTGAGATCTTGGGTAGATTTAAATCAGACAAAAATGTCTCTATTTTGCTTTTATCAGGGATATCTATATCTTTACTTAATTTAAGGTTATACAAGGATTCGTAATATTTTGCAAATGCCTCTACAATTTGTTTGGGATGTTCCACTAAAGAATTCTGATATTTAATTCTATTAATTCTATTTCTAACCCGGGATGCTCTGAATCTCTGTGCCATTATTTTTGTCGGTTTATTGTAAGATGAATAGAAATTTGTTTTAATAATTTTCGCAAATTTTTCGTATTCTTTGAAAAGTAGAGACTTCAAGTCACCCCTTAATTTGAGAATATCGAGATGTATATCCTGAGATGGTATGGGTAAATTCTGCTGAATGTTCTCCTTTTTATTAAGTTCGTCTTGTATTTTAATGATTTTTTATTGTTTGTTTTTTCTTTTTATAAGCCATGTAAGACAAAAACCCCCTAATAACTGCTTTATGAGCATTCCACAACACAAAAGGACATATATCGTCCTTATCAATTTCTTTAAAATAATTTTTAATAGCTTTCTCAGTTTCCTCTTTGATATTAGGATCATATAAAAGTGTAGAATTGCATTTCCAGAGAAAATTTGATCCATTAGGTCTCCCCAATAAAATTTCACATTCTAGTGGTGAATGATCTGAGAATGTTTTAGGTAATATATTTATTTTTTCAGAATGTGAAATTGAGTTAGAGTCCGTTAAAAGGAGATCGATCCTTGAAAAGGTCTTATGTACATCTGAGTAAAAAGAGTATTCCAATGAAGATGCATTCAAGCACCTGAAAACATCCAGGTACTCATGTGTATATAGCCAGTTTCTCAGTTCCGGAGATTTTGACCTGTTAGGAGCTGTTGAATCCATCGAGCTATTGGGAACGATATTAAAGTCTCCAATCATAATTAGAGTTCCTTTTTTAACTTCTTGGATTCTTTTATCTATATTATTAAAAAAGCGCATCTGAGCATTGCATGGTGCATATATATTTACGATTGTCGTTAGCTGATTATTCAGTAAACAAACAATAATCAAGTGTCTCCCCTCTGAGTCAGAATATTCATTTATTAACTCAAATGAGATGGTATCTTTAATTAAAACAATCACTCCAGCTTTCTTTTTTTCATTTAACGATTTAAATATGTAGGGAAAATTTTTATTCTTTATTTCTGGATGTTTTGCGTTAGCCAATTTTACCTCTTGGAGGCATATCACATCTGCTCGACTTTTCTTGATTTCTCTCCAAACTAAATATCTTTTAATTGGACTGTTCAATCCTCTCACGTTTAATGACAAAAATTTAACCATATTAACAACTTAACTCTAAAATATTAACTAAATAAATTCAAATAAACAATATGACGGAAGAAAAAAAATCCAATCTCTGTTGGATATACTTCCTAATAGGAAAAGTTTGTGTATAAAGCTCCTGGAGAAATATTATGCATATAAAGGCAAAGACGAAGAAAAACAAAAAGGAGCAACAACATTCGTTTGAAAAGGGAAATAAAATCCATAATTATATTCATCCTACTTTCCCTTTTCCCTTTCCCTTACCTAAAGATGATATAAAAGACATGTCTTCTTGGGGCGTATAGATGGGAATAATTTTACCTTCACAAGTGACCAATAATTTTGTAGGAAATCCCCATCTATACTGTACCCCATTCTTTTGGAATAATGTGGTTACTTCCTGAAAATTTTTCCTAGCTTGAAGTGTGTCTTTTGATAAATCCGAAAAGACCTTTATATGATCATATGGACGGGGCAACTGCTTATTATTCTTCAAATAATTAAGAAATTTATCTTTAGTGGGGTAAAAATGTAGTCTCAGTATGATATCTCTTGGAGTCTCTGGTGGTATAAATTTTGGCCTAGGAAGCCTATGGACTCTATCTATTAAAAGCTCTAAATCAGGAACCGATGGCAGTGTTACAGTTAGAATTTCTTTTACATATTTCTGAAGATTATTCTGAGTTATTTTCTCAGAGACTCCTCTGAGTTTAATATTGTTTCTCCTGTTGCGGTCTTCAAGATCCGCTAATTTGCTTCTTAAATATTGGACTTCCTTTTGAGTATCAGATTGCTGCTTCTTTAATTGACCAGATTCTTTTTCTAAAACCTCTATTTTGTTATTGTTTTTATCTAATCTAATATTAATTGCATCAATATTATCTTGATACACTATTATCCACCGATTGGAAACAAAAGGATGCAAAAATAGAAAAAGTATAAACTTTATTGAAAATATGGATAGTATAAAAACATGAACAACTGAAACAGCAAAAAGACCAGAGACATATGCCATAGACAACACTGAAGCAGCCCTCTAAATAGTAAATGCCCAATACTGTGTGGCATTAATGATGCAGCTGAAAAACCCTATGCTAAATGGCCAAAATGACATAACTGCAGGTATGAAAATTATACAAAACCCATATCCCCACATAGAGTACTAGGTGCATATAATATAAATATACAAAAGCGCATACCGTCCCAACAATGGAAAAATAAGGGCAAAAAACAAAAAACACTGCAGAAAATGAAAAGTGGCTAACTGCAAGGTTTTACCTGAGGGCTGCTCGTGAATGTCCTGGCGTCCCTGCTGCCCCAGGCAGGGACGCCAGGACATTCACGAGCAGCCCTCAGGTAAAACCTTGCAGTTAGCCACTTTTCATTTTCTGCAGTGTTTTTTGTTTTTTGCCCTTGTTTTTCCATTGTTGGGACGGTATGCGCTTTTGTATATTTATATCATATGCACCTAGTACTCTATGTGGGGATATGGGTTTTGTATAATTTTCATACCTGCAGTTATGTCATTTTGGCCATTTAGCATAGGGTTTTTCAGCTGCATCATTAATGCCACACAGTATTGGGCATTTACTATTTAGAGGGCTGCTTCAGTGTTGTCTATGGCATATGTCTCTGGTCTTTTTGCTGTTTCAGTTGTTCATGTTTTTATACTATCCATATTTTCAATAAAGTTTATACTTTTTCTATTTTTGCATCCTTTTGTTTCCAATCGGTGGATAATAGTTAGTGTATCATATTGTTGTTTTCAGGATGCGGTCCCCATAATGTTTAGGGGTTATATTATTATTTAGGACTATTATTTTGTGACTATATCAATATTATCTTGCAGTAGACTATTCTGTTTTTCAAATTTTGAATCTAAGTAGGTATTTAGAGCAAGGATTAAATTTTTTATATATAATTCTGATACTCCTTTATCTGTTGCTTGTATATCATCAATATTGGATTGAGGGATCGATTTAGGTTGCTCTACCAAGGGAGCTTCTTCAATTCTAGGTCTACTCTTTTCTGGGCTATGTGACGGGGAAATGTCCTCTGTCGTCATAATTGGGTCATTTGTAGCAAGCTGTTTTCTTTTGGATGTTTTATCTGCGTTTATAGCAGAAGGGGTACTAGAGGTATCCATATCTGCTTGCTCTTTGATTATATTATTCAGTTCTTGTAACATAAGAGTAGTAGTTTCTCCTTTTTGCCCAATTGAGATTTTTTTCGTTTGAGATGAAGATGGAGGACTAATACATCTAGGTTCATCAAACTCCGTAATATTTACTGTCTCTTTATTTGACGTAGTTTTTGATGCTGATTTATCTCTTTGGGCTCTAGGTTTATTTTTAACACTCATTTTGGTACAATTCTTGTCTCTTTAGTTATATTAATCTGATTAAACATATCAATATCAATCGAGTTTAAACAAAAATAACTGTTGTTTTACTGATGATAGGCTCAATATGTAGGACAAGACTCTTTTACACCTCTTATGCTAGATACCAACTATAATATTGTTATAACGTACTCTTATACTTTAGTTTTCCCCTAGCTTACTACCAATTCCTTAAAAGAGCAAACAAGTAAGCAAAATGTTAATCTATGACAGCTTTAGGTCTTAATATATGTGTTCTCTCTATAAAAAGAGAATCCCTGCAAATTTTGTTTAATGTCTCAGCTTAGAATCTTCAACTTGAGTACAAATCTGTAACACGCATATAACACGTTATCTTTTCAGAAATAATCAGCAGGAAAACCGCAGAGCTTCTTGATATCAATACGTTACTCCTCTTCTTCCAAATACTATTGGTGACTTCAAGAAATATGGCATACCACTCTCACAGTATCTATCTTTGAATATAGTTTCACGTATCAATAGCAGTTGTTTCTTCTTGATGCTTTTTATCATAGATTTACTTTAATGTTTTTAGGATTCAAAATTTCACTCCTTCTTATTCCTGAACTAGGAGCTCTTGCAAATAGCTCTTTAGAAGAAAATGCAGCGCTGCCAATCAGTGTCCCGATATTATCAAATCGCCAACAAATCCTTTGTTACAGCTCAGACAATATATAAAGATCTCTGTAGCTGGTATAATTAAGATCTTTATGGAGTCCTGTGGCTGTACAAGTTCGTCTTCTGCAAATAAACAGTCTTATTAAAGGCGTCTGCTTCAGATATCGGATCTCCCCTATATCAATAATAGTTCCTCTTCTTTAATGCTTCTAAAATTACAATATTCCACTTCCAGGATATATTAAATTTTCCCCTGTTTCTTTAGGGGGATTTAATAACAACCAGTTCACCCCAGCTTATTTCCAAGGCATCTAGCAGTTGTAAACAATCTCCTGCAGGAGACTACGGCTCTGCCAATCAAATCCCGGCTTTATTATACCGCCGACTAATTCTTTTAATAAAGTCTCAATGATGACAGTTATATATCTATAACTGAATTTATTATGATCCTGTAAAGGATCTTGAGATTATACATGTATTTCTTTTGAAGATATGCTTACCAAAGGTGTCTGCTACTGTTGTAAAATCGCTCCCATGCAATTATCCAATCTTCAGTTCTGGTACTTCTAAAACTGTTATGCCGCTTTTTAGCATAAATTGCAATTATCCAGCGATGCCAGCAGTGATCTTTAATAATAGCCAGCTTACCCCAGCTTGGGTACGATGTATTCAGCAGCCACTGATGTCCTCAAGCAGGAGACCGCAGCGCTTCCAGTTAGATATCCAGGACTCACCTCACCGCCGACAAACTTCTTGAAAAGCTTCCAAAGGTATTTTCCCTTAGTGCAGAATCGCTCCTGCACTGATGTCAACTCCCCAGCTCTGATGTCTCTGAGACTGTAATGTGTCTCTTCTGAAGATAAAATCCAGATTTCCAGCGATTTCAGCAATGGTCTTCAGTGACAGTCAGCTCACCCCAGCTTGCTACTGATGTACACAGCAGCTGCAGCAGCCACAAGCAGGAGACTGCAGCGCTTCTAATCCAGAGATCCAGGACTCACCACACCGCTGATGAATCTCCTGAATAGCTTCTAGAAGGTAAGTAATTTTCACCAATGCCGATTTTAACTGTGTAGTATAGGGGTTTTTGAGCCTGAGTAGATGTTCCTCTGCTGAGATCCAGACTCACCCGAGGCACCAGTCACTGGAGTAAAGCCGTCTCTCACCAGCTGCAGATCCCCGGCTTGTTTGTTTACCAAAGGCCGTCTCAGAAGAAAAGCTTCCCAAAAACTCTTCAAACTCCAGGAAAACTTGATTCTTGTAATCCACAAGCTTTGTATATCCAAAATAAGTCTTTTAAATCCAGATAAGCCTTTGTAGTTGCTTTTCTCCTAGTCGCTTTAGGGAGATTCCCCAGGAGCTCAGCAAAGCATGTCTATTCGATACGGCTGCTGACCACGCCACGGGGCACATATATTCTGTGCCATCCAGTGCCTCCGGTGTCAGAAAAATAAAAAGTAGACCACATATATTCTGCGCCATCCAGTGCCTCCGGTGTCAGAAAAATAAAAAAATTGGCCACATATATTCTGCGCCATACAGTGTCTCCGGTGTCAGAAAAATAAAAAGTTGGCCACATATATTCTGCACCATCCAGTGCCTCCGGTGTCAGAAAAATAAAAAGTTGGTCACATATATTCTGCGCCATCCAGTGCCTCCGGTGTCAGAAAAATAAAAATTGGCCACATATATTCTGCGCCATCCAGTGCCTCCGGTGTCAGAAAAATAAAAAGTTGGCCACATACTGTATATTCTGCGCCATCCAGTGCCTCCGGTGTCAGAAAAATAAAAAATTGGCCACATATATTCTGCGCCATCCAGTGCCTCCAGTGTCAGAAAAATAAAAATTGCGCACATATATTCTGCGCCATACAGTGTCTCCGGTGACAGAAAAATAAAAACTTGGGCACATATATTCTGCGCAATACAGGGCCTACGGTGACAGAAAAATAAAAAATTGGCCACATATATTCTGCGCGATACAGTGCCTCCGGTGTCAGAAAAATAAAAAGTTGGCCACATATATTCTTCGCCATCCAGTGCCTCCGGTGTCAGAAAAATAAAAAATTGGGCACATATATTCTGCACCATCCTGTGCCTCCGGTGTCAGAAAAATAAGAAATTGGGCACATATATTCTGCACCATACAGGGCCTAAGGTATCAGAAAAAAAATTGGCCACATATATTCTGCGCCATCCAGTGCCTCCGGTGTCAGAAAAATAAAAAGTTGGCCACATATATTCTGCGCCATCCCGTGCCTCCGGTGTGAGAATAAAAAATTGGGCACATATATTCTGCACCATACAGTGCCTTCGGCTTCAGAAAAATAAAAAGTTGGGCACATATATTCTGCGCCATACAGTGCCTCCGGTGTCAGAAAAATAAAAAATTGGGCACATATATTCTGCGCCATACAGTGCCTCCGGTGTCAGAAAAATAAAAAGTTGGCCACATATATTCTGCGCCATCCAGTGCCTCCGGTGTCAGAAAAATAAAAAATTGGGCACATATATTCTGCGCCATACAGGGCCTCCGGTGTCAGAAAAATAAAAAATTGGGCACATATATTCTGCGCCATCCAGTGCCTCCGGTGTCAGAAAAATAAAAAACTGAGCACATATATTCTGCGCCATCCAGTGTCTCCGGTGTCAGAAAAATAAAAAATTGGGCACATATATTCTGCGCCATACAGGGCCTCCGGTGTCAGAAAAATAAAAAATTGGGCACATATATTCTGCGCCATCCAGTGCCTCCGGTGTCAGAAAAATAAAAAATTGGCCACATATATTCTGCACCATACAGTGTCTCCGGTGTCAGAAAAATAAAAAATTGGGCACATATATTCTGCGCCATACAGTGTCTCCGGTGTCAGAAAAATAAAAAATTGCCCACATATATTCGGCGCCATCCAGTGCCTCCGGTGTCTGACAGAAAAAGAAAATTGCGCACATATAATCTGCGCCATACAGGGCCTCCGGTGTCAGAAAAATAAAAAATTGGGCACATATATTCTGCGCCATCCAGTGCCTTCGGTGTCAGAAAAATAAAAAATTGGGCACATATATTCTGCGCCATACAGGGCCCCCGGTGTCAGAAAAATAAAAAATTGGGCACATATATTCTGCGCCATACAGTGTCTCCGGTGTCAGAAAAATAAAAAATTGCCCACATATATTCTGCGCCATCCAGTGCCTCCGGTGTCAGAAAAATAAAAAATTGGGCACATATATTCTGCGCCATACAGTGCCTCCGGTGTCAGAAAAATAAAAAATTGGGCACATATATTCGGCGCCATCCAGTGCCTCCGGTGTCTGACAGAAAAAAAAAATTGCGCACATATAATCTGCGCCATACAGGGCCTCCGGTGTCAGAAAAATAAAAAATTGGGCACATATATTCTGCGCCATCCATTGTCTCCGGTGTCAGAAAAATAAAAAATTGGCCACATATATTCTGCGCCATCCATTGCCTCCGGTGTGTGACAAAAAAAAAAAATTGGTCACATATATTCTGTGCCATACAGTGCCTCCGGTGTCTGACTGAAAAAAAAAAAACATTTGGTAAACTTTAAAACCTTATTCGTTCTGTAAATTCATAATAATGCCACCCAAACGCAAGCAAGTTCTTTCTCAGGAGGAAACTGAGGCAAAAAGAAAAAAAAGGGCAGAAGCTCAAAAGGTTCGTAGAAGTAGAGGTAAAAAACAGCACCTTAAATTGCAGCATGAAGACACTGTCAGAAGGGCTGCCCGTCATAATGTCACACAAGAAAAGCGTCAAAAGATGCGCAAAGCTGACGCTGAAAGGCATAGTCTGCCCAAGAGAGTATGACAGAAGGTGAGCTTCAGCAGCATCGCAAAGCCAATGCTGAGACAAAAAGAGTAGCCCGTGCTAAACAACCTGCCCGCTGGGGTAAGAACGTAAGATGTCGCAACACTGCTTTGCTTGCTGAAAACTTCAATGAAGTCGACATTGAAGCGTGCTGTCTTGGCCCAATGAACAACAAATGCTCATTTTGTAATGCTAACCATTTCCAAAATGAAATTACAACAAACTGTTGTCATAATGGAACCATCATACTGGAAGAAGTACGAATGAATCCCTATATTACTAACTGCATGAAGAGATTGGAACCAAACTCCAAGAATTTTATGGAAAACATAAGATCATACAATAGTGCAAACGCTTTTGCATCAATGGGTGCACAAATTGACCAATCAATTAACAGGCGATCAGGTCCTTTTTGTTACAGAATCCATGGGCAAATTTACCATGCAGCATCTGCACTGCACCCTAACCAAGGTGGATCACCAACATTCGCCCAGTTATATATTCTGGATTCGGCTCAAGCCTTGAATGAAAGAATGCAAAATCCAGCCAACAGTGGATGCATTCGTAATGTTATGGAAAATCTACAAAAAATTATCGAAGACATCAATCCTTTCTCCAGACAATACAAAAATATGTTGCAATTTGAGCAAGAAGAAATGCTGAAAGCAAATCTGGAAAACTGAATGCCTATTGAATATAGCATGACTTTCGTGAGAGAAAAAGTAAATACGATGCACCCTGGCAGAATCAATGCTCCAACTGCCAGAGGGGAAATTGCTGCCATTTTCCACAGCGCAGATGGTGCACCCCCAGAAAACCGTGACATTACCATTCATCCCAAAAGTGGCACTTTACAAAATATATCAATCCTGAGTAGACTCTGTGACCCAATGTGCTACCCTTTGCTTTTCCCTTATGGTGACTCTGGGTGGACTACAGAACTAAAAAAAACAGTTGGTCGAGGAAATGTGACTCAACTTCAATGGTATTCATACCACTTTGCCATTCGTGATGGTACTTTTAACCAGTTCCTTAATGCAGGAAAGCTGACACACCAATTTATGGTTGATGCCTATTGCAAAACTGAAGCAAACCGTTTAAATTGGGTACGCAAAAATCAAAGTACTGTAAGAGCTGAAGAATATGACGTCCTGCACCAATTCGTAACCAACCACCATTTCATGGACGTAGATATCCTGCCTGGAAAAAAAGTCATACTGCCATCAACTTTCCAAGGAAGTCCAAGAAATATGGCACAAAAATACCAAGATGCCATGGCAATGGTCAGGAAATATGGCAAACCAGACCTATTTGTAACAGTAACGTGCAATCCAAAATGGACGGAAATAAGAGAAAATTTACTTCCCAGCCAGCAGCCATGCGACAGGCCGGATTTAGTAGCACGAGTATTTAACATGAAACTAAAATTGCTACTTGGAGACTTAACCACATACCACAGATTTGGACATGCTATTGGTATGGTGTATGTAATTGAGTTCCAAAAAAGAGGGCTCCCTCACGGACACATCTTGGTTTTTATGTCCCCAGAATACAAAGCCTGGGATAAAGAAAGAATTGACAAAATTGTTTGTGCAGAGCTCCCGCACAAAAACACTCATCCCAAGCTTTATGAAATTATAAAATCTTGCATGATACATGGTCCATGTGGCCAACTTAATCCAAATGCACCATGTATGGACAATGGGAACTGTACCAAAGGCTTTCCCAAAGATTTCTGTTCCGAAACTAACAGCAATGTAAATGGATACCCTAAATACCAACGCCGGGATGATAACAACTTTGTTGCACTTGGTGGAAACAAGATTGATAATAGATGGGTTGTGCCTTACAATCCTTATCTTTCCTTAAAATACAATGCCCACATAAAGGTTGAGATTTGCAGTTCTATACAAAGTGTAAAATATTTGTTCAAATACGTTTACAAAGGGCATGATTGTGCAAATATCCAGTTTGTTACTTCTGCCACAGAAGAAGCAGCTATGGTTGAATGGGATGAAGTAAAAAATTACTTAGAAACTCGATATGTAAGTGCACCTGAAGCATGCTGGAGACTCAGGGAATATAAAATGCACCATTAAACTGATCATGTGGAAAGATTAAATGTCCACCTTGAGGACAAGCATACAATATGTTTCATACCAGGTAAAGAAGCTGAAGCTGTGCAGCAGAAAAACATCAAGTCTAAACTTCTTGCTTGGTTTAAACAGAATCGGGAAGATCCTAACGCCCAACAATATTTATACATTGAAATCCCTGAACATTACACATGGGATGTTAAAAATGTTACATGGAAACCACGTAGCAAAGGTCATAAAACTACAATTGGCAGAATGTTTAACGTTAGTCCATTAGACAGAGAAAAATACTTTCTCCGAATTTTCCTTCTCAATGTTAGAGGCGCAACATCTTTTGAAGATCTCAGAACTGAAGGAAACTGTTTTGCTGCTTTCCAAGAAGCATGTATTGCTAGAGGGTTAACTGATGATGACTCTGAATGGGATACTTGCCTAACAGAAGCTGCCACTTATCAAATGCCAATACAACTTAGACAATTGTTTGCATTTATTTGCATCATGTGTGAGCCGTCTAATGCCGCAGCATTGTTTCAAAGGCACAAGAAAAATCTCATGGAAGACTATACCAGAAGTTTCCCTCATGTAGAAAAGGCCCTCTATATGACATTACAGGAAATTGAGTCTGTGTTACGGACACATGGAAAGTCATTACAAGATTTTGGCCTACAACTTCCTGTTGGCAAGTACGATGATCCAATCAATTCTAGCAAATATTACGATCCTGTTGCCGAAAAGGATTTGTATGAGAAGAAATTCAAAATGTTAAACCCAAAACAACTAAAGGCTTTCGAAAAAAATACAGGAGCTATTGAGAATCCCAACTTAGAAAAACGCCTATTTTTTATTGATGGACCTGGTGGAAGTGGCAAAACATTCCTGTATAATACAATCATGCATTACGTTCGGAGCAAAAATTAATTAGTCTTGCCATGTACATTTACAGGTACTGCTGCCACTTTGCTGAAGGGAGGCCGAACTTCCCATAATCTGTTCAAACTGCCTATACCAATTAATGAAACGTCGACGTGCAATATTCGTCATGGCAGCAATACTGCCAATGAGTTGAAAAGTGCCAAACTCATAATCTGGGACGAAGCTTCTATGGCTCCAGCTCATGCTGTAAATGCAGTTGACACATTCTACAAAGAACTCATGGCTGAAGATCCAAGAGTACCGTCCAAAAAATCGTTCGGAGGTGCGGTGTTCCTTTTTATTGGAGATTTTCGACAAATCCTTCCTGTTGTACCACATGGCAGCAGAACCTAAATAATTTCAGCATGCATGAAAAACAGCAATTGTTGGAGGAATATTGAAGTCCTCAAATTGGATCAAAACATGCGTACCAATGAGGACAATGTCACCGAAGAACATCAAGGCTTTTCCCAATGGCTTTTATAACCTTGGAGATGGAAAACTTCAAGAACCAGGACTAGAGGAAGGTATCTTTGAAATTCCTTCTGTCTGCATTGAAAATGGATGTATTGTTGACGCTGTCTTTCCTCAAGTCATACAACCAGAAGATAAAAGCATTGCAAACCGTGCAATCCTAACTCCAACAAACAAACATTCCCATGAACTGAATGAAAATGTTCTTAAACGAATTCAGTCTGAATTGAAATGCTATACCAGTATTGATTCCATTCAGCAAGATACTGCAAATGCTGAGGAAGCAGCAAACTATCCAATGGAGTTCTTAAACAGCTTAATGCCTGGTGGTATGCCTCCTCATAGTTTAAATTTGAAAGTTGGAGAAGTAGTCATGCTATTAAGAAACCTTAACTCAACAAAAGGTCTTTGCAATGGCACCAGAATGGTTGTGAAGCAAATGATGTCAAAAGTGATTGACTGTGAAATCCTCACCGGATCATTTAAAGGTACAAGGGTATTCATTCCCAGAGTTATTCTGGCACCAAGCGATCCTGATCTTCCTTTTACTTTAAAACGAAAAGTTTCCCTGAAACCTTGGTTATGCTATGGCCATCAACAAAAGTCAAGGGCAAACACTAGATTCAGTTGGCATATATTTGCCATCTCCAGCCTTCAGCCATGGCCAACTTTATGTCGCCTTTTCAAGGACAAAATCCTTTTGGCAAGTCAAAGTCAAAGTTTTCGCTACTGATCAACAAGGCAACTTAAAGGAAGACCACAGAGTTTACACCAAAAATGTTGTTTACAGAGAAGTTTTTGAACAATAATTTTTTTCTTTAGCTAATAGTTTAAGAAAATTAAAAATGTTATATATAACAGTGAATGTGTCTTTCTGTTCAAAGCCAAAATGAGTGACACCTGTGCAGTGTGGTGCCTGAGTCAGAACGCGTGCATACTGCACTACGATGTCATTTTAGTGAAGACACTGTGCAAATTCCTAGACACAGTGTCTTCAAGAAAATGGCGCCAGATATTGTGAGATACGCACACGTTGACTCAGGTTCTATTTTATGGAAGCAGCACATCACAAGATGGCAGCAGCACATACCAGGATGGCACCGCAGGATGAGAGCAGCACATTACAGAATGGAGGTGCATGATGGGAGCAGCATATTACACAATAGTGGCACAGCATGGAAGTAGCACATCTATTACGCTTGGAGCGTCACTCTATCCTAAGCCTTTATAGAATGCACAAGCGCGACGCGCCTACGCAGTCTGGCTCCAGACAGAAGACGGCATCCAGTGGTTACAGGTAAGGAGTGTGTATGTCGCCGGAGATCGCGGTAAGCATAGACACTAGATGCATACCACGATCTCTGGCACCATACTTACCTAACCGGGAAGAGTGTTGTCACGGCTCTTCTCTTCTCGCCAGAGACCGGGGCAGGAGTGCGCGTCGGAATCGAGCATGTGCATAGAGCTATCCGGCGCCATTTTACTGAAGACACATTTGCAGTGTGTCTTCAGCAATATGGCTCCGGACAGCACGGTATGGGCATGCACATAGTATGGTGCCTTAGGTGCCGGTTTTTTCTTTGTGGCCAAAAAGGATGGTTCATTAAGGCCGTGTATTGATTATCGTCTCTTGAACAATATTACTGTGAAATATCAATACCTTACCCTTGATTTCTGACCTGTTTTCCAGGTGAAAAACGCTACTTGGTTTACCAAGCTTGACCTCAGGGGGGCGTATAACCTTATTCGCATTAAGCACGGGGATGAATGGAAGACGGCATTTAATACCCCTGAAGGGCATTTTGAGTACCTAGTGATGCCCTTTGGGCTCACTAATGCTCCTTCCGTCTTCCAGTCCTTCATGAATGACATTTTCAGGGATTTTGTGGACAAATTTCTGATTGTTTATTTGGATGATATCTTGATTTTTTCTAATGACTGGGACTCTCATGTGAAACATGTTCGAACTGTATTCCAGATTTTGAGAGAGAATGCTCTGTATGTGAAGGGATCAAAGTGTCTTTTTGGCGTACAGAGGATCTCATTTCTGGGATTCATTTTGTCCCCATCTGTTATTGAAATGGACCCGGTCAAGGTTCAGGCCATCTGTGATTGGGTCCAACCTACTTCATTAAAGGCTCTTCAGAGATTTTTGGGTTTTGCCAATTTTTATCGTAAATTTATTGGTAATTTCTCGGTTATTGTTAAACCATTAACTGATTTGACCAGAAAGGGTTCTGATGTGGTGAATTGGCCTCCTGAGGCAGTCTCTGCATTTCAGGAACTTAAGCAGAGATTCACTTCTGCTCCTGTTCTACGGCAGCCTGATGTTTCTCTGCCATTTCAGGTGGAGGTTGATGCCTCTGAAATTGGGGCAGGTGCCGTTTTGTCCCAAAAAGATCCTGAGACCTCTAAAAGTAACCCTTGTGCCTTTTTCTCTCGAAAATTTTCTCCGACTGAACGTAATTATGACGTGGGTAATCGGGAGTTATTGGCCATGAAGTGGGCTTTTGAAGAGTGGAGACATTGGCTGGAGGGAGCCAAACATCAGGTGGTGGTCCTTACGGACCATAAGAATCTGGTCTATCTGGAATCTGCCAAGCGACTCAATCCTAGACAGGCCAGGTGGGCCTTGTTTTTCACACGTTTTAATTTTGTGGTTTCCTTTCTTCCTGGCACTAAGAATGTTAAGGCGGATGCCCTCTCGAGGAGTTTCCTTGCGGACTCTCCTGAGTTATCTGATCTTTCTGTTATTTTGAAAGAGGGTGTAGTTCTTTCCGCCATCTCGCCCAATTTGAGACTTGCTCTGGAGGGGTGTCAGGAGGATAGGCCCGAGTGCTGCACTGTTGGAAAATTGTTTGTCCCGGACCAGTGGAAAAAGAGTGTGATGTCTGAGATTCATTGTTCCGCATTGGCTGGGCATCCCGGAATTTTTGGTACCAGAGACTTGGTTAGTCGGTCCTTTTGGTGGCCTACCTTGTCTCGTGATGTCAGGGAATTTGTGCAGTCCTGCGGGATTTGCTCTCGCTCCAAGCCTTGCTCTCGCTCCAGTGGTTTGTTGATGCCATTGCCTGTGCCCAAGAGACCATGGACCCATATCTCTATGGATTTCATTTCCGACCTTCCTGTTTCTCAGAGAATGACCACCATCTGGGTAATTTGTGATAGGTTTTCCAAAATGATACATCTTGTGCCATTACCTAAGTTGCCTTCCTCCTCTGAATTGGTGCCGTTGTTCCTTCAGCACGTGGTTCGTTTACACGGCATTCCTGAGAACATTGTGTCTGACAGAGGAGTCCAGTTTGTTTCCAGATTTTGGAGGACTTTTTGTTCTAAACTGGGTGTTCAATTGTCTTTCTCCTTGGCATTTCATCCTCAGACCAATGGTCAAACTGAGAGAACAAACCAGACATTGGAGACTTATCTAAGATGCTTTGTGTCTGCTGATCAGGATGACTGGGTCTCTTTTTTGCCTTTGGCTGAGTTTGCTCTTAATAATAGGGCTAGCTCTGCCACTTTGATGTCTCCGTTTTTCTGTAATTCTGGGTTTCACCCTCGATTTTCTTCAGGACAGACGGAGGCTTCTGTCTGTCCAGGTGTTGACTCTGTTGTGGAGCGTATGCAACAGATTTGGGACCAGGTAGTGGAGAGGTTGTCCCTCTCTCAGGAGAAGGCCCAGCGGTTTGCTAACCGGCATAGGACTGATGGTCCTCGGTTTAAAGTGGGGGACTTGGTCTGGTTGTCCTCAAAGAATATTCCTATGAGAGTAGCATCTCCTAAATTTAAGCCTAGGTTCATTGGACCTTATAAGATCATGGAGATTATTAATCCTGTTTCTTTTCGTTTGCTTCTTCCAGGGACATTTAAGATCCATAACGTGTTCCACAAGTCCTTGTTGAAGAGGTTTGTTGAGCCAGTGGTTCCTGCTGCTGTGCCTCCTGACCCTGTTTTGGTTGAGGGCAATCTGGAGTATGTGGTTGAGAAAATATTGGATTCTCGTTTTTCTAGACGGAAACTCCAGTATTTGGTTAAATGGAGAGGTTATGGTCAGGAAGACAATTCTTGGGTGTTTGCTTCGGACATCCATGCTAGGAGACTTATCCGTGTGTATCATAGAACTCATCCTGACCGACCTGGTTGCTCAAGTGAGGGTTCGGTGACCCCTCCTCAAGGGGGGGGTACTGTTGTGAATGGGTTTGAGATGAGTTCTTAGCAGAGGCTTCCTCTGGTGGTTACAAGCGGTGCTGGTCTGTCCAGTGAAGATTGTGAGGACTGGGAATCAGGTGTTACTGACTGGTCTTATATAAGGGAGTCACCTTCCCATCAGGGTTGCCGGTGAGCAATTGTTCTGGTCTGAATCCTTCATTCCTGTTTCCCTTGTAGCCTGCTGTGTCGTGTCTGCATCTCCTGCTAACAGATAAGACATTTTCTTCTTTTTGTTTTTGTGCTATATTTTTGCATTTTGTCCTGCACTTCTGTGGGGGCCTTCTGGGTCCCCTCAGGGGGCTTTTGCCCTCTCAGTTTAGTTCAGCCACTGATGTTTGTACCTTTGCTTTTTCCAGTTTTTTCAGTGGCTGCTGTTTTGATTTTGGTTACACCAGAGAACTAATTTAGGTGGTAGAGGTCGTGTGATCTCAGGTGTTTTTGAAATTAGTAGAGTTGGTGCTTTTCAGGGTTTTCTGGGATTGCAGTAAGTACCCTTCCTATCCTTTTCTATTTAGTTAGTTTGGGCCCCAGCGTTTGCTCATACTATTTTCTTTCTGTGTCTGTATTTCATCTTGTCTAACCGCCATTACATGTTTGGGGGCTTTCTATTATCTTTGGGGTTCTGCTCCGGGGCAGATAGCTTTCCTATATCTATCTTTAGGTGTAGTTAGTTTCTCAGGCTGTGACGAGGCGTCTAGGACCAACGTAGGAACGCTCCACGGCTGCCTCTAGTTGTGGTGGTTAGTCAGGGTACTGCAATCTTAGATTCCAACTGCTCTGGTGTATTGCCTTTTTTACCTGCACTCCTCAGTTACCGAAACATAACAACCAAGCATACCAGGATTGGAGGGTGAGGGGACCATGCATACCAGGAATGGAGGGTGAGGGGACCATGCATACCAGGATTGGAGGGTGAGGGGACCATGCATACCAGGATAAAGGGGGTGAGGGGGGGGACCATGCGTACCAGAAAAGGGGGATGAGGGGACCATGCGTACCAGAAAAGGGGGGATGAGGGGACCATGCGTACCAGAAAAGGGGGGGTGAGGGGACCATGCGTACCAGAAAAGGGGGGGTGAGGGGACCATGCGTACCACAAAAGGGGGGGTGAGGGGACCATGCGTACCAGAAAAGGGGGGGTGAGGAGACCATGCGTACCAGAAAAGGGGGGTGAGGAGACCATGCGTACCAGAAAAGGGGGGGTGAGGAGACCATGCGTACCAGAAAAGGGGGGTGAGGAGACCATGCGTACCAGAAAAGGGGGGGTGAGGAGACCATGCGTACCAGAAAAGGGGGGTGAGAGGATCATGCGTACCAGAAAAGGGGGGGTGAGAGGATCATGCATACCAGGATAGGGGGGTGAGAGGACCATGCATACCAGGATAGGGGGGTGAGAGGACCATGCATACCAGGATAGTGGGGTGAGAGGACCATGCATACCAGGATTGGGGGTGAGGGGGCTATGTATACCAGGATTAGGGGATGAGGTGTACCATGCATACCAGGATTGGGGATGAGGGGACCATGCATACCACAATTGGGAGGTAAGAGGTGCCATGTATACCAGGATTGCGGGATGAGGGGGTACCATACATCTTACGATAGGGATGAGGGGGTACCATGCATACCAGGATAGGGATGAGGGGGTACCATGCATACCAGGATGAGGAATGGGGTGCCATACATACCAGGATTGGGTGGGGTGAGGGGACCATATATACCAGGATAGGGATGAGGGGTGCCATGTATACCAGGATAGGAGGGGGGCAGCACATACCAGGATGGAAGACCATATACCAATAAAAATGCTTGCCACCCGGGCGTAGAAAGGGTTCATCACTAGTATATATATATATTAGTATGCTATATATAATAATAGGTCGGCACGGTGGCTCAGTGGTTAGCAGCTTGGAATCCTGGGTTCAAATCCCACCAAGGACGTCTGGAGGGAGTTTGTATGTTCTCCCCATGTTTGAGTGGGTTCCCTCCGGTTTCCTCCCACATTCCAAAGACATACTAATAGCGAATTTAGATTGGGGCAGCGATGATAATGTGTGCAAACTGTAAAGCACTGTGGAATGTTAGCGCTATATATCCCCTTGAGAAAGCGGCGTCCAGTGCCAGCGAAAAGTACGTCGGGGTGACATCAATTGGGGCCTGTTACTACCCCACCGGTGAGCACAGCCTCTTGTGGTTTTTCTAGCAGTCTTTCTGCTTTTGGAGCGTTACTCTTAGCTATTTTTGTGCAATGGTGGGTGTTTTCTGGCTGTGAGATCTCTATCTGGAACTCACTCCCTACATAGGGTTCAGGCATTTAACTACATTTGTGTGCCATAGGTGTTTTCTTTGATGTAATCCAGCTTGTTTACAATTCTATATGCAGGGTTTTTTTTCTCTGTTAGGAGTTTCATGCACCCCAACTGTCTGTATCGTTTTCATGTTTGTGTGCTGATATCTATATCACGTTATTTATGTGTACTTATTAAATAAACTGATGTGTTATTTTATATTCACACCAATGACTCTTTTCCTCCTTGTTCTATCTTATATTGAGTGGTGTTTGCTCATGGGACTAAAAACACTGATTGTGTTTCCCTCTTGTGTTCATGCTTTATTCATGCAGCTGTATGTGTTTGCATAAGTATAAAGATGTATTATTATAATATCTGAAAGAATCTTCTATGCTTTATAACAATAATCGCTACGGTTTTGCATCACTATGCCACCCCCTTTATCGGCTGATCTGATTACAATATTCCTATTTTGAGCTAGGGATTAGTGATGAGCCACCCCCGTAGTGTTCGAGTTTGGTTCGCCGAACAGCCGTGTGCTCAATGAACTGTTCGATGAACAGTTCGTCGAACACCGTTGAAACCAATGGCAGGCAAACCAAAACACATATAAACACCTAGAAAACACTTCAAAGGTGTCCAAAAGCTGACAAATTGCCCAGAAGACACAACTAACATATGAAAAAGTGACAAATACATATAGTCATGAGAAAAGAAAAGAGGTGGAGAAGTAAAAGGAGAGGGAGACACAGATATAGGCATGTCATGCCCTTCTAAAACCAAAAAAGTGCCAAGACGACACGGCCAGTCCGTTCCTGCCCGTGCGACCTGCGTGTCGCCGAGTTTGTACCAGAGCTGCGGTGGACCCTGAAGGCCAGCCCCCCTCTCCCAATACTGGTGCTTGTCCGCTGGTAGGTCGAGCGAGCCCCCCTGTGGTGGAGGCAGGTCTAATGATTTTCATTTAAATTGTCTCTCTAATTTGAATGAGTACACTTTAAATCCTTTTACAAGGATCTATTGGAGGGCAAGTCTCATGCCAGCAGCTGCGGTAATGCCAGCTCCAGTAGCATCCAGTAAAGCTGCTGCAGTTAAAAATCTTTTATAAGGATCGAGCTTGGCGGTCCACCGCAAGGCGTCCTACCGCCACTCACAGCCACTGTGCCTTAGGGTACCTCCCCGATGCTCTTAACTGATTATCCAGGGGGCCCGAAGCATTTCCTTTGAAAAAATTAAGTGTCCAAAATACAGGTGGTGTAGCTTGCTTAACCAGCTGGGTTAATCCGCTGGGTTAATCCGCTGACTAGCAGACGCTGCTACTAGCCTCAAAATTATTGTCTGGGTTAGATGCAGTTAAAAATTTGTAATTAGATCTACAGCCGGTGGCTACTCCGCTGACTAGCAGACACTCAAGCTTTGGAGCAGACCTCTGATTCCAAGGCTATAGTATAAGTAAACAGCTCTAGTCTTCACACTCAACCATCTGTACACCAAGCCATAGTGTATGTAGTTTCTTACGGTTAAAAGGGGGGTGGGGAAAGACCCAACCCACCTGTAATTGACGATGCCAACGTCACGTAAAACACAGCAAGGGGACTCCAAAAAGAGTCTTCATTTTTTCCAAAAATTTGGGGCACAGACACCACTTAAGTAGCATCAATTGCCCCAAAGTTGCTTAAAACGGTTGGTGAGGTGATTTTACCAAATCCTCAAGCTTTTACTCTCCCCAGGATGACACGGGTAGAAAAGTCCTTGCCAATCCATGATTTGTTCATCTTTATGAACGTCAGTTTGTCTACATTCTCAGTGGACAGCCGCGTGCGCTTATCTGTCAGACTCAGCGCACCATCATCAGCGCTGAACACACGTTGAGAGAACAAAAATTATTATTACCGTAATTTGAAAGCTGGTGGAGCTTAGTATAGATGGCCTATTAGAATTAGTAACACACTGCTACATGCCCAAAATTATTGTCCAGGCAAGATGCAGATAGAAATTTTTTATTTTTTAAGGCTGGTGGAGCTTTGTATAGATGGCCTAATACAACGAGTACCACAGACTGCTACTATGCCCAAAATTATTATATAGGCAAGGTGCTGATAGAAATTCTTTTTTTAACGCTGGTGGAGCTTTGTATAGATGGGCCTAATACAATGAGTATCAGAGAGTGCTATTATGCCCACAATTATATTACAGGCAAGATGCAGCCAAAAATTATGAGTATTTCAACTCTGGTGGAACTTTGCATGGATGGCCTAATAGAATGAGTACCACACACTGCTACTATGCCCAAAATTATTGTTCAGGCAAGATGCAGATAGAAATTCTTTTTTTTTTTAAGACTGGTGGAGCTTTGTATAGATGGCCTAATAGAACGAGTACCACACACTGCTACTATGCCCACAATTATTCTACAGGCAAGATGCAGATAGAAATTCTTTTTTTTTAAAACGCTGGTGGAGCTTTGTATAGATGGCCTAAAAGAATGCGTACCACACACTGCTACTATGCCCAAAATGATTGTCCAGGCGAGATGCAGCCAAAAATTATGAGTATTTCAACGCTGGTGGAGCTTTGTATAGATGGCCTAATACAATGAGTACCACAGACTGCTACTATGCCCACAATTATTCTACAGGCAAGATGCAGCAAAAAATTATGAGTATTTCAACGCTGCTGGACCTTTGTATAGATGGCCTAATAGAATGAGTACTACACACTGCTACTATGCCAAAAAAAATTATCCAGGCAAGATGCAGATAATTATTTTTTTTTAAACTCTGGTGGAGCTTTGTATAGATGGCCTAATAGAATGAGTACCACACACTGCTACTATGCCCAAAATTATTGTCCAGGAAGATGAAGATAAAAATTCTTTTTTTTTTTTAACGCTGGTAGAGCTTTGTATAGATGGCCCAATAGAATGAGTACCACACACTGCTACTATGTCCAAAATTATTGTCCAGGCAAGATGTAGATATACATTCGTTTTTTTTATTAAGGCTGGTGGAGCTTTGTATAGATGGCCTAATACAATGACTACCACAGACTGCTATTAGGCCCACAATAATATTACCAGCAAGATGCAGTCAAAAAGCATGAGTATTTCAACGCTGGTGGAGCTTTGTATAGATGGCCCAATAGAATGAGTACCACACACTGCTACTATGTCCAAAATTATTGTCCAGGCAAGATGTAGATATACATTCATTTTTTTATTAAGGCTGGTGGAGCTTTGTATAGATGGCCTAATACAACAGAGTACCACAGACTGCTACTATGCCATAAATTATTATATAGGCAAGGTGCTGATAGAAATTCTTTTTTTTAACGCTGGTGGAGCTTTGTATAGATGGGCCTAATACAATGAGTATCAGAGAGTGCTATTATGCCCACAATTATATTACAGGCAAGATGCAGCCAAAAATTATGAGTATTTCAACTCTGGTGGAGCTTTGCATGGATGGCCTAATAGAATGAGTACCACACACTGCTACTATGCCCAAAATTATTGTCCAGGCAAGATGCAGCCAAAAATTATGAGTATTTCAACGCTGGTGGAGCTTTGTATAGATGGCCTAATACAATGAGTACCACACACTGCTACTATGCCCACAATTATTCTACAGGCAAGATGCAGATAAAATTTTTTTTTTTAAACGCTGGTGGAGCTTTGTATAGATGGCCTAATAGAATGAGTACCACACACTGCTACTATGCCCAAAAATTATTGCCAGGCAAGATGCAGCAATAATTATTTTTTTTAAACCTGGTGGAGCTTTGTATAGATGGCCTAATACAATGAGTACCACAGACTGCTACTATGTCCCAAATTATTCCAGGCAAGATTGCAGCAAAAATTGTGTTTTTAACAGCTGGTGGAGCTTTGTATAAGATGGCCTAATAAATGATACCACAGACTGCTACTATGCCCACAATTATATTACAGGCAAGATGCAGCAAAATTATGTATTTTAACACTGGTGGAGCTTTGTATAGATGGCCTAATAGAATGATTACCACACACTGCTACATGCCCAAAATTCTTGTCCAGGCAAGATGGAGATAGAAATTTTTTTTTTTAAGGCTGGTGGAGCTTTGTATAGATGACCTAATAGAATGAGTACCACACACTGCTACTATGCCAAAAAAATTGTCCAGGCAAGATGCAGTTAAAAAATTTTTTTTTTAACCTGGTGGAGCTTTGCATAGATGGCCTAATAGAATGAGTACCACAACTGCTACTATGCCCAAAATTATTTCCAGGCAAGATGCAGATAGAAATTCTTTTAACGCTGGTGGAGCTTTGTAGAGATGGCCTAATAACATGAGTACCACAGACTGCTACTATGCCACAATTTATTCCGGCAAGATGCAGTCAAAAAGTATGATATTTCAACGCTGGTGGAGCCTTGTATAGATGGCCTAATAGAATGAGTACTACACACTGCTACTATGCCCAAAAAAATTGTCCAGGCAAGATGCAGATAAAAATTCTTTTTTTTTAAAATCTGGTGGAGCTTTGTATAGATGGCCTAATACAATGAGTACCACAGACTGCTACTATGCCCACAATTATTCTACAGGCAAGATAGATAGAAATTCTTTTTTTTTAAATGCTGGTGGAGCTTTGTATAGATGGCCTGATACAATGAGTACCACAGACTGCTATATGCCCACAATTATATTACCAGGCAAGATGCAGTCAAAAAGAATGAGTATTTCAACGCTGGTGGAGCTTGTATAGATGGCCTAATAGAATGAGTACAACACACTGCTACTATGCCCAAAAAATTGTCCAGGCAACATGCAGATAAAAATTATTTTTTTTTAAACTCTGGTGGAGCTTTGTATAGATGGCCTAATAGAATGAGTACCACACACTGCTACTATGCCCAAAATTATTGTCCAGGCAAGATGAAGATAAAATTCTTTTTTTTTATTAAGACTGGTGGAGCTTTGTATAGATGGCCTAATACAATGACTACCACAGACTGCTACTATGCCCACAATTATATTACAGGCAAGATGCAGCCAAAAATTATGAGTATTTCAACACTGGTGGAGCTTTGTATAGATGGCCTAATAGAATGATTACCACACACTGCTACGATGCCCAAAATTATTGTCCAGGCAAGATGCAGATAGAATTTTTTTTTTTTTAACGCTGGTAGAGCTTTGTATAGATGGCCTAATAGAATGAGTACCACACACTGCTACTATGCCCAAAATTATTTACGGAAGATTTTGAAAAAAATTTTTTTGTTTTTAACGCTGTGGTTTTTATAGATGGCCAATAAAATTTTGTACTTCACACTGCTCTATGCCCAAAAAATTTCCGGAAAATGCAAATTTTTTTTTTAAAAAATTTGGGGGAGCTTTGTATTGTTTTCCCAATTTTAAGGTACCAAAATGCACATCCCCAAAATTTTTTTCCGGAAAAAAAAATAAAAATTTTTTTTTTTTTAAAGCTGGTTGGGGTTTGTTTAGAGGCCTAATTTAACCAACCGCTATTGCCCCAAAATTTTTTGTTCCGGAAATGAGAAAAATGTTTTTTTTAAGGTGGTGGAGCTTTTTTTGGTTAAATTTTTAAAAACAACCTTTAGGGGCCCATTTTTAAACCAAAAGGTAATTTTAAGTTTTTAAAAACCTGGGGAGTTTGGGAAAATGGCCCAAAAAATGTCCACACACTGCACATGGCCCAAAATTTGTCCAGGCAAGTGTAAATACCCGGGTTTTTTTTATTTTGCGGGGGGCTTTTATAGATGGCCCCTTTTAATGAATTTTCCCCAGACTGCTCTTTGCCCCAATTTATTACAGGAAGGCAGCCAAAAAAGAGTATTTCCAGGTGGGCTTTTTATTGATGGGGCCAATAAATGTTTTCCCCAAACGGTTTCCCCCAAAATTGTCCCAAAAAAGATGGAATAAAATTTTTTTTTTTTGGGGTGGATTTTAAAAATGCCAAAAGAAGGTACCCCCTGTCTATGCCCCAAAAAAAATTTCCGGGGGGGTGATTAAAAAATTTTTTTTTTTAAACCCTTTTTTGGGCTTTGAAGATGGCCCCAAAAAAGGAA
>JARQOD010000001.1:565077302-565258376 GCA_033576555.1 Oophaga sylvatica | reverse complement strand
AATTTGGGCCTTCTCGGAGGGGAGACACTGTTGGAGGGGCTCCTTTCCCCTTCCAAGTCTTCACGAAAAAAAAAATTTGGTTACTTCAGACAGCCCAGCGTTAATTCTCGCCGGGCCCAGAGGTCCTTGTTTTTCCCCTTTTTTTCATTTCCACTGAATTCCCCTTTGGGAAGAAAACTTTTTGTGCCGACGCTCTCTCTCGCTCTGTTTGTCCGGGAGGGGGAGGGGAGGAGCCTGGGCTTACGCCCCCCACAGAGAGCCTAAAATAGGGGCCCCGGTTTCACTAGAGTCGTGCCCCCGGGGCAAGTTTTTTGGCCACCAATTTGCGACCGGGGTACTCTCTTGGGGCACATTCGTCAGGGTGGGGGCCCTTTTGGGGGCAAAGGGGACATCTAATTCGGGCGAACATACGGGGGCCGCATAGGGTCCGGGACTTGGGGACTATGTTGGGGGTTTGTGTCCCCTGCGCCAAGAATAATTCCACGCAACGGCCAGCGGGTTTTTTTCCCCTTTCCGGTCAGACAGGCCCTGGAAGGGTTGGGTGGACTTTGTGGGGGCTTGCCCAAAGTCTGGGGGTTTGAAACTCATTTGGTACACCGCCTTTTTTCCAAAAGGTGCTTTTGGTCCCGTTCCAGGGTTCCCTTTTCTCAGGGGCTCGGCGCGTTGTTCGTTGGGCACATTTTCCCCTTCTACACGGCATCCGGAAAAAATTTGTCAGGCCCGAGGTCCCCATTTTTGCGTCTCTTCGGGAAGAGTTTTGTCGTCAACCAGTATTTAGTTAAAATCTTTTTCACTCCCATCCTGAGACGAAGGGGTTGGTAAAAGGGGGCAAAACCCAAACCCTTTTGGTCACCTTTACACATTTTCTCACCGGGCGATGACTGGGCGTCCTTGCTCCCAGGGGCATTGCACTAAACAATGCGTGGTGACTCCCCCGGACAGACCCCTTTCCCCTAAACTCGGTTTTAGCATCCGCGGGTTCCGGGGCCCTGCCTTGGGCTTCCCCCGATCCAGGGGGGCAGACTGGGCTGTGGAGGCACGGGGTTTTTTGGGGCCCCCCCCCGGATGCCATTCGGCACCCAAGGGGAGGGGAGGCCCCGCCGCGCCCCTCGGCCCCCGCTCCAACATTTTTTGGGGGCATGGTTTTGGCTCCCCGGGGCCCTTTTTCATAGGGGCGATTTTAGCCCCAAAATTTGGACCCCGCTATTGGGCCCTCGGGGGCTCGAGCGGGGTAACCTTGGTAACCTTTGGGGTTCCACCACCTTTGGTATCTCCGACACCTTTTTACTTTCCCCCCCAAACCCCCCCGGCCTTCCCCCGGTTTTTTGATACGCCGGGACATCGGGTTATCTAGGGGTACATAGGGGAACGCCATCGTAATTAAATTTTGGACGGGCAAAAAAATTTTTTTTGGGGACGGAGGGGGGGGGTAGGTGGTCTTGGGGGCCCCCCCAGCATTTTTACACTCCGCAGTCATCTCCTTTAAGCAGTGGGCCCCCGGAAAGGGGCCCCCAGGAGGGGGGGTAATTTTTGGGTTCGATTTCCCGCGCTCCCAAAGGGGGGGCCGAACCCGTCCCCTGCGTCTCCCATTCATCTCCCCCCTGGGGGCCCGCTCGCAGGAGTGGGGCCAAGCCTTCCCCTCCATATGTGCATGATTTGCTGCCTTTCTGTCTGCTATTGTGCCATGCTGGGCAACGTTTTTTGGGAAAAAAATCCTGCTTTTCCCCTTTAGCATGCCCAAGTAATCTCTCTTTTGGGACGGGGGGCCATGCTCAGGTCTGCAGCGGCCCATTTTCCGCCAAACCCTTTTCTACTGGGGTTTTGGAACAATTTCATTTTTCCTTTTTGGGGGGAAAAGTGTTGCTAAAAAGGTAGCATGGCTGGGCCGCCAGCCTAAAATCAACCATTTTGCTATGCCCATTGTCATCGTAGGTGGTTTTGGACCCCGGCTGAAATAACCCCCTAGAATCCCGACTTAATCGGGGGGGAAAGTTTGGGGATGGTACTGGCGGGGTCGGTGTCCTAAGCCCTAATTACCGACAAACCGGTGGGTTTGTTTTCCCTATTCAGGGTCTGGCTTTTAACCCCAAAATTTTTGCGGTGATCCCGCGGCATTAGCACATGTCACGCTTTATGTAGCTTAGCACTTAAAAATTGCCCGAGAGCCTGCAGGACACAGTTTTTTTTCTCTGCCCCGTGACAAACAGGGTTGCTTTTCGCTAGACAGCCCCCAGCGTGTTTTTTTTGCACTCATTGTGTCTAGGGATGCCACACATCGCCAATAGCGCTGCGGGTCTCTTTTTTGGGTTCTTGGTTTTAAAAAGTTCTATTATTCCCCAGGCTTACCGCTTTTTGTTACGACTCTGCGGGGTAACAGAGTTTTTTCTCGCCCTTTTTTTTTTGCAGCAGCTCCGCTTGCAGGGGGGCCCCGGGGGTGCAAAAAACACCTCTTACATTATATATTTTTGCGTTCCGCAGACCCTTTTTCCAAATTCTACTATTTTTCTATACTCTAGGGGGTTTTCCTTTTAAAACCCTTTGTTTCCTCGATTTAATACCCCTGCACCTCTAATAACGCTCTCTTTCGGCAAACTTTAATTGAATTTTCTTCCTAGCGCTATACCATATTAATGCATTAAGCTGAACTTTTGTCTCTCCCATGTCAGCTTTTTGGGGGACCTATATTAATAAATTAAATTTTTTTTTATTTGGGTACCGCGGGATATTCTTTTTTTCTTCTTTTTGCAAATCACCCAACCTTTTAGCACCGAACCTCAAATTTTATTACAAATTTTAAAAATTTTAATGTAATAAAGGGGAGGGGCGGGGGATTCCCAACGCAACAAGTAAAACAAGAAAAGGGTTTTTTTGCAAGGAAAATTTCCTCCGGGGAAAAAAAGGGGGTTAAAAAAAATATTAAAAAATAATTTTTCCCAAATAAAGTTAAAAACATAATCAAACGTCGAGCAGAAAAAAGTAATAAACTGATTTCCAGGGGCACTTTTTTCTAAAAAAATTTCCCTCGCCGGGGGGGCCCTCCCAAAAAAATCCACTCAGCACACTTTTTGTCCTCTTTGCCTGACCTGTGAACTGGCCCGGGCCTAGGGGGTTAAATTTTTAAACGGGGTTTTAAAAGGAGCGGATAATGGGGCTACTGTGTGTTTTTCCGCTCTAATCTCTGTTTGGGGAATAACATCTCCTTTCTGGAACAAATTTTTCTTTTTACTTTTCCGCTGGGGGCAAGGGGGCGACCCGTCAGTACCCGACTACGGCGCGCTCTTCCCCGTGCAAAAAAGAAAGGAGTCTGGTTTAAAATTAGGGGGCTCCTTATTCAGTACTCACGTCAGTACCCGCTGCTCCACCCCCGGTTCGATCTCTTTCACAGGGGAATTATCCCCCCTAAAAAGAAAACTATTTTTCCTCGTCTGCTGCACACACTTCACTCCGTCCGCCCCAGATTCTTCCCCTTTTCCCACCTTCCTGTCGCTTCTGCAAAAGTCACCCGGGGGGGTGTTGGGCCCCAAGGGGCTGACCTGTCGGAAAAAAACCCCCAAACCGCTTTTCCTGTATTCACACCCTTTCATCAAATAAGCATTTTCTCTATAAAGTATTCAATTTTTTTTAATACATTTTGGTGACATTAAAAAATATTTCTGTTTTTAAAAATTTCCTTGGGGAAATCGACTGTTGCCTTTATTTCTTTGAACAAATCTACCATAAGTTGGGGCCAAAACCCCATTCCCTCATAATAAATGCAACGCCTCTTAATCTTTTGGATTCTCCTTTGGCCCACAAAAGCACCGAAAAAAATAAAAATTACATTGGGTTTGTACACAAAAGAAAAAAGGGGGAAGTGCTATCTTTTTTGTTCGTGGTAAAAACTCAAACGTATGTTTTTCCATTTTTTAAAAACAATTTTTTTTGCCAAAATTGGGGAAAAGCAAAAGTTAGTTTTTTTTTGCCTCCCCTTTCACTACCCTACAATACAATTGCATTCGGTTTTCTGTTTTAGCACAGTTCTTTCAAAAATAACCCTTTCTTCCTTTAGGGGTGCCTCCTTATTTTCTTTTTTTTAAAAATGGGGGAAAAATTTTTTTTTAATCCCCTATTTTTTTTATAAACGCTTTGATTAAAAACCCAAATTTTTTAAAAAGGGGAAAAAAAAAATATTTTTTTACCCAAAAATTTGCATAACCTTATAAAATTATTTTTATTATTCAGTGTAACCAAAAGCAGTCACAGCACATTGGGGTAACTGTAACAGTAAAAAATTTAGAATAAGAACATGTTTTTGATAATGGGGAAAAAACTTTAACTGAACTGGGCACTTTTAAATGTGGGGGAAAACCCCGGGGGAATTTTTCATTATACTACGCATCCAAGTCGGGGGCCCACACTTGTTCACTTTCTTCACTGTCCTCATAAAAACCCCTCTGCCATAAAAAGATTAAATCTCACTTTTTTTGAAAAACGTAAACTTTTCCCCTTCACTGACTCCAGGGTTTTCACCCCTCACAAACTTTTTTCATAGGGGCCTTCTTGGGCCTTGGTGTAAAACCAATTGCCACATTCCCCCATTTTTCCCCAATTCTTTTGCATAACTTTTAAAAATTTTTTTTTATAAACTCGAGGGTTGCAGTGGCTGAACCCCCCCTAAATTTCCCCTTTGGGGTTTTCACTTTTTAAAAAGACCTTTTTTGTTATATGTGCTCAAACTGTCAAGCAAAACAGGGCGGGGTTTTTTTAAAACCCCCGGGGGTTTATAAACCTTGCAACCACCTCTCTTCCTTCTCTCCATCTACCTTTCTCATGAACTGCAGACTCCTGTAGGTTTTTCCCTTTGCATCTTTTTCTTTTAAGAAGACTGGGGCTTTTTTTAACAATTATGTGGGTACAGGAATTTTTGCGGGGAAAAAAAAAAACTGGACCAAAGCTGGGGAAAAAAATTTTTCAACAAAAAGAATTAACCAAATTAAAACAGAATTTCCCCCAATATAACAAACTCAGCACAATATTAATTAAAGGGGGGGCACCGCTAATAACCAATCACAGTAAAATAAAACTAATACGGCTTTAAAAAGAAGTGCAGCAAATATATGAAAAAAGGACACAGCCTTTCTAAAATCCACAAAAAATGAAAATGCACCAGCACTTAACGTAGGGGAAAATTAACGGGGAAGGTTCTAAATGTAGAATGAAAAACCGCTAAAAATGCAACGCAGCCCACACGAAAACCTCCAAGAAGGGGAAAATGAGTCAAATCTCTTAAGACTGCACAGTTCCAAACCGAGGGCTTCCCTAGAAGTCCCCCCAAAAATAACACTGCCCAGATCAGGGGCTGTGGTGTACGAGGGGGACAGGAACCCCGTGTTACGGGGGGTGGGCCGGTTTTACGAGATGGGGGGGGCAGAGCCGTGGTGACAAGTGTACGGGGGGGGGGGCCATGTGGGGTACGAGGGGACGGGCGGACCATGTGGTACAGGGGGGGAAGGGGGGCCTGTGTGTACAGGGGGAAGCGGCCGTGTGTGACGAGGGAGGAGAGGGCCCGTGTTAAAATGGTGGGGGGGCCCGGGTGACAAGTTTTGGGGGAGCGGACTTGGGGACGAAAGTTTTGGGGGGGAGCCCTGTGTGTACAGGGGGGCGGAGCGAGCCTTTGTAGGGTGGACGGAGCGGGGGCTGTGTGTACAAGTATTTTAATACGCATTGTATTTTAATTTGGAAGGAAAGGGGCCTCCAAAAAACATTAAAAAAATCTAAAAACACATGGTGATCGTAAATCATCAAAACCCTTTTGAGAAATCCGCTTGGTTCGTATATTATAATTTCGTTTACAATCTAAGGCCTATTTTTGTCTTTTACCCCTCTTTAATGTCCCTTACTCCCCAAGCCATAATACTTTTAAGTTAAGGGGTTTCAAAAATTTTCTTTTTATTTTGGACAAAAATTTTAAAACAAAAAAAAACCATACAAAAATATAGCCTAAGCATTTCAATTTGACATACATTTTAAAAACTGACAATTTTTAAAGCACGGGGAATTCATTGGAGTTTTTGCTCTCATTTCTGAAAAGGGTGAGATTGGGGTGCACCTCTGTGCCCTAGCCAGAAATTTTTTCTCCATTTGGGGCTGGGGGGAGATTTATTTTTTTTGAATGAAACTCATCATGAATCAGGCCATTCTTCCAAAGTATTATTTAATGCAATCTATGGTTCAGTTGTCCTATTTGTCTATTTTGGTCCAGTTAAAATACAAAGTGTGCTCATATCAGGTACACTTAAAAAAATAAAAAAAATCACAAGGTTTTACAGTTTTAATAAGAATAAGTTTAATCATTGCCTATATTTGGCCTAAAGTCTAAAGTAAAGAATATTCAGACAGGCTAATTTGTGTGCTAGTTACACCTTAGTGTGAAGAAGAAATTCTGAACGTCATTGTCTACAGATTTGGTATAACCCTCCTACCCATCACTAACTGTGCTGGCATTGCCTTTTTTTCAATCTGAAAACCAAAGATAAAATGATTGTGGAACAAAAACATTGTTAAATCTTTTGGGTAAGAAGCTTAAATTAAATTTTGAGGTACTAAAATCTATAGATGTTACAAATAGAATTTTTTTTATACGTGTTCTTGAAATATTAAAAGTGGGGTAAAATCAAGCTTAGTTTGATGTAGTTTTCTGAATAATATGGTCAGTAAAGAAAAACATGTATACACAAAACTAAATGAAAAGTATAAGTGCATAAGAGGTAAAACGATGGAGCAAATACAGACGACGATCGTTTCGCGCTTACATTGCACTTCAACATATGACGATCGCGTCTGTATTTGCTCCATCTTTCATCTGCTTTCTGTTGGTAACATGATGCCACAGTAAAGGATTTTGTTGCACGGGACGGTATGTGCCTATCCGCTTTCTTCTCTATGAATAACATGTCATAGAATCCTTGTCAAGTTGTCTTTTCCATTCTGTTCAATACGACATTATTGTCAAAACATAAACTTATCCATACTCTACCTATTTAATCCTCCCTTAATACCCCCTCCCACCTCTCTGCATTGCATCCATAAAAATCTAAAGTTTATAAAATCGGGATATGTCCATCAATACACTTAAGGAGATAGCATCTGGTTGTCCTTCAACTGGGCTCTCAGTCTGTCTTTGATAGCTGGTGATAATGTAGGAATAAGAAAAGACCAAGTCGTGAGAAACTTCCTCATTAGTCTCTCTCAGTCTATTAATGTTTCCAACCAATCCATTTTGAATAGGAACATTATTTTGTCTGTATTAGTGATTGGAATGGTTTTATTAGGGGTCAACTAATGGTGCAATAGCTCTTCAAAACTGCCGAAGCTATATTACCAAAATTGCTTTTATATGATTGTGCAGAGATTACTGAGATGCCCCTGGCATATTGAAGATTGCCTGTTGCGATGTAAGTGGGAGTGTAATATGAAATGTAGTCTGTAGTTCTACATGTATCCTATGCCACAGATCTTGTATTCTTGGACACCTCTACAGGTTATGGAGGATGTCTGTGTTGTGTGTTCCACATTTTGAGCATGTATACAATGTTGTAGGTATAATTTTGGCCTGCATTGACGGAGTGATGTATGCCCTATGGAGAATCAATAAAGCCATGTCTGTTATGATATGGTAGCCGAGGAGGACAGTAACAAAAATAGCCAAGGCAGCCAGTCACCCAGAGAGGTTGGTAACTAATGGATTGCAGACCCCTAAACTAACCGCACAAATAGAAGCAGCCGTGGGATGTACCTACGATGACCTAGACGCCTCGACACAGCGGAGAGTTAGCTAAGCCTAAAGATAGAAAGGGGAAAGCGAAACTGCCCCGGAGTAGCGCCCCAAAGGAATATGTAGCCCCCACACATATATTGGCGGTGAGACAAGATGAAATACAAACGCAGGCAAAATAGAGTAAGCAAACGCTGGGGCCCAAAAACTGTCTACATGGAATGTACATACAATGTCTATGCATTGAATGCAAGGCCTGCCCTGCCCCAAAGTTACACTCCACCCAATAACCCTTTGAACCGACGTACTGGATGGCCACATTAAACCAAAGTTCTCATTCCTATTTATTTAGTACTACCATACTGTTTGCCTATGCATTGAATGCAAGGCCTGCCCTGCCCCAAAGTTGCACGCACCCCAATAACCCTTTGAACCAACATAATGGATGGCCACATGAAACCAAAGTTCATATTATTATTAATTTGCTACTTACATAATGTTTGCCAATAAAGTGAATGCAAGGCCTGCTCCAAATTGGGACGCACCACAATAACCCATTTAAGAGATGTCCTGGATGGCCACATGAACCAAAGTTCCCATTATAATTCATTTGGAACTGCCATACTGTTTGCCTATGCATTGAATGCAAGGCCTGCTTTGCCCCAAAGTTACACGTACCCCAATAAACCCTTTGAACCGACGTACTCGATGGCCACATGAAACCAGAGTTCCCATTATTATTAATTTGCTACTCCCATAATGTTTGCCCATGACGTGAATGCAAAGCCTGCTCCAAATTTGGACGCACCACAATACCCATTTAAGAGCCGTCGTGGATGGCCACAATGAAAACCAAAGTTCCCATTATTTTCATTTGGTACTGCCATACTGTTTGCCTATGCATTGAATGCAAGGCCTGCCCTGCCTCAAAGTTACACACACCCCAATAACCCTTAGAACTAATGTACTGGATGGCCACATGAAGCTAAAGTTCCCATTATTAGGAAGTTGGTACTACCATACTGTTAGACTATGCAGTGAATTGCAATGTTAGGCCTGAAAAACTTGCGTTGGAGAATTGCAGTGTTGAGGATGAAGAAACTGTAGTGGAGAATGTCAGTGTTGAAGCTTAAAAACCTGCATTGGTGAATTCCAGTGGTGAGCCTGAAGAACTTGCATTGGAGCATTGCAGTGTTAAGGCTAAAGAACACCTGCAGAGAAGATTTCAGTGTTGAGACTGAAAAAATGCAGTTGAGAATTTCAGTGTTGCGGCTGAAGACCTGGCAGTGGAGTATTGTATGTTGAGGCTAAAGGACACCTGGCAGTGGATCATTTAACTGTTGAGACTGAAGAAAATGCAGTGGAGAATTTCAGTGTTGAGGATGAAGACCCGCAGTGGAGAGTTGCAGTGGTGAGCCTGAAGAACCTGCTTTGGTAAATTGCAGTGTGAGGCTAAAGAACATCTGGCAGTGGAGAATTGCAGTGCTGAGGATGAAGTAACTGCAGTGGAAATTGTAGTGTTGAGAATGAACAACCTGCACTGGAGAATTTCAATGTTGAAGCTGAAGAACCTACAGTGGAGAATTTCAGTGTTGAGGCTGAAGACCTGGCTGTGGAGTATTTCAGTGTTAAGCCTGAAGAACCTGCTTTGGAGCATTGCAATGTTGAGGCTAAAGAACACCTGACAGTGGAGCATTTCAGTGTTGAGGCAGAAGAAACTGAAGTGGAGAATTGCAGAGTTGAGGATGAAGACCCAAAAGTGGAGAATTGCATTGTTAAAGCTGCTGACCAACCCCTACAGTTAACATTATTAAGAACTGGGTCTCCCATACTGTTAGGCTATGCTATGAATGCAAGGCCTGCCTCAAATTTGCATGCACCCCAATCCCCCTTGGAAGAAACGTTGAGGAGGGCCTCAAAAAAAATTTCCCCTTAGAAAGCAGCGGGTCTCCTATACTTGTAATGCCCATACACTAAGTGTATGGGCTGACAAACATTTCCCCCTGGGGGGTGCACATCAACATTTTTTTTTTACGGGCATCATAAACACCCTTGAAAACAATAACGTGGCTATTGCATCATGGAACACATTCACCCTGTTGATCTAGTGGTTGTGTCTGAAGAGACGTGGAGGATGGCCTCCTAAATATATTTTCGCAATTTAAAGGAGCGTGTCTCCTATACTTGTAGTGCCGATACACTAAGTGTATGGACTGACAAACATTTCCCCTTGGAGGGTACACATCAGCATACTTTGTAAACATTTTTTTTACGGGCATCATAGACACCCTTAAAAACAACAGCATGGTTTCCTACACAGTTGCTGCTGGGACGGTGCAGGTTTGTAGCAGAAATATGGCAGACATGTCGTTGGATGAAGTGATCAGTAACGGGCTTGGTGACGATGGGAATGGGAACGTTCAGGATTAATAACGGGGGGGCTACGGGAGGTATGAGATCCAGATTGCAGCCTACAATGATTAGTTATTTACCCACCACCTTACCAGAATGCGTGTGATGCCCGTCTGAAGATTGGTGTAACAGATGCGCCTGTGAAGCTAGGCATAAAAGATGCCATGAGAAATTGGTTGCCAAAGACGCACGCTTCCGTATAAAGGGTAATGTGCAAGATGCTCGTGAGATGCTGAATTCTAGAAAGCAGCAGATCACTGTTGCAGGAAAACCAACCAAACTGATGGATGCTCATGAACAACTAAGTTTAAAAAAAATTGCACCTGCTGTAACTATCAACTCACCCATGGCACAAGGTTCTTCACCTTCACCCATAAATATTACCAAGACCATCCAAATTTCACAGTTGAAAACTATTTCTTCAGGTGTAAAGAACACTGTTAAAGGAATGCAAATAAGCATAGTTAACCATGAACCTGGGAAACCACAGATTTCCTCTTTACAAGATATGGACGATAATGGTATTGATGACGACTTGGAACTTTCTCACATCTCCACTAGAGTTGAGCGAAACAGGTCGGACACCTTCAAAAATCGCCGACTTTCGCTAAAGTCGGGTTTCGCAGACCGAAACCCGACCATAGGGTGAGGTCGGCCATGTGTTCGGCGACTTTATCGCACCAGTCGGTTTCCCTGAATGCTAAAAGCGCCATATTTCAGCCAATAATGAAGGGCGCACACTGTGGGCAACGTGATGACGCGCACAGCCACCACCACCATCTTATTGAAGGGCATTGCAGTGATTGGCTGGCTTTCTGTGGCGTCACAGGGCATATAGAATGCCCTCACCGCCGACCGCCATTTTACTTCAGCCGATCTTAGCGTAGGGAGAGGTTGTTGCAGCTTGTTCTCATGAGGGAGAGCATTAGGAATGCTAAAAAAAGACAAATCTGTGCCTGTGCTGATAGCGATTGTGCTGCACAGTTAGTGTGCAGTCACAGTGGTGCTTTTTTGTGTGTGCAGCAGCACTGGTTCTTAGGCTGGCAGCCACTGACAGGAGGAATTGGTAGTGTGGAGCAGCAGTGCTGATTCTTACTGTGCACTCTGCTCTTTGCCATTGAGAGAGTAGGCATTTTTTCAGTGCAGCAGCATATCCAATTTGTAGGCTGCCTGCTAGCTGTATAGCTGTGTGGACACTGCTGTGCAGACTACTTTTTTCAAAGCAGCTACACAGCAGTAATACTGAAATAATAGTTTTCTGCACAGTTACTGAGCCTTCATTTTGGCCCACACCGTATAGAGCTGTACGCTCCTCACACAGTACCGTGTACCTGCTGGTATCACATAGAAAAGCCTGCTATCTGTGTGTGACTGTAAAACCATACCTGTTTTTTTTTTTACCAAAGGTGTATACAACTGGTATCTTTTGATACAGTTGTGTTTTACTGCCGTCTGTATTACGGTGCAAAATCAATACTGAGCGAGCGTCTTTGTGTGACTACGGAAATCTATACAGAGATTACCAAATACCCCAGCTTTGTATACAGCTGTGCTCTACTGCTATAGTACACTTATCCTGATTCCTGATCTTACTATTGTGGTGTACTCCATACTGCGGCTGTGAGCGTGTGTGTTACCCCAGAAATATTTAGGGAGATTTAAAATTACACCCACACTGATTCCAGCTGTACGCTACTTATATAGTACAGTTTTGCAAATTTAAAAATTCAGGTCTCCTCCATAGCGAGTGTAAGAGAATGGTCAGCCATGATAAACTCAGCGGCCATGATGAATCAGGAAGCCATCTTGTGAAGAGTTAGAACTCTAGCTTCAACTTATAAGTAGGATTAATAAAACGTAGATAGTAAGAAATGAGATCATGTCTAGTGGCGTTCATGTAGGATCCAGGGTTGAGTAGGTCAAATAAATATATGGTCAATGTGTGTATGAGATAACTGTTTTTAGGGAAACAAGAACCATTAGAATGTCAAATACCTGAATTTATGAATATAGACTGGAGGAAGAGAGAATTAAGTGTCAAATGGTAGGAATTTATGGATAGGTCAGTGACTTTTATGTGTTTTTATGTAGTGTGTAGAAGAAACAATTAATGTGAAAAAATATCAATTAATGTTGTTGATTAACGTCGTCATACTATGCATATTCTTGTAGATTATGTGAACGCCTTATGCGACAAAAGGTAGGGCCCTAAGATTCCTTTGTTCCACAAGGTATAAAAAGCCACCTATATCTTTGCCATTTGCCATTCTGTTATATCGCTGTTACCTCCCTGCGAATCTTTGTTCGTCTACATCCTTGTTCTACGCCTATATACTTCAACTCGCTGACTATCTGTATCTGTCCTGCCGTGAATCTCTGAATAAACCTTCAACCTCAGCTTTAAAAGAAGATTGTCTGCATTGTCTTTTCGGTTACTCCAGCTCTCAGTAAGGACTTATCTTACAAGTGGCGAGCCAGCCAGGAGGAGCGGCTCCGGAGAGCTGTCTCCAGAAGAACCACTGGAAAGAACTTGTAGATGAGAGCTTGGAGATTGGAAGAAGAGAAAAATAAAAAAACTGCGCATGGCCATGCGTTAAACCGATCAAAGGAAGCCAGCCTGAAGGAGAACCTCTCGTGCATCGTTCCAAGTCTGCCCGATTTTTTATAAGAAAACTACAGAAGAAAAAAAAGACTATAAAAATAGATGTGCAACTAAGAAGAAGTGAACTTATCTACAAGGACGTGAAAATTTTGTGCTGGGTAGCGAAGAGGCTTTAAAAGGCGAGGGGAGACGCCTAGCAAGCGTAACGAGAGAGGCTGGAGCCACGGCGGCACCTCTTTTGATTTCCTGGTCGACCCAGTCTGCAGCAGGTCGTCCATCAGAGAGAGGTGTGAGTATCTAACTCTGCTTAAATTGCATTTGTTGATACTAGGACAGAGAAAAAGTCGTCCTTGTAGACCACTGTATTAAGATGGAGTGGTTACGGAAGCAGTCAGAGAAGTGTACTGGCGCACCCCAGCTGGAGGGGGTTAATATTGAAACCACGTGGTTAAATTGTATGCGTTGGTTTACTCAAGAGAACAGGGAATTAGATAGAAAAAATTTGTTAGGGAAGTCAAGTAGCCGGGTAGCGGCTTTGTGTAAGACAGTTATAACTTTTGATCAAGCTCTTGATAAGCAGCCTACACATCATTATGTCCATGGAGTTACACGGGGTGGGGCAGCGTATGGGGAGAGATTAGAACAGCTAAATGAAACATTGAAGCAAGCAGAGGTAGCACAAAGGGAGGGGTCGAGTTGAGCACTTTGGCAGACCTCATAGCGCAGATGGAGTCTGCAATAGAGAAGCAAGGGGCGGGGGAGCTGACAATCTCACAGTGGAAGTCAATAGTGGAAAGCTGGGTGAGAGAATATACACACACGCAGGATAAGTTGTCCCGTCAGCTTCAGCAAATGCAGACACAGTTGATTAAGGAGATGGAAGAAGAAGACAATAGAGATGATGTATCCCAGGAGGAATTCAAACTTAATGCTTCTACACCCAGGATAGCCCCCGGGCAGATGTCATTAGTCCATCTTAAATTTGTTAAAAATCTGCCTAATTGGGAGGAGAGTAAGGGAGTGTTTCGTAATGTTCTTGGCTTTGAGTCATGGCTAGATAAATTTCAGATTAGATCTAAGGAAGATGCTGCCCGGTATTTTATGTCTTTTGTTCCCCCAGAATTTATGTCTCATCTCAAAGCGCAACAAGCGAAAGGAATTCAGTGTGATTTGACAGAGCCCCAGGGAAGAATGAAGTTTGTGATTTCACAGAAATTAGGAGGGAGGAAGCCCTCTCCAGCATTGCTAGATTCATTTAAAATTAAGAAGGGGAGTGATCTTAAGGGTATGCCACACTAAACAGCGTTGCTAACGAGATCGCTAAAAAACGTCACTATTTAGCGATCTCGTTAGTGACGTTGTGTGTGGCATGTAGCAACGATGTGGCCCCTGCTGTGATCCTGCTGTGATCTCGTTCATCGTTCTCATCGTTCCGGACCCTATTTTTATCGTTGGCGTCCCGCTGGTGTGTATATATCGCTGAGTGTGGCACCTTTTTGTGAGCGATGTGCGGTATTTTGTACCGCTAAAGTCGTTAAGGAGATCGCTAACCGCGATAGCATCCTTAACGACATCGCTAAGTTTGGCAAGTACTAGCGACATTGAAACGATCCCGCTAGCGATCGCATTAGTATGCGTCGTTATCGTGATCGCTAGCGGGAACGTTTAGTGTGGCAGTACCTTTAGAATAGAGGCAGATAAGTGGGTCGCAGCTTGGTGCGTTGTTTTTGATAAAACTTTAGATTCTATGGATCAGGGGGATAAATTAGCCATGATGGAGCAATTTGTAAAAAAGGTGCCCTTAGAAGGAGTTTTTAAATCAGGAGTTTTGCAAAATGCTGGATCTATGGAAGATGTTGTAGAGTCTCTGTTAACCAATGTCAGGACAATGCAGTCCGAGGTAAAGGGTGATGAATCCCAGGTTTTTGCATACCATTCACCTCGGGGTGTATCTGCTGATCCAGGGAGGCCCGGAGTTCCGGGGGAGTACGCGCAGCTGCCGAGAATGGGCAGGTCCCGTTCGGCAGAGCCCCCGCGGGACCCCATAAGGGGTTCCCCCCTGTGTTATTTTTGCGGACAGCAAGGACATATTAAACGTTTTTGTCCCAGCCTGGTGCCAGAGACTGTACCCCGGGAACCCCGGGTGCCATTTAATCCCCAGCAGCCCCGGGAGTTCTCTAGACCACCATTCGGAGTTAGACCTCCGTATCCAACAGTGAATGATCCTAGACAGTATCAGCAGTATAACGGTCTCCAATTAATTAACCCAGTCTCGCAGGAGCCTTCTGCTCCAGCTCCTTCCCCGATAGCCCCCACTTATCCGCACCCGGAGTTCCATGCTATTCAGGGAAGGGTCACTCCTCCTCGTCCCTATGCTCCCCTGACCAGGGAGCTGCGGGAACATGAGGACCGTACCCTGACTGAGGATCTCTTTGGAGCGGGGGTGGCGGCTGTCGGACGGAAGACATGTCCAGATGAGGATGATGGATTTTTTGGGCTTCCTACCGCAGGTAACACTGATTGATGCAGTGCTCCCCCTGTTCCCCTAGTCCTCCTTGCCCCCCTTTTCATGGGCAGGGACGGAAGACCTTATGTCAGAGGGAGAATAGAGGGGTTGCCGTGGGAAGATATCCTCATCGATACAGGAGCCTCAGTTTCAGTGACAGGACATAAATTGCAGTCCCCCCCCGGACTGCCTGAAACTACCACTTTGGTAGGATTTGAGGGCTCCTGTATTCAAGCAGTAAAAAGTCGTCCTGTGAACCTGAAATTTCAGGGCTCGGGGGGATCGAAGCAAAGGGGTCTTCGATGCGCCTTTTGGGTAAACCCACAGTTACAGTCACGATCCACTATTTTGGGTACTGATGTTTTAGGAGCAATGGGAATTGTTGTTGATTTATGTAACAAAGTTTTGTGGCGGAATAAAGAAGCAACTATCTGTTCTGTAATTGTACCTGTGGAGGAGGATGAGGAGAGTCACAAATTACCCATTGCTAGTTTAGGATTGTGTACTGATGAAAATGTTGACAATGATGCTTTGAAAAACGAATTTAAGCAAAGGTTACCTAAATTGTGGATCTCAAAGAAAACTGATTGTGGGTTAATGCAAACTCACGTTAAAATTGAGGGTGAAAAACTGCCAGCTTTCCAGCGTCAGTACCGTATTCCAGGGGACGCAATCCCTTACATAAGGGTCGCAATCAGTGAATTGGAAAAACAGGGTGTGGTTGTCAGAGGTAATTCTCCATGTAACAGCCCTATTTTACCTGTGAAAAAGGAAGATGGCAGTTATCGAATGGTGGTAGACCTGAGACTTGTAAATAAGTACACTCCCTCAGCAGCTCATCTTGTAGCATTTATCCCCGAAGTTATGTCACAGCTGAGGAGTGATTGTAATGTGTTTTCATGTTTGGACATTGCAAATGGTTTTTTCTCCGTACCCCTAACACCAGAATCTGCCCTCCGCTTTGCATTCACTTTTGAGAATGTACAATACCTGTTCACTCGCTTGCCCATGGGGTACCATAGTTCCCCAATTTATTTTCATCAGGCATTGGCTCAGGTGTTAGAACCCCTCGACTATGGAGATAAAATCTTACAGTATGTGGATGATATATTGATTCAAACTGTCGATGAATGTGAACACAAAGAAATTCTTGAAAATGTTTGTCAGACTTTACAGGATACAGGACTCAAAATGAGTTTAGACAAAGTACAATTGATGAAATCAGAGGTTAAATTTCTGGGTGTGTCTGTGTCAACAGAGGGAAAGAAACCCTTGCATGACAGGATTAAAGCCATTCAAGCTGTCCCCATACCAACTAATATTACTGAGCTCAGAAAATTTTTGGGTCTTATCAATTTTTCCAGAGAATTCATTGAAAATTTTGCATGTCTGGCTAAACCATTGTATGATTTACTCAGAGATGTTGAGGATGATTTTGCCCCTATCAATGTGGAAGGAGCAGCCTTACAGGCTTTTGAGGGATTGAAACGTGCCCTCGCTACAGCTACTGCACTGGTTAGCCCTGATCCTTCCCAGCCTTTTTACATTCAGACTTACACTGGAGATGTCTCTATTTCTTCTGTACTCCTACAAAAATGGCCCAAAGAAAGTCCAGAATTGTCTAGTCAGTTATTTGCCCTAGGATATTACTCTAGATTGCTCACCCCCCTGGAGAAAGGATTTACTCCGTGCATGAAGCACCTACTGGGCGTGCACTGGACTATGAATCAGGTGAAACATATAGTGGGATTTGCTCCTCTAATTCTACAAACCCCGCATTTTACTTTAAAAACTCTGTTGAAAGGGAAAGCTTCAGGTATCAATTCACAGAGAATGGCTCAATGGATCATTGGTTTTGAGACTAGAGACTTACAAGTCGAAGTGGGTGAGAAATATCACTTAGCCCAGATGATGCAATATGCAGGAAAGAGTCACGATTGTCAAACTGAACACGCTAACGTCACTCCCTCCCCTTTTAGAGCAGACTTTCAGGAGGGTATCCCTTGTGCTTATATTGACGGAGCTCGATATTGGCACGAAAGACAATATGTCACAGGCTTCGCTGTATGGTTTCCAACTAAGTCACTGTTGCTGCAGTATAAGCTCCCCGGTCATTTTTCTGCCCAAAGAGCTGAATTGGAAGCAGCCCTACAAGTTATTCTTCTGTGTACGGAGCCAATGAATATCTTCAGCGACAGCGCATATGTTGTTTCATCCCTCACTCTTTATCTCAATGTATGGGCCCTGAGGGGGATGGTAGACTCACAGAATAAGCCCTTACAACATGCAGATATTCTCACACAAATTGAACAGCGGGGCAAAAAATTCCCAAATTTATGGTCCTTCTGTAAAATCAAAGGGCACCAGAGGTTAACACCTGACCCCCATATCCTTGGCAACGCGTATGTAGATCACGCAGCCAGAGAGGCTGCTCTTATGGGAATAGATAAATATCCCCAAGAAGTGTCCTGCGTCGCTGCAGTTGTTAAAAAGTCCCCAGAGCCCCCCCTCGCTTTCTCTCCACTACAAGATCTTGTGAAGGCACAAGAGAAGGATGGTGACTCCTCCTTGTTTAACTCCCTGGAGTCCATACCAATAGAGGGGGAAAGCCTGTACTACAAAAGGGTTAATGACAGGCTAGTGCCTTATATCCCCACAACAATGATTAAACCTTTGCTCAAATTTAACCATTCCGTTTTTGCTCATCCAGGCCCTGAGGCTCTATTACAGCTTGTTCAACGAAAGATGTGGCATCCCCAATTAAGAGCTTTGTGTCAAGAGATACATGATGAATGCCTCATTTGTTTACAGAATAATCCTAAAGGTAAAGGCAAGCCCCATCTCCGCAGAATACAAGTAGCGGAGGGACCCTGGCAGTCCATCCAAATTGATTTCATTGGTCCTTTTCCCCCTGCTAAAGGAGTCTTCCGATATGCCCAAGTTTTGGTGGACGTTTTCTCAAAATGGGTAGAGGCGCTCCCAGCTACTAACAATACCGCTCTTACCACTGCCAAACTTTTGTGGAAAAATGTGTTTTCACATTGGGGTTTCCCTAAAATCATTGAAAGTGACAATGGCCCTCATTGTGTAGGTCAGGTAATGAAGCATCTCTGTGCTCTGCTGGGGATCCAGCAGCGGTTTCATGTCCCCTATCATCCACAATCTGCAGGGATGGTAGAACGCATGAACAGGACCCTGAAGTCTAAATTGTCTAAAATGATCCAAGAAAAAGGTAATGATTGGGTTAATCACTTACCGGCCATTCTGTTAGCCATCCGTGCTGTGGCATCCAAATCCACTGGTATTTCTCCATTTGAATTGATGACAGGGAGACAGATGCCAGTTCAGTTGCCAAGTGACATCGTACTTCCCAGCCCGCAACAAGCCGTAGTACAGAGGGATCAGTGGTTACAGCAGGTGCAGGAGCACGTTACACACCTTCAACAGTACGCTGCTTTCCAAATGGCAAAGAATTGTGCAGACCCTATTGACAAATCCTATGAGTCTAAATTTGTTATAGGAGCTCAGGTCATGGTGAAAAATTTCAGGAAGACAGGACCCTGGGAGGCTAACTGGGAGGGTCCCTTTGTCGTCACTCAGATCATAGGTCCTACAGTTTTGCGAGTACGGAGAATTAGCAAACCAAGAGACAAGGGTGTCAAAATTGTTCACATTGATCAATGTAAGCTTCTTAAGAATTCTACCAAGACTACTGGTAAGAACTGATGCTTCGCTTTTCTCTTTCCACAGATCCTTGACGGAACTCGGCAGCCATGCATCCACCAGACTACCTGGAGCTTCGAGACATTGTGTCTCACACTATACAGATGGACCCTGATAGTGTGACAGAGGGAGAAGATCAGGAAGATCCGGAGAATCCAGGAACTGGAGGACAGGAAGAACAATATACATGGGGCCAAGCCTTCAGAGACTCTTTCGGACATCCTTGTTACATTGGGACTCAAACATTATTGACTTTTATTATATTTTTATGTCTTGTACTGGGATCGTTTGTTCTCCCGATACGGGCCCAGGAACCAGAACAAGTTTTTCATTACAGTAGACCAGTTAGGGAGAAAGATCTTTTTTTTGAGGACGGGTCATTGCCAAGACAAGGGAGGCCTTGTTCTTTCACTTTTGGTGTTGATGGAATAGCATCCACATGTGTTGGACTTTCACGTAGGAAAGATTGTGTAACCACAGTTTCTGTATGTGTTAAGGAATGTTGTATTGTGAACAAAGCTTTAAGTAGTAACATTGAGGCCTTGCTACAAAATTCTACTCTGACCCTACGCTTAGGAAGACAAATGTGTGAAACTAGTGTAGATATTGTGACCCCATTGCAGATTCAAATACTTACTCAGTTTACAAATGAAACTGTACAGGGAAATTGCCGTGTCATGATTGGAAAAGAATGGAGTGATCCCTTTGGTGGAGAAACACCACGGATGGGGGAAATGGGGTGGAGGAAGAATTCCTGGAGTTGTCATAACCATTTCACAGTGTACCCGTTACACCCTAAGACCTTGTCCCCTGACAGTACTATAGATTATCTCGATTTCTTTGTATTGTCTACCAATTACTCCCGTGCAGTTACTCCATACCCTTCATGGGTTAGTGTAATATCCCCTCTAGAACTGACACTCCAGTACCATAATTGGTTTAAAACCACAGGAACCGGTCCAGCATGTAAGAAAAAGAAGGTTTTTGCCCGAGTATCAAATCCAATTCGTATTATCAACACTGGCCATTTCATCTCCCTAAATACTCAGTATGGTTTGTTCACATGGCATCTTAATATGTCAGTCTGGGATTTGGCAGAGCATATTCCAGCATGTACCCCTTTCTTAGATGGGTTTAGCATGAATTTCGACAGATGGCTGTCTGCCAGAACGGTATCCACTTACAGATATCCCAGGACTGTTAAAAGTAGTGTCACACGGAGAACAGTAATCAGCTTAGGCCCAGAGACCGGTTTACAAAGGACAAAGAGAGAATGGTATGATACTCTTTTGGGAGGTGCTGGTACAGCAGCAGGTGTCCTTAACACGCTAGACATCCAGACCCTCAGCAGTAGACTATCCTCCCTTGCAGCCATTGGAGCTGATGCTGAGAATGTGGCCCTAGTCCAAAGTGCTATTCAAGGCCAAATGATTATCATAAATCAAAAGTACCAAGCTCGAGTGATGGATTATTTTCGGGGTCAGATTAGAACATTATTCAAGGTAACGAGAGAAATCAGTAATGTAACCCAACACGCTCTCGCTTGTATTGCTCTTCAAGGGGAAATGCATACTAATGCTAAAATACTCCTCCAAACTCTCCTGAACGGTCACTGGCCATGGGAAATGGGCCGCTCCTGGCCAGGTATAACTGAATTTGCAAAGAAACATGTGAATTGGTGGAAAATTGGGTGGATGGGGTGTACTGATCTTAATATGGAGGATTGTACCTTCGGTGCCTTAATACCCATCCGAGGTACTGTTCATCCCCTCCTGAGTCAAGTTGATATGGGACTGGTCCACAACAATTTATGGGTTCGGACACCGTCAGATACTTCTGTCAGTTATGTTCGAACTCCAGAGGGTATTCAAAAAATTTCTATCGCCCTATGTGGACAAGAACGTTCTGATTTGGTATGCCCTTATGGAGTCACTAATCCTGTCGAAAGTCGACCCTGTTGGGAGAATGAGGAGACTACCTGTCCTCTCATTCTAGAGGAACTTAGAGGTCCTCTGTTCTGGCAGTTCAGCAATGGCGAGATGTGTCTTCATGTTCCAACTAAACAATATGTCACTTTCCGTACTCCTTCTTGCCTGATTACAGGTCTGGCGCGGCCAGCATTGTACTGTACTAACACACCAATTATTGATATCAGAGTTGATGAACAAAAATGGGTCCACCAGCCAGTTATCCTGCTGAAAAGAGACTTCAATGTAACATATCGTCCTCCCAAGCTAGCTACTCCTCATCTGTCTCTGGGGAGAGGCCTGTACCAAATGATTCAGGATCTAGAGTTTCTGGAACATTTCCAGAAAGTGTACAATCAGACTGGTCAAAGAGCTTTAATCACCATAGCCCACAATAAGGAAAAGATTCAGAAAATCATTCAGCAATATGAGGAGGTGAATATCTCTTGTGGGATGAGATTGTCAAATTTTTCACAGGAAAAGTGCCCCCACTTCGGAATGCCGCAGGCCACTTCTTTACTCATCCCATCCTCTGGGCATTCATTCTAGGTGGGATCATTATCGGTTGTTTCCTCTGGATCTGTTGCAAGCAGATATTTCTGTGCCGGAATATTGGCCATGTTGAGGAGCTGTGCCGGCTGCAATCCCGCACCCAGAATTACGCTCCAGTGATAAGATGTCATAGGAGACTCCCTCCCACCACAACTGTTGATTCTCAGAGATCCACTCTACCTCCTACCGAGCCAAGTACTGACCGTCCATCTGTCACAACGTCCCGTGTATATGAAGTCATGAACCCCCTCTACCACAATACCCTCTTTCCTGAAATACCTTCCCGTGATAGGCTCGGGTAGAAATTGTACGAAATTGTACTCTGGACAGAGTACAAGAGGGGGACTTGTAAGAGAATGGTCAGCCATGATAAACTCAGCGGCCATGATGAATCAGGAAGCCATCTTGTGAAGAGTTAGAACTCTAGCTTCATCTTATAAGTAGGATTAATAAAACGTATTTTGTGGAGATAGTAAGAAATGAGATCATGTCTAGTGGCGTTCATGTAGGATCCAGGGTTGAGTAGGTCAAATAAATATATGGTCAATGTGTGTATGAGATAACTGTTGTTAGGGAAACAAGAACCATTAGAATGTCAAATACCTGAATTTATGAATATAGACTGGAGGAAGAGAGAATTAAGTGTCAAATGGTAGGAATTTATGGATAGGTCAGTGACTTTTATATGTTTTTATGTAGTGTGTAGAAGAAGCAATTAATGTGAAAAATATCAATTAATGTTGTTGATTAACGTCGTCATACTATGCATATTCTTGTAGATTATGTGAACGCCTTATGCGACAAAAGGTAGGGCCCTAAGATTCCTTTGTTCCACAAGGTATAAAAAGCCATCTATATCTTAGCCATTTGCCATTCTGTTATATCGCTGTTACCTCCCTGCGAATCTTTGTTCGTCTACATCCTTGTTCTACGCCTATATACTTCAACTCGCTGACTATCTGTATCTGTCCTGCCGTGAATCTCTGAATAAACCTTCAACCTCAGCTTTAAGAGAAGATTGTCTGCTTCGTCTTTTCGGTTACTCCAGCTCTCAGTAAGGACTTATCTTACAGCAAGACTCTGTACCAAATATCTACGGATATTTCAAATTACACCAACACTGTTCTCAGCTGTACGCTAGTGATATACCACAGTTTTCCTCATTTTTAAATTGTGGCCTACTCCATCCTGAGACTCTGAGCACCTTTGTTCCTACCAAATATCTACGGATCTTTCAAATAACACCAACACTGTTCTCAGCTGTACGTTAGTGATATACCACAGTTTTCCTCATTTTAAAATTGGGGCCTACTCCTTCCTGAGACTCTGAGCACCTTTGTTCCTACCAAATATCTACGGATATTTCTAATTACACCAACACTGATCTCAGCTGTACGTTAGTGATATACCACAGTTTTCCTCATTTTAAAATTGTGGCCTACTCCTTCCTGAGACTCTGAGCACCTTTGTTCCTACCAGATATCTACGGATATTTCTAATTACACCAACACTGTTCTCAGCTGTACGCTAGTGATATACCACAGTTTTCCTCATTTTAAAATTGGGGCCAACTCCATCCTGAGACTCTGAGCACCTTTGTTCCTATCAAATATCTACGGATATTTCTAATTACACCAACACTGTTCTCAGCTGTACGCTAGTGATATACCACAGTTTTCCTCATTGTAAAATTGGGGCCTACTCCTTCCTGAGACTCTGAGCACCTTTGTTCCTACCAAATATCTACGGATATTTCTAATTACACCAACACTGTTCTCAGCTGTATGCTAGTGATATACCACAGTTTTCCTCATAGTAAAATTGGGGCCTACTCCATCCTGAGACTCTGAGCACCTTTGTTCCTAACAAATATCTACAGATATTTCTAATTACACCAACACTGTTCTCAGCTGTACGCTAGTGATATACCACAGTTTTCCTCATTTTAAAATTGGGGCCTACTCCATCCTGAGACTCTGAGCACCTTTGTTCCTACCAAATATCTACGGATATTTCTAATTACACCAACACTGATCTCAGCTGTACGCTAGTGATATACCACAGTTTTCCTCATTTTAAAATTGGGGCCTACTCCTTCCTGAGACTCTGAGCACCTTTGTTCCTACCAGATATCTACGGATATTTCTAATTACACCAACACTGTTCTCAGCTGTACGCTAGTGATATACCACAGTTTTCCTCATTTTAAAATTGGGGCCTACTCCATCCTGAGACTCTGAGCACCTTTGTTCCTACCAAATATCTACGGATATTTCTAATTACACCAACACTGTTCTCAGCTGTACGCTAGTGATATACCACAGTTTTCCTCATGGTAAAATTGGGGCCTACTCCATCCTGAGACTCTGAGCACCTTTGTTCCTACCAAATATCTACGGATATTTCAAATTACACCAACACTGTTCTCAGCTGTACGCTAGTGATATACCACAGTTTTCCTCATTTTAAAATTGGGGCCTACTCCATCCTGAGACTCTGAGTACCTTTGTTCCTACCAAATATCTACGGATATTTCTAATTACACCAACACTGATCTCAGCTATATGCTAGTGATATACCACAGTTTTCCTCATTTTAAAATTGTGGCCTACTCCTTCCTGAGACTGAGCACCTTTGTTCCTAACAAATATCTACAGATATTTCTAATTACACCCAACACTGTTCTCAGCTGTACGCTAGTGATATACCACAGTTTTCCTCATTTAAAAATTGGGGCCTACTCCTTCCTGTGACTGAGCACCTTTGTTTCTACTAAATATCTATGGATATTTCTAATTACACCAACACTGTTCTCAGCTGTATGCTAGTGGTATACTACAGTTTTCATAAAATTCACATTGTGTTGGACTCCATACTGACCCTGTGAGTGCCTGTGTTATTCGACAAAGATATCCTCAAATTTCCAGAATTATCATTCACCTTATACAGCTGCACGCTTCTGATACAGTATCATATATCTGCTGTTATTTTGGGAACGTTTTCACAAACATGAGTAGGTATGGTCTCAGACCCCATAAAGGTGGGAGGTGGGGGCCAGCTAGTACAGATGGTGGTGGTGGTGCATGTGCTGGTACTGCCAAAATCACTATAGCTCCTAAGGCAGGAGGTCTTGATCCGGTGGCATTGTCTGGATCCACAAGCCCTCGAAGGCTATCTTTTCTGGGAGTAGGTAAACCTCTTAAAGCCGGAGCAACAGGAAAAGGTTTTGTCTTACCTTGCTGAAGCAGGCTCCAGCTCTATGTCCTCCTCTACTCAAGTTTCAAAAAGTAGAAGCACTCAGTCCTCATTTGGTGCTTCTGGTCAGGAACAACCCCTTTCCTTTTGTTCTTCACCCCCAAGTAAAGTGAAGGATGCGGCAGCCTGCAGTGCTGGTGATTACTCCATGGAGCTGTTTTCACATCCCATGCCAGGGTTCACAAGTCAAATCATGAATTCACCAGTCCGAGATGAATCTGACATGGAGTGAATCTGACATGGAGTGCACTGATGCACAGCCACTGACAGATGATTCTGCTGGTACATTCCCACAGAGCACTACATTGCCTTCGCAGTGTCCAGAGCCAGAAGCTGACCCTGATGAAACTCAGGTGCCCCTTCCCGCATATTATAGCACCGTACAAGGTCACACAGAGGAAGGTGCAGATGAAATAGAAGAGGAGATGATGGATGACCCAGTTGTTGATCCAGATTGGCATCCAGTGGGGGAAGAAGTTGACAGTGGCAAATATAACTCACAAGATGCGGAGGATCCGCAGCAGTTGTCGACATCGCAGCAGGGTTTATCTGTGAGTCCCACAGCTGTAAAAAAACGTGTTACAAAACCCCACAAAAAAGTGGCAGGACAGCTTGGACAGACGGTCCAAGTATCACAGCATGCAAGCTCTGAAAATTTATACAATAATAGGAAAAGTGCAGTTTGGCAATTTTTTGAGCAAAATCCTATTGATGATGTCAAGGTTACATGTAAGAAGTGCGGAAAGAACTTTAGCAGAGGTAAAAATGTCAAAAATTTGAATACAAGTTGCATGCTTAGGCATTTAAATACCATGCACTTTCAAGCGTGGACAGACTACAAAAGCTCAGTTAGCACATGTGCACCTGCTCCGACTGAAGTTAGCCACCAATGCTCCATCGCTTCCCCCACTGTAACACCACCGTTGGCACACCAGCAGCAACAAGTGTTGAGGTGTCGGCGCAAGGCCAAAGCAGTCAGGGAATCAGTTGTTTTTTGCAACGAAAGAGTGCATGTAGGCCATCGCCATCACCACCAGCAACACCACTACCATTAACATCACCAACCCCCTTCTCAGTCCGTCATGTCCACCGGTTGTTCCCCCATATGCAGCTCTCAAGTACAGCTCACCCTACCAGACACTATGAGTAGGTCCAAAAAGTACTCACCCTCTCATCCGCGCACACTGTCTTTGAACGCCTACATTGGCAAACTGATCGCATTAGAGATGATGCCCTTCCGTTTAGTTGAAAGCGCTGCATTCAGGGACCTCATGGCCTACGCTGTCCCTCGCTATGACCTACCTAGTCGGCACTTCTTTTCTCGAAAAGCCATCCCTGCCCTCCACCATTATGTGAAAGACTACATTGTCTATGTACTCAATCAGTGCGTGGAAAGGTGCACCTCACAACAGATGCATGGTCCAGTAAGCATGGCCAGGGGCATTACGTGTCCATCACTGCACACTGGGTGAATGTGGTGGAAGCAGGGTCCACTGGGGACAGCGGCGGTGGGACAGTTCTGCCTAGCCCACGGTATAGGAAACAGTTGGCTGTAGGCGTTACACCCTCCTCCTCCTACTCCTCCTCCACAAGCGAAAGCTTGGAGTCGTCAACAGAGTGCTGTCGCACCAGACCTCCATTCGCAGCTACCAGTGTTGCACAGGAGGTGTCACAGTATCGAACAGCTGGTGGTAAGCGTCAGCAGGCTGTTTTACAAATGATGTGTTTGGGTGACAACAGACATACCGCGGAGATACTGGCTGACTACTTGCAGCGAGAAACTGAGTCATGGCTGGGCAGTCTACATCTTGAGCCAGGCAAGGTAGTTAGTGATAACTGGCGTAATTTTGTGTCGGCCATAGCCCGGGCAATACTCCGACACATACCTTGCCTGGCTCACACCTTGAACCTGGTGGTGCAGTGCTTCCTAAAAAAATATCCCGACTTAGCAGCCCTGCTCAATAAGGTGCGAAGACTGTGCTCGCACATCCGTCGATCGCCCGTAGACTCCAGTCGGATGCAGAGGTTGCAGCGATCGCTGCACCTCCCCAAGCACCGCCTAATCATAGACTTTGCAACAAGGTGGAACACCACCATGCACATGGTTGAAAGGCTGTGCGAACAGAGGCAGGCTGTAATGCATTTGTGGCAGGATACACGGGCAGGCAGTACGAGTGCAGACATGGAGTTGTCGGGTGTGCTGTGGTCGAAGCTCAAAGATCTCTGTAAAGTCCTGCAGTGTTTTGAGGAATGCACACGGCTGGTAAGCGCAAACGACGCCATCATAAGTATGAGCATCCCACTTATGCGTCTGCTCATGTAAACTTTGACGCATATTAAGGTTCAGGCGTCTGCAGCGCAGGAGGAAGAGGAGGAGCAGGAGGGAAGCCTTGATGACAGTCAGCCATTGTCTCCTCAGGGAAATGTCCAGGACGATGGGGAGGAAGGAGAGGGATGATTATTTGGGGGAAGAGGAGCCTTCTCAGTGGGCAAGATCAAATGTTGGCATGCCAACGTCAGGTACAGGTTTTGTGCTGGAGGGATGTGGATATTTCAGATAGTGCTCCTCCACCCAACAGTGTCAGTGCATCATTGACACCTGGAACATCGGCCCACATGTGTGATTATGCCTTGCGCATCCTAAAAAGGGACCCCCGCATTGCCAAAATGATGAAGGATGACGACTACTGGTTGGCCAGCATCCTTGATCCACGCTATAAAGGAAAATTACAGAACATCATGCCACAGGAGAACCTAGAGCTAATATTGGTGAACAAACAAGCAACTGTTGTAAACCGTTTGTTAGAGGCATTCCCATCACACAGCAGCGTTGCTGGTTCTACCATGAGCCCTAGTGGGCCGAATGGAAGAGGTGTTCGTGCTGCACACAGCCGAAGTGGGGTTGGAGACAGGGGTTTCATGACCATGTTGTGGACTGATTTCTCAACTACCGCTCACACGACAGGTCATCAGGAATCTATGGCAACTGACAGGAGACAGCACTTGTCAACTATGGTAAAAAACTACTTCTCATATTGATGTTCTCCCTCACGGGTCATTCCCCTTTGACTACTGGGCCTGTAAACTGGACACCTGGCCTGAATTGGCGCAATATGCCTTACAGGAGCTCGCTTGCCCTGCTGGTAGTGTGTTATCTGATTGAGTGTTCAGTGCTGCTGGATCAATCCTGACAGAAAGAAGGACACGTCTGTCCAACCAAAATGTGGAAGATCTAACCTTCATTAAAATGAACCATGCATGGATTTCAAAAGATTTTGTCCCACCTTCCCCTTATGACACATAGGTTGGCAGCATAATGGCTCACTTTCTCCGCCTCTTGATCGTACTCCTCCAATTCCTCCATTTGCAGCTGCTGAACCTCCAGCCTACAGGTCAACTTTTGCAATTTTTGGAAACCAGTCCATAACTGTCCTAACCCCCCCCCCCAGGTCTGGTATAAGCATCTTGTGCACCCTGCCAAGTGACGGTGCTCTGAGCAGGTGGTGGGGCCCACTGTTGGGCGTCAGCACTGGCATAGGGCCCCTCATAGTACAAAAAGTGTGTCTGACGGTGGGGGTGCACACTCGCTGTTAGACACAACTCCGTACTAGGAGGGGCCCTGTGCCAGTGCCGTCGGCCACAAGTGGGCACAACATGCTTGCTCTGGGCAACATCACTTAAAAAATGTATCTATTTTTGTCTTACATCTACATCTCCACCAAAACCATCAAAAGTTTGTCAATTTGCCCTATAGAGTCCTGCAAGTGGATCGACCGCCAGGGCACTGTGGTCCTCGGTAACGGGAAGGTCTGTTCAAGGTCTGTTCAAGGGATGTGTCACGTGAGCAGTGACACGGTACGTGGCCTTGGGCATTCAATGAAAAGGGGAAATATTTTCATGGGATATGGAGATTTTGTATTGAACTGTTTATGCCACCTTTGCTTTCTGTTTAAAGTTGACCAGCGCTGCAGTGCAGAGCCTCAAGGACAGGTGTTGATGCAGCAGTTAGAATATCTCTCCACAGGTGCAGTTTCCAAGGCTTTACTCGGAGTTAAGGTGTGCACACAAGCCCGCTAAATGGAAAAATGTCAAAGGCAGTACACTAAAACGCCAAGCCTAAATTCAATAAGGCAAAGATATGACTCCCCAATTTGCATTCGGACTACCCATTTGATTATTACTTTACAGTTAACAAAAAGTCACACTAAATTTCATTCAAAATCCGTATCTGTTTAGTGCTGCAATGTAAGCCACCCCAAAATATCCTTGCATTAAAAATTACCTACTGTTCTCCAACTACACCAACAGCTATTCAATTTTTTTAGTCACAATTTACTGTGCGATGAGGATTCGCCTGTGAATGTCAGTGGATGAAGGTGCAAAGAGTCATCATCTGGGATCTTAAAGGGATGTACATTTTCCAAGGCTTTGCTCGGAGTTGAGGTGTGCACACAAGGACGTTCGCTACGTTGTCCTCCAGGTGAGGGGCTCAGCAAAGTCACTGGTACATTGTGAACACACCTTTCCAGGACTCCTTAAAATATGTTCCTTTCTCTCTCGTCTGATGTTGTACAATTACTTGGCTCTACGTCCTGCCAACACCAGCTGTGTGCTGTGCACACTGTCACACCAGCGATCTGACATTTTACAGTGATGTCCCACCCTGGAACAAAGTAATAAAGTGAAAAAAATAAAAATAAACATGTTTAAAAAAAATTCCAAAATAAAAAAAAAAAATATTCCCCCAAAAATTCATTTTTTCCTGTAAATAAAAAAAATACAATAAAAGTACACATATTTGGTATCGCCGCGTCCGTAACGACCCCCCCTATAAAACTGTACCACTAGTTAACCCCATTTAGAGAACCCCTTAAAAATAAAAGAAAACAAAACAAAAAATCAATGCTTTCTCATCATACCGCCGAACAAAAAATGGAATAACACGCAATCAAAAAGACCGATATAAATAAACATGGTACCGTTGAAAACGTCATCTTGTCCCGCAAAAAACGAGCCACCATACAGCATCATCAGTGAAAAAATTAAAAAGTTATAGCTCGCAGAATAAAGCGATGCAAAAATAATTATTTTTTAAATAAAATTGTTTTTATTCCATAAAAGCACCAAAACATAAAAAAAAATATATAAATGAGGTATCGCCGTAATCGTACTGACCCGAAGAATAAAACTGCTTTATCAATTTTACCACACGCGGAATGGTATAAACGCCTCCCCAAAAGAAACTCATGAATTGCTGATTTTTGTTCATTCTAACCTCCCAAAAATCGAAATAAAAAGCAATCAAAAAATGTCACATGTTCAAAAATGGTACCAATAAAAACGTCAACTCGTCCCGCAAAAAATAAGACCTCACATGACTCTGTGGGCCAAAATATGCAAAACTTATAGCTCTCAAAATGTGGTGATGCAAAAACTATTTTTTGCAATAAAAAGCATCTTTTAGCGTGACAGCTGCCAATCATAAAAACCCGCTATAAATAGTAAATCAAACCCCCCCCTTTATCACCCCCTTAGTTAGGGAAAATAATAAAATTTAAAAAATTTATTTATTTCCATTTTCCCGTTAGGGTTAGGGTTGCGGCTAAAGTTAGGATTAGGGTTGGCGCTAAAGTTAGGGTTAGGGTTGGGATTAGGGTTAGGGGTGTGTTAGGGTTAGGTTAGTGGTTAGGGTTGGGACTAGGGTTAGGGTGTGTTGGTGTTAGGTTTGGAGTTAGAATTGGGGTTTTTTCGCTGTTTAGGCACATCAGGGGCTCTCCAAATGTGACATGTCGTCTGATCTCAATTCCAGCCAATTGTGCGTTGAAAAAGTCAAACGGTGCTCCTTCACTTCTGAGCTCTGCCATGCGCCCAAACAGTAGTTTACCCCCACATATGGGGTATTAGCGTACTCTGGACCCCAAGAGTTATTGTGCAATTTGTCCTATTTCTTCTGTTACCCTTGGGAAAAAAAAAACTGGGGGCGAAAATATCATTTTTGTAAAAAAAAATATTATTTTTTCGTTTTTACGGCTGTACGTTATAATCTTCTGTGAAGCACTTGGGGCTTCATAGCGCTCACCACACATCTAGATAAGTTCCTTGTGGGGTCTATTTTCCAAAATAGGGTCACTTGTGGGGGGTTTCCACTGTATAGGCGCATCAGGGGCTCTCCAAATGCGACATGATGCCCCCATACCATTCAATCAAAATCTGCAATCCAAAACGTCACTACTTCCCTTCCGAGCCCTGACGTGCGCCCATACAGTAGTTTTCTCCCACATATTGGGTATCAGCGTACTCAGGACAAATTGGACAACTTTTGGGGTCCAATTTCTCCTGTTACCCTTTTGAAAATAAAATATTGGGGGCGAAAAAATCATTTTTGTAAAAAAAAAAGGATTTTTTTATTTTTACGGCTGTACGCTATAAACTTCTGTGAAGCACTTCGGGGTTCAAAGTGCTCACCACACATCTAGATAAGTTCCTTGAGGGGTCTAGTTTCCAAAATGGTGTCATTTGTCGGGGGTTTCCACTGTTTAGGCAGATCAGGAGCTCTCCTAACACGACATGGCATCCAGCCAATTCTGCTTTGAAAAAGTCAAACGGCGCTCCTTCCCTTCCAAACTCTACCATGCACCCAAACAGTGGTTTACCCCCACATATGGGGTATCAGCGTCTCAGGACAAATTGCACAATACCTTTTGGAGTCTTGTTACCCTTGGGAAAATAAAAATTGTGGTGAAAAGATTATTTTTGTGGAAAAAATATGATTTTTTAATTTTACGGCTCTACGTTATAAACTTGTGTGGAGCACTTGGGGGTTCAAATTGCTCACCAAAGATCTAGATAAGTTCCTTAGGGGGTCTAGTTTCCCAAATGGGGTCACTTGTGGGGGTTTCCACTGTTTAGGCACATCAGGGGCTCTCCAAATGCAACATGGCGTCCAATCTCAATTCCAGCCAATTTTGGTTGGAAAAAGTCAAATGGCGCTCCTTCCATTCTGAGCTCTGCCGTGCGCCCAAACAGTGGTTCCCCCCACATATGGGGTATCAGCGTACTCAGGACAAATTGGACACCAACTTTTGTGGTCCAATTTCTCCTGTTACCCATGGGAAAATAAAAAATTAGTGACTAAAAGATTATTTTTGTGGGAAAAAATTAGGATTTTTTATTTTCATGCCCGGGCATTATAAACTTTTGTGAAGCACTTGGGGTTCAAAGTGCTCACCAAACATCTAGATAAGTTCCTTAGGGGGTCTAGTTTCCAAAATGGGGTCACTTGTGGGGGGTTTCCACTGTTTAGGCTCATCTGGGGCACTGCAAACGGAACATGACCCCCATCAACGTCTGCATTCCAAAACGTTACTACTTCCAAGCCCTGCCGTGCGCCCAAACAGTTCCCCCCCCAATATGGGGTATCAGCGTACTCAGGACAAATTGGACAACTTTTGGGTCCAATTTCCTTGGGAAAAATCAAAAATTTGGGACTAAAAAATCATTTTTGTGGAAAATAGTTTTTTTTTTTTCACACCTAGGCATTATAAACTTTAGTGAAACACTTGGGGGTTCAAAGTGCTCACAACAGAGCTAGATAAGTTCCTTAAGGGGTCTAGTTTCCAAAATGGTGTCAATTATGGGGGGTTTCCACTGTTTAGGAACATCAGGGGCTCTCCAAACGTGACATGGCGTCCAATCTCAATTCCAGCCAATTCTAGTTTGAAAAAGTTAAACGGCGCTCCTTCCCTTACGAGCTCTGCCGTGTGCCCAAACAGTGGTTTCCCCCAAATATGGGGTATTGGCGTACTCAGGAGAAATTGTACAACAACTTTATCTGTCCATTTTCTCCTTTTTACCCTTGTGAAAATAAAAAAAAAGTTTGTAAAAGATCATTTTTGTGGCTAAAAAGTTAAATATTCATTTTTTCCTTCCACGTTGCTTCAGCTCCTATGAAGCAACTGAAGGGTTAATAAAATTCTTGAATGTGGTTTTGAGTACCTTGAGGGGTGCAGTTTTTAGAATGGTGTCACTTTTTGGTATTTTCTGCTATATAGACCCCTCAAAGTGACTTCAAATTTGAGGTGGTCCCTAAAAAATGGCTTTGTAAATTTTGTTGTAAAAATGAGAAATCGCTGGTCAACTTTTATCCCTTATAATTTCCTAACAAACAAAAATTTTGATGTAAAGTAGACATGTGGGAAATGTTATTTATTAACTATTTTGTGTGACATATTTCTCTGTTTTAAGGGAATAAAAATTCAAAGTTTGAAAATTGCAAAATTTTCGCCATATTTGCGTTTTTTTCATAAATAAACGCAAGTTATATCGAAGAAATTTTACCACTAACGTGAAGTACAATATGTAACGAGAAAACACTCTCAGAATCGCAAAGATCCGTTGAAGCGTTCCAGAGTTATAACCTCATAAAGAGACAGTGGTCAGAATTGTAAAAATTGGCCCGGTCATTAACGTGCAAACCACCCTTGGGGGTGAAGGGTTAAAGACCCTATACAGTCATTACAGTGACGATGGCGGCTGAAATAGACATTTAAGTTGAATCTGTTAAATCGACCATAAATGCTCAATAATGTTTTGGTCTGCGGATTGTGGGGGCCAGATGACATGCTTGTCTTCATTGCAATGTTCCTCGTGCCATGCTTTAACACTTCTAGCTGTATGAATTGCTGCATTATCATCCTGAAAGATGGCATTCCCCTCCAGAAACAGCTTGAACCATAGAATGCACTTGTTTGACCAAAATAAAATAATCGCCGACGCCGCTAATAATTCTTCCATGAAGGGATGTCATTGGCCCAGCGGATGTACACGAAATTGCACCAGAGATCATCACAGAACCTAAAACTTTTTTTACGGTTGGGAGAAGGCAGTCTGGATGGAATACTCCTTTCGGCTGGCTCCAAACGTTGACTCGTACGGAGGTCGGACATAGGGTAAACGATGATTCATCTGCGAATATCACAGATTTACACTGCTCGAGGGAACAATTATGGTGGTTTAAACACCACTCTAACCGCTTGGAAACATTTGCCAGAGAGAACAGCGTTTTTCAAATTGCAGCTCTTCCATGATATCCAGATTGTGCACACAGACAAGTGACGTTGCCCTGAGCAGTTGGGGGGGCCCTTTCTTGTGCAACGGCACTGGCACAGGGCCCCTCATTGTACAAAAAAGTGTCTCTGATGGTGGGAGGTGCCCTCGCCATTAAGACACACCAGCGTACTATGAGGGGCCCTGTGCCAGTGCCGTGACCCACCAGTGGGCCCAACCTGCTTGCTAAGGGCACAGCACTTGCAATAGTGACCTCTCCTGCTCCACCGCTGTGACGTGTTCCGCGTTTCATGACAGTGACATTCAGGTTAGAGAGCGCAATGATGTCACGTCTGTACGCCCTCTGCCGAAACAGTCCAAGTGCAGAGAGCTGCAAGTTTACGACGCTGAGGAGTCCAGTGTACAGTAGTGCCCATCGAAGAGAGGTATTTACTTTTTTGAAAATGTTTGGAGCAATGTATGGGGAGCATTATACACTGGAGAATGATAAATGGGGCCCATCATACACTGTAGCATCATCCATGGGGCCCACTGACACTTTTTGGCCAGGGGCACACGAAAAACCTGAGCCAGCCTTGCCACCCACCCACAACTTTAGCCAAATAACCACCAGTTTTCAATGCGTTACTATTGTTATAAAGTAACTGAAGGTTGACAAACTTAAGGATTAAGAATTGATGTTGTTGGCATTGAAATGGGCACTGTAGGTGTCTTTCCTGCCCCCCACTGCATGACGACTTTGCTTCCCCATTTACTTCAATGGGGTTTCGTGTTTCGGCCGAAACCCCGACTTTTATCAGCTAAGTCGGGCGATTTCGCTCGACCCGACTTTTCAGAAAGTCGGGTTTCGCGAAACCCGACTCGGCCCGAAAAATGGCAAAGTCTCTCATCTCTAATCTCCACCAAGGAGATGAAGATCACAGCTGCCAATACTGTGCAAATAAGTTCGGCAATGATCTGGAAATTCATTTTTTCTTGGGCAAACTTTACCTCTTACTAAAGTGGTACAGAATGATGCATACACAGCTCTCATGTCTACTAAGCACGAGACGTTGCCACCTTTATTGTACACAAAGGCTCTAACCAACGTGTCACGGACACTTGTCACAAAGGAGGCCTGTTCTTCAGTAGGGCCGACTCCAAAAGAGTCTGTCTTTAGCCATTTAGAAGGCAAAAAAATGACCGTTAATTATTATTATTTATTTATATAGCGCCATTAATTCCATGGTGCTGTACATGAGAAGGGTTACATACAAAGTTATAGATATCGTTTACAATAAAAAAATTTACAATGACAGACTGGTACAGAGAGAAGAGGACCCTGTCCTTGCGGACTTACATTCTACGGGATAATGGGGAAGAAAATGAAGGTCGGTGGTGCGGCATCTCTGATGGTGGTGGTGAGTCGGCAGCTCTGGTGGTGGTGGCGAGGCGGCAGCTCTGGTGGTGGTGGCGAGGTGGCAGCTCTGGTGGTGGTGGCGAGGCGGCAGCTCTGGTGGTGGTGGCGAGGCGGCAGCTCGGGTGGTGGTGGCGAGGCGGCAGCTCGGGTGGTGGTGGCGAGGCGTAAGCTCGGGTGGTGGCGGCGAGGCGTAAGCTCGGGTGGTGGCGAGGCGGCAGAATGTTTATTGCAGGCTATAGGCTTTCCTGAAGAGATGAGTTTTCAGGTTCCGTCTGAAGGATCCAAGGGTGGTGGATAATCGGACATGTTGAGGCGTGGAATTCCAGAGGATGGGGGATATTGGGAGAAATCTTGGAGGCAGTTGTGTGAGGAACAAATAAGTGTGGAGGATAGTAGGAGGTCTTGGGAGGATCGAAGATTACGTGAAGGAAGATATTAGGAGATTAGTTCAGAGATATAGTGAGGGGACAGGTTGTGGACAGCTTTGTAGGTCAGTGTTACTAGTTTGAACTGGATTTGTTGGGGAATTGGGAACCAGTGGAGGGATTTGCAGAGGGTAGAAGCAGGAGAGTAGCGAGGAGAGAGGTGGATTAGTCGGGCAGCAGAGTTGAGGACAGACTGGAGTGGTGCAAGCGAGTTGACGGGGAGGCTACAGAGGAGGGTGTTGCAGTAATCAAGGCAGGAGATGATGAGGGCATGCACAAGAGTATTAGTTAATAATTTGCATCCAAGAGTCACAGAGGAAGATATCGTGGAGCTTTTCTGTGTATGCAGTGCCTTGAAGCACTGTTGAGTTCCGGAGTTGCAGAGGTTGTGTTTGTAAGAAAGGAAGATGCAGTTGGTGCCCACAAAAAATACAACGGAAAAAGGACCGTCAGCACAACTAATGGTGTGGTGCTCAGGTAGGATCCCAAACCTTTGTGCAAATAGTAAGAAGAACCTGGCACACACCGTATTGATTCTTGTGAAAAAATGTAATATATAATACATACAAAAGTAGACGTTTCGGTCGTGATGACCTTCATCAATGTACTAGATAAAGGAAATATAGTGACAATAAACAAATGTATATACAACAATTTGTACAGAATTATATAACAGAGTCCATTAGATACCAATATCTGCAGCCATAGACATCATAACATAAATGAAAAAAACAACATATTGTATAATATTTAAGGTATGGTATAAACTCGCAGTGAAACAACAATGCTCTATATACCGTGCATAATTAGGTCCAGAAAAACATTAGCTTAAACCTACCTAAAGTAGTGTACTATGTAGTATAGAAAATGACAGTCAATCTGATGGGGCAGAAAAAAACTAAAGAAACAGTGTCAAAATTGGAAAAAGGTTTGAAAGTGCACTGTGCAGATAATAAAAAGTGCTGAGAGGGATGTACATACCCCGTTATAGGAACTAGCCTGAGAGGGGGGGAGTTATTGCCAAATTGGCAATGAATCTGCAGGATAAGAAATATACATAATGATAACCCAGTGTAAGCCAGTGTATACAGGCACATCTGAATGCTGCAGAGTTACTATTAGTGCAGATTAACACTGCTACTGTGGTTCGATGCAGGGACAAGGATGCGGTATCCACCTCTAGTCGCGTGCTGGTGTCAGTGTCCTGGTAGTGATGCCTTTATAGCGGTATTCTAAAGGTGAAAAACCCACGAAACCGGAAGTGGCCTACCGGAAGTGACCTGTGTGCGTTCCAGTGACCTCACTATGCATTCCACGGGCTGGAAGTGGATGGAATAATGCCCGATGTAGGTGTGCCTTCTGAGAGGCTGTTAGGAAACTGGGTGAGCTATATTCTGGGACTTAATGCGGTGCCAGAAAGTGGGGTAGAGGTGGTACTGATAGAAGATCATCAGGGATATGTGGATCACATAAAACCATTAGTATACATGAAGTGTGGCATATAGTAAGCATATTTTAAACATGCCTAAAATAAATAGAATGGCATAAAACATCATGGTTTACTAAAGAGAATCTGGATGGTAAATTATAATATAGAAACGACTGGAGGTCGTAGTCTCTGTTCAGACCCTTAAGGGCCAATGTCTGGAGTTCATGAATCCAATGTGCCTCTCTTCTTTTGAGCAAAATGATCCTATTACCTCCTCTACGTGGAGTTTCAATATGTTCAATAACCTGAAACCGTAACTGGGCAACGGTATGGCCATATGTAACAAAATGGTAAGGAATAGGTAATAACAGGTTTTTACATCTTATAGTAGACTTGTGCTTAGAGATGCGGTCCCTAATGGGTTGTGTCGTTTTGCCGACATAGAGGAAACCGCAAGGACATTTAATCAGGTAGATAACAAAGGAGGTTTCACAGGTGTAAAAATCTTTTATGGTGTACTTCTTGCCAGTGTGAGAGTGTCAAAAAGTATCTCCTTTTTGAACATTGTTGCACTGTGTGCATTGTAGGCATGGAAAAGTAAAAAGTACCAAATTTGGGATTCATGAGAACGTTGTCTGGACAATTGGCGTGAAGCGCCTAAGTCTGCTCTAACTAGTATGTCCCGTATGTTGCGTGGTATCCTGAAGCAAGGGAGGAACAGTGCTTTAAACTCTTTTACATTGGGATGGGCTGTCCCCAGGAGATGCCAGTGTCACCTAATAGTTTTTATGGCTAATATAGGCAAGGGGGTGGTAGTTATGTACAAAAGGTATCTGGTCCTGTGATTTAACCTGTGAAAATATGGTGTTGGATATGGCCAGGGTGGGGAAGGATAGCCTCTTTCAGTATATTTGTTCCGCATTTCTTGCAGTCTTTGGTCACGTAGATCAAGGTTAGAGACTATTCTACTCACCCTTTTGAATTGGGATTTAGGTATTGAGTTTTTCATTCTGGTCGGATGGAAACTGTTGTAATGAAGTAGATTATTGCGGTCTGTTAGTTTGATGTACAAATCTGTGATGAGTAGTGTTGAGCGATACTGCTCGATATCTAAAAATATCGGATCGGAATGGTATCGCCGATATCACTAAATATCGTCGATATCCGATTCCGATACCGGAAGTCCAATGTAAGTCTATGGGAACCAAATATCGACATTAAAAATAACCATTCTTGCCTTGTTGGTTAATTGTACATGAAGGAAAACAACAAAGACTAATGTAGAATGTATTGGGGGAGGTTGAGGAGACAATAAAGGCATACATGTTTAACCCAATGCATTGGAATAGCATTAATATATTTTTTTTTGGAAATACGTTTGGATTGACTAACAAATTGACAATGTTGTTAACCTTTTTTCTATTTTGGCAAATATGTATGTTTCACAACTTCCATGCTCTTCACCTTTTTAACTTTTGCCAGTGCCACACTTTCTCTTTCATAATCTTCAGCAGCAGCATCATCTTTCTCATCAAATTATTCTTCATCTTCACCTTCTTAATCTTCTTCTTAAACTTCTTGCTATTCATGTTTTTGTTTACATTACTCATATTGTTATTATTAAACTAATTAATCTTCTTCATATTCAAATTCTTCATCTTTCTCTTCATCTTCTTCATCATATTCTTATTTGTGACAGAGATTCCTGTACTTGTAATCTGTAAAAGTATGAATTGTTCATCCTTCCGTTCTTGCTGTCACAAAAGATTTAAATTACAACAGTATTTGTCCGTGTTCAGTTTAGCCTGCAGCAGCAGGCATTTTCCAGGGCACCACGAGGAGGAACGGACTCACCCCCATACACTGCTTAGTCTTCTTCTGCTTAGAATTTAGAGCATATATTTTGCTCTTCATTTTGGTCTTATACTTCATGTTCTTCTGCTTTTTGATCTTCTGCTTATTGTTCTTCTGTCTCTTGTTCTGTATCTTGTAGTTTGTCTTAACCTTCTTTGTCCTGTTGGTGATCTTCTTCTGGGTAATCTTTTATTTTTTCTTTGTGATGGTGTTCAGGCTGGTTGGCTTCATGCTCGTCGTCCTTGTTGTCGTCATCTTCTTCTGGGTGGTCTTTAAGGTCGTCTAATTTCCGAGAAACAGCTGACGTTACTGGAACCCTGACGGGTATCAGATGGAGCAAGAGACAATGGAAGTAACGAGGACCAGCTGACTGTGCTGGAACCCAGACGGGTAGCAGAAGGAAAAGAGGCAATGTCACAACCGAGTGACAGCTGACGTTACTGTGACACGGTTACTAAGCAGGAGGTACCTGTGCTCCAAAGCACTACCAAGGACCAGCAGACGTTGTGGAACTCGGATACGGAGATGGAGGCACCTAGGCCAAAGGCACTGGGGAGAACCAGTTGACGGTACTGGACCCCGGACGGGTAGCAGAAGGAAAAGAGGCAATGTCACAACCGAGTACCAGCTGACGTTACTGTGACACGGTTACTAAGCAGGAGGTACCTGTGCTCCAAAGCACTACCAAGGACCAGCAGACGTTGGTGGAACTCGGATACGGAGATGGAGGCACCTAGGCCAAAGGCACTGGGGAGAACCAGTTGACGCTACTGGACCCCGGACGGGTAGCAGAAGGAAAAGAGGCAATGTCACAACCGAGTACCAGCTGACGTTACTGTGACACGGTTACTAAGCAGGAGGTACCTGTGCTCCAAAGCACTACCAAGGACCAGCAGACGTTGGTGGAACTCGGATACGGAGATGGAGGCACCTAGGCCAAAGGCACTGGGGAGAACCAGTTGACGGTACTGGACCCCGGACGGGTAGCAGAAGGAAAAGAGGCAATGTCACAACCGAGTACCAGCTGACGTTACTGTGACACGGTTACTAAGCAGGAGGTACCTGTGCTCCAAAGCACTACCAAGGACCAGCAGACGTTGGTGGAACTCGGATACGGAGATGGAGGCACCTAGGCCAAAGGCACTGGGAGAACCAGTTGACGGTACTGGACCCCGGACGGGTAGCAGAAGGAAAAGAGGCAATGTCACAACCGAGTACCAGCTGACGTTACTGTGACACGGTTACTAAGCAGGAGGTACCTGTGCTCCAAAGCACTACCAAGGACCAGCAGACGTTGGTGGAACTCGGATACGGAGATGGAGGCACCTAGGCCAAAGGCACTGGGGAGAACCAGTTGACGGTACTGGACCCCGGACGGGTAGCAGAAGGAAAAGAGGCAATGTCACAACCGAGTACCAGCTGACGTTACTGTGACACGGTTACTAAGCAGGAGGTACCTGTGCTCCAAAGCACTACCAAGGACCAGCAGACGTTGGTGGAACTCGGATACGGAGATGGAGGCACCTAGGCCAAAGGCACTGGGGAGAACCAGTTGACGGTACTGGACCCCGGACGGGTAGCAGAAGGAAAAGAGGCAATGTCACAACCGAGTACCAGCTGACGTTACTGTGACACGGTTACTAAGCAGGAGGTACCTGTGCTCCAAAGCACTACCAAGGACCAGCAGACGTTGGTGGAACTCGGATACGGAGATGGAGGCACCTAGGCCAAAGGCACTGGGGAGAACCAGTTGACGGTACTGGACCCCGGACGGGTAGCAGAAGGAAAAGAGGCAATGTCACAACCGAGTACCAGCTGACGTTACTGTGACACGGTTACTAAGCAGGAGGTACCTGTGCTCCAAAGCACTACCAAGGACCAGCAGACGTTGGTGGAACTCGGATACGGAGATGGAGGCACCTAGGCCAAAGGCACTGGGGAGAACCAGTTGACGGTACTGGACCCCGGACGGGTAGCAGAAGGAAAAGAGGCAATGTCACAACCGAGTACCAGCTGACGTTACTGTGACACGGTTACTAAGCAGGAGGTACCTGTGCTCCAAAGCACTACCAAGGACCAGCAGACGTTGGTGGAACTCGGATACGGAGATGGAGGCACCTAGGCCAAAGGCACTGGGGAGAACCAGTTGACGGTACTGGACCCCGGACGGGTAGAAGAACGCACCCATGAAAATGTAAGTTGACAGGACGCAAGCCGTCCGCAGTTACCGAATCACACAGTCCTACAGTGGGTGCTTGTCCTATTGTCACAATGGAAACCACCTTTATTTACATATCCCACAGCACACATAGGAATCACCTAAACTGCAGGCACCATAGAGTCGGCTAACCCGAATGCAACACGACAGCACAACTTATTGGAGGATAATTGACGTTCACACTGCCAGGAAACAGCTGTCGTGCTGTAACCAGGCTGGCCAGGAGTCAGTACCCCTGCCAATTACTTACGAGCAACAAATGGCGGTGTTGTAGCCAAGGGAGTAGAGTTCAGGTGGTAGAAAGATGAACATAACAGGAGACATGGAAAACGTTGCCAAACAGTTATTTAATCTAAAAACGGACAGGCAAATTCAGGTGAGATCCATGCCTTGTTCATTTTCAGAAAAGTAAGCCGGTCTACATTCTCTGAGGATAGTCGCATGCGACGGTCTGTTACTACACCACCTGCAGCACTAAAGACACGCTCAGATAATACACTGGCAGCAGGGCAAGCCAGCACCTCCAATGCATACTGGCTAAGCTCTGGCCATGTATCCAACTTAGAGACCCAAAATTTGAAAGGGGAAGAGGCATCTGGGAGTACACTTAGAGGGAAAGCCAAGTAGTCTGTCACCATCTTACGGAAACGTTTCTTCCTGGTGACTGGAGCCGTCTCGGATGGTGTAGACCTTGCTGGCGCTGTCACAAAACTTTGCCACATTTGTAACATACAGCTCTTGCCCTGTGCAGAGGCGCTGCTTCTGCTCCCTCTTGTTGTAGAGGTGTTGTAAGGTTCTGTGTACATGTTCCTGAAACTCAGTTTGTTCGTCAGCCATTTTACTTTCTGTCTTGCTGCAGCTATCTTGCCCTCAGTCAAAATGGAGTTTCCAGCTTGCATGTTCCCGCGGTGAACGTGAGAAATTCAGGGGATTTATTAATCAATGCAATCTTTTTTTTTCTGCACATGCTTCACAATTTCCCACTGAACGATCTAAGGTGCTTACTATAATTATGTGCTTACCAACAAGGCTTTGATGTGGGCAAACCCTCTGATTGAGACTGAGGATGATTGTTTGAATCACCTTGATGCTTTTATTTCAGCCATGGGGCAGGTGTTTGATGACCCCAATCGAGGTGCAACAGCTGAAGCAGCCATGTTAGCTTTGCGCCAAGGTAAGCACTCGGTAGCTGGATATGCCTTGGATTTCAGGAGATGGGCCCTTGATACCACCTGGGACAGTTCCGCCAAAAAATCTATTTTTCGAAAAGGGTTATCTCCACTGATTAAGGATGAACTTGCTCGTGCCGACCCTCCCACTGCATTAGGTGACTTTATTAACTACTGCATCCGTATTGATACTCGTCTGACTGAACGCAGGCAAGAGAGATGGTTCGAAAGCAATCGCACTAACCTTTTCCTACCTTCCTCTCCAGTTAAGGAACCTTTGAGTAGGATTACACGGGAACCTGAACCTGAACCCATGCAAGTAGACTCTTTACAACGACGGGTTAGTGATGCACGCAAGGAACATCGTTTTAAGGAGAATCTATGTTTCTATTGTGGTAAGTCAGGGCACTTCATTATAAACTGCCCCAGCCGTTCTCTTAAGACTACTGCAGCACTCATTCATTGTGAGTGTTGCGAGAGGGGATCTGTCAGGTCCGAGCCTCATGCTCCAGAGAGATCTGCAGCAACAGATCTTGATTTCTCTGACTTAAACTCCGTTACCTCTGAGGACGTTGACTGTGTAAACGCTGCCATTTTTCAAGTTTCCTCAGCGGTGTCCCAGCTGAGTTGTAAGAAAAACAATTCTCATTGCTTTCTTTCCATCAAACTCTGGGTTGACTCAGCTTGGGTGTCTAGCTCTGCTATGATCGACTCAGGGGCAAGTGGAAATTTTATGGATGTCTCCTTTGCTCTGAAACAGGGGATACGTTCAGTGAAGAAGGCTACTCCAGTACAGATGGAAACTGTGGATGGCTCCCTGCTGACCTCTGGACCAGTGGATCAGGAAACAGAGCCTTTGAGGGTTCTTATGGGTAAAGATCATCAAGAGAAACTGTCCTTTATGCTTATCTCTTCTCCCCACTTTCCCATTATTCTAGGGCTACCATGGCTGCAGGCTCAGAATCCTACGATTAACTGGGAGACCAAGGAATTACACTTTCCAGAGAAACAGATGAGTCCAAAAGTTTCAGCTTGTTCTGTTCCTAAAGGAACCATGTCAGTCCCTGAACTACCAGCTGTATACCAGGACTATGTGGATTTATGTGACAAGAAGAACGCTGACCAGCTTCCTCCTCACCGTCTATATGATTGTCCAATTGAATTATTGCCTGGAGCAGAGATACCTTTTGGTAAGATCTACCCCCTGGCGGGGCCCGAGCTAAAGGCTTTAAAGGATTACATAGACGAAAATCTAGCCAAGGGCTTCATACGCCCCTCTTCATCTCCTGCAGGTGCACCCATCTTCTTTGTAAAGAAGAAAGATGGATCTCTGAGACCATGCGTAGACTATAGGGAACTCAATAAGGTTACTATTAGAAACCGTTATCCATTGCCTTTAATCCTGAGTTATTGGAGAGAGTGCGACATGCCAAAATTTTCTCTAAACTAGATCTTCTTGGGGCCTATAACTTAGTCCGTATTAGACCTGGGATGAATGGAAGACTGCATTCAGGTCACGCTATGGACACTTTGAATATCTAGTTATGCCTTTTGGTCTGAGTACTGCCCCAGCCACTTTCCAACACTTGGTGAATGACATCTTCAGGGATCTCCTAGATACATTCGTGGTAATTTATTTGGATGATATTCTAATTTTTTCTAACTCCACAGAGGAACATCATGGACATGTGAGAATGGTCTTGGAACGTCTAAGACAAAATCATCTTTACATCAAACTTGAAAAGTGTGAATTCCATAGGACCGAAATTCAATTTCTGGGGTATGTACTGTCTACACAAGGAATTAGTATGGATGGAAGCAAAACCCAAGCCATCAAGGATTGGCCAAGTCCTAGAAATGTGAAGGAGGTACAGCGCTTCATCGGGTTTGCCAACTTCTATAGACGTTTCATTAGAAATTTCTCTGAGGTAGTGTCACCTATCACCCAACTTACCCGGAAAGAGTCTAGGTTCTCCTGGACTCCCCAAGCCCAGGAAGCATTTTCCCGTCTAAAAGATAAATTTACCACTGCACCTATCCTAGTACATCCCAACCCCGAGCTTGCCTTCATAATAGAGGTGGATGCTTCAGACTGTGCCGTTGGAGCTATACTCTCTCAGAGAACAGGTGAGAAGAATGTCTTGCATCCCTGTGCCTTCTTTTCCCAGCAGTTGTCTTCGGCTGAGAGGAACTACGATGTGGGCAATAGAGAGTTGTTGGCCATTATTGCCGCCTTCAAAGAATGGAGACACCTTCAGGGAGCTGCACAGCAAATAGTCGTCCTGACAGACCATCGTAACCTTGAGTTTATCAGGTCGGCTAAGTGCCTGACTCCTCGCCAGGCTCGCTGGAATCTTTTCTTAAACCAATTTAATTTTATCATTTCTTATAGACCAGGATCGCGCAATGGAAAGGCTGATGCACTCTCTAGGATTTACTCAGCAGAGACACGTCCAATTACTCCTCCTAAGACTATTCTTCCTGACTCTAGATTCCTAGGAGTAATTCATAATCAAGACCTACTTAAGGACATCAAGGAAGCATACCATGCGGATTCCTTTTTGGCACAACCCCAAGGGACGTAAGTCTTGTCTTTAAGAATGGTGTGTGGATTCAGGGACAACGCCTGTATATTCCTGAAACAGTCAGATTGAGAGTATTGCAACTCATTCACGATTCCAAGATAGCTGGGCATAGAGGAATTCTAAAGACACAGGAATTTCTCTCTCGTTTCTTTTGGTGGCCCACTTGCAGGAAGGATGTTTTAAACTATGTCACTTCATGTGAAGTCTGTGCAAGATGCAAAACACCTCGCTCCTCACCAACTGGTCTGTTAAAGCCTCTTCCCACCCCGTCCCGCCCGTGGGGATCCATTTCTATGGACTTCATTGTGGAGTTACCAACCTCTCAAGGGAAGAACACCATTCTAGTGGTGGTTGACCGTCTAACAAAGGCAGCTCATTTTATCCCTTGTGTCGGCTTACCCACTGCAAAACAGACATCAGATTTGATGATTAAAGATGTGTTTCGCTTACATGGAGTACCGGATGAGGTTATTTCGGATCGAGGGGTGCAATTCACTTCTAGGTTTTGGCAAAATTTCTGTGCAGCATTGGACATTAAAGTAAACCTTTCTTCTGCTTTTCATCCCCAGACTAATGGACAGACCGAACGAACCAATCAAACCCTGGAGCAGTATCTCCGCTGCTTTATCTGCCACCTACAGGATGATTGGGTGGATCTACTTCCATTAGCTGAGTTCTCGTATAACAACTCTCAGAGTGCCTCCACTAAGCAGTCTCCTTTTTACTCTAATCTAGGTTATCATCCTAACATTCTACCACGATTTCCCATAGAAACGCCTTTACCAGCAGTGGCTGAAAGAATCACGTCTTTACAGAAGAATATGGATCTTCTAAAGGAGAATCTGGAATCGGCTCAGGAAAGGTACAAGAAAGCAGCAGATAAATTTCGTAAACCTGCACCAGCTTTCAAGGTAGGAGACTTGGTCTGGCTGTCAACCAGAAATCTTAAGTTAAGGATTCCATCGTCTAAGTTGGGACATAAGTACATTGGACCCTATAAAATCAGTAAAATTATAAGTGCCGTTGCTTGTCGTCTTCAACTGCCCAGAACTATGAGAATTCACCCTGTCTTTCATGTATCCCTACAAAAGGCTGCGACACCCAATACGTTTCCTGGACGTTCTTCTCCTTGCCCTGACCCAGTGCTAGTCGATGGTCAGGAAGAATTTGTGGTGGAAAGGATTTTAGATTCCAGGTTGTATAGAAATCAGTTACAATATCTGATTAAATGGCAGGGCTACCCAGTGGAGGACAACTCATGGGAACCAGTCAATAACGTTAATGCTCCTCGCTTGCTCCGTCAGTTTCATCAGAGGTACCCACACAAGCCTGGCCTGAGGTCATCCGGAGGTTGTCCCTAAGGGGGAGTAATGTAAGGTTCTGTGTACATGTTCCTGAAACTCAGTTTGTTCGTCAGCCATTTTACTTTCTGTCTTGCTGCAGCTATCTTGCCCTCAGTCAAAATGGAGTTTCCAGCTTGCATGTTCCCGCCCTGATTCTCTCCTTTTGCTTCTTAAGCAGCCACAGCTGAGCAATCAGTGCTTCAGAATCTAGCCTGCAGTGAACCTGTGACCTGACTCCTAAAGCCTTGGACCTTGTACTCCAGCTATTCCTACTGAGGAACTCTGAAGCACTTGTGGACTCTGGAACCCTGCTCTTTGAAAGACCCACGTTTGCATGGACTTATGGTAACAGAGAAGAAGATCCTGAACCTGTTGTGGAGAGTGATTGCTGAGCTTAGATTACTCTGGCCTGCTGTGTCTCCTGCTTCTGTGTCTGCAAACTGTGTGACTATTTTTGCCAACTTGTATGAAGTAATACAAGACTTTCTATATCAAACCTGTGTCTCATGTATTTTCATCGCACCCAAGCACAAGACGCTATATGAACTGTACTACATACATTACAGGTGTCTACACTGCCTCGACGCACAGAGCTGCTTTGTAAAGCAGTAGCAGCAGCTCTCTCGGCTGGAATGTACAACAGTATGGATTGCACCAGTGTGTCTTGGTACTCCTGCATTTTACGGTCCCGGTTCACCGGTGTGATGAGGGTTTGTAAGTTGTCCCGGTAGCGAGGGTCTAGGAGGGTGTACACCCAATAATCTGACGTGGTGAGAATGTGGGCGATGCGGCGGTCGTTTCTCAGGCACTGAAGCATGAAATCAACCATGTGCTGCAGACTCCCAACTGGCCAACAAAGGCTGTCCTCTGGAAGAGGCGTCATCTCTGCCTCCTCTGCATCACCCCACCCTCGCTCTACATACTGACTAGAGCGTTGTGTACCTCCCTCTGTAGGGATTTCTTCCTCCTCCATTGACTCCTCCTCCTCCTCCTCATCCTCCTCACAAAGTGAGCCCTGCCCAGCCCTTTGTGAGGAACCACGTTGCGCTGACTGTCCTGAAGGTAATTGAATTTGTGACTCCTCATCCTCCACCTCTTCCAAAACCTCTTCCTTTAGTGCTTTCAGTGATTTCTGAAGCAGGCAGATAAGGGGGACAGTCATGCTGACTAGTGCATCATCTGCACTCGCCATCCGCGTTGAGACATCAAACGCACGCAAAACGTCGCAGATGTCCTTCATAGAGGCCCACTCAGTAGTGGTGAAGTGTGAACGGCGCAAATTGCGAGTTGATTGCGCCTGTTGCAGCTGATACTCCATTACTGCTGGCTGCTGCTCACACAACCGCTCCAACATATGTAACGTGGAATTCTACCTGGTGGGTACGTCACATATGATGCGATGTTCAGGAAGGCGAAATCTGACTTGCAGAGCTGCAATGCGCGATCTGGCCATGCTGGAACGTCGCAAGTGAGCGCACTCTAGGCGGACCTTGTGCAGCAGTGCATCAAGATCCGGATAGTCCCTCAAAAAACTCTGCACGACCAAGTTGAGCACATGTGCCAGACATGGTATGTGAGTGAGGTTGCCAAGGCCCAGAGCTGCCACCAGATTTCGGCCATTGTCACACACTACCAAGCCTGGCTGGAGATTAGCTGACAAAAACCACACGTCGCTCTCCTGCTTGATGGCATCCCAGAGCTCCTGCGCTGTGTGGCTTCGATTCCCCATGGAAATTAATTTCAGGACGGCCTGTTGACGTTTGGCCACGGCTGTGCTCATATCGGTCGCAACAGGTAAGCGTTCACGGGTCCATGTGGAGGTATACCGTGACGGCTCGTGCAGCGATGATTCTGAGGAACTGGAGTATGAGGAGGAATCAATGTGTACAGACTGGATTCCTGCAATCCTTGGAGTTGGCAGAACACGTACAGCGCCACTGGCAAGATCTGTACCCGGCTCCACAACATTGACCCAATGGGCAGTGAGGGAAAGGTATCGTCCCTGGCCATGGGTACTGGTCCACGCATCGGTGGTCAGGTGGACCCTGCTACTGATGGCGTTTAGTAGCGCATGTTTAATGTTTCCCTCGACATGTTTTTGCAGAGCAGGGACAGCTTGCCTGCTGAAATAAAATCGGCTTGGCACATTATATTGTGGGACTGCCAATGCCATAAAGTTCCTGAAACTGTCAGTCTCCACCAGCCTGAATGACAGCATTTCAAGGGACAGGAGTTTTGCAATGCCAGCATTCAGAGCCTGTGCTCGTGGATGGTTTGCCGAGTATGGCCGTCTTTTATCCCATGCCTGTGGTACCGATGGCTGTTTTTTGTTCTGGGAGTGTGACGATGACTGTGAACTTGCTGCTGTGGGTGGAATAACAGTTTGTCTATGGATAACAGTGACCGAGGTTCTTCCATGGAGATCCTGTGAGGAAGCCGAACCAGGTGTGTGTGAGCTGGAGGTAGAGGCTCGAACACGACCTGAAGATGTAGGTGCTGCTGTAGGTTGGCCTACATCTCCAGTGTGTCTTTGTAACTCAGCTACGTGCTTTGTCCGTACATGTTTCCACATATTTGTGGTATTCAGGTTACTGATATTTTTACCTCTTTTAACTTTTTGCTTACACAGCTTGCATTGAACATAGCAAATATCATCTACAAGTCTGTCAAAAAAGGACCACGCAGTGCAAGTCATGGGAGCGCCAATTTTGACATTTCTAAGAGAACTGCTCCCAACAGGTGCCAAACTGGAGGCTACAGCCAAGCGAGTCTGCAGCCTACCTCTCCCCCCTCTTTGTACCGTTGGGACAATCTCTTCCTCAGAGCTGCTCCCACCACCTTCCTGTTGCTCACGCCATGTTGGGTCTCGGACTTCATCTCCACTACCCTCTTCCAACACCTGCTGCTGTTGGATGGTCTGGGCAGCACCATGCTCCATAAAACCTGGCACCTGAGTCTCATCATCATCATAAGATGCGTTCTGCGGTGTGCTGTCCATCGGCACTGGCTCACCCGCCTCTTCAGATTGAGAGAGACACAGCTGTTGCGCATCACTGCATACTCCCTCTTCTTCAAATTGCAGAATGCTGCTTGCCTGTGCCCGTGTTTGCGAGCCAACAGATTCTGAGAACAGAAGCAGAGACTCAGCTGGCTCCTGTACAGAACTCTCTGACTGCCTGGGCAATTTGACAGGCGGTGAACAGACAGATGGTTGCTCAACAGTGTTGTGTTCCTGAGAGGAGGTGGAAGGAATTGAAGTCGATGCATTGGCTGCCATCCAACCAACAACGGCTTCAATTTGTTCTTCCCGCAGCAGGGGGGCACGCCGAGCTCCTACCAAAGTGCGCATAAAGGAACGCTCATGGGTAAAACTGGTGGATGCTGTGTCACTGAGGGCGGCAGCAGCCACAGAATCCCCACGTCCTCTCCCTGCTGAAACTCCACGGCCACGACCACGTGCCTTACTCACTGACTTCTTCATCTTGGTAGATTGATAAAGAAAGTCAGAAAAGTTATAAGGCCTAAGTGTGGTTATTACGCAGAGACTGAAGTGAACACTGAAACACAACTGTTCACAATCTGTGAAACGCTACTCCTTTGTCTACTTCTATAGTGTTTGCAACCAATGTATTGGATACGGATGGAAGCGCGTCACACTAATAGATTATATTTTAAATGGAATGGAGCAGAACCAATTGGAGATAAATGAAAAGGATGAGGCACTGAGACACGCTCAGCAGAGTACAAGCAGCAGTGCTTGAACAAGTAACTGGAGCGTGATGTGCACTCAAAAAATAAAAAACAGACTGAAGTGAACACTGAAACACAACTGTTCACAATCTATGAAAGGCTACTCCTTTGTCTACTTCTATAGTGTTTGCAACCAATGTATTGGATACGGATGGAAGCGCGTCACACTAATAGATTATATTTTAAATGGAATGGAGCAGAACCAATTGGAGATAATGAAAAGGATGAGGCACTGAGACACGCTCAGCAGAGTACAAGCAGCAGTGCTTGAACAAGTAACTGGAGCGTGATGTGCACTCAAAAAATAAAAAACACAGACTGAAGTGAACACTGAAACACAACTGTTCACAATCTGTGAAAGGCTACTCCTTTGTCTACTTCTATAGTGTTTGCAACCAATGTATTGGATACGGATGGAAGCGCGTCACACTAATAGATTATATTTTAACCCCTTAATGTCCACTGACGTGCAGAGTCCGTCATGGCAAGGTGCCAGTTCCGGCACCAGGACGGACTCTGCACGTCATGGCTTTGATCTACCACTGCGTGTAAACACACAGTGGTAGATCAGTGCCGACAGCTGTCACAGACAGCTGACAGGCACGGCAAGCGGTGCGGGGACCTTTGCCGTCGGTCCCCGCACCTACAGCGCTGTGCTTGGTCAGTCAATCTGACTGACCAAACACAGCAACGATCGCGCAGGAGAAGCTGAAATTTCAGCTTCCCCAGCGCGATCAGTGCAGGAGCCGGCACTGCAGTGGCCAGGCTTCCTGCACTGACAGCCAGGAGCGGAGCCCCCACCGCCCCTGGCTGTTAACCCCCTGACTGCTGCGATCCAGCGCGATCGCAGAGCTCAGGGGGGGAGGCAGAGGGTCGGGAGCTCCCTCTGCCTCAGATCGGCGCCCTGCAGGGCCCGATCTCTGCCTTGATGACCCGGGGGTTGTCATGACAACCTCCGGGTCATCTAGCTACGGAAAGCTGCTGTGATCATTGTCACAGCAGCTTCCACTATAGTTGCAATGCATTGCAATGCCAGAGCATTGCAATGCATTGTAACTGCAATAAAAAGTAAAAAAAAGTGAAAGTCCCATAAAGGGACAAGTTAAAAAAATAATTTTTTAAAAAAAATTGTAAAAAAAATATTAAAAAATAATTTAAAAAAATCCCCTAAAAAATACACATTTTTATGTAATAAAAAAAAAAAAAAAACATACACATGTTTGGTATCGCCACGTCCGTAAAAATCCCATCTATAAAAGCGTAACCCTAGTTAACCCCTTCAGTGAAAGCCGTAAAAAAAAAACACAAAAAAGTAGTAAATTATACTTTTTCCAAGCGGTATCATTATACCGCTTGGAAAAAGTGCAATAACACGCGATCAAAAAGTCAGATATAAATAATCATAGTACCGCTGAAAACGTCATCTTGTCCCGCAAAAAACAAGCCGCTATACAGCATCATCAGCGAAAAAATAAAAAAGTTATAGCTCGTGGAATAAACTGATGCAAAAATAATTATTTTTTCTATAAAATTTTTTATTGTGTAAAAAACGCCAAAACATAAAAAAAATATATAAATGAGGAATCGCCTTAACCGTAGTGACCCGAAGAATAAAGCCGCTTTATCAATTTTACCACACACGGAACAGAGGTAAAAAAAAAAAAAAAACAATTCCTGAATTGCTGGTTTTTGTTCATTCTGATTCCACAAAAATCGGAATAGGAAACGATCAAAAAACGTTATGTGCCTGAATATGGTACCAATAAAAACGTCAGCTCGTCCCGCAAAAAATAAGCCCATAGATAACTCTGTCGGCCGAAATATGGAAAAATTATAGCTCTCAAAATACGGCGATGCAAAAATTTCTTACAAAAAATTATTAAAAAAAAAAGCATCTTTTAGTGTGTGACAGAAGCTAAACATGAAAAAAGGGTGTAAATCTGGTATCGCTGTAATCGCACCGACCCGAGGAATAAAGTCGCCTAATCACTAATACCGCACGAGGAACGGCGCAAAAAAGAAAACCAATTCTTCACCTTTTGTGGATTTGTTCATTGTGCCTCCCAAAGATCGCAGTAAGGCGATCACAGTGGTTCCCCCCCACATATGGGGTATCAGCGTACTCAGGACAAAATGCACAATAGCTTTTGGGGTCCTATTTCTCTGTTACCCTTAGAAAAATAAAAATTTGGGCAAAAAGATTATTTTTGTGGAAAAAAATATGATATTTTTATTTTCACGGCTCTACGTTATAAACTTCTGTGAAGCACTTGGGGGTTCAAAGTGCTCACCACACATCTAGATAAGTTCCTTGGGGGGTCTAGTTTCCAAAATGGAGTCACTTGTGGGGGGTTTCTACTGTTTAGGCACATCAGGGCTTTCCAAACGTGACATGACACCCGCAGACCATTCCATCAAAATCTGCATTTAAAAACGGCGCTCCTTCCCTTCCGAGCTCTGCATGCGTCAAAATAGTGGTTCCCCCCCACATATGGGATATCAGCGTACTCAGGACAAATTGCACAATAGCTTTTGGGGTCCTATTTCTCCTGTTACCCTTATAAAATAAAAAATTTGGGGCAAAAAGATTATTTTTGTGGAAAAAAATATGATATTTTTATTTTCACGGCTCTACGTTATAAACTTCTGTGAAGCACTTGGGGTTCAAAGTGCTCACCACACATCTAGATAAGTTCCTTGGGGGGTCTAGTTTCCAAAATGGAGTCACTTGTGGGGGGTTTCTACTGTTTAGGCACATCAGGGGCTTTCCAAACGTGACATGACACCCGCAGACCATTCCATCAAAATCTGCATTTGAAAAAGGCGCTCCTTCCCTTTCCAGCTCTGCCATGCGTCAAAATAGTGGTTTCCCCCCACATATGGGATATCAGCGTACTCAGGACAAATTGCACAATAACTTTTGGGGTCCTGTTACCCTTTGAAAATAACAATTGGGGGGGAAAGATCATTTTTGTGGAAAAAGATATGATTTTTTAATTTTACTGCTCTACGTTATAACCTTCTGTGAAGCCCTTGGGGGTTCAAAGCTTTCACCACACATCTAGATAAGTTCCTTGGGGGGTCTAGTTTCCAAAATGGGGTCACTTGTGGGGGGTTTCCACTGTTTAGGCACACAGGGGACTCTCCAAATGCGACATGGCGTCCAATCTCAATTCCAGCCAAAAAAGTTCAAATGGCGCTGCTTCCCTTCCAAGCTCTGCCATGCGCCAAATAGTGGTTTACCCCCACATATGGGGTATAAGCGTACTCAGGACAAATTGCACAATAACTTTTGGGGTCCTTTTACCCTTTGGAAAATAAAATTGGGGGTGGAAAGATCATTTTAGTGGAAAAGATATGATTTTTTAATTTTACTGCTCTACGTTATAACCTTCTGTGAAGCCCTTGGGGTTCAAAGCTTTCACCACACATCTAGATAAGTTCCTTGGGGGGTCTAGTTTCCAAAATGGGGTCACTTGTGGGGGGTTTCCACTGTTTAGGCACACAGGGACTCTCCAAATGCGACATGGCGTCCAATCTCAATTCCAGCCAAAAAAGTCAAATGGCGCTGCTTCCCTTCCAAGCTCTGCCATGCGCCCAAATAGTGGTTTACCCCCACATATGGGGTATAAGCGTACTCAGGACAAATTGCACAATAACTTTTGGGGTCCTTTTACCCTTTGGAAAATAAAAATTGGGGGTGGAAAGATCATTTTAGTGGAAAAGATATGATTTTTTAATTTTACAGCTCTACGTTATAACCTTCTGTGAAGCCCTTGGGCGTTCAAAGCTCTCACTACACATTTAGATAAGTTACTTGGGGGGTCTAGTTTCCAAAATGGGGTCACTTGTGGGGGGTTTCCACTGTTTAGGCACACAGGGACTCTCCAAATGCGACATGGCGTCCAATCTCAATTCCAGCCAAAAAAGTCAAATGGCGCTGCTTCCCTTCCGAGCTCTGCCATGCGCCCAAATAGTGGTTTACCCCCACACATGGGGTATCGCTGTACTCAGGAGAAATTGTACAACAAAATTGTGAATTATTTTCTACTGATACCCTTGACAAAATTTTAAAAAATTGTGTCGAAAGAAAAATTTTGGGAAAAAAAGTTAAATGTTAATTTTTTCCTTCCACATTGCTTCAATTCTTGTGAAGTACCTAAAGGGTTAATAAACTTCTTGAATGTGGCTTTGAACACGTTGAGGGGTGCAGTTTTTAGAATGGTGTCACTTTTGGGTATTTTCTGTCATATTGACCCCTCAAATTCACTTGAAATGTGAGGTGGCCCCTAAAAAAAATGATTTTGTAAATTTTGTTGGAAAAATGAGAAATTGCTGGTCAAATTTTAACACTTATAACTTCCTAACAAAAAAAAATTTGGTTCCAAAATTGTGCTGATGTAAAGTAGACATGTGGGAAATGTTATTTATTAACTAATTTTTGTGACATATCTCTCTGATTTAATGGCATAAAAATTAAAAGTTTGAAAATTGCAAAATTTTCCAAATTTTTGCCATATTTCCGTTTTTTTCATAAATAAACGCAAGTTATATTGAAGAAATTTTACCACTATCATGAAGTACAATATGTCTCGAGAAAACATTCTCAGAATCGCCAAGATCCGTTGAAGCGTTCCAGAGTTATAACCTCATAAAGAGACAGTGGTCAGAATTGTAAAAATTGGCCTGGTCTTTAACCTACAAAATGGCTTGGTTGTTAAGGGGTTAAATGGAATGGAGCAGAACCAATTGGAGATAAATGAAAAGGATGAGGCACTGAGACACGCTCAGCAGAGTACAAGCAGCAGTGCTTGAACAAGTAACTGGAGCGTGATGTGCACTCAAAAAATAAAAAACACAGACTGAAGTGAACACTGAAACACAACTGTTCACAATCTGTGAAAGGCTACTCCTTTGTCTACTTCTATAGTGTTTGCAACCAATGTATTGGATACGGATGGAAGCGCGTCACACTAATAGTTAAATTGCATGGAGCTGCAAGAATTACACTGAAGAAAAAAAAAAAGAGTCTGTGAGTGACACGTGCAGATGCCTACAGACAGCGTTGCATGCAGAGCAAACTGCAGCGTTACCTGCACTCACACACACCTTGCAGAGCTGTTAAAACAACACTGCAGGCAAAAGGAAGCTTTACACAGCGGTTGGTGCTAGCCTGCCTACAGCACAGTACACTAAATCGCAATCTCTAACTGTCCCTCAGAGTCAGCACAGCAGCGTTCTGTCCCTTACTGAATTCACAGCACAGTGAAGCTAAAATGGCGGCGGCGCCTTTTATAGTGCATTCTGACATCATTTCAGCATCCAATCACAGCCATGCCATTAGTTAACATGACCGCAGCAGTACAGGATGTGCCCACACTTCTTAGGATTCCTCATTGGCTGACTAAAATCACATTGCCTCTCAAAGAATTATGGGAACTTCCGATTCCGGTATACGATATATGGAAAATATCGAAACTAAGTATCGAAAGGCCGATAGAGCTAATATCGGCCGATACCCGATACTTGCGGTATCGTATCGCTCAACACTAGTGATGAGGTGACCCGAGTCATCTTTGATGACTAGTGTATCCAAGAAACTAATCTGCTTCAAATCATAAACCATGGTGAAATCGAGGCCCGGCCAGGAGGATTAATGGAAATCAAAAAAAGAAGTCAAGGTTGCTAGATTACCACCCCAGATACAAAAGATATTGTCGATGTATCTCTTCCATACCAACGCATTGGTGCGGTAGAGATCATTGACGTAGATGACACTCTCTTCGCAGTCAGCCATGTAGCAATTGGCATATGGAGGCACAGCGTTAGAGCCCATGGCTGTGCCCCTGCTCTGCAGATAAAAGGTGTCCTCAAAAAGGAAATAATTCTTAGTGAGGATAATGGTGAATAAATCACAAACTAGATTACGGTAATTTGTTCAGGGTCAAAGCCAGCGGTGTTGAGAAGTTGGTGTACTGACTGAATCCCTTCCACATGTGGTATCGACTAGTGATTAGCGAACGCGCTCGCCACTAGTCGCCCGAGTATCACGGTACTCGTCATACTCGGCGAGTATTTCTGGGATTATTCGGCGGGAACTGGGTTATCCACCCAGCATTTTAGAGATCCAATCACGCTGCAGGGAATGTCTGCCAGGCAATCAAACGCCGCAGACATCTTTGTTGTGGTCGTGCAGTGATTGGCTTGGCTGCACAGTATCATCACGAGTATAAGAGACCGGACGCCGCCCTGCTCGGCGCATTCAGCTCCGGATTCAGAGAGTGTAGGGAGAGCGGTTGCCGAGATAGGGTCAGATTTGGCGATTTCTTAGCCAGTGTGGAGTCTACCATCCTAAACTACTCAAATCCTTTTAACCCGACAGTCCTTTTATGGACTAATTCCGGAGTATATAGGTTCGGTGTTAGGCAGGCAGGGGAGTAAACGTTGCTCTATACACATCAGTGCAAGGCCTGCAGGCACTGTATGTGCGTATTTAGATCATCGCATACATCAAGAGGGTCCATTCCATTCCTGACTTCTGTTGCTGATACTGCTACCTGTAGGATATATTGGCCGTATAAGCTAGCCCCAGGTGTTATAGGAATACAGGTCACATATTTTTCGGTGTGGTATCTCCGTGCCAGATCATATCTGGGCGTGCTCAAAGTGTGGCCAGTGTACATAATTTTTTTTCTTTAGCCCTGGGTGTGTGTGCACTTAAAAACACCATTACTTTTTATAAAAAAAAAAAAAAAAGGGCACAAATTTGTGTTAATGGTATCTCCATGTCAGCTCTATTCTGCGTGTGGCCAGTGTACGGCAATATCTTTTTTGTAGCCCTGGGTGTGATTGCACGTAAAAACACCAGGACTTTTTATATATGAAAAAAAGGGCACAAATTTGTGTTACTGTTATCTCTGTGCCATTTCATATCTGTGCGTGCTCAAAGTGTGGCCAGTTTACGGCAATATTTTTTTTTTGTAGCCCTGGGTGTGATTGCACGTAAAAACATCATTACTTTTTAATCCAAAGAAATCAGGGTACAAATTTGTGGTACTGGTATCTCCATGGCAGCTCATATCTGTGCGTGCTCAACGTGTGGCCAGTGTATGGCATTTTTTTTTTATTTAGCCCTGGGTGTGAGTGCACTTAAAGACAGCACCATGTTGCATTATTTTTAAAAACAGGCCACATTTAACTGTGTGGTCTATCTGTGACATGCCTCATACATCTGTGTGCCAAAATTTGATGTATTTTAGGCCTAACTTCCCGTTTTCGGCCATTTTCTCATTCTCGTTATATTCAGCAGGCTTTTTTATCCACACAATCATAAAAAATTAATCCAGTCTGTTATCTCAGGCTGAGGCCTTGTGTATCTGTGGTGAAAAATCTTTTCTTGGCAGGCATATGTTGCATAGTTCTGTCTGCTAGCCTTCTTGTATGTTTTTTTTATTGTGTTCAAACAGTAACAAAAAAACAAACCCAAAAAAATTAATACAGTCTGTGATCTCAGGCTAAGGCCTGGTGTATGTGTGGTGGAAATATCTTTTCTTGGCAGCCATACGTTGCATAGTTCTGTTTGCTAGTCTTCTCGTACCCCTTTTTTTTGTGTTCAAACAATAAACAAAAAACATAACCCAAAAAATTAATACAGTCTTATCTCATGCTGAGGCCTGGTATATCAGTGGTGTACACATTTTCGCTTTGCAGGTATATTGATCACATATAATTTTTCTCCAAATCATTTGTATTGAGCTTTTCAAATATTTCAGTAGTCCATTTAAAATGGGCAAGACAAGGGGCAAGGGACGGGGAAGTGGACGTGATGCTGATGGTGCATGCAGAGGCCGTGGCCAAGCTGAAAATGGGCTGCAGCAAAGACGGACATGTTCTCGCTCAACCTTCCTGTCCCAGTTTCTAGGGGACCACTGCACACCACTATTGAAGCCCAAGCAGTGTGAAATGGTAGTTGGTTGGCTAGCGGATAATGCTTCAAGTCACGTAGCCACGACCACCATGTCTTCCACACGATCAAGTCTGAGTAGCCGTGAGTGTGGACTGGCTATTACTCACCCTGATCCTTCTTCCTCCTATCATGCCGAGCGCCCTGAGACAACAGATCCCCACACTCGGACACTCAGAAAAGCTGCTCCACTTTCCATTTGGTGATTCGTGCCTCTCGGATGCTCCACTTGAAGCGGGGAAAGATGACATTCCATGTAGTGATGCACAAACCTTTGAGCAGCCACGGTCACAAGAGATGGACGATGATGAGACTCAATTGTCGGAAAGTCAGGAGGAGGAGCATGGTGCGGTTTGGAAGACGAGGTGGTGGATGACATAGTGACTGACTCAACCTGGCAGGAGGACATGCAGAGCGAGGACAGCAGCATATATGGGGAAGGAAACATATCACACCAACATGCAAGAAGAAGCAGTGTGTTGGACGCAGACAGAAGGCGTGCATCTGTTCCCCGTAACACCAACAGGACTGCAGTTGCCATTCCAACTGTTAGATCTTCCCGAGTCTGTTTATTTTTTAAAGACTCTGCCGAGAACGCCAAACAGGCCATTTGCAGCACTTGCCATGCCCACTACCAGCCTGACCACCACCAGCATGATTAGGCACATGGCAGCAAAACACCCGACTTTGTGGGCCGAACCCCAGGCTACAGGAACACTGTCTGCAGGTGACAACACTGCTTCTTCCACTGTTTTGCGTAAAAGCCAATCCTCAGTTCAGCGTGCCTGTGAAGATGCCTCGAGCCCTGCACCTGTTGTTGCCCACAGTCAACCAGCACCATCATCAAGCCATCCACGTTCTTGTCCCAGTGCAGCCTTCAGTTGTCTATACCCCAGTCATTGGAACGCAAGTGGTAATACCCAGCCAATGCCCGACAGTCCACAGTACTAAATTCACACATTTCTCGACTGCTTGCACTCAAAATGTTGCCTTTTCGGCTCATTGAGACGGAAGGTTTCCGCAACCTGATGGCGACGGCCGTCCGAAGGTACTCGGTCCCCAGTCACCACTATTTCTCCCGTTGTGCCATACCGGCATTACACCAGCATGTGTCCCACAACATTACCCATGCCCTCAACAATGCTGTTACTGGGAAAGTTCACCTAACCACGGACACATGGACAAGTGCCTGTGGGCAGGAACGGTACATCTCACTGATGACACACTGGGTTAACATAGTGGAAGCCAGGACCCATTCGGACCTTGGGATGGAACACATCCTCCCCACGCCGAGGATTGCGGGTCCTACATCAATCAGGGTTGCCCCCACAGTCTACAACTCCTGCACCTCCTTTTGGTGACACTTATTTCTGGTTGTTGACACTTTTAGACTCACGCTACGAGGAAAATTTTCAATCTCTTATTACAGAGTCAGACAGGGGTCTAAAAATGGTGCATTACCATAGGGCCCTTGTATCGGAATTAGTGAAAAGATTCCCATGTGAGAACACTGGCAGCAGATGTCAGAGTGTCATGTATAGTGTACAGTTCCTATAGCGTCTTGTGCTTGGGTGCGAGGAAAACACAGGAGACATAGGTTGAGATGAAATGAGTTGTATTACTTCATACAAGCATGCTGAAAAGTTCACACAGTTTGCAGGAACAGCGACAGGAGACACAGCAGGCCAGAGTAACTTCAAGCACTACAATAAATCTCCAAAGCAGGTTCAGGATCTCTTCTCTGTACCGTAATTCCTCTGCAAACATGGATTCACCAAACAGCAGGTTTCCAGAGTCCAAAAGTGTTCCAAGGTTCCTCAGTAGGGAATAGCTGGAGTACAAGTCCAAGGCTTCCAGGAGTCAGGTCACAGACTGACTGAGGCTTGATTCAGGAGCACTGATTGTTCAGCTGAGGCTGCTTAAGAAGCAAGAGGGAAGAATCAGGGCGGGAACATGAAAACTGGAAACTCCATATTAACTGAGGGCAAGAGCTGCAGAAAGACAGAAAGCAAAATGGCCGACGGAAAACTGAGTTTCAAGGAACATGTCAACAGAGACAAAGAACCTTACATTACTCCCCCTTAGGGACAACCTCCGGATGACCTCAGACCAGGCTTGTCAGGGTACCTCTGATGAAACTGGCAGAGCAGGCGAGGAGCATTTACATTATTGACTGGTTCCCATGAGTTGTCCTCCACTGGGTAGCCCTGCCATTTAATCAAATATTGCAACTGATTTCTGTACAACCTGGAATCTAGAATCCTTTCCACCATAAATTCTTCCTGACCATTGACCAGCACTGGGTCAGGGCAAGGAGAAGAACGTCCAGGAAACGTATTGGGTGTTGCAGCCTTTAGTAGGGATACATGAAAGACAGGGTGGATTCTCATAGTTCTGGGCAGTTGAAGACGACAAGCAACAGCACTTATAATCTTATTGATCTTATAAGGTCCAATGTACTTATGTCCCAATTTAGACGATGGAATCTTTAATTTAAGATTTCTGGTTGACAGCCAGACCAAATCTCCTACCTTGAAAGCTGGTGCAGGTTTCCGAAATCTATCTGCTGCTTTCTTGTACCTTTCCTGAGCCAATTCTAGATTTTCCTTTAGAAGATCCATATTCTTTTGTAAAGAAGTGATTCTTTCAGCCACTGCCGGCAAGGGCGTATCTATGGGAAATCGATGAAGAATGGTAGGATGATAACCTAGATTGGAGTAAAAAGGAGACTGCTTAGTGGAGGCGCTCTGAGAGTTGTTATAAGAGAACTCAGCCAGTGGAAGTAGATCCACCCAATCATCCTGTAGGTGGCAGATAAAACAGCGGAGATACTGCTCCAGGGTCTGATTGGTTCGTTCTGTCTGTCCATTAGTCTGAGGATGAAAAGCAGAAGAAAGGTTTACTTTAATGTCCAATGCTGCACAGAAATTTTGCCAAAACCTTGAAGTGAATTTCACCCTCGATCCGAAATGACCTCATCCGGTACTCCATGTAAGCGAAACACATTCTTAATCATCAAGTCTGATGTCTGTTTTGCAGTGGGTAAGCCGACACAAGGGATAAAATGAGCTGCCTTTGTTAGACGGTCAACCACCACTAGAATGGTGTTCTTCCCTTGAGAGGTTGGTAACTCCACAATGAAGTCCATAGAAATGGATCCCCACGGGCGGGACGGGGTGGGAAGAGGTTGCAACAGACCAGTTGGTGAGGAGCGAGGTGTTTTGCATCTTGCACAGACTTCACATGAAGTGACATAGTTTAAAACATCCTTCCTGCAAGTGGGCCACCAAAAGAAACGAGAGAGAAATTCCTGTGTCTTTAGAATTCCTCTATGCCCAGCTATCTTGGAATCGTGAATGAGTTGCAATACTCTCAATCTGACTGTTTCAGGAATATACAGGCGTTGTCCCTGAATCCACACACCATTCTTAAAGACAAGACTTACGTCCCTTGGGGGTTGAGCCAACAAAGAATCCGCATGGTATGCTTCCTTGATGTCCTTAAGTAGGTCTTGATTATGAATCACTCCCAGGAATCTAGAGTCAGGAAGAATAGTCTTAGGAGGAGTAAGTGGACGTGTCTCTGCTGAATGAATCCTAGAGAGTGCATCAGTCTTTCCATTGCGCGATCCTGGTCTATAAAAAACATATAGAGTGCTTTCAGTGGGAGAAGCAAAATAGGAATCTTGTGAGTATGATACCTTTTAATAACTAACAAAATATAGTTTAAGATATTAGAGGGCGAGCTTTCGAGACTGCTTACGTCTCTTCATCAGGCTGGTATAGCAAAATATTTGAAGAAACCAAATTATATACAGTGAAAAGCAAAGGCATGGTGTGATACATGGACATTTAAATAAACAAACACTGAAATAAACAAACACTGAGCTTAAAGAGAGAATCCTTAATTAGGTAAGATTAGATAAGTGGTGTGAAAGTTTCATGGACCCCATATGCATGTGAGATCAAAGGACTGATGGTGTCTCCATTGTTTTTGGAGGAAGTTGCTCAGATTTGGTAATGCGACATGAAACCTCCTGACAAATTGAGTCCTGTGTGAATAGAATCAAAGATGTTAATGAATTTGCTTTCCCAAACTCTGCGATGGTTTTGCGATTGGAAATTGCCTCTTAGAATGAAAATTTTCATATTGTCTATGTTGTGTCCTGGACCACAGAAATGTTTAGCCACTGGTAGATGGTTTTTTTTGTCTGTAATCGTATGACGATGAGACCTCATCCTTGCTCTCAGTCTCTGTCCTGTTTCTCCAACATAGAGGCCACCCACAGGACATATATTGCATAGAATTAAATATACCACATTAGAGGAGAAACATGTGAATGTCCCGGGGATCTTATAGTTTTGCTGTGTGTTGGGGATTTGGATCTTGTCGCTGGTTTCTATATGACTGCAAGTTTTGCATCTTCTCCCATTGCAAGGATATGTCGCTCTTGGTTGAATCTGAGGGCATTGAACTTCGGATCATGATGTTTCTTAAATTTGGAGGTTGCCTGTAACACAGCAAGGGGGGGTCTTTGAATAATATTTTTAACTGGTCGTCCTTGTGTAGTATATGGTGAAGTTTTTTAGCCGTTTTTCTCAGTATTTCAAGCTGTGGGTTGTAGGTCACTACCAGAGGTACACGGTGATTTTCCTGGCTAACACGGTACCAAACCAATCTTTTTTCGTTTACCTGGTCTATAAGAAATGACAAAATTAAATTGGTTTAGGAAAAGATTCCAGCGAGCCTGGCGAGGAGTCAGGCACTTAGCCGACCTGATAAATTCAAGGTTACGATGGTCTGTCAGGACGACTATTTGCTGTGCAGCTCCCTGAAGAAGGTGTCTCCATTCCTTGAAGGCGGCAATAATGGCCAACAATTCTCTATTGCCCACATCGTAGTTCCTCTCAGCCGAAGACAACTGCTGGGAAAAGAAGGCACAGGGATGCAAGACATTCTTCTCACCTGTTCTCTGAGAGAGTATAGCTCCAACGGCACAGTCTGAAGCATCCACCTCTATTATGAAGGCAAGCTCGGGGTTGGGATGTACTAAGATAGGTGCGGTGGTAAATTTATCCTTTAAACAGGAAAATGCTTCCTGAGCTTGCGGGGTCCAGGAGAACCTGGACTGTTTCCGGGTAAGTTGGGTGATAGGTGACACTACCTCAGAAAAATTCTTAATGAAACGTCTATAGAAGTTGGCAAACCCGATGAAACGCTGCACCTCCTTCACATTTCTAGGAATTGGCCAATCCTTGATGGCTTGGGTCTTGCTTCCATCCATACTAATCCCTTGCGTAGATAGTACATACCCCAGAAATTTAATTTCGGTCCTATGGAATTCACATTTTTCAAGTTTGATGTAGAGATGGTTTTGTCTTAGGCGTTCTAAGACCATTCTCACATGTCCATGATGTTCCTCTGTGGAGTTAGAAAAAATTAGAATATCATCCAGATAAATCACCACAAATGTATCTAGGAGATCCCTGAAGATATCATTCACGAAGTGTTGGAAAGTGGCTGGGGCAGTACTCAGACCAAAAGGCATAACTAGATATTCAAAGTGTCCATAGCGTGACCTGAAAGCAGTCTTCCATTCATCTCCAGGTCTAATACGGACCAAGTTATAGGCCCCACGGAGATCCAGTTTAGAGAAAATTTTGGCATGCCGCACTCTCTCCAACAATTCAGGGATTAAAGGCAATGGATAACGGTTTCTAATAGTAACCTTATTGAGTTCCCTATAGTCTATGCAGGGTCTCAGAGATCCATCTTTCTTCTTCACAAAGAAGATGGGTGCACCTGCGGGAGATGAAGAGGGGCGTATGAAGCCCTTGGCTAAATTTTCGTCTATATAATCCTTCAAAGCTTTTAGCTCGGGCCCCGCTAGGGGGTAGATCTTACCAAAAGGTATCTCGGCTCCAGGCAATAATTCAATTGGACAATCATATGGACGGTGAGGAGGAAGCTGATCAGCGTTCTTCTTGTCACATAAATCCACATAGTCCTGGTATACAGCTGGTAGTTCAGGGACTGACATGGTTCCTTTAGGAACAGAGCAAGCTGAAACTCCTTGACTCATCTGTTTCTCCGGAAAGTGTAATTCCTTGGTCTCCCAGTTAATCGTAGGATTCTGAGCCTGCAGCCATGGTAGCCCTAGAATAATGGGAAAGTGGGGAGAAGAGATAAGCATAAAAGACATTTTCTCCTGATGATCTTTACCCATAAGGACCCTCAAAGGCTCTGTTTCTTGATCCACTGGTCCAGAAGTCAGTAGAGAGCCATCCACAGTCTCCATCTGTACTGGAGTAGCCTTCTTCACTGAACGTATCCCCTGTTTCAGAGCAAAGGAGATATCCATAAAATTTCCACTTGCTCCTGAGTCGATCATAGCAGAGCTAGACTCCCAGACTGAGTCAACCCAGAGTTTGATGGAAAGGAAGCAATGAGAATTGTTTCTTTTACAACTCAGCTGGGACACCGCTGAGGAAACTTGAAAAATTGCAGCGTTTATACCGTCATCGTCCCCAGAACTAACAGAGTTTAAGTCCGAGAAATCAAGATCTCTTGCAGCAGATCTCTCTGGAGCCTGAGGCTCGGACATGACAGAGCTCCTCTCGCAACACTCACAGTGAATGACTGCTGCAGTAGTCTTACGAGAACGGCTGGGGCAGTTTATAATGAAGATGAGGAGGGAGGTAGTAAAGGTTAGTGCGATTATTTTCGAACCATCTCTCTTGTCTGCGTTCAGTCAGACGAGCATCAATACGGATACAATAGTTAATAAAGTCACCTAACGCAGTGGGAGGGTCGGCACGAGCAAGTTCATCCTTAATCAGTGGAGACAACTAGTGTTGAGCGATACTGCTCGATATCTAAAAATATCGTATCGGAATGGTATCGCCGATATCACTAAATATCGTCGATATCCGATTCTGATACCGGAAGTCCCATGTAAGTTTATGGGAACAAAATATCGCAACAAAAAAACCCCTTTCTTTCGTTGTAAACACAAAATATACACACATAGAATACATATATATATATATATATACATGTCATTGTGACATATATATACATATATTTATAGTTTATACACTTCTACATAGTAAAATAGACTCTAATTCAATTGCCGGGTAAAGCCGTGACATACCCCATAGAAGTCGACGGGCTCGGTGCCGAGTACCCCCAAAACCTCTGGCTCTGTGCGACTCAACTTGGGCGTCACGAACAGGATTCTGTAGCTCGCTATAAGCGAGTCCTGTGTGCCTGAATTGAACTGGTTTTGTGCTTGAGAATTGCTAAAATCATCAGAGAATGTATTTGCCATTTTTTCGGCATATCTGCGTCACGACGAGGCACTGGTGAAGAAGAAGGGCGTGCTCTTCGTGGGTGTACACTCACTCAGTGGCGCGAAAACGATGGCTCTAAATGGTACTGCAATGTAAGATCGTGCCCCACAGCTCTTCAGTTCCGCCTCCTCATCCTCCTCAGTGTGCGGAAACTAACACGAAGGTCCCGCCTCCCTACAAAAGAGGGGCCCTCTCCAGATGCTAATGACACATGTGACTTGGCAGAGATGGCTAATGGACACGAGCAGAAGTGTGAAGGGATGGAGCAGTCAGAGCTCTCCCCCCACGGAAGCGACCCGATCGCCACGGAACCACCGTTGGGCACCCGGCCTGGAAACCCTCCTACGCTGCAAGAAGCGGAGGATACCCTAAGAGGCCTGGCCCGGCACCGGGAGGAGGTCGCCAGGATGGAAGCCAGCTGGCGTGCCCTAAAACTAAACTTGGAGCGGCGCCAATCCCTCTTACCTGAAGTGTCTGTACCGGAAGGTGAGGCACCCGTTCTAGTAGAGGAGTCCGTGCGGGCATCCCAGCCCTTGCAATGTGATCCGGTTGACGTTGTCGCAGTGGAGGCTCCCGTTCCTGCAAAAAACTCTGCACCGGCAGCACCCCAGATCCCGCTGTCTGCCCCCGTCGCTGAGACAGAAGAAGCGACACCCGTCCTCATGGAGGAGGCCGCGCAGGCACCAGAGGTCTACCTGTCTGTACCGGAGCCCCGACTGTCATCTGTTCCAGAGCCGGCTGCTTCCTCCGCAGGTGAGCGCCGCCAGGACTGGGGGGCGCCAGGAGAGCTGCCGCAAACCGGACACTGTAAGCTGCAGTTTGATGGTGGAGACATGGAGCTGCTGGTGGAGGAGAATTTCAACCGGCGTCAGGAGGAAGAGTGGAGACGTTGGGAGCGGGAAGCAGAGCGACAAAGGGAGCAGCGAGAAACCCAAAAGCTTCGGCAACGTAACCTGGAGAAGGACCGGGCAGATAAGGACCGGATGAGAAAAGATAAAGGAACCCTGTGGGAGCCGTGGCGTAAGGGTGCAGTACGGAGCTTTAAATTGAAAGGTGGTTGGGGCTTCATCCAGGAGCCTGGACTTTATGTAGAAGTTTTTGTGAACCGGCGGGACGTGGAGGCTCACCTCCCAGAAGGACACCCGGGGAGGGACCTGTTGCCAGGAGACTTGGTGACTTACACCCGACACTGGGGTTACAATGGATGGTACGCCCTAAATGTTACCAGGTGCGACCCTACTCCCCAGAGTGTCAGGAACCTGTGAGACCCTCGGAGCCTTCAGCCTCCCACATCCAGGCCTCTGCACAAGTGCCCACCCCACGCCGTAAATCTCCCCAGCCTCCCTCAGTGGTCTCCTCAGCAGCCCCAGCTATGGACATGATAAGTATAGCTGGCCCGTACCCGGCGCCTGTTAGGCCCCCTGGGGTTCGTTCAGTCCGGGACATAGGGTTCCAGACCCGGAGGGAGATGAAAGAGGTGGCCACACAGACACAGATAGCGGGTCACGACTTGACTGTACAGGCCACACGACGTCATCAGGTCCTGGTGGTCCTTGGTGTCTCGGATGTTTGGCAAGCATCAGAAGAGTACCAGGTGGTACCTGGAACACCCCTGCCAAAGAATTATAAATAACCCGGACAGGGTCCCTGTATGTAAATAGTTAAATTGTTGATGTACCCGGACGGGTGAATGTTCATAAAAAAGTTTTTTAATTTAATAAAAAAAAAACACAGTTTTCATTACTTTTATTACAGTCTCATCCTGCGACGCCATCGATCTCCTGTAAAAAAAATGAAAAAAAAAAAGTATACCACCTGTCCGACGCAGTCCATAGTAACGAGTGTCCCACGACGATCCAGCTCTGCTACATCAGAATGACAGGCAGAGCCTGTCATCCCGGCGCAGCACAGCTGATTACCTGCTTCCCCGGCGGTGACGTCATCGGACTGGTTTACGGCCGGGATTACCCTGCAGTCACTGCAGTTATCGCGAAAAACTGCATGTGACCGCCAGGGAGAAGATAATGGCGGCCATCAAGCAGTCCAGGACGTAACCGCCGGAGATCTTCTGCCAGGTAAGTGCCGCTGACTCCTGACAGACCCGACCGACGGACACTCACAGTGACAGTGACAAATCCGATTCCGGTATCCGATATGACGAAAATATCGGTATTCGGAATCGAAAGTCCGATACAGCTAATATCGGCCGATACCCGATATTTGCAGTATCGTATCGCTCAACACTAGAGACAACCCTTTCCGAAAAATAGATTTTTTAGCGGAAGTGTCCCAAGTGGTATCAAGAGCCCATCTCCTGAAATCCAGGGCATATTCGGCTACTGAACGCTTACCTTGGCGCAAAGTTAACATGGCTGCTTCAGCTGTTGCACCTCGATTGGGGTCATCAAACACCTGCCCCATGGCTGAAATAAAAGCATCAAGGTGATTCAAACAATCATCCTCAGTCTCAATCAGAGGGTTTGCCCACATCAAAGCCTTATTGGTAAGCAACATGATTATAGTAAGCACTTTGGATCGTTCAGTGGGAAATTGTGAAGCATGTGCAGAGAAAAATAAATTGCATTGATTAATAAATCCCCTGAATTTCTCACGTTCACCGCCAAAACGAAAAGGAGGTAATTTGGGGATCCCAGAACTTGGGGTTATGGCAGGAGCCTGGGCTCGTTCCTCTAGAGCCTCAATCCTGGCTCGCAATTCCTGGGTAGTCTGTCCAAACACTTGCAAATTATGATTAGTGAGGTCCTGTAGGCTTGCAAAACAGGTTTTTAAAGTCTGTACATCTGAAAGGATTGTATCAGTCACTCCGCAAAGTTCCTTTATGCGGGCCTCCATCTTCCAGATCTTTTAAGGCAGAAGTGCTGGAAGGAGAAGAGGAAAGGAAAAAAAAAAAAAAAAACAATAGTGTTTACCTGTGGTAACACTCCAGAGTAAAATTTTAAGGGAATGCGCTCACCTGGAATGGTTGTGAGAAGTCACAACCACTGTCATCACATAAGGTATTAAACGGACATCTGATATCCACAGTCACAGCAGACACGGCTTTCCCAGACCCAGCAGACACTAAACATTGGCTCCTGAATCTTGTCATGTATAGTGTACAGTTCCTATAGCGTCTTGTGCTTGGGTGCGAGGAAAACACAGGAGACATAGGTTGAGATGAAATGACTTGTATTACTTCATACAAGCATGCTGAAAAGTTCACACAGTTTGCAGGAACAGTGACAGGAGACACAGCAGGCCAGAGTAACTTCAAGCACTACAATAAATCTCCAAAGCAGGTTCAGGATCTCTTCTCTGTACCGTAATTCCTCTGCAAACATGGATTCACCAAACAGCAGGTTTCCAGAGTCCAAAAGTGTTCCAAGGTTCCTCAGTAGGGAATAGCTGGAGTACAAGTCCAAGGCTTCCAGGAGTCAGGTCACAGACTGACTGAGGCTTGATTCAGGAGCACTGATTGTTCAGCTGAGGCTGCTTAAGAAGCAAGAGGGAAGAATCAGGGCGGGAACATGAAAACTGGAAACTCCATATTAACTGAGGGCAAGAGCTGCAGAAAGACAGAAAGCAAAATGGCCGACGGAAAACTGAGTTTCAAGGAACATGTCAACAGAGACAAAGAACCTTACACAGAGTTTGTTGTACAGCCAAGGAGTCCAAGCGAGAGAGACAGAAGTACAATCCAAGTCAGGCAGAGGAACAATGGCAAAGTCCTGGGAAAATTTTCTCAGACCCTCCCATTGTGCCGCCACAGAGGCAAGGGGTGCTGTCACAAGAAGTTCAATGTTTGGGAAGATGGTGAGGGAGTACCTTGCAGATCGTACAAACGTCCTCCGGGATTCCTCTGTGCCTTTTAATTATTGGGTATCCAAGCTGGACACTTGGCATGAACTGGATCTCTACGCCTTGGAGGTCCTGGTCTGCCCTGCTGCTGGCATTCCGTCAGAGCTTGTTTTTAGTGCTGCTGGGGGAATTATAACAGATAAGCGCATCCGCCTGTCAAATGACAATGCTGACTGCTGACAGGCTGACTCCTATCAAAATGAACAAGGGCTGGATTGGGCAAGACTTCTGTACACCACCGAATGAAAACGGCGAAATAGAACCTTAAATGCATTGTCTTTTTTGGGGATGTGTATTCTTAGCCACTTCTTCACAACCACACATGGGTATCCGCTTCCTTTTTCAAATAAGTTTTATTAAAATTTTTAACAAATAAAATACAAACAGTAATGTTTAAGAACAAGGTGTACAAGTAGGAATAAAAACTTAATCCTAAAACCTAAATCTAAAACCTAATTCTATCAGTACTATAATCAAATCTAATACTCCTGAGTTAAATTCTATTATTATAAAATAAACAATAAAATCAAATTATTTACCCGTGGAGGGAGATCATAACAATGAAATACTTAATGTAGTGTAAATTCTGACCAAGATTCCCATCTCTTCAAATATGTTGCATAATAATTGTTGGCTAGCGCATGGCTTCTCTCATATGAACAAAGAAGTGACATTTTTCCCAAAATATCTTCCAGTAAAGGGGTTGAATTCTCATTCCATAGTGCTGCTATTGCGTTTTTTATCACCAAGAAGAGGTGGATAATTGTGGATTTATGGTAAACAGGAATTTCGTCTAAATTCAAAGATAGCAATGCCATTTGTGGTGTCAAAACTAGTTTACGTTTGACAATTTTGTTGATTATATCTGATACTGCAGACCATAAAGGTTTAATTTTTGGACAATCCCAAAATATATGAGTCAGATTACCTACTTGACCACAATTTCTCCAGCAGTCACTCGATCTGCCTGGAAAAATCCTGGCCAGTTTGGCTGGGATAAAATACCACCTTGACACCATTTTGTAGTACGACTCATGTAGTGATGCACAGACATTAGAAGCATATGTTATTTTAAAGGCTTCATACCATTGTTCAAGAGAAATTGAAATGTTTAACTCTTTTTCCCAATTGAGCATATAAGGAATAATATCAGGTTTTACTTCTTGGTTCAAAAAACTATAAATAGATTTTGAATTCCAGAGGGATTTATTGTTAGGGTTACAAATCAAGAGACACACAGATTCTGTGACAAGAGATTTTCTTCTTATTAATTTTAGTATCTGTTTCTTTATTAGAGAGTGTAACCTCAAGTCCCGTAATGAAAAATTTATTTGTGTTCTCAGAAACTCATCCTCGAAAAAATTTTTCCCATCATACAAGTCGGCAACTTTTATTATGTTAGCCTTACTCCATTCAATTGGAACTTCCTCTTCTAAAACTAGGCCCAAAAACTTTAAAGGAATATTTTGAATCTGAAGAAATCTAGTATTCTTTCTGTTTTGGACCTGAGATTTCGCTAAAAAATTTCCACGCCATCAATGTGGCTGCCATAGTTGGAGATAAATGTCCAATTTGCTTGGAATGAAAAAGGTGATCAATAATCAATTTAAGAAGAGGGTTATTATGATTATAAAAACTTTCAATCTCACACCAACCTATCATTAAGTCATTCCTCAACCAATAAAAAGATTGTTTGATAAGGTTGGTATAATAATACCCAATTAAGTTCGGAAGGGCCAGTCCTCCCTTTAATTTACTTTTTGTGAGAGTATTATATGAAATTCTGGCCTTCTTTTTATTCCATATGAATCTGTTTATAGAGGATTGCAACTTTCTTAAATATTTTAAAGGAAAATTCAATGGAATGGTCCTGAAGATGTAAAGTATCTTTGGTAAAATAAAAAGTTTGAGAAGAATAATCCTACCCATCCATGAGACCTCGTGTTTTGCCAAATTACTCATTTCAGTTTGTGTATCCTTTGTTATATTTTGAAGATTAATCTCAATAGTTTTATGGACATCTCTAAATATAGAGATTCCAATATATTTAATACTTACTTTTTCCCACTCAAATTTGGATAGTTGTTTTATCTTATGTGCTGTATCATCCATCAAAAAAAAATCCAAGATTTTAGACTTAGGCTCGTTAATTTTATAAAAAGAGATTAAAGAGAACTCCTCAAAGATTTTTAATACCTCTTTGATTGACTGCAACGGACTAGAGAAGCTCAGAATTATATCGTCTGCAAATAGACCTATTTTATGCTGGCCACTACCGATCCGGACTCCTTTTATTGCTTTGTTAGATCTTATCAACTCCGCCAAGGGTTCCATTACCAATGCGAAAAGCAGGGGGGAAAGTGGACACCCCTGCCTAGTCCCATTGGTGATTAAAACTTGTTTAGATAGTTGATTATTTACGAACACCCCGGCAGAAGAACAGGCATACAGAGCCATAATTATCTTAGATATTTTTTCACTAAATCCGAATTTATGCATAGTGGCCAACAAATACTCCCAACCGACCCTATCGAACGCCTTTTCGGCGTCAAGTGCTAATAATATAGCAGGCATTTTATTAGTTTTGATAGAGTCGATTAGGTTGAAGATCCTCCTTGTACCATCGCATGTTTGACGACCCTCGATAAAACCCAATTGGTCCTTATGAATGATACTAGGAAGAACCTTCTTCAATTTATTTGCTATGATCTTAGCATAAATCTTTGCATCTGAGTTTATTAAAGATATAGGTCTGTAATTTTTGAACGAATCTAGTTCCCCTTGGGTTTAGGAATTAAGATTATTGTTGCTTGAAGCGTTTCAGAGAGAAATTCCCCTAGTATAGATGCTTTATTAAAGATTCGGGTTAGATACGGAGCCAAAATGGTTGAAAATGATTGGTAATACTCATTCGAGAAGCCATCTGGTCCTGGGGCTTTTTTTACTTTTAATTTATTGATAGTTTCTACCACTTCATTGATAGTAAAAGGAGCTTCGAGAGTTTGAATCTGCTGGGTAGAAATCTTTGGGAGATTAATTTGTGATAGAAATTTGTTAATAATTTGTATGTCTGGTTTTGGGGTGTTATTGTCATTTTTGAGATTATATAAAGAGGTATAAAAATGCGCAAACACGTTGGCAATATCTTTTGGATGTTCCAAAATAGATCCCTCATGTTTGATATTGTTAATTCTTTGTTTTATTCTAGCCGATTTAAATTTTTGAGCCATAATTTTTGAAGGTTTGTTATATGATAAATAATAATTAGACCTCATTATTTTAGCAAATATATCATATTCGTTAAACAAAACCTTCCTTAACTCGAGCCTTAATTTTAAAATTTCTGAATGAATATTATCTGATGGGGTGGTTTAATTTTGTTGTATTTCTTCTTTTTCTTTGAGGTCTGATTGTAATTTGCTAATTATTTCCTTATTTATTTTTTTCTTTTTATAGGCCAAGTATGTCATAGTCCCCCTAAGTACTGCTTTGTGAGAATTCCATAGGGTAAATGGACTGATATCTTCAGTATCGTTGTCCTGAAAATAGTTCTGAATAGAATTTTCAATTTCCCTTTTAAATGTGGGATTGAATAAGAAGAGTGAGTTACACTTCCAAACAAAATTTGGATCAGAAGATCTTCCCAAAGAGATCTGGCATATAATTGGTGAGTGATCCGAAAATGATCTAGGAGTAATTTCGACTTTTTCAAATATTGAAATTGTCATAGAATCAGTTAGAATTAAATCAATCCTAGAAAAGGATTTGTGCGTTTCAGAATAATGGGTAAATTCCCGTGATGATGTGTTTAAACATCTGAATACGTCCAAATATTCATGGTTGTATAACCAGCTTTTTAATACCGGAAATGCTGATCTAGTGGGTGATGTTGAGTCCATTAAGCTGCCCGGGACAATGTTAAAATCGCCGATCAATATGATTGAACCCTTTTTTACTTCCTGAACTTTTTTGTCCAAACTGTTGAAAAAAACGCATTTGACTGTTGTTAGGTGCGTAGATGTTAACAATGGTCGTCAATCAAACAAACTAAAATAAGATATCTTCTCGAGCTGTATAGAGCACTGACTCACGAATCCCCGACATTGCTTGCTGTCACCGGCAAACTTGTCAGGAAGCGGGAGGTGGGATAATGTAGGGACAGAGGTAGCAGAGGACAAACTGGCTGCAGCCACGCTAGCAGCCTGAACAGCGACTGCGGTAATATCCACAGCTGAGGTTGTGCGCTCAAGAGCCGCCAACCTTCCCTCAGCTGCTGGATATACTGCCTTAGACGCTGGTCATCTGCCATTTTACTAGCCAGACCCTGGCGCTAATATGTTAGGGTCTGCGGAACGCACCTAATAGATATAATAGAGAGGTGCGTTCGCAGCCCGGGGTCCACCGTGCAGGCGAAGCCCGCTGCTAATAAGATGGCGAAAGTAGCGAACTCTGTTATCCCGCAGAGTCACAAAAATAAACGCCGTAGCGCGTTGTGGCAGTAAGTGCGAACTCTGTTAATCCAGAGCCGCTAACGGGATGCCACAGCGCTATATGGCGATAGGTGCGAACTCACTTAACTTCAGTGAGCCGCAAAGTAAAACGCTAGGGCGCTGTCTAGCGTCAAAAGCGAACCCTGTTACATCACAGAGCCGCTGAGAAAAAGTACCGTGTCCTGTCAGGCTCTCAGGTACACGGATAATTGCTAAGCGAGCATAATACGTGGTCATGCGCTAATGTCCTCGCGGGAGTCACCCGCAATCTATGGCGTCTGAACGCCAGACCCTGAATACGGCAATCAAACTCCTCACCGGTTATGCCGGTAATCTAGGGCATCTAGGACACCGACCCTGACCAGCTAGCACACCAAACTCCTCACCGATTAAGTCGGTATTCTAGTGGCTTATTTCAGCCGGGTCCCTAACCACACACACGCATGACCACACTGGCGCATAGCATACAATGGTTGATATTAGCGCATGGCGGCCCAGCCATGCTACCCTTTTATAGCAACAGCTACAGGACCTTCCAGGAACAAGGACCAATGAGAAACCTGTTCCAGAAGACTCGTAGTAACAGGGCCTTCCTGGCGGGCCAATAGGAGCTGCTGCAGTACCTGAGCATGTGACCCCTGATCTCCAATGAGAGATCTCACTCTGGGCATGCTCAGAAGGGAAAATGCAGTACTTTGTCCCAAAGACGTCTGCTCCAGCATTGACTATAATAGCAGATCCAGGAAAGGCAGCAACAAGTCACTGCCCAGTAGTGGAGTGGGCAAGACGCCTGGACCGACGCCTCTGCTGAGCAGGCTCCACTGCGGCCGGAGATGAATGGGAGACCGCAGCGGGACGGGTTCGAGACTCACCTTGTGCAGCAGCGGGAAATCAAACCCTAACATTACCCCCCTCCTAGGGCCCCCCTTCTCTGGGCCTCGCTGCGCTCAAAGGCAGCGATGAGCTCCGGAGCGTGAACATGCTCGGCAGACTCCCAGGATCTATCCTCAGGCCCATAACCCCTCCAATCCACCAAATAAAATTTTTTGCCTCGTACCACCTTGCACCCAACAATGGCGTTCACCTCATGATCGTCAGTAGATGAACCCGACGTCCCAGCAGATGACTCGGAAAACTGGGAAATGGCCATGGGTTTCAAGAGGGACACGTGAAAGGTGTCAGTGATACCAAGGCGAGGCAGAAGGGCTAGGCGGTAAACTACCGGGTTCACCTGCTCAAGAACTTTAAAGGGGCCCAAAAAGCGAGGTGCCAACTTGGTGGACTCTACCCGTAGCCTGATGTTTCGGGCAGAAAGCCACACTAGGTCACCCGGAGCAAACGTAGGAGCGGGGCGCCGATGGGCATCGGCCGAAGACCTCATCCTCTCTTTGGAGGCCTGAATGGCATCCTGAGTGCGGTCCCAAATGTCCCGTGCCTCCACAGCCCAGTCTGCCACCCTGGAATCGGCGGAAGACACGGGCATAGGCACTGGTACCCGCGGATGCTGACCGTAGTTCAGGAGGAATGGGGTCTGTCCGGTGGAGTCAGCCACAGCATTATTTAGAGCAAACTCAGCCCACGGTAGCAAGAATGCCCAGTCATCCTGCCTGGCAGAGACAAAATGTCGCAAGTATGTGACCAAGGTCTGGTTGGCCCTCTCTACCAACCCATTCGTCTCGGGATGGTATGCAGAGGAGAGATTCAACTCAATGCTGAGTAAACGACACAGCTCTCTCCAGAACCGAGACGCAAACTGGGGACCTCGATCACTAACAATTTTGTCTGGCATACCGTGTAGGCGGAAAATATGCCTAATGAACAATGCTGCCAAGGCCCGTGCAGACGGTAACCGTGGTAACGGCACCAAGTGCACCATTTTGGAGAAGTGGTCGGTTATCACCCAGATGATGGTGCAGCCCCGAGACTTGGGTAAGCCAACCACAAAATCCATCCCGACCATCTCCCAGGGCCTGTTTGCCACCGGTAAATGAAAGAGTAACCCAGCTGGCCGTTGTCGAGGGGACTTATTCTTGGCGCAGGAGACGCATGCCTGAACGTATTCCCTGACGTCACGGACCATATGTGGCCACCAGTATGTCCTCGCCAGCAACTCAGATGTCCTCTTTGCCCCAAAATGTCCACCCACCCTGGACGAGTGTGCCCAAGAGAGAACCTCCGGTCGCAAATTGATGGGCACAAAAGTCTTGCCCGGAGGCACAGACTCAAGCGAAACCGGGGCCACAGTTCTTAGGCTCTCTGTGGGGACAATCAGCCGAGGCTCCTCCTCCACCTCCTCAGAGGACACCACGGAGCGAGACAGAGCATCAGCACGAATGTTCTTCTCCCTGAGAGAAAATGGAGGGTGAAATGGAATCGGGAGAAGAACAGGGACCATCTGGCCTGACGGGAATTTAGCCACTGGGCGGTCTGTAAATAGACCAAATTTTTGTGGTCAGTGAACACTTGGAAGGGAAAGCGAGCCCCCTCCAGGAGATGTCTCCACTCAGAAAAGGCCAACTTCATGGCTAGCAACTCCCTATCCCCAATGGAATAATTCCTCTCCGCAGGTGTGAAGGTCTTGGAGAAGAAGAAGCAAGGATGTTTACGACCTTGAGCATCCTTTTGAAAAAGGACTGCTCCAGCACCAACGGACGAGGCATCTACCTCCAATATAAAAGGCTTATCAACCTCGGGACGATGTAGGATAGGAGCGCTAGCAAAATGGGACTTGATTGAAGTAAAGGCCTTGGAGACCTCCTCTGACCACAATTTGGGATTGGCTCCTTTCTTGGTGAGGGCTACCAAGGGAGCAACCAAAGTAGAGAAGTGGGGAATGAATTGGCGATAGTAATTAATGAACCCCATAAAGCGCTGCACCGCTTTAAGAGAGTGGGGTTCTTGCCAATCCATTACAGCCTGTAGTTTGGCAGGATCCATAGCCAATCCCTGAGTGGAGATGATATAGCCCAGGAATGGCAAAGACTCCTGCTCAAACACACACTTCTCCAACTTCGCATATAAGGAATTTGCCCGCAAGAGGTCGAAGACCCTGCAAACATCTCTCCGGTGGGTGTCCATATCTGGAGAAAAGATGAGAATGTCATCCAGATAGACTACCACAGAGGTGGCAAGCATGTCCCGGAAGATGTCATTTACGAAATCTTGGAAGACGGCTGGAGCATTACAGAGCCCGAAGGGCATCACAAGATATTCGTAATGTCCATCTCTGGTATTGAACGCCGTCTTCCATTCGTCCCCCTCACGGATGCGGATCAGGTTATAGGCACCACGAAGATCCAGCTTAGTAAATACCCTTGCTCCCCGGAGCCTATCAAAGAGCTCAGATATTAGGGGCAAAGGATATTTGTTCTTAACGGTAATGACGTTAAGACCCCTATAGTCTATACACGGTCGTAATTCTCCATTCTTCTTCTGCACAAAGAAAAATCCTGCCCCTGCTGGTGACACTGACTTCCTAATAAACCCTCTGGCCAGATTTTCCTGGATGTATTGTGACATGGCCTCCGTCTCAGGAAGAGAGAGAGGATACACTCTTCCCCGAGGGGGCTCCATTCCAGGCAAGAGGTCTATAGGACAGTCATAAGGGCGATGAGGCGGCAGAGTCTCCGCTGCCTTTTTGGAGAATACGTCTGCGTATGACCGATAAACCTTGGGAAGGGAATCAAGATCTATGGGTATCTCCGTTGTGGAAACCTGAACGTCCTCTCTGAGACATTTGTCTCTGCAATGATCACCCCAACCCAGTATTCTCCCAGAGGACCACTCAATATGGGGAGAGTGGTGGCGAAGCCAGGGTAATCCCAACAAAACCTCATCTATTCCCTCAGGAAGGACAAAAAGGGATATATTCTCCTGATGTGAAGGAGACATAGACAGAGGTAGAGTGACAGTCTGGTGGGTGATTTGTGAGGGCAGGATTGCTCCATTCAACACTCTCACCGATATTGGCTCGGCGAGCGTCACCAGCGGTATGGAATGGCGAGAGGCAAAGGAGGAGGACATAAAATTCCCCTCTGCCCCAGAGTCCACACAAAGCTTGGCGGGAAGGGTGGATGAACCTAGAGAGATTAACCCTTTAAGGAGCATCTTCGGAACAAAATCCCTCGCGTCTAATGACCCTGCACCCATGGTCACGGAACATGACCGTTTACTTATTCGCTGGGGACATCGGTTGGCATAATGTCCTGACTGCTGACACACTCTACAGACCACGGATACTCGAGTGGTCCGAGACTTAGATCCCACTCGAGTATTCTCCACGGTCTCTGGGGAGTCAGACGCCCGAACGGGAAATTCCAGAGGTTTGGCAAAGGTGGGTGCCAGCCGAAACCTCTGCCTACACTGGGTCCGCTCTAACCTCCGCTCGTGAAAACGGAGGTCGATGCGGGTAGATATAGAAATGAGTTTCTCCAGTGTGGCAGGAATCTCCCTGGTAGCCAAAGCGTCCTTTACATGGTCTGCCAGTCCTCTCCAGTACACTGGAATAAGAACTTTATCTGGCCACTCTAATTCAGAGGCCAAAGTCCGAAATTGGACTGAGAACTGGCTGACCATGGACAAGCCCTGTGACATTGTCAGCAGTTGGAGTGCCGTATCGTGCGTGACCTGAGGTCCTAAAAAGACCTTTTTCAGAGCCTCCAAAAACCGAGGAGCACTCCGCACCACACGATCGTCACGCTCCCACAGCGGTGTTGCCCACTCCAACGCTCTGCCCGAGAGTAGAGACAGTACAAAACCCACTTGTGCCCGATCCGTGGGGAAACGTGCAGCCAGAAGCTCGAGCTGTATAGAGCACTGACTCACGAATCCCCGACATTGCTTGCTGTCACCGGCAAACTTGTCAGGAAGCGGGAGGTGGGATAATGTAGGGACAGAGGTAGCAGAGGACAAACTGGCTGCAGCCACGCTAGCAGCCTGAACAGCGACTGCGGTAATATCCACAGCTGAGGTTGTGCGCTCAAGAGCCGCCAACCTTCCCTCCAGCTGCTGGATATACTGCCTTAGACGCTGGTCATCCGCCATTTTACTAGCCAGACCCTGGCGCTAATATTATGTTAGGGTCTGCGGAACGCACCTAATAGATATAATAGAGAGGTGCGTTCGCAGCCCGGGGTCCACCGTGCAGGCGAAGCCCGCTGCTAATAAGATGGCGAAAGTAGCGAACTCTGTTATCCCGCAGAGTCGCAAAAATAAACGCCGTAGCGCGTTGTGGCAGTAAGTGCGAACTCTGTTAATCCCAGAGCCGCTAACGGGATGCCACAGCGCTATATGGCGATAGGTGCGAACTCACTTAACTTCAGTGAGCCGCAAAGTAAAACGCTAGGGCGCTGTCTAGCGTCAAAAGCGAACCCTGTTACGTCACAGAGCCGCTGAGAAAAAGTACCGTGTCCTGTCAGGCTCTCAGGTACACGGATAATTGCTAAGCGAGCATAATACGTGGTCATGCGCTAATGTCCTCGCGGGAGTCACCCGCTATCTATGGCGTCTGAACGCCAGACCCTGAATACGGCAATCAAACTCCTCACCGGTTATGCCGGTAATCTAGGGCATCTAGGACACCGACCCTGACCAGCTAGCACACCAAACTCCTCACCGATTAAGTCGGTATTCTAGTGGCTTATTTCAGCCAGGTCCCTAACCACACACACGCATGACCACACTGGCGCATAGCATACAATGGTTGATATTAGCGCATGGCGGCCCAGCCATGCTACCCTTTTATAGCAACAGCTACAGGACCTTCCAGGAACAAGGACCAATGAGAAACCTGTTCCAGAAGACTCGTAGTAACAGGGCCTTCCTGGCGGGCCAATAGGAGCTGCTGCAGTACCTGAGCATGTGACCCCTGATCTCCAATGAGAGATCTCACTCTGGGCATGCTCAGAAGGGAAAATGCAGTACTTTGTCCCAAAGACGTCTGCTCCAGCATTGACTATAATAGCAGATCCAGGAAAGGCAGCAACAAGTCACTGCCCAGTAGTGGAGTGGGCAAGACGCCTGGACTGACGCCTCTGCTGAGCAGGTTCCACTGCGGCCGGAGATGAATGGGAGACCGCAGCGGGACGGGTTCAAGACTCCCCTTGTGCAGCAGCGGGAAATCGAACCCTAACATCTTCTTTGTGTATTTGAGTATTCATTAATTAACTCAAATGTGACCGTGTTCTTAATCAAAGTGATAACTCCTGCCTTCTTTTTTTCGTTTAAGGATTTAAAACAAGTTGGTAAATTCTTGTTATCCATTCTGGGATGCCCTTCTTTGGCTAATTTACTACGTAAATACCGCACTTCTTTTTGAGTATTGGTTTGTTGCGATTGTAATGAGGTTGATTTTTCCTCCAATACTTCCAGGTTTTTTTTCGTTTTTATCTAATCTGAGATTGATTAAGTCGATATTTGTTTGTAGAAGGTTAGTTTGAGTATCCATTTTTGACTCTAAATTTTTATTTAGTACTGATATTAAATCCTTAATATATAGCTCAGATGCCCCTTTTTCTGTCGCCTGTATATTATCTATTTTTAACTGAGAAGGTTTATCTTCCTCTAATCTAGGTTTACTTTTATTTGGGCTTTGTGAAGGGGATTCACCCCCCTCCCCAAAGTCTGCTCTTGTGTTGACATTCCCTTTCTTTTAGCTTTGTTCTCGGCATTAATGGATGTAGAGGTATCCATCTCCCCTTGTTCCTTAGTTATATTATCTAATTCTTTTAACATAAGGGATGTCGTGTCCCCCTTTTGACCAATTGAAAAGGTTTTAGTCTGTGAAGTACCTGGGGGGCTGATACAATGAACCTCGTCGCGGTCCGTAACAACAGATTTTTTATCTGTCCTCCCTTCTTTTGAGACAGATCTATCTCTTTGCTGTTTAGGTTTGTTTTTTTGGCTCATCCTAGATCCTTTAAAATTATCAAAGGTGGTAATAATAATAAGAACCTATATCTAGTAATCCAGATTTAAAATCGAATCTAGTTACGCTCCAATTCACCTTATTAAGATAGATCTTCTTATAAGTAAAATGTGATAAACCACGTTAACCACAAAATTATTTCAACAAAGCTTACAAATCACATCAATTATAGAGAAAGGCAAACTACTCCCGGAGTAGATAGGAAATTATTAATCAAAAACGGTGTTAAATAGCAGAACCCGAAAGATCAGAACCACTTAATAAATCAATATGCTAGGATCCCTGCAAGGATTCAAGTAATACAATTGCAATTATGATTCGAGATCCGATATCCGAAAACGAGGTATTAAAACCTGGTTAGTCCAAAACGATTCAGATACGGGACACGTATCTCACTTGTAGTGCCACCAGTACTTCACTTTATTCTTCCGTATCTCCTCGATTCCTCGGATGCCAGGTTTTCCTGAGTTCCAAAGGGTCTTCTAATCCAGTAGTGCTGATCCCAAAAAGTTCAATCACTTCTCCTATGCAGCGTAATCCAGGGATCACAAAAAACTTACTGTCAATCAAATATTCGTTAGCTCAAGACCTCGGATGCCAGAATCTCCTCAGTCCAGAAGGGTCTTTAAATCCAGTAATGCTGATCCAAGAGGGTTCAATTAGTTCTCCTATACACCAAAAGCCAGGGATCGCTCATAGCTTGCTGTCAATCAAATGTTCATTAGCTGCAGGAATGTCACACAGCTAATAACTGTATGACAACCTTCCTCCAGTTATTTAGATGTCACAGTATGCAGAAAAAACTTGATCCTGGGAACCAGCAATGCAATATCTTAAGTGCTGTAATCTGTAGCGCTACAGAACCGCCGACACACTCCTCTCTGCAGCGCTGCTAATATCTTCACTCTTCTCCTATGTGCCACCTCCAATTAACTATAATCAAGGTCCCACGGGTCCAGAGGATACTTTATACCCCTTCTTGCTTATCCAAATGTAGCCGTTTTGTCTCCAAAGCACTGCAAGTGAGGAGGCTCCACCTGTCCCTCAAAACCTCTCCCTGCTTGCTTCTTCGCAAAGAAATCACCACCAAAACTTCACTGCTTAATGTCCCTTCTCAGAGACAAATGTCACATAAAAACAAAGGGATTATCAGTGCAGGGGAGCGATATTTTCAACACAGGAATCAAACTGACAGAAGCCTCCAATAAAGAACGATAGTAAAATCATTAAAGCAGATGCTTAATTACCTCCAAAAATCAAAGGAAGCTTCATCCTTTTCAGAGAGAATCCCAAAAGCAGATGATTTATAATCCAGGTAGATTAAGGATCCATCTGAGCTCTATTAATCCAGGAAAACTTCACTCTCTGTAGCTGCCAAGCCTGGTAACCAAGGATGCTTTAGTTGTTAAGTGCAGGAGACTCTGCTGCCAATCAAGTGCAGTAAGCGATGTTCTATACTGCTGAGTCTTTTCCTCTGGAACGCAGCACTAATCACCAGGAGCAATTAGCTACACTCACCCCCAGATCCAGGAAGGCTCTTAAAGCTTGGTGAAGCTGCTGTTCAACAGGGTAGATGTGCTGGGGTGCAGCAGCCTGTTACTGAACTATAGCTCCGTGAACAAGCTGCTCCAAGGGCTTCAACTCTCCTGGAGGCCGCGCTTCAGGATCTTCCAAAAAAAAAGACCTGGGTCCAAAAAAATAAAGATATTTGTAATCCAAAGATATCCAAATGTCTTCATAAAAGTTTTTAAATCCTCATGGGTCTTCAAAGTTGTTTTCTTTAGTCGCTTTAGTACGATTTTCTCAGGAGCTCAGCGCTGGACGTCTACTCCATCCAGCAGCAAGCCACGCCCCCGGGTTTCCGCTTCCTGAATTGGTCTGTTTGCTGTTAGCTTCCTCCTTATCCTCATCATCCACAACCAGTAGAACACCAGGCCGAAGGGATTGCGTGATGCAAAAGTAACTCAATTTTTGGCAAGGGTATTATATAATATTTCTATTTATATCAAACGAGTACGGGAGTGCAAAATGAATATGGTGAAGTGGTTTTTACGGGGCCCATCCAGTATATGGGTTCCAAGGCGTAATGGGGTGCATATGACTTTGCAGCATGTCAGACTTTGCAGTCAATGTGTTAAACTAAGAGTACAGGAGTACAAAATAAATATATGGTGAAGTGGATTTTCATGGGCCCATCCAGTATGTGGGTTCCAAGGCGTAATGGGGTGCAAATGACTTTGCATATGAATTTGCAGCATGGCAGACATTACTGTCAATGTGATAAACTAAGAGTACTGGAGTACAAAATGAATATGGTGAAGTGGTTTTTACGGGGCCCATTCAGTATTTGGGTTCCAAGGCGTTATGAGGTGCATATGGCTATGCAGCAGGGCAAACATTGCTGTCACTGTTTAAACAAAACAGTACAGGAGTACAAAATGAATATGGTGAAGTTGTTTTTCCAGGACCCATCCAGTATGTGGGTTCAAAAGCTTATTGGGGTGCATATGAATTGGTTAACAGGGGCCACAGTTCTTAGGCTCTTTGTGGGGATAATCAGCCGAGGCTCCTCCTCCACCTCCTCAGAGGACACCACGGAGCGAGACAGAGCATCAGCATGAATGTTCTTCTCCCCTGAGAGAAAATGGAGGGGGAAATGGAATCGGGAGAAGAGCAGGGACCATCTGGCCTGACGGGAATTTAGCCGCTGGGCGGTCTGTAAATAGACCAAATTTTTGTGGTCAGTGAACACTTGGAAGGGAAAGCGAGCCCCCTCTAGGAGATGTCTCCACTCGGAAAAGGCCAACTTCATTGCTAGCAACTCCCTATCCCCAATGGAATAATTCCTTTCCGCTGGTGTGAAGGTCTTGGAGAAGAAGAAGCACGGATGTTTACGACCTTGAGCATCCTTTTGAAAAGGACTGCTCCAGCACCAACGGACGAGGCATCTACCTCCAATATAAAAGGCTTATCAACCTCGGGACGATGTAGGATAGGAGCGCTAGCAAAATGGGACTTGATTGAAGTAAAGGCCTTGGAGATCTCCTCTGACTACAATTTGGGATTGGCTCCTTTCTTGGTGAGGGCTACCAAGGGAGCAATCAAAGTAGAGAAGTGGGGAATGAATTGGCGATAGTAATTAATGAACCCCATAAAGCGCTGCACCGCTTTAAGAGAGTGGGGTTCTTGCCAATCCATTACAACCTGTAGTTTGGCAGGATCCATAGCCAGTCCCTGAGTGGAGATGATATAGCCCAGGAATGGCAAAGACTCCTGCTCAAACACACACTTCTCCATCTTCGCATATAAGGAATTTGCCCGCAAGAGGTCGAAGACCCTGCAAACATCTCTCCGGTGGGTGTCCATATCTGGAGAAAAGATGAGAATGTCATCCAGATAGACTACCACAGAGGTGGCAAGCATGTCCCGGAAGATGTCATTTATGAAATCTTGGAAGACGGCTGGAGCATTACAGAGCTGTTATGAATGTGCTAGAGATGGTTTCTGAGCAGAGGCTCCCTCTGGTGGTTACAGACAGTACTGAACCTTTCAGCGAAGAATGGCAATTTGTGTTCACTGACTGGTCTGATATAAGGGAGGTTCCCTCTCATGATGGTTGCCGGTGATCAATTGTTCTTGTCTCAATTGTGGTTCCTGGTTCATTTGGAAGTTTGCTGGAGTCTTGCCTGCATCTCCTGCTTTCAGATAAGATATTTTTTGCTTTTCTTTTTGTGCTTGATTTTTGCATTGTTTTCTGCACTTTTGTGGAGGTCAGCCAGGTCCCCTCCTGGGGCCTGAGCTCCTCACAGTTTATCTGCAGCCACTGTTATTTGCTCATTTGCTTTTTCCTGTTTTTTCAGCTGCTGCAGCTTGGTTTTGTTCACACTGAGATCTGATTTAGCGAGTGGCGAGATCGTGTGATCTCAGTATTTTTGTAATCAGAATTGTTGGATTTTTGTAGGGTTTTCTGGGTTGCAGAAAGTGATCTCTCCTTTCCTGTCCTGTTTTGTCAGCTTGTGGCCCCAGCGTTTGCTCAGTCTATTTTCTGCCTATGTTTGTGTTTTCATCTTGTCTAACCGCCATTATATGTTTGGGGGCTTCCTATTTTCTTTGGGGATCTGCTCCGGGGCAGATAGCTTTCATCTTTCTGCCTTTAGGTGTAGTTATCTCTCAGGCTGTGACGAGGCGTCTAGGATCAACGTAGGAACGCACCACGGCTACCTCTAGTTGTGTCGTTAGTTTAGGAATCTGCAACCCATTAGTTACCAACATCTCAGGTGTTCGGCTGCCCTGCTGTTGTTCCTGTCCTCCTCAGCTACCGAAACACAACAGTATCACCGGCCATAACTGAAAATTATATGGTACTCACAGAAGGGAAAATTAGTGTGGAAAGAAAAAAGTTGTCAGATTTGTCAGAGATTTTTATATTTTTTTTTTCTGTCGCATTTTTTTCCTCTTTTTCTCTGGGTGCTGAGGAGGATTTTTTTTTCTTTCAATGGAGTTTGCACAGTTGTCTGGCCGTGTGGATCAGCTTGCCACTGAGGTTCGGAGTATTGCTACCTATCTTGCTAGGTTGCCGGTTGTGGAACCTAGGATTCCCATGCCAGATTTGTTTTTGGGGGATCGGGCTAAATTTCTGAATTTCAAAAATAACTGTAAGTTGTTTTTTGCCTTAAAGCCTAAGTCCTCAGGTAACGCAGCACAGCAGGTTCAAATTGTCATCTCTCTCCTGCGCGGCGATCCTCAGGATTGGGCTTTTTCCCTGACACCTGGGGATCCTGTTTTCAATGATATTGATGCATTTTTTCTGGCTATGGGGTTATTGTACGATGAACCTAATGTCACTGATCAAGCTGAAAAAACCTTGTTGGCATTAAATCAGGGTCTTGAAGACGCTGAGTTGTACTGTCAGAAATTCCAAAAGTGGGCAGTCCTGACCAAATGGAATGATGATGCTTTGGCAGCCCTTTTTCGGAAGGGGCTGTCAGAGAATGTAAAGGATGTTATGGTGGGATTCCCTGCTCCCTCTGGTCTCATTGATTCTATGTCATTGGCTATTCAAATTGACAGACGTTTGCGTGAGCGCAGAGATATGCGTGAGATAGTGTTGCTTTGTGAAACCAGCTTCTGAGCCCATGCAGTGTGATAGAGTGACTTCTGGGGCACAGCGTCATGAGTTTCGAAAGCGCAATGGGTTATGTTTCTACTGTGGTGATGCCTCATGCTATTTCAGTCTGCCCTAAGCGGGGAAGACGTTTTGCGCGCTCAGTTGTCTTGGGTAGTGTTCAGTCTGAATTTCTGTTGACTGTTACCCTGATTTGCTCCATGTCCACATATTTGGCTCAGGCTTTTGTTGATTCAGGAGCAGCTATTAACCTGTTGGATTTTGACTTTGCCAAACGTTGTGGCTTTCCCATGATACCACTGCGGAAGTCTATTCCCCTACTGGGCATTGATTCTACCCTTTGTCGGAGAATAAACCCCAGTTTTCTACTCAGGTGATAATGAGGGTTGAACCAGATCATCAGGAGAGTTGCAAATTTCTGGTGCTGTATAATCTGCATGACATTATTGTACTAGGTTTCCCTTGGTTACAGTCTCATAATCCTGTTTTGGATTGGAAATCTGTGTCTGTGACCTGTTGGGGCTGCCAATGTGTTAATGCCGACACTCCTGTTTTTTCTGCCTCTCCCAAGTCTCAGGATGTTCCTGACTTTTTGACTGATTTTTCGGATGTATTTAGTGAAAGTAAATCTGCATCTTTGCCCCCTCACAGGAGCTACGATTGCGCTATTGAATTAGTGCCTGGTGGTAAATTTCCTAAAGGTCGCCTTTTTAACTTGTCTGTACCTGAACACGATGCTATGCGATCTTACATCAAGGAGTCATTGGAGAAGGGTCATATCAGACCATCCTCTTCACCCTTGGGTGCCGGTTTTTTCTTTGTGGCCAAAAAGGATGGTTCATTGAGGCCGTGTATTGATTATCGTCTCTTGAATAAGATCACTGTGAAGTATCAATATCCGTTACCCTTGATTACTGACCTGTTTTCCAGGGTGAAAAGTGCTAGTTGGTTTACCAAGCTTGACCTCAGGGGGGCGTATAACCTTATTCGCATTAAGCACGGGGATGAATGGATGACGGCGTTTAATACCCCAGAGGGGCATTTTGAGTACCTAGTGATGCCCTTTGGGCTCACTAATGCTCCTTCCGTCTTCCAATCCTTCATGAATGATATTTTCAGGGATTTTGTAGATAAATTTATGATTGTTTATTTGGATGATATCTTGATTTTTTTCCAATGACTGGGACTCTCGTGTGAAACATGTTCGGACTGTGTTCCAGATTTTGAGAGAGAATGCTCTGTATGTGAAGGGATCAAAGTGTCTTTTTGGCGTACAGAAGGTCTCATTTCTGGGATTCATTTTGTCTCCGTCTGTTATTGAAATGGACCCGGTCAAGGTTCAGGCCATCTGTGATTGGGTCCAACCTACTTCATTAAAGGCTCTTCAGAGATTTTTGGGTTTTGCCAATTTTTATCGTAAATTTATTGGTAATTTCTCCGGTATTGTTAAACCATTGACTGATTTGACCAAAAAGGGTTATGATGTGGTGAATTGGCCTCCTGAGGCAGTCTCTGTGTTTCAGGAACTGATGCAGAGATTCACTGCTGCTCCTGTTCTACGGCAGCCTGATGTTTCTCTACGGTTTCAGGTGGAGGTTGATGCCTCTGAAATTGGGGCAGGTGCCGTTTTGTCCCAAAGAGATCCAGAGACCTCTAAGAGTAACCCTTGTGCCTTTTTCTCTCGAAAAATTTTCTCCAACTGAACGTAATTATGACGTGGGTAATCGGGAGTTATTGGCCATGAAGTGGGCCTTTGAAGAGTGGAGACATTGACTGGAAGGAGCTAAACATCAGGTGGTGGTCCTCACGGACCATAAGAATCTGATTTATCTCGAATCAGCCAAGCGACTTAATCCTAGACAGGCCAGGTGGGCCTTGTTTTTCACACGTTTTAATTTTGTGGTTTCTTTTCTTCCTGGCACTTAGAATGTTAAGGCGGATGCCCTCTCGAGGAGTTTCTTTGTGGACTCTCCTGAGTTATCTGATCCTACTGTTATTTTGAAAGAGGGTGTGGTTCTTTCCGCCATCTCGCCCAATTTGAGACTGGCTCTGGAAGGGTGTCAGGAGGATAAACCTGAGCGCTGCCCTATTGGGAATTTGTTTGTCCCAGACCAGTGGAAGAAGAGTGTGATGTCTGAGATTCATTGTTCCGCGTTGGCTGGTCATCCTGGGATTTTTGGTACCAGAGACTTGGTGAGTCGGTCCTTTTGGTGGCCTACTTTGTCTCGTGACGTCAGGGAATTTGTGCAGTCCTGTGTGACTTGCTCTCGTTCCAAGCCTTGCTCTCGCTCTAGTGGTTTGTTAATGCCATTACCTGTGCCCAAGAGGCCATGGACCCATATCGCTATGGATTTTATTTCCGACCTCCCTGTTTCTCAGAGAGTGACTGTTATCTGGGTAATCTGTGATAGGTTTTCCAAGATGATACATCTTGTGCCATTACCTAAGTTACCTTCCTCCTCCGAATTGGTGTCTTTGTTCCTTCAGCACGTGATTCGGTTACATGGCATTCCGGAGAACATTGTGTCTGACAGAGGAGTCCAGTTTATTTCCAGAATTTGGAGGACATTTTGTTCTAAACTTGGTGTTCAATTATCTTTCTCTCCTGCTTTTCATCCTCAGACCAATGGACAAACCGAGAGAACAAACCAGACCTTGGAGACTTATTTGAGATGTTTTGTGTCTGCTGATCAAGATGACTGGGTTTCTTTTTTGCCTTTGGCTTAGTTTGCTCTTAATAATAGGGCTAGCTCTGCCACCTTGATGTCTCCATTTTTCTGCAATTTTGGGTTTCACCCTCGATTTTCTTCGGGACAGGCGGAGGCTTCTGTCTGTCCGGGTGTTGACTCTGTTGTGGAGCGAATGCAGCAGATTTGGGACCAGGTAGTGGAGAGGTTGTCTCTCTCTCAGGAGAAGGCCCAACGGTTTGCCAACCGGCATAGGACTGATGGTCCTCGGTTTAAAGTGGGGGACTTGGTTTGGTTGTCCTCAAGAAATATCCCTAAGAGGGTTGCATCTCCAAAGTTTAAGCCTAGGTTCATTGGACCTTATAAGATCATGGAGATTCTTAATCCTATTTCCTTCCGTTTGCTTCTTCCAGGGACACTTAAGATCCATAATGTGTTCCACAAGTCCTTATTGAAGAGGTTTGTCGAGTCAGTGGTTCCTATGGCTGTGCCTCCTGACCCTGTTTTGGTTGAGGGCAATCTGGAGTATGTGGTTGAGAAAATATTGGATTCTCGTTTTTCTAGACGGAAACTCCAGTATTTGGTTAAGTGGAGAGGTTATGGTCAGGAGGACAATTCTTGGGTGTTTGCTTCGGACATCCATGCTAGGAGACTGATCCGTGCCTATCACCGAGCTCATCCTGATCGACCTGGTTGCACAAGTGAGGGTTCGGTGACCCCTCCTCAAGGGGGGGTACTGTTATGAATGTGCTAGAGATGGTTTCTGAGCGAAGGCTCCCTCTGGTGGTTGCAGATAGTGCTGAACTTCTCAGCGAGGAATGGCAATCTGGGTTCACTGACTGGTCTGATATAAGGGAGGTTCCCTCCCATGATGGTTGCCGGTGATCAATTGTTATTGTCTCAATTGTGGTTCATTTGGAAGTTTGCTGAGTCTTGCCTGCATCTTCTGCTATCAGATAAGATATTTTCTGCTTATATTTTTGTGCTTGCTTTTTGCATTGTTCCCTGCACTTCTGTGGAGGTCAGCCAGGTCCCCTCCGGGGGCTTGTGCTCCTCTCAGTTTATCTGTAGCCTCTGTTATTTGTTCATTTTCTTTTTCCTGTTTTTTCAGTGGCTGCGACTTGGTTTTGTTCACACTGAGATCTGATTTAGTGGATGGCGAGATCATGTGATCTCAGTATTTTTGTAATCAGAATTGTTGGATTTTTGTAGGGTTTTCTGGGTTGCAGAAAGTAATCTCTCCTGTCCTATCCTATTTAGTCAACTTGTGGCCCCAGCGGTTGCTCATTGTATTTTATGTCTGTGTTCGTGCTTTCTTGTCTAACCGCCATTACATGTTTGAGGGCTTCCTATTTTCTTTGGGGATCTTCTCCGGGGCAGATAGCTTTCATCTTTCTGCCTTTAGGTGTAGTTATCTCTCAGGCTGTGACGAGGCATCTAGGATCAACGTAGGAACGCTCCTCGGCTACCTCTAGTTGTGTCGTTAGTTTAGTAATCTGCAACCCATTAGTTACCAACATCTCAGGTGTTCGGCTGCCCGGCTGTTGTTCCTGTCCTCCTCAGCTACCTAACATAACAGGGGGCGTGGTGGCTTCTCTCACTGCGGGACAGTGTCCCGACCAGGACAGCGGGTGGGAGGGTTAGAATCGGGACTGTCCCGCTCAATTCAGGATGGTTGGGAGGTATGGTTACGTGAAAGTGAGGGTCCTGGCTGGGTGAGTGGACTTGTGCTGTGCAGGCCACATGTAACTGATGATGCTGTTTTGCCAGTTGCCCAGTTCAATGAGGGAGACCACCAATCAAAAATAAATTTTTTACTGAACGGGATCTTGGTAGTTAATATATAAAGAGATAGTGAGTACACACTATTATGAACATTTCTTTAACAACTCAAAGCATTTTCCACACAGTTCCCTTCCTTGTTTTCTCTTTTGTATCTTCACCTTTCCTCTTTTCTCTCTACTGGTCCTCTTTGTCCATTGTTTCTCACTACTTCACCACAACCCAGCTCAACACTACAATCCTGCTTAGGAACAGTCATTCACTCGTCCCTCCTTTCTGCGTCTTCTTTCCCCTAAGCGTGCTAGTATGGCCGGGACTTTTCGCCTCTAAGGCTGGGGTCACACTTGCAAGAAACTCGCATGAGTATCACACCTCAATACCTGGCACTGCCGCCGGCACTCGGGTCCGGACAGTGCGGCTGCATGTATTTCTATGCAGCTGAAACCTCCGGTCCAGGTGCCGGCGATAGTGCCGGGTTTTGAGGTGTGATACTCGTGCGAGTTTCTCGCAAGTGTGACCCCAGCCTAATACTGACACTCTGGATCTACCACCCTGGATACTTTACTCATTTCACGTACTCAGTCCTGCTTAGGCCCGTCACCTATAAGAGTTATAAACTCTGGGCCTTGTGGCTAGGCGTCCTCTCCCAGGACCCATCTCCGGTAGACCACTCTGTCTTTTAGACACTTCTGCTTTGGATCTCAGTATCTCTTTTGACTTTCCTTTCATTCTCTTCTCTCTTAGGGACATTCAAAATGGACACTCATATTAGACCTTAGGTCCTCTTACTATACTCGTACACTCCAGGAGCTATCTGTCATTTTCCTTTTACTTAGTTCCTTGCAGTCTGGGTTAGTCCCAAACATTAATTCTCACTAATCCTACTGTCAAACTACACACATTATCAACATTACTAATACCTTTTATCGCACATCACAATTCACATTATACATCACAGTTCACATTACACTACATTTATATATATATTAGCAATAAACTTGTTTTTCAAGGAAGTAGGTGTGCAACATGTCCATCTCCTTACATCACCATAGGATGTCAGAGTTGCTATTAAAGAGTGAGGAGAAATATCACATGTACAGGCAGAGGACTAATGCTAAGCTCTTGCACCCTAATAGAACCTTTGTAACAGGTCTCCCATCTTCCATGTGTCATTTATAATGCTGGTGCCTTATGTGGCAGAGAAGCCTCATAACCTCCTGAGGCACTAATGCCCGGATGTAACTACTACCCCTGCAAGCGCTGTAGCAGAGATTCCTAACCTTTTTATACCTTATGAGCTACTATAACTGATGTCAGGAGCCAAATTGAAATAAAAAATGTGAACATATTAAACTTTTAGAAACACAAAATTCTGGGTATAAAATATAGCTACAATACTGTTAGGCTGTGTTCACGTGCAGCATTTTTGTCACATTTTTTTCTGCAGCCAAAACCTGCAGCTAAAAATGCTGCGTTCAAAACGTCCATTTTCAATGTTTTCACAACATTTTCATCACTTTTTTCTGCATCTTTTGTTTTGGGTGCAGATTACATCTGTTCTTTGTCTAAAGTGCATGTCTAATAAAATTTAGTATTGTTCACCAAAAACACTGTGAAAAACACCATTGTGATTTTTTTGCAGCGTATTTTCACTTTCTCATTACTTTCTATGGGTTAAATGCAGCAAAACACTGCAAAAATGATGCTGAAAGAATTGACATAGTGCAGACATAAAAAATTCTGCAATTCTCAAATTCATTAATACTTAAAATAAAAGTTTGCATGAGATTTCTGAAACCTCATAGCTTTTGCTGGTACTGTAAAAAGCAGCTTTTAATTTGCATTAAAAAAACAGCAAAAAATGCTGCATGTGAACATAGTCTTAATGTTATTGTCAGTGCTTATGGCCATACTTCAAGGCTACTGTGGAAAGCCACACAGCAGAGTTGACAAATCAAGCTTCGGTGACAGAGCACAGCTGCCTAATATTAGACTATTTATTATTGTGTAATGATAGTTGAACATTTGCCTAGAATAACAGTATGATCTAATATGTAACCTCATTTGGCTGCTTTTTTATTTTTGCCCATAAATTCAAATATTAACCTATTAGTAGGTTGCTCTTACTACCATAGTGGCAGATAATTTGAGAAGTGACGTACTGTATAAAATAATTATTTAACCACTCAAAAATCAGTTATACAAGGAAATGAATATCTTCTTTTCCCTTGTTCTAGAAATGGTTCAAAGAACGGTTATCTAAATGGAGAAGATCGGAGGGCTTACCTTCAGAGCTTGGCTCAGTCATGGACTAGAGGAGATTTTTTTTTTTCATACATTATATTTTTTTTTCTACCCCAATATATAATTATAAAATCAAGGCACTTATTGAAAGCAGATGTAACAAATATTACTTATCTAAATAATGTGTATATATACTAATGTAATATATTAATGTATACTCTAAAATATTGCTTGGTTTCTGATGAATAAATAAACTTCTATATCACACATATGGCAATAATACTTATTTTGTACTACGTACAGAGGGCCACCAGCATATTACACTAGGAGGTTTTATGACAGAACTTTCTAAATTTCTAGGCATTAATATGGATTTGGTTCCCTTTTCATAGGTAACAGCTTCCACTCTTCTCATGCAATTTAGCTCTCAAGCACAGTTTTTCTTCAGATGTTAATACCAGGAGAGATTTGGAGTTCTGTAGTAATTGAGTCACAGAGTTTTGGTTAATTTTATGTACTATAAACCTCAACACTAGAGATGAGCGAATCTTTCAAGGTTCTGTTCAGTTTGGATTTTCCAAACGGTTCGTCGAATGTATCCAAACCTCATTGAATTCAATGGAAGGCAAAATCATACGCATGAACAACAAAAAGCTCAAATTAGGGGCAGATGCCATGAAAAGTGGCATCAATTGACCCACAGTAGAAATTTTACAATGTCGCAGCAGTCATGGTCAATGCGTTAAACAGGGTCCAAGCCAGCATTTACAGCTTGGAATTGAGGTTTCAATGAGAACCTGATACCTCATGCAACACCTACTTTTTTTTTTTCTTATTCCAGCAAAACTCCGATAACACAAACATCAGTTTCATAGACTACTATTGGTAGAAAAATGTAATAATAGTAACACAGGTACTTGACTGATCAATTGACCCACAGTAGAACCTTTTATAATGGCACAGCAGCAGTCAGCCATGGCCCATGCATGAGGTGTTAGGGTTTGACCCAGCATTTACAGCTTGGAATTGAAGTTTCAATGAGGATCTGGTGGTCAAGGAAGTGGTGTAAGCCTTCTTAGCTGGGAGACCTGATACCTCATGCAACACCTCTAAATTTTTTTTTTTCTTCCAGCTACACTCAGATGGCACAAACATCAGTTTCATACAGTACTATTGGTAGAAAATGTAAGGAAAATAACACAGGTAGTTCACTTAAAGTAAGTGCAGGCCTACCTGTCTGGGAGCCCTACTTACACTGGCATTCCACCAGATGGAAACCTAAAGTGCCGTCTCAACATTTAAAAAAATAAATAATTGTCAAATGCCACTAAAGTGGCATCAATTTCCACAGAGTAGAAACAGTATAATAGGCCTCTGAAACAACTTCTAATACAGACAACCTACCCGATGGAGACGCAACTTGGAGTCTCCACATTTAAAAAAAATAATTGTTACTCACAACTAAAGTGGCATAAATTTTCACAAAGTAAAACAGTACAATAGGGCTCTGACACACCTTCTACTACAGGCAACCCACCAGATGGAAACCCAACTTGGAGTCTCCACATTTCAAAAAATTTTTGGTAACAGCAGGCACAGAACACACCACAAAGATGGCACAAACTGCAATAACATGAGATCAATATGACACTAAAAACGACACCATTGCCTAGTCTGCCCAATCTATGATTGGGGTGCACAGGTCATCGGAGATCCATGACTTGTTCATTTTGATAAAATTTTATCTGGAAGGACACCACAAGCAGCGCTGAAGAAACTTTCTGAGAACGTTGGCTACCGGGCGTGACAGGCACGCTCAGGTCACTCTTCTAATTTTGAAAGCCAAAATGTAAAAGGGTCCAAACCCCCCTGATGGCATTGATATTGAACTCCAGATAGATACTCCTGCACCATCTTCTCCAGATGTTTATAACGTGTTAGACTTGCACTCTGTTCTGCTGGTGCACGGGCTGATCTAAAAAATGTGTTAATTGACTCATAGAAATTGCTTATGCCACTTACAATGTTGCTGCTAAAATTTTTAGAAGCGTTGATGTTCCCGGGGTTAGACGTCTAGAACTGGGATGCACAATGTGTGCCTCACTGCTGTCTTGGGTAAAACGACTCTTAAGATTGTCTACAAGTGTATTTCGATATTCCATCATGCGCGCATCCCTTTTCAGAGGGGGGAAGCATCTGGCTAAATTTACTCTTGTACCGTGGCTCTAACAGCATGAAAACCCAGTAGCGCTATTTCTAACCCTAAGAATATGGGCATCGTGTTGAAGATGGTGCAGCAAGGAGGCGCTCATGTGTAGAGTGTGTCCATGAGGTCCAAGTCCATGGTGTGTTGGTGGCAGGGTAACACTCAAGGCTTATTCTTTTGTCCCTTCCCACCAACTATGGACAACAGAGAGGGTATCATTATCCTCTTCATCTCTTGACTGTTGCGCGTCTATCACCTCGTCCTCCTCAATTTGTTCCTCGGCTCCTGCATCTTCACTAACAGTTTGTCTGGTACCATGAGCCAAGATTTAGGTCAGGGGTCATACAAGGCCACTTCAGAATATTCCAATGTTTTCCTCTTAGCCATTCTTGGGTGTCTTTAGCTGTATGTTTTGGTTCATTAACCTATTGCAAGACCCATGACCTTGCGACTGAGACCAAACTTTCTGACACTGTGCAGCACATTTTTCTTTAGAACCCCTTGATAGTCTTAAGATTTCATTGTCCCCTGCACAGATTCTAGACACCCTGTGCCAGATGCAGCAAAGCAGCCCCAGAACATAACAGAGCCTCCTCCATGTTTCACAGTAGGGACAGTGTTCTTTTCTTGATATGCTTCATTTTCCTTCAGTGAACATAGAGCTGATAAGCCTTGCCAAAAAGTTCCTTTTTTGTCTCCTCTGTCCATAGGACATTCTCCCAGAAGCTTTGTGGTTTGTCAACATGTAGTTTGGCAAATTCCAGTCTGGCTTTTTTATGATTTTTTTTTCCAACAATGGTGTCCTCCTTGGTTGTCTCCCATGAAGTCCACTTTGGCTCATACAATGATGGATGGTGTGATCTGACACTGATGTTCCTTGAGCTTGAAGTTCACCTTTAATTTGTTTAGTTTTTCTGGGCTCTAGTGTTCCATTCGTATTATCTGTCTCTTTGATTTGTCATCAATTTTCCTCCTGCGGCCATATCCAGAGAGGTTGGCTACAGTCCCATGGAGCTTACATTTCTGAATAATATGTGCAACTATAGTCACAGGAACTTCAAACTGCTTGGAGATGGTCTTATAACTTTTACCTTTTAACATGTTTCTCTATCATTTTCTTTCTAATCTCCTGAGACAACTCTTTCCTTCGCTTCCTCTGGTCCATGTTGAGTGTGATAAACGCCTTGTCACCAGACAGCACAGTGAGTATCTGTAGCCCTCTATACAGGCGCACTCACTGATTCCAAGTTTGTAGACACCTGTGATGCTAATTAGTGGACACCCCTTGATTTATCATGTCCCTTTTGTCACCTTATTTTCAGGGGTACCATTATTTCTGTCCAGGCCTATTTCATGAGTTTTTATTTATTTATTTTTTTTTAATTCTATTGAAGCATGGTTGAAAAGCAATGTCTGACTTTCATTTGTTAATTTTCATAGATTTGATTTATTATTACTTTCGTCAGATTCAAGTTATTCCTGTGACCATTGTTGGTTTTTCTGTCATTAAACGAGGGGTACCAACAATTTTGACCACGTGTGTATATGCCTAGCCCAGTGACTCTGCCACAGTCCCATGAAAAGTAGTTACGAGTAGCAACATCAACCAAACCACCTATCATATGTCGCACAAAGGAAAAGAAGCTCCAGCCATCACGTTAGGGGTGAGCTAATTAAATGTTTGACCAAATATACGAGGTTCATTTTCAAGTTCATAGCTTTGTATGGCCCCCAGAGGATAACCCTTGGCAGAAAAAAGTTCCCCACTCCTGATTTAGAGGGACAAAAGGAGGCATTTTAATTTGTAAGGGGCACAGTGGTGGGCATTACTATGTGGGGTACTAAGAGGATCAGTAATAGGGACACATACGGCAGCAGCAGCTCAGCATTGGGGTATGAGTTTGTACAGGTTGAGAATAAACGAGGAAGGTGCTGGAAATGTGAGAAGTCAAATGTGTCTTTGTTGTAATCTCTGCAGCCGAGTCCTGGCTGAAAGAAGTTGTGATATGTGTTGTGAATGTGTTGGAGACGACTTCGGAGCTGAGGCTCCCTCCGATGGTTTCTGAGGGTATTGAACCAATTAAGGAATGGGTGTCAGGTGGGGCTGACTGGCCTGATATAAGTGAGCAGATCTCCCATGATCCTCGCCGGTAATCAATCGTTGCTTCCAGGTCTTTGTTTGAATTTCAGCTTGCTTTCCTGCTATCATTCAGATAAGTGACTTTCTTTTTTTTTTTTACTGTGGTTGGATTTTCCTTTTTTTTTTTTTTTTTTTTTTTGCAGTCTAGCCTTGGACTTCAGCCTGATCCCCATTGGGGGCTTGTGCTGCCCTCTGTTCTCATTTTGTATTTGCACTTGTTCTCTGTTCCATTGATATTTTTATTTGCTGAGTAGCTGTGTGTCACACCAGAGATCTGATATAGGAGGTCGAGATCGTGTGGTCTCAGGTTTTTTGTAATCAGAAGTGCTGGTATGTTTATTAGGGTTTTTCTGGGTTGCAGACAGAATTTCTCTCCTGTACTTTACTTTCTAGACAGATTTGGGCCCCAACATTTGCTCATTCTATTTTCTGTCTGTGTTCATGTTTTCCTCTTGTCTAACTGCCATTACATGTTTAGGGCTTCCTATTTCTTTGGGGGCTTTACTCTGGGGCAGTTAGCTTTCCTCTTTCTGTCTTCAGGTGTAGCTAACTCTCCGGCTGTGCCGAGGCGTCTAGGATCTCCGTAGGTACGCTCCACGGCTACTTCTAGTTGTGCGGTTAGTTTAGGGATCTGCAACCCATTAGGTTCCAGCCTCTCTGGTGTCTTGCTGCTTTGGCGGTATTTTGCTCCTGTTCTCCTCAGCTACTAAGTCATAACAGATATCGTCATGGACCAGATGGAAAAGTGGGGAAAAGTGAATGACTCCATTAGAAAGAATGTTCTCTGTAAGTCACTGTATATAACTGTACTGTAATCACTTTTATATTCTGCAGCACTGGTATCTACCACCATATGGTCAACATATGGTAATAATATCAGTGTTGGTCTTTGTGTAGAGATTTTCAGTAACAGCTCTGTCATCCGCTGAGATTCCCCTATACCTATGATTAGGCTGTGCCTCTGTAGTTGTAAAAAATATATATATATATTTGCTGCATGTACAGTAAATGTACACTCACCTCTGCTGTATGTATATATTGTGGTAGGTTGACTCACTCAACAGCTTTCAGAGGTGGACACAGGAACGCATTTCATTAAAAAAACATGGCCGTTTAGGCATAACGATAAAACAAAAGATAATGTATTTCAGATTTGCATGATTTGCCCGCTCAGTAGACTTGCCTGTCTCCAAATACACACTCAGAAAAAAACATGTAGCTGCACATTTAACCCCTTTATCCCATCAGATGTACTATTCCGTCCATCTGACCCTGTACCTAATTCCCAAGGACGGAATAGTACGACACATGCGATCAGCAGCGCTCCCTAGGGGAGCGCAGCTAATCGCGGCTGGGTGTCAGCTGATTATCAAAGCTGACACCCGACACTATGTGCCAGGAGCAGTCACGGACCGCTCCCGGCACATTAACCCCTGGCACACTGCGATCAAAGATGATCGCAGTGTACCGGGGTGCATAGGGAAGCATCGAGCAGGGAAGGGGCTCCCTGCGTGCTTCTCTGAGACCCTCAGAACAGCGCGATGCATTGCGCTTCTCCGAAGGACCCTCCTCCCTGCAGGACCCCAGAGCCAAGATGGCCACGGGGTCCTGCAGGGAGGCGGCTTCCTCAGTGCCTGCTGAGAGCAGACACTGAGAAAGCCTGCAGCACTGCCTGTGAGATCGCTGGTCTGACAGAGTGCTGTGCACACTGTCAGAGCAGCGATCTGATGTTATACAGTGATGTCCCACCCTGGGACAAAGTAAAAAAAAAAAAACATGTAAAAAGAAAAAAAAAATTCATAAAGAAAAAAAAAATTCCCGAATAAATTCCTTTCTTCACGTAAATAAAAAAAAAAAACAATAAAAGTACACATTTAGTATCGCCGCGTCCGTAACGACCCGCCCTATAAATCTGTCCATTAGTTAACCCCTTTAGTTAACCCCTTAAAAAAAAGGCTAAAAACGATGATTTATCATCATACCGCCGAACAAAAAGTGGAATAACATGCGATCAAAAGACGGATATAAATAAACATGGTACCGCTGAAAACATCATCTTGTCCCGCAAAAAACAAGCTGCCATACAGCATTATCAACGAAACAATAAAAAAGTTATAGCTCGCAGAATAAAGAGATGCAAAAATAATTATTTTTTATATATAATCGTTTTCATTGTATAAAAGCGCCAAAACATTAAAAAATGATAGAAATGAGGTATCGATGTAATCGTACTGACCCGAAGAATAAAATTGCATTACCAATTTTACCACACGCGGAACGGTATAAACGCCCCCCCCAAAAGAAATTCATGAATTGCTGTTTTTTGTTCATTCTGCTTCCCAAAAATCGTAATAAAAAGCAATGAAAAAATGTCATGTGCCCAAAAATGGTACTAATAAAAACGTCACCTCGTCCCACAAAAAATAAGACCTCATATGACTCTGTGGGCCAAAATAAGAAAAAATTATAGCTCTCAAAATGTGATGATGCAAAAACTACTTTTTTACAATAAAAAGCGTCTTTAAGCGTGTGACAGCTGCCAAACATAAAAACCCGCTATAAAAAGTAAATCAAAACCCCTATACCACCCCCTTAGGGAAAAATAATAAAATTAAAAAAATTTATTTATTTCCATTTCCCGTTAGGGTTGGGGCTAAAGTTAGGGTTGGGACTAGGGTTACGGGTGTGTTAGGGTTAGGTTTGTGGTTAGGGTTATGATTAGGGTTGGAATTAGGGTTAGGGGTGTGTTTGGGTTAGGGTTGGAGTTAGAATTGGGGGGTTTCCACTGTTTAGGCATATTAGGGGCTCTCCAAACGTGACATGGCGTCTGATCTCAATTCCAGCCAATTCGGTGTTGAAAAAGTCAAACGATAGTACTTCCCTTCTGAGCTTTGCCATGCGCCCAAACACTAGTTTACCCCCACATATCGGGTATCATCATACTCAGGACCAATTGCACAATAACTCTTGGGGTTCAATTTCTTCTGTTACCCTTGGGAAAATAAAAAATTGGGTGCGAAAATATAATTTTTATGGAAAAAATATGATTTTTATTTTTATTGCTCTACGTTATAAACTTCTGTGAAGCACTTGGGGGGTTCAAAGTTCTCACCACACATCTAGATAAGTTACTTTGGCGGTCTAGTTTCCAAAATGGGGTCTCTTGTGGGGGGTTTCCACTGTTTAGGCACATCAGGGGCTCTCCAAATGCGACATGACACTCGCAGACCATTCCATCAAAGTCTGCATTACTAAATGTCACTACTTCTATACCGAGCCCCAACGTGCGCCCACACAGTAGTTTTCTCCCACATATAGGGTATCAGCGTACTCAGGACAAATTGGACAACAACTTTTGGGGTCCAATTTCTCTCCTTACCCTTGGGAAAATAAAAAATTGGTGACTAAAATATTTTTTATTTTCATGCCCGGGCATTATAAACATGTATGAAGCACTTGGTTGTTCCAAAATGTCATTACTTCCTTTCCGAGCCCTGCGGTGCGCCCAAACAGTATTTCCCCCCACCTATGGGGTATCAGCGTACTCAGGACAAATTGGACAACTTTTGGGGTCCAATTTCCTTGGGAAAAATTAAAAATTGGGGGCTAAAATATCATTTTTGTGGAAATTTTTTTTTTTTCCCACCCAGACATTATAAACTTTAGTGAAACACTTGGGGGTTGACCGTGCTCACAACAGATCTAGATAAGTTCCAAAGGGGGTCTAGTTTCTAAAATGGGGTCACTTGTGGGGGTTTCCACTGTTTAGGCACATCAGGGGCTCTCCAAACGCGACATGGCATACAGCCAATTCTGCATTGAAAAAGTCAAACTGCTCTCCTTCCCTTCCGAGCTCTGCCATGCACCCAAACAGTGGTTTACCCTCACATATCAGTGTATCAGCGTACTCGGGACAAATTGCACAATAACTTTTGAGGCGTTGTTACCCTTGGGAAAATAAAAATTGGGGTGGAAAGATCATTTTTGTGGAAAAAATATGATTTTTTAATTTTATGGCTCTACGTTATAAACTTGTGTGAAGCACTTGGGGGTTCAAAGTGCTCACCACAGATCTAGATAAGTTCCTTAGGGGTCTAGTTTCTAAAATGGGGTATTCCCACTGTTTAGGTACATCAGGGCTATCCAAATGTGACATGGCGTCCAAACTCGATTCCAGCCAATTTTAGTTTGAAAAAGTCAAATGGCGCTCCTTCCCTTCTGAGCTCTACCATGCTCTACCGTGCACCCAAACAGTGATTCCCCCCCCCACATATGGGGTGTCAGCGTACTCAGGACAAATTGGACAACAACTCTTGTGGCCCAATTTCTCATGTTAACCTTGGGAAAATAAAAAATTAGTGACTTAATTATCATTTTTGTGGGAAAAAATATTATTTTTTATTTTTCATGCCCAGGCATTATAAACTTGTGTGAAGCACTTGGGGGTTCAAAGTGCTCACCACAGATCTAGATAAGTTTCTTAGGGGGTCTAGTTTCCAAAATGGTGTCACTTGTGGGGGGTTTCCACTGTTTAGGCACATCAGGGGCACTCCAAACGCGGCATGGCGTACAATCTTAATTCCTGCCAATTTTGGTTTGAAAAAGTCAAACGGCGTTCCTTCCCTTCCGAACCCTGCCGTGCGCCCAGACAATGGTTTTCCCCCACATATGGGGTATCGGTGTACTCAGGAGAAATTGCACAACAACTTTTTCTGTCCATTTTCTCCTTTTACCCTTGCTAAAATAAAAAAAATTGTTTGTAAAAGATTTTTGTGACTAAAAAGTTAAATGTTCATTTTTTTCTTCCTAGTTGCTTCAGCTCCTGTGAAGCACCTGAAGGGTTAATAACCTTCTTGAATGTGGTTTTGAGTACCTTGAGGGGTGCAGTTTTTAGAATGGTGTCACTTTTGGGTGTTTTCTGCCATATAGACCCCTGAAAGTGACTTCAAATGTGAGGTGGTCACTAAAAAAAATGGTTTTGTACAATTTGTTGTAAAAATGAGAAATTGCTGGTCAACTTTTAACCCTTTGTTTTCAAAATTGTGCTGATGTAAAGTAGACATGTGGGAAATGTTATTTAGTAACTATTTTGTGTGACATATTTCTCTGTTTTAAGGGAATGAAAATTCAAAGTTTGAAAATAGCAACATTTTCAAAATTTTCGACATATTTCAATTTTTTTCATAAATAACCGCAAGTTATATCGAAGAAATTTTACCACTATCATGAAGTACAATATGTCACGAGAAAACATTCTCAGAATCGCGAAGATCCGTTTAAGGCCTCTTTCACACATCCGTTGTGTGCCTGACGGCGCCCCCGGCATTTTGCTGCATCCGGCATCCAGTATGAAAACCGGATGCGCCGTTCAAAAATCGGATCCGTTCAAAAATCGGATCCGTCTCATCCAGTGTATCCGGTTTGGCATCCGTTGACGCCGTAATGCGCCGGATCCGGTTTTTAAGAACGCCCCTTTTTGGTGTTCCAAACATGATTGGCTACTGTAATCCTATATATACACTGCTCCTACATCCCATCTTTGACAGGTTGTAGAGGAGCAAGTGCAGGTTGGAGAGAAGAGCAAGTAGCAAGTGATTGGCGAACATGGATGTCATTATCGGCAATATCTTCAGGAATCTTGTTGATTTTACTGCGGAGATGAATCGATTGAGGTTTATAGTTCTGGAGAAGGAGCGAAAGTTTGAGGAGCAGCGCATTATGCGTCAGCGCCAGCGAAGACGACGCCGTATGTGGATCCACCCCATCACGGCACAGAGATTAACTCGTGATGTCTATTCAACACTGAACATGGAGCTTCGACAAAATCCAGACAAGTTTTTTGCCTATCTGCGGATGAACAAAGAAAACTTTGATGATTTGCTGGAGCGTGTTGGAGACCAAATTAAAAAATCGGACACCTACTGTCGGTTCTCGATATCTCCGGCGGAGCGTCTCATGGTGACTATAAGGTAAGCTATATGTATTGGATCTGTTTGCTTCAGCACACTTGTAATTTTTTCATTAATTTAACATCACAGGCCAACTAGGAAACCATATCAGTAGGCCAAAATGTAGTTATAAAACAGTGTTTCTCATTGATGTTCTTATTTTTGGTATCTCCAATAGTTCTAGCTGAGTTCTGGTATGTAATGCTGTGTTTCTGAAATAATTTGTATTTTCTATTTTGTTTTCAGATTTCTGGCAACTGGCGAAACTCTGTCATCGCTCCATTTTCAATATCGGCTGGGAATCTCCACACTATCCGGGATAATAAAGTATACTTGTCGTGCTCTGTGGGATAGTTTGGTTGGAGAATTTATTCCAGAGCCAACAACAGAGCGGTGGCTTCAAATAGCGGACCAGTTTTTATGCATCTGCCAGTTCCCCAATTGCCTGGGCGCCGTTGATGGAAAGCACATCCGCATTCAAAAGCCTAAAGGAACCGGATCAGAATTCTTTAACTATAAAAAATATTTCTCAGTCGTCCTGATGGCTATTGCAGATGCCGACTACAAGTTTATCGCGGTGGACATTGGGTCTTATGGACGGTCAAATGACTCCCAAGTCTTTAAACTATCTGCCATGGGCCATAAACTGTATGGAAACAGTTTTCAGTTTCCCCCCCCCCAGGCCACTGCCTCAAACCTCAGGCCCACCGATGCCATTCGTTTGTGTAGGTGATGAGGCATTCCAGCTGTCCGAACACCTATTGAAGCCGTACGCCAGCAGAGGATTAACACATACAAAGCGGATATTTAACTACCGCCTCACAAGAGCCAGACGGATGGTGGAGTGTGCCTTTGGCATTATGACAGCAAAATGGCGTGTCCTTTTGACTGCAATTAACTTGAAGACCGAGACTGTTGATGATGTTGTTAAAGCGTGCGTGGTCCTACATAATTTTGTCCTAGCCAAGGAACCAATTTCTATGGAGGACCACAATCAAGAAACAACTTTGCACGACTACAGCAACATTACCACTCGCAGTACAGTCGCGGTTTCAAGAATGAGGGACCAGTTTGCTCAATACTTTGTGTCACCGGAAGGTAGTGTTGACTGGCAGGATGACAGAGTGTGATAAATGTATTGTTTCTTTTAAAAATTTTCTTTACCCACAATAAACCTTTAATAGTTTACTTGTCTACCTTCTTGTGTGTTTTCTACTGTAACCTTTTTGCCATAGTTGTGTCCATGGCTGTTTGTTTTAACAAAAGTATTTCACATTTTCTCCCAAAAAAGTGTACATTGTAGGCCATGGTTCCCCAAATCCAGTCCTCAAGGCCCACCAACAGGTCTTGTTTTCAGTATTTCCTTTGTATTGCTCAGGTGATAATTGCCTCACCTGTGCAATACAAAGGAAATCCTGAAAACCTGATATGTTTTTGGTGGGCCTTGAGGACTGGAGTTGGGGAACCCTGGGCTACAATGTACCCTTTTTTAGGACAAAAGGCGAAATTGTTAAGTATTTCACATTTTCTCCCAAAAAAATGTACATCGTAGGCCATGGTTCCCCAAATCCAGTCCTCAAGGCCCACCAACAGGTCTTGTTTTCAGTATTTCCTTTGTATTGCTCAGGTGATAATTGCCTCACCTGTGCAATACAAAGGAAATCCTGAAAACCTGATATGTTTTTGGTGGGCCTTGAGGAATGGAGTTGGGGAACTCTGTTGTAGGGGATAACCTAACAAACTACACAATTTTGTGAAAAATATAACATACTTTGCATACTACACAACCCGGGACACAACTTTGGGAAAAAGGTTGCATTTATGAACCTTTTAGCCAAAGTTAGGTGTACGTGTATAACAAATGTAAAACTTAACATCCTATAAATAAAAGACAGACAACAATGTTCCAAAAATTAACAATTTATTGAACCAAGTTTTTTTAATATAAAAGGTATCAAATGAGGCATTTTTGCCCAATTTTTCAAGTTTAAATAAACGATTTTTAATAAACTTTATTATTTTTTTAAACTTTATTTCTTGTTCAACGTTATTTTTTGATACTTTATTTTTAAACTTTTTTTTTTCAAACTTTAATTTTTCACAAAAAAAATACACAAACTACAGGTCAGTGTAGTGTGGGGTGGAAATACTGCTGAAGGGGCTGCGGGACACTTAGACCGTGGGAGTGTGTAGGGATGACCGGGATGGTGGTGTGGAAGGAACAGGAAGAGGTGAAGGGGTGGAAAAAGTAAAAGAATGGGAAGACAAGGCAGAAGAGGTGGGTGGTGGTGGAGTGGAGGGTTGGGCAGGAGGAGCAGGTGACATGGTAGGCAATTGGAAGGGGGAACGAGATTGGTACGAGGTAGGAGTGTGGTACGGGGTAGGTGGCTGGTAGTGGGTAGGTTGCTGGTACTGGGGAGGTGACTGCAGTTGGGGAGGTGGTTGGTACTGGGGAGGTGGTTGGAATTGGGGAGGTTGATGGACCTGGGGAGGTGGGTGGTATTAAATAGGAGGGGGAGGAGGGATGGCAGGTGGGGGGGGAAGATGTGTGGCGGCTGTAGGGGGGGAGGTGGAGGAACGACTGGGGTGGATTGAGGATGGGAGAGAACCTGCACTAGAGCAGTGTGGCACGTGTGCATCACATACATCTGCTGGTCAGAAGATAGCGGATCTATGCGCTCCGCAACCGTCCTAAAAAAACTGTGGTTCGGGGATCCTCTTAACTCTGAACGCACAGTTTCCAGAAGTGTCTTCACCTCACCAACTAGAGAGGTTATCTGACTAACGCCTGCGGCAACTTGTTCAGATAATACCTTAAGACAGTTCTGGAAAGATGCGCTCATATGCAAGAACTCGGGCGCATAGTTCTTTTCCTGACCCTCTGACGCTGCCGCCCAGTACCCGCAGCTGTACTAGAGGTGGCAGGGTCAGAAGGGTGGGGTAAAGGGAAGGCTATATCCTGACCAGCAGATTCATGTAATGCAGCCGGCCACGCTGCTCCAGCGCTGGTGGAGGGGACAGCGGGATCAACTGTGTGGGAAGGTGCAGATGTGGAGGGTTGGTCGAAGTGTCCCTTGGTGTCGGTCTCCTGAGGGATCGCTCTAGAAGGCGCCAACTCTGCGGGCGCCCGAGTGCTGGTCACCGTGCTGTGGAAGAAAGAAAAACATAAAATTAATATACAGCTGTGGAATGGCCCTGGCTGCAAAAAAAAAAAAGATAGATGTTAACATTTGATGGTAATATTTACCTTCTGGTGACCATGGTTTCACGCAGGAACGCCAGAGCTCGTGCGTACTTGTACTTGCTCTGGCGTCCTGAAGAACCACTCGGGGCCCGCATCTCCTTGTTGAATTCCTTCTTAAAGTGATCCCTCACAGACCGCCACCGCTTCACAATTCTTTCCCCTGAAACGAGAAAGCACACATTGGTTAGTATACAACATCAGGGTTTCCCAAACTTCAGTCCTCGTGTCCCCCAGAGTTCATGTTTTCATTATTTCCATAGTGTTTCACAAAAGGAAATCATGAAAACATGAAGCGTGGGTGACACGAGGACAGAAGTTTTGTAAACACACCTTTACAGTCAGCAACATGAACAATACTTACGGAATTTAGTCTGGGACCTAGGATCGAGGTCCTCCCAGCGTTGCACCATTCCCGCTGCCACTTCCTCCCAGAGCCGTCGTGTAACAATTTGATCAGAATGCCGGCAGTCCCCCATGTTCCACAGCGGCTCCCTTTCTCGGACAAGATCTATCATGAGCTCCACATCCAGGCCCTCCTCCGTGTCCGAGTCGGGAGCACGCTGAGAAGCCTGTGAAATTAAAAAAGCAAAAAAAGAAAATTACCATACACATTATTTGAAAATGTCAAAATTATACATGTTAAACTGGAAAAATTACTGCAAAAAAATTTAGAGATAACACGTTTTGTAAACATTAAAAATTATAGAAAATGCTACCAAAAATGGTAGATAGGTAAAAAAAATTTTTTAAAAAAATTACATTTTAAGAAAACACAGCAAAAAAATAGCTACTTTTAAAAAACAAAAAAATATGAACTAAAATAAAAAAAAACTTGCACGTTGAGAACCGCCGACAGTCTCACGACGACGACTCTGGGAGGCGCTGGGAGGAACCCTCTGTTGGCTCCCAGATCCGAGAGACTAAAAATGAAAATAAAAATTAGGATATTGGCAGGTGTTGGCCGCTGTGTCAAGTATGTACTAAATGGTTTTCTATGTGTAGTGTGATGTTGTGTTTCTGCGATTGATGCAGGATACTTACGAATTGTGAGCCCACTCCGGGTATCTCTCCACCCCGTCCTTCTTCCTCTGGGAGCTCCTCGTCATCTTGCGATTCCTGTTATTAAAAAAAGACAATCAAGACATAGCCCACAGATGGATTGTGGATAGAAAAAAAAATTTATATTTTTACTGCCAATTGCTGACGATGGGTAGGAGGGCTCCCAGAAGAAGATGTGTCACGCTCTGGCTGGGAGGGAGGAGATGGCGATGCTGCTGCCGCCGCTGCTGCTGCTGACGCCGCTGCTTCTTCTGCCAACGCCGCCATTGCGGCAGCTGCAGCAGCTGTTTGACGGTCTCTGCTGTGGAAGAAAGAAACAAAAAGGGACAGTGAATATATTTCTATATTCCTTGTCCCTGGCTGAAAGAGAAAAACATGTTTTTTTTTAGGGAAATGGGGGATGTACCGTATTTTTCGGACTATAAGACGCACCTAGGTTTTAGAGGTTGAAAATAGGAAAAAAATGTTTTGAAGCAAATAATGGGGTAAAATATTTAATAACATAAATAACATAATATTTCACCAATGCAAATGTAAACAGAACTCAGCAGCAGCATTAACAACCATTATTGATTTATGTACAGAAACTCCTCAGTCATCAGGGAACCCCAAGAACTCCTCGTCACTACTGTCCATATTTAGGAAGCTCGGTTCCTCAGAATCACTAGTTTCACTGTCATCACTCTGTTCATAGAGGATGTCATCTTCGGTGCCATCTAAAGCATTGCTGATGCCACATTTTTTGAAGGACTTCACAATGGTTTCATCTTTAACTGACTGCCATTAGGTTTTCACCCACTCGCAAACCTGGGTGATAGTGGGCCTCTTCATTCGTCCAGTTGGTGTCAGGTCATGATTTCCAGCAGCCATCCATCTATTCCATTGTTCTCTCATGAAAACTTTAAATGGCTTATTTATGGAAACGTCCAAAGGTTGCAACTGACTGGTAAGCCCCCCAGGAATTACGGCAAGATGGGTTTTCTCTTCTTTAAATCTCCTTTTTGTGGCTTCAGTGATATGTGCCCTGAACTGGTCCAGCACTAATAGAGCAGGTTTTTTCAGAAGCCCTCCAGGACGTTTGGACCACACTTTTTCTATCCATATCTTCATGCCATTTTCATCCATCCATCCCTTGTCATGAATATGAACAATGACACCTCTTGGGATCGCCTCTTTTGGCATGGTTTTTCTCTTGAAAATCAGCAGTGGGGGCAGTTTGGTGCCATCTGCACAGCAGGACAACACTACTGTATAATGGGTTTTCTCGTGCCCGGAGGTCTTCACGGCTATAGTTTTGGCACCTTTCACATCAACAGTTTTGTTTGATGGAACATCGAAAGTCAACGGGACTTCATCCATGTTCCCAATCTGAGTCATTTCGTATCCATTTTTCTTTCTTGCTTCCAGGACAAATTTGTGAAAAGATACAATCTTGGCTTCATATTCTATTGGCATTTTTTGTGCAATCCTAGTTTTTGTGCACATAGCAAGGCCACATCTCTTCATAAATCTATAGCACCATGATGGTGATCCTGTGAAGTCCTCAATGCCTTTCTCTGCAGCCAGACGTTTAGCTTCATAAATGATCATTTTTGTAGATACAGAATATCCATTGTTCCTGTGATGTATGATCCACTCTTTCACATCCACTTCTAAATGTGGCCACTTTGCAGCATGCCCACGAAAACATTTTTTGACTTTGTCCATTTTTTGCAGCTGATCCTCCTGTTTCCTCCATTCCCGTAACATTTTTTCAGTTGAAGGTGGCCCAAAGTGTCTCTCCGCTGCTCTGTTCCCATGTTCTTTGTTGGCGTACTTCACTACCTCCAGTTTAAAAGGGATTTTATATGACATCCTTTTCTGCTTTGACATCTTCCCAGGAGAGTACGGTACACGATTGTATCTTTCTGCAAGAAAATACAAAATTATGGTATCAGTACGGTACTTTGTCTTGCTGCTGACTCTGTTATGGTGGGGGATCTGCTGCTGGAGGGCCACAGGTTGTGCAACACTGTTGTATGGAGCAACACCCCAGCAAGGAGTTTGTATGTTCTCCCCATGTTTGCATGGGTTTCCTCCGGGTTCTCCGATTTCTTCCCACACTCCAAACACATACGGATAGGTACGGTATGCCAGGTACGGTATGCTTCACTCTGAAATGCTACGGCGTTTCAGAGAAAAACACACCGTACCGTACTTTGGCTTTTCCCCTCCTGCTGCCAATCACTGACAGGTCTCTTCCTGTATGTGTACGCAGAAAGAAAATTGTCACTCAATGGCAGCGGATGGGGAGGAGCTCCTGGGGACCCACGTGTCTGACTACTGTAGTCTCCAGGTGGCTTTTAAAGTACGGTACGGGCTGTCCAATGCATAGGCAGCATGTACGGTATTAGCGTAACAATGGGCTGTATGACTTTAGCCACTTTTTTTTCTCTAAAATGCTGTGGCATTTAGACCTCAGCATGTCTACGGTATTTACCGTATCTTGCAGAGACGCTCAGTCGCTGCAATATAGGGAAAATACGGTAGCACCACCCAATGTATAGGATGCGGTGATTCCGCATGTATTCAGCGAATCACACGTACAAAAGCCAGCAGTGCTTTGGACGGAGCGGACATGTGCTGCGTCCAAAGTGCTGCCGGTATGTGACCATGGAAACATACCCTAATACACGCTGCCTGTGCATTTGACAGTCTACCGTATATCATAGGTGCCATTTTTTATACCGTATGTCAAGTGCTTTGGAGAACTATAACTCCCAACATGACCTGCAGCTCCTGTAGCATGTTGGGAGTTATAGTTCACCACAGTAGTGATAGTGTTTTAAAGGAAATCTGTCACCCCATTTTTGCCCTATGAGATAGGGCCACCGCCATCAGGGGCTTATCTTACATTCTGTAATTCTGTAGATAAGCCCCCTATGTCACCTGAAAGTGAAGAAAAACGAGTTATGGTATATTACCGTATACTCAACCAGGAGCGGTCCGCCGTCCGATGGGCATCGTGGTCCGGTTCGGCGCCTCCCATCTTGTAGCTAAGCCCTCCTCATCTTTCCGTCCCGTTGCGGCTCCTGCGCAGGCGCACTGATCTGACCTGGTGAGGGCAGAGCAGAGTACTGCAGTGCGCAGGCGCCGGGAAAGGTCAGAGAGGTCCGGCTCCTGCGCACTGTGGTACTCTACTCTGCCCTCACCAGGTCAGATCAGTGCGCCTGCGCAGGAGCCGCGACGGGACGGAAAGATGAGGAGGGCTTAGCTACAAGATGGGAGGCGCCGGACCACGACGCCCATCGGACGGCGGACCGCCCCTGGGTGAGTATACGGTAATAGAACTGTTTTTTCGTCACTTTCAGGTGACATCGGGGGCTTATCTACAGCATTACAGAATGCTGTTGATAAGCCCCTGATGGCGGCGGCCGCATCTCATAGGGCAAAAATGGGGTGACAGATTCCCTTTAAGGGTATGTTTCCACGGTTAGTAAACGCTGCGTGTTTGACGCTGTGTACTGGCGCAGCGTCAAACACGCAGCGTCCAGATGTTACAGCATACTGGAGGGGATTTCAAGAAATCCCGTCTCCACTATGCGTAAAAACATGCAGGCGGCAGACCTGCGCAAACGGACATGCGGCGCATCTTTTTAGATTGCAGCATGTCCTTTTCCCTTGCGGCGACGCTCCGTCGCTGCAAGGGAAATACGGTAATACAGGCCTATGTAGCGCTGCGGTGATTCCGGATGTGTTCAATGAGCACATCTGGAATCACCGAGCGTTCAGAAGGGGGCGGGGCTTTGGACGGAGCAGATTTTCCGCTCCGTCAAAAGCGCTGTGGTTCCGGACCGTGGAGCCATACCCTAACTAGTTAACTTTAATACTAAATGTACCTCACTTCTGTGGCCACACTAGACAGGAAGTATGGTATGTTCTCATCCAATTCACGAGCTGCAGCACATGACAATCTGTCACTGCAGCACATGACCAGCAGGGAGAACCTCCTACTTCTTGTCCAGTGTGGCCGCACTATATTCACAGCGGCGGCTCACACATTGGAGGCAGCCGCTTCACCGCCGGCGGCTCACACAGCGGAGGCTGCCGCTTCAGAGAGCCGGTGGCTTCTTCACTGCCGGCGGCTCGTGCTCCACCGCCGGCGGCTCCTACAGCTCTGCGTCACCGCCTGCGGCTTCTGCATCCCCGCCGACGGGTCCTGCTTCACCGCCGGCGGCTCGTGCTCCACCGCCGGCGGCTCCCACAGCCCTGTGTTACCGCCGGCGGCTTCTGTGTCCCCGCCAGCGGCTCCTGCTTCACCGCCGGCGGCTCATGCTCCACCGCCGGCAGCTCCCACAGCCCTACGTCCCCGCCGGCGGCTCGGTCTCCACCGCTAGCGGCTCCCACAGCCTTTCGTCCCCGCCGGCGGCTTCTGCGTCCCCGCCGGCGGCTCCCACAGCCTTTCGTCCCCGCGGCGGCTTCTGTGTCCCCGCCGGCGGCTCTTGCTTCACCGCTGGCGGCTCGTGCTCCACCACCGGCGGCTCCCACAGCCCTGCGTCCCCGCCGGCGGCTTCTGATTCACCGCCGGCGGCTTCTGTGTCCCCGCTGGCGGCTCCTGCTTCACCGCCGGCGGCTTGTGCTCCACCGCCGGTGGCTCCCACAGCCCCACTTCACCGCCGGCGGCTCCTGCTTCACCGCCGGCGGCTTGTGCTCCACCGCCGGTGGCTCCCACAGCCCCACTTCACCGCCGGCGGCTTGTGCTCCACCGCCGGCGGCTCCCACAGCCCCACTTCACCGCCGGCGGCTTTCACTTCACCGCTGGCGGCTCCTGCTCCACCGCCGGCGGCTCCTGCTCCACCGCCAACGGTCCCGCCATGCTGCATCAACGTTGGAGCCTCCCGCAGTGCTGCCCCACCGCCGGCTCCGAGCTCCTGTGATGCCGCTGAACCCCATTTACAGGTACATTCCGATCATAAGACGCACCCTCATTTTCCCCCCGATTTTGGGGGAAAAAAGTGCGTCTTATAGTCAGAAAAATATGGTAATATTTACTTTCTGCTGGCTTCCCTCCTAGCCCTCCTCTCCTCCTCTCGTCTCTCTGCCGCCGCCCCCTCCGCCGCCGCCTCTTGTTGCCGTCTTCTGCTGTTGAGTAAAAAGGGACTGTGAATTTACTATTCCTTGTCCATGGCTGAAAGAAAAACAAACATGTAATTTAGAGCAAAATGGGGATGTAATAGTTAATTTCTGCAGGCTATCCTCCTAGCTTGGAGGTCCTCTCTTCCCCTCTGTTGATGTAGTGCTTCAGCCGCCGCCGCCTCTCGTTGACGTCTTCTGCTGTTGAATAAGGACACAAAAAGGGACAGTGAATATATGTGGATTCCTTGTCCCTGGCTGAAAGAGAAAAACAAACGTAATTTTTAGGGAAATGGGGGATGTCATATTTACTTTCTACTGGCTTGCCTCCTAGCATCCAGGATCTCCTGCGCCCTTTCGTCTGCAGCATCAATTCTTCTGCTGTGGAATTAACAGACAAAAAGGAATTGTGTTTATATGTATTGATTGTCCCTGTTTTAAAATATAAGATTCAAACATGGACATTATTGAGCTTTATGTTTTACCGAACACAACATGCAGTCATTAATTGTAGCCATAAACAGTACCAGGGGGAAACCCTATCCCTGCCAAAAAAAAAAACACAATACAGTACCAGGGGGAACCACCCGATCCACAGAAAAAAAAAACACTAGATCAACATTCTGTTACTAAAAACATGCACATTTCAGATAGTAGCATGAGTAGAAAAACCGTCACAGGCCCCAAAAAAAAAAATTAAAAAAAAAAATACACTAGATCAACATTATGATACTAAACACATGCACATTTCAGATAGCAGGATGAGTAGCAAAAGCATCACAGGGCCCAAAAAAAAGTTTAAAAAAAACACTACATCAGCATTATGATAACAAAAAAATGCACATTTCACATAGCAGCATGAGGAGATAAACCGTCACAGGCCCCAAAAAAAAAAATGAAAAAAAAACACTAGATCAACATTCTGATACTAAAAACATGCACATTTCAGATAGTAGCATGAGTAGAAAAACCGTCACAGGCCCCAAAAAAATTTTTTTAAAAAAAATACACTAGATCAACATTATGATACTAAAAACATGCACATTTCAGATAGTAGCATGAGGAGAAAAACCGTCACAGGCCCCAAAAAAAAAAAATACACTAGATCAACATTATGATACTAAAAACATGCACATTTCAGATAGTAGCATGAGGAGAAAAAACGTCACAGGCCCCAAAAAAAAAATTTAAAAAAAAATACACTAGATCAACATTATGATACTAAAAACATGCACATTTCAGATAGTAGCATGAGGAGAAAAACCGTCACAGGCAAAAAAAAAAACATTGAAAAAAAAATACACTAGATCAACATTATGATACTAAAAACATGCACATTTCAGATAGTAGCATGAGTAGAAAAACCGTCACAGGCCCCAAAAAAAAAATTTAAAAAAAATACACTAGATCAACATTATGATACTAAAAACATGCACATTTCAGATAGTAGCATGAGGAGAAAAAACGTCACAGGCCCCCAAAAAAAAAATACACTAGATCAACATTATGATACTAAAAACATGCACATTTCAGATAGTAGCATGAGGAGAAAAACCGTCACAGGCAAAAAAAAAACATTGAAAAAAAAATACACTAGATCAACATTATGATACTAAACACATGCACATTTCTGATAGTAGCATGAGGAGATAAACCGTCACAGGCCAAAAAAAGACATTGAAGAAAAAAAAAACATTAGATCAACATTAGGATACTAAACATGCAAATTTCAGATAGCAGCATGAGTAGATAAACCATCAGAGATGGAAAAAAAACATTGAAAAAAAATAAAACACTAGATCAACATTAGCATACTAAACACATGCAAATTTCAGATAGCAGCATGAGTAGATAAAGCATCACAGGGCCAAAAAAAAAAGGTTTAAAAAAAAACACTACATCAGCATTATGATAACAACAAAAATGCACATTTCACATAGCAGCATGAGGAGATAAACCGTCACAGGACCCCAAAAAAAGTTTTAAAAATAAAATACACTACATCAACATTATGATACTAAACACAGGCACATTTCAGATAGCAGCATGAGGAGCAAAAGCATCACAAGGCCAAAAAAAAAACATTTAAAAAAAAAAAACATCATCATTATGATAAGAAAAAAATGCACATTTCACATAGCAGCATGAGGAGAAAAACCGTCACAGGCCCCAAAAATTTTTTAAAAACAATGAAACACTAGATCAACATTATGATACTAAAAACATGCACATTTCAGATAGTAGCAGGACAAGCAACCACATCACAGGCCCAAAAAAAAAAAAATTTAAATCAACATTATGATACACAAATACATCCACATTTCATATTGTCGCAGGGAGACCAAGCACATCACTGCAAAAAAACAGTACCAGTAGATCCACATTATCAATTAAACACATTCACAACAGTAGCAGGGGATACACAATATAAGTTCCCAAACATACGTATTTTAAACACTACCAGGGGGACCCACCCCATCATCGGAAATTTAATTTCGTACAGTACCAGGAGAACCAACCCCATCACAGAAAAAACATGAATTTGAAAATGTACCAGGGTGCCAAAAAAATGCAGTAGCTCACACAGCATTGGTGACATATGCATTGTAAATTTTGGGTTGGGGGTCTCATATTTACCGTCTGTTTTCCTGGCGCTCCATGCTGCGGATCCTGGCTGCGAGTCTCTGTGGCTGCATTTCTCAGGTGGCTGCGTCTCTCTGGTGGCTGCGTCTCTCTGGTGGCTGCGTCTCTCTGGTGGCTGCGTCTCTCTGGTGGCTGCATCTCTCTGGTTGTGGCTCTGGCTCTTGGTCATGTGCATGTGTCTGATGTCCCACTGCATGCTTTTTTATATGTTTGCTGAGGGCTGGTATCTGTTTGCTGTGGGCTGGTATCTCAATTAAAAAACTGGATGCGGCTACCGGATCCGGCTCTTGCCGGATGCGGCGCATTGCGGCGTCCATAGACTTTCATTGTAAAAAAGCCGGAAGCGCTTCCGGCTTTTTCGCCGCAGACAAAAAACGTGACATGTAACGATTTTTCCAGATGCCAGACGGCGACCGGACGCGCCGCAGGGACATGCGGCGCCATCGGGCACTAATGTTAGTCAATGGAAAAAAAAACGCATCCGGCATTACATTACACCGGATGCGGATGGACAAAAAAATGCCGGAGGGCGCCGTCAGGCGCACAACGGATGTGTGAAAGAGGCCTAAGTGTTCCAGAGTTATGGCCTTATAAAGAGACAGTGGTCAGAATTGTAAAAATTGGCCCAGTCATTAACGTTCAAACCACCCTTGGGGGTTAAGGGATTAACTTCCCAACTAGAGATGGACTGACACCTGGATGTTTGGATCCAGCGGCTTCGGGACGAAAAGTTACAAAAAGTTTGGGTTCAGGTATCAGAACAGTACCTTGTACCGAACCCCATACACTTGAATGGAGGGCCCGAACATCCAGTGTTTGCCACGCTGTCATGTGTACTTTTGTCGATTCATCCATCCTTCAATTATATGACTTTTACCAGTGCCGTATGCTAAAAAAGAGTGCCACACCATGATGTTCCCACCTCCAAACTTCACTGTTGGTGTGATGTTTTGGGGGTGATATGCCTTTTGGCCTCCAAAAATGGTGTGTATTATGGCATCTAAAGAGTTCAATTTTGGTCTTATCCGACCAGACTATATTCTCCCAGTATTTCAGAGGCTGGTCTAAATATTATTGAGCAAGCTCTAAACATGATTGAACATGCTTTCTGTTCAGAAATGGAGTCTTGCATTGTGAGCGTGCATACAGGCCATGGAGGTTGACTGCATTACTTATAGTTTTCTTTGAAACAATTGCACCTGCTGATTCAAGGTCTATCTGAAGATCCCCACAGGTGGTCCTTTACTCTTGGACAACTCTTCTGATAATTCTTCTCACTCCTCTGTCAGATCTTGTGGGGAGCACCTGGATGTAACTGGTTTATTGTGAAATTATGTTCTTTCCACTTTCAGATTATGGCCCCAAAATTCTCACTAGAACCTTCAGTAGTTTAAAAATTTTCAGTAACCAATGCCATCAGTATGTTTTGCAATAATAAGATTGCAAAGGTCTTGAGACAGCTCACTGATTTTACCCATCATGAGATGTTTCTTGAGTGGCTCCTTGGTAATAAGACACCTTTTTATAGGCCATGAATTGAGCCAACTGATGTTATTTTCCACTACATAGCAGAAATGGCTTTCCATTGGTTTTTGTACCTCTATTTCTTCATGTGTTCAATACTTTTTCCCTTTGTCATTTTTCATTATAACAAATACCGTATATACTCGTGTATAAGCCGACCCCCCTAATTTTGCTACAAAAAACTGGGAAAAATTATTGACTCATGTATAAGCCGGGTGTATAAACTGCCCTCCTGCTCTGTGTTGCCCCCGTTCTCCTCTATGCTTCCCCCGTCCACCGATCTCCCCCCAGTCCTGCTCCACGCTTCCCCGTCCACCTATCTCCCCCCCGTCCTGCTCCACGCTTCCCCCGTCCACCGATCTCCCCCCCGTCCTGCTCCATGCTTCCCCCGTCCACCGATCTCCCCCCCCGTCCTGCTCCACGCTTCCCCCGTCCACCGATCTCCCCCCGTCCAGCTCCATGCTTCCCCCGTCCTCTGTTCTCCCCGTCCTCCTCTATGCTTCCCCGTCCACCGTTCTCCCCCCGTCCTGTTCCGTGCTCCTTGTCCTCTCCTCCATCATACTCACCCCTCCCCGTGCCATCGCTGAGCGTCCCTGCAATCCTGCGTTCTCCCCATCTTCCTGCAGCTCTTCATCACTGAGCGGTGATGTAATAACCGCTCATTAAGGCCATGAATATGGAGGCGACGCCCATGGGAGTGGCGTCGCGTCCATATTACATGACCTTAATGAGCGGGTATTACGTCACCGCTCAGTGCTGAAGAGCTGCAGGAAGACGGGGAGAACGCAGGATTGCAGGGACGCTCAGCGATGGCACGGGGAGGGGTGAGTATGATCCCAGCCACCGGCTCCTGCCGCGGCATCCCCTCCCCCGCTGGTTTCTGCCCTATGACTCGTGTATAAGCCGAGGGGGCATTTTCAGCACGAAAAAAGGTGCTGAAAATCTCAGCTTATACACGAGTATATACGGTAATTTTTAGACATCTATGGTTTGATTTCTATGCATGCCTTTGTGGATTGAATGGATTGTTCCTGACATCTGGTTAGAATTTAATGTCAATAGCACCTTTCTTTAGAAATATATTTACTTAAAAAATTGGTGACAGAAACAATACTTATTTCACCTGCTGTACCTGAAAAAAATATTATTTGCTTACTATTTAACAATTTGTAAAGGGAAGGGGCAGCACAGTTATTGAGCACATCTAATGCAAAGTGGTATATTATTCACACATTATTATTCACTGTCATTCAAGTGCCGTTACATAAACTAAATAATGAGATATGCATTTTATAAGAAATGTGTTCAGACTTACTGCAATGCACATAAAGTGCTTTGAGCCAATGTTGAGGGTATGTTTTGCAACTTTTCACATCAATAGACACTTTTAAAAAGTAATGGGAAACAATTGCAGTTTGAATAGAGAAATTAGTGCAAATTTTTGCACAAGTCAATCAATCAAACGTTTAATAATTTTGACACAATTTTACGGGTCAGGATTGTCTCCAGTTTACTTTTATTTAATCACCAGTCATTAATTTAGTGTTTGCTTTAATAATTGCTAAGTGTAAAAAAATAAATGGATCTTCAAGATGTATTTTACATTTATGTTGGATGAAGTCACTCAAAAATACACTGTAAAAAAAAAAAAAGCATCAAGCATAGCCTGATTGATGATTGGGTGTATCCTGAACAAATTTCAAAGCAACTGAGTTACATAAAATAGCTTCTGCACCCTTTAGTGATCCTAGCATGACAAGCAAGAACAAACAGCAAGGTCTGGATGCAGCACTGCCTCCTCCTCATGTGGATATGAACCTAACATATAATCAACAAACATTAGAGAAAAGATGCAAAATCATAGCTAATTTAAACTTTTATCCTGCCACATTTTTTTTACTGACCACAAATGAGCAAATAGATCATGCACGTTATAATGCTAATTAAAATATGAACTTACTTTACTATAGCGAATAACACTCCACTTACACAAGGCACTCAGGTGATGACAGGCGTTGGTTGCCCACACAGAAGCCAACCTCCTATTATTGGAGACACAACACAATGTAAATAGTTGCTGGATGAGGTGTCCATACAGCTGTCTCACCGACTTCCCCATATAAAGGTCACCTCACCCAAGATGTGTTTTCATAGAATCATAGAATGTTCGAGTCCTCAATGCAGGATTCTCTAAACCATCACAGACAGAGGACTGTCCAGCCTCTGTTTGAAGGCTTCCATTGAAGGAGAACTTGCCAGTAGTGATGAGTGAATAGAGAAATATTTGGATTCGGGAAAATCGGCACGAATAATTTCTAATATCCGTGTATTCATATCGAATAATGAATCCAATGCAAGTCAATGGGAAAGCCGAATATTTTTCTGTTGGACCCAACAAACAGGTCTTTGGCCTGAGAAAAAAGCTGAAATGGATGGGAAAGTGCTAAAACTAAATGGGAACAGCATGGAAAAGATGCTGCATGCCTTTCTGACTCAAACTGCGATAGATTAAAAGCCAGCAATTCATTTGCCGCGTACAGTAAAATCACAGCAGGAGCCAACATGACAGATTACATACAGTATATACACATAGAATAGATAATACTGTATATAGATTTCAGTGACACACACATATATTACATAGATAGAAGAAAAGCCGGCAATTCAGCAGCCACGTAATGTAAAATCACAGCAAGAGCCGACAGGATAGAACAGATGGATTGCTTACAGTATATACACATAGAATCGATATATAGATGTCAGTGACATATATAATTAGCGCAGTGCATGTGCAGCTTACTGTATATGTATTTATTAAAAGAATATTATTTTCTGAAAAAAAATTGCGTGGGCTCCAGTGTAATTTTATAAACCAGTAGAGGGACCAGCAGAGGGAAAGCCGACAGCTGGAGGCAGATATTTTTAGCCTGGGAAGGGGGTAATACCTATGGAGCTTCCTAGGCTATTAATATCAGCTCACAGCTGTATACTTAGCATTTACTGTCTATTAAAATGAAGGACTCCCAAAAAAAAATGACTTAGGGTCCCCCTATAATTAATTACCAGCAAAAGCTAGGTAGACAGCTGCGGGCTGATAATTAACCCCTTAACCACTGGAGCTTTTTTCGGTTTCACGTTATCGTTTTTCGCTCCCCTTCTTTCCAGAGCCATAACTTTATTTTTTCGTCAATATGGCCACATGAGGGCTTATTTTTTGCGGGATGAGTTGTACTTTTGAACAACACCATTGGTTTTACCATGTTGTGTACTCGAAAATGGGAAAAAAATTCCAAGTGTGGTGAAATTGCAAAAAAAAGTGCAATCCCACACTTGTTTTTTGTTTGGCTTTTTTGCTAGGTTCACTAAATTCTAAAGCTGACTTGCTATTATGATTCTCCAGGTCATTATGAGTTCATAGACACCAAACATGTCTAGGTACCTTTTTCATCTAACTGGTGAAAAAAAATTCCAAAGTTTGCTAAAAAAAAAGTGTCATTTTCCGAGACCCGTAGCGTCTCTATTTTTTGTAATGTCGGGTCGGGTAAGAGCTTATTTTTTGCGTGACAAGCTGATGTTTTTAATGATACCACTTTTGTGCAGATCCGATCTTTTGATCGCCCGTTATTGCATTTTAATTCACTGTCACAGCGACCAAAAAAACATAATTCTGGCGTTTTGATTTTTTTTCTCGCTACGACGTTTAGTGATCAGGTTAATCCTTTTTTTTATTGATAGATCGTGTAATTGTTTTTACTGTTTTATTTTGATTGGGGCAAAAGGGGGGTGATTTAAACTTTTATGTTTTTTTTTTTTTTTTTAATTTTTAAACATTTTTTTTTTACTTTTGGCATGTTTCAATAGCCTCCATAGGAGGCTAGAATCTGCCATAGCATGATCGCCTCTGCTACCTATAGGTGATGCATAATCACCTCTATGTAGTAGAATTACAGCATTGCTATGAGCGCTGTCCACAGGGTGGCGCTCATAGCAATCTGCCATTAACAACTATACCTCAGGTTGTTATGGCAACGCGTCGCTGACACCCGATCACGTGACGGGGGTCGGCGATGCGCTCATTTCCGGCCGCGCGCCAGAAGCTCTAATTAAATCCCCTCTGTCAGCTTTTGACAGTGGGATTTAACTAGTTAATAGGCTCTCGCAGGTCGCGATTCCGCTCGCGCCTATTTTGGGCACGTCAGCTGTTGATTACAGCTGACATGTCCCGACTTTGAGGTGGGCTCACCGCCGGAGCACACCTCAAAGCGGGGGATACTGCCAGCTGATGTACTATTTCATCAGCTGGCAGTAAGGGGTTAATAGCCTAGGAAGGGGCCATGGATACTTCCCCAGCCAAAAACATCAGCTCTCAGCCAACCCAGATAAGGCGCATCTATAAGATGCACCAATTCTGGCACTTAGCCTCGCTCTTCCCACTTGCCCTGTAGCGGTGGCAAGTGGGGTGATAGTTGGGTGGGTTGATGTCACCTTTGTAATGTCAGATTACATCAAGCCCAGAGGTTAGTAATGGAGAGGTGTCAATAAGATGCCCCCATTACTAACCCCATAGTCATATTGTATAAAAACACAGATACTCGGAAAAAAATTCCTTTAATTGACACAGATTCCTTTAATAAATCTTAATTAAACCATACTTACAACATCACCCATTTCACAGATGCCATTGTCTCCTGCAAAAGAGTTAAAATAACAAACAACAAAATTCCTCACCTGATAATTCATTTGTTCCACGACTGGTCTAGCTCTGCTACATCTAGATGGCATGATGCGACCATACAGCCTGCCATTCAGCAGAGACACTTAGTAGTGTCTGCTAAGTGTGTAATAGTGTCAGTGTGTAATGCATGTGTGTTATGATTTGGTAGCTGAGGAGAGAAGGCAAAAACGGCAATACACCAAAGAGGTTGGAATCTACTGGATTGCAGTAGCCTGACTAACCACCACAACTAAAGGCAGCCGTGGAGCGTTCCTACGTTGGTCCTAGACGCCTCGTCACAGCCTGAGAGGTTAACTACACCTAAAGATAGAAAGAGAAAAGCTATCTGCCCCGGAGCAGATCCCCAAAGAACATAGGAAGCCCCCAAACATGTAATGGCGGTTAGACAAGAGGAAATACAGACACAGACAGAAAATAGTATGAGCAAACGTTGGGGCCCAATCTTCCTAGACAGAAAAGGATAGGAAGGACACTTACTGCAATCCAAAAAACCCTAAAAAATACCAACTCTACTAATTGCAAAAACACCTGAGATCACACGACCTCTACCACCTAAATTAGTTCTCTGGTGTAACAAAACTAAGCCGCAGCCACTGAAAAAACTGGAAAAGGCAAATGAACAAATAACAGTGGCTCCAGAAGAACTGAGAGGAGCCCAAGCCCCCCGGGGGGGGGGGAGACCTGGCTAACCTCACAGAAATGCAGAGAAATATGCAAATGGTAAGCACAAAAACAAAAAACAGAAAATATCTTATCTGAGAGCAGGAGAAGAGGCAAGACTCAGCAAGCTTCCAAGTGAACCAGGAACCACAGTTGAGACAAGAACAATTGATCACCGGCAACCATGATGGGAGGGAACCTCCCTTATATAAGACCAGTCTGTAATTCCTGATTGCCAATCCTCAATTAATGGTTCAGTACTGTTTGTAACCACCAGAGGGAGCTTCTGCTCAGAATTCATTTCTAACGCATTCACAACACATGTGGCACACATGTGGCAACCGTGTGCCGCATCAGTACCACAAGGCGGGCGCCAGGGAAGCAGCGATACAGTAAGTGCTGGTGTTGAAGACAACTCTCATCATTCTTCCCTGCTCTGCCAGCGATCAGAATGAGCAGAGGAGAACGATGAGCGTTGTATTCAAGTGAGAACAATGACAGCAGGCAGCAGCTTTTGGGACTATTACTCCATCAGCCTACAAACTGTTTATTCCTCAGACATGGATTACAGAGTGGGACAGAATGACGGATAGGTAAGGGATATTGCGATTTTTTTTATTTTTGTTTTATTACAGGAGATCAAGGGATTCAGTGGAATTAGGCATTAGGTTAGTATAACTGTGGTTGTTATTTTTAAATAAAAATGGAAAACTGTGTTGTCTTTTATTTCTAATAAAATACTTTATTCTGGCTGTGTATTTTTTTACCATACAACTATAGGATTAGTAATGGATAGCTGTGTTATAGACACTTCTCCATTAGTAAGCCATGGGCTTGATGTCACCTGACTATACAAAAGTGACCTTAATCCCGCAAATATAAACCCCGCTTGCCACCGCTATAGGGCAAATTGGAATAGCAGAATTAGCGCATCTAATAGGGCGGCTGTGGGCTGTTATTTTCAGGCTGGGGGGGCCAATACCCGTGGTCCCTTGCCAGCCTGAGAATACCAGCCCCCAGCTGTCTCCTGTAGAGCCATCAGCTGACTCCAGTGACGGAGGTGAACTTTATATCACCGATCACAGCTGCGCACTCATGCTGTCTTGACAGCATGGGAACCATGGCTCTCTGACTGGCGGTGATGATTTCACCGTCGATTAAAAGCAGTGTTTGCCGAGCTGTCATGGAAATGACAGCGCGACAAACACCCGGTATTCAGGCAGCCCATCACAGTAATGCCACACCAAAGATGGTTCTGGCATTACTGTGATTGGCAAGCAAGCCCAGCATGTTCATTGGCTGCAAATAAAGCACAAAACATGCTGAGCGGGTCACTCAAATATACAGAAAAGAATAGCAAATTACTTGCCGAGTAACGAATAGCCTGAATACCGTACTATTCCTGCGAGTGACGAATAGTGCCGAATATATTCACTCATCACTACTCGCCACCTCTTCTGGCAGCCTGTTCCACTCATTGATCACCTTCACTGTCAAAAAGTTTTTTTCTAATATCGAATCTGTATCTTCTCCCTTTCAGTTTCATTCCATTGCTTCTCGTGTTTCCATGTCAAAATGGGAATAATGATGTTCCCTCTACAATGTGACAGCCCTTCAGGTATTTATAGACAGTTATTATGTCTCCTCTTAGCCTTCTTTTTTGTAAATATTCCCAGATCCTTTAACTGTTCTTCGTAGGACATACCGGTACTTTGCAGTCCGATCATCATCCTGGTAGCTCTTATCGGAACTTGCTCCAGTTTTTCAATGTCTTTTTAAAAATGTGGTGCCCAGAATTGGACACAGTATTCCACATGAGTCCTGACCAGGAAGGATTAAAGGAGGGAGTAGAGGGGACCATATTGTCAAACTATTGGTCCATTTTGACGACGGATAATCAAACATGTATGGTAACGAGTATACAACACCTTCTAATGGCTAGGAGGGCCCCAAACTTTCGCAACCTTTTAACTAGGAGCCATTTTTCATGGCCCACCTGTTAGGGTCTGCGGAACGCACCAAATATATGAGATAGAGAGGTGCGTTCGCAGCCCGGGGTCCACCGTGCAGGCGGAACCTGCTGCTAGTAAAATGGCGCAAGACGCGAACTCTGTTATCCCGCAGAGTCGCCAAAATAAACACCGCAATGCGCTGTGGCAATATGTGCGAACTCTGTTATTTCACAGAGCCGCTAGGAGGAGTGCCGCAGCGCTATATGGCGATGTGTGCGATCTCACTAAACACCACTGAGTCGCAAAATAAACACACTAGGGCGCTGTCTAGCGTTGAAAGCGAACCCTGTTACGTCACAGGACCGCTGAGAAAAAGTTCTGTGTCCTGTCAGGCACCCAGGTACACAGTTAAGTGCTAAGCGAACATAGAACGTGATCATGCGCTAATGTCCTCGCGGGAGTCACCCGCAATCCAGGCCCTGAATACGGCAATCAAACTCCTCACCGGTTATGCCGGTAATCTAGGGCATCTAGGACACCGACCCTGACCAGCTAGCATACCAAACTCCTCACCGATTAAGTCGGTATTCTAGGGGCTTATTTCAGCCGGGCCCTAACCACACACACGCATGACCACACTGGCGCAAAGCATATAATGGTTGATATTAGCGCATGGCGGCCCAGCCATGCTACCCTTTTATAGTAACAGCTACAGGACCTACCAGAAACAAGGACCAATGAAACTTGTTCCAGAACAACAGTAGTCACAGGACCTTCCTGGCAGACCAATAGGAGCTGCTGCAGTACCTGAGCATGTGACCCCTGATCTCCAATGAGAGATCTCACTCTGGGCATGCTCAGAAGGGGAAAACAAGGACTTTGTCCTAAAGACGTCTGCTCGCCGCTAACCAGTATTGGTCACAATAGCAGAGCCTGGAGGAACAGCAGTAATCCTCTGCACACTGTTAGACTGGGCGAGACGCTGGGACCGACGTCTAAGCTGAGCAGGCTCCACTGCGGACGGAGATGAATGGGGGACTGCAGTGGGACTGGTTCGAGACTCCCCTTGTGCAGCAGCAGGAACTCGAACCCTAACATTACCCCCCTCCTACGGCCCCCCCTTCTTTGGGCCTCGCTGCGCTCAAAGGCAGCGATGAGCTGCGGAGCGTGAATGTGCTCGGCAGGCTCCCAGGACCTATCCTCAGGCCCATAACCCCTCCAATCCAACAAATAAAATTTTTTGCCTCGTACCACCTTGCACCCAACAATGGCATTCACCTCATGATCGTCGGTAGATGAACCCGACGTCCCGGCAGATGACTCAGAAAACAGGGAAATGGCCACGGGTTTCAGGAGGGACACGTGAAAGGTGTCGGTGATACCAAGGCGAGGCGGAAGGTCTAGGCGGTAAACCACCGGGTTCACCTGCTCAAGAACTTTAAAGGGGCCCAAAAAGCGAGGTGCCAACTTGGTGGACTCTACACGTAGCCTGATGTTTCGGGCAGAAAGCCACACTAGGTCACCCGGAGCAAATGTAGGAGCGGGGCGCCGATGGGCATCGGCCGAAGACCTCATCCTCTCTTTGGAGGCCTGAATGGCATCCTGGGTGCGGTCCCAAATGTCTCGTGCCTCCACAGCCCAGTCTGCCACCCTGGAATCGGCGGAAGACACGGGCATGGGCACTGGTACCCGCGGATGCTGACCGTAGTTCAGGAGGAATGGGGTCTGTCCGGTGGAGTCAGCCACAGCATTATTTAGAGCGAACTCAGCCCACGGTAGCAAGGATGCCCAGTCATCCTGCCTGGCAGAGACAAAATGTCGCAAGTATGTGACCAAGGTCTGGTTGGCCCTTTCTACCAACCCATTCGTCTCGGGATGGTATGCAGAGGAGAGATTCAACTCAATGCTGAGTAAACGACACAGCTCTCTCCAGAACCGAGACGCAAACTAGGGACCTCGATCACTGACAATTTTGTCTGGCATACCGTGTAGGCGGAAAATATGCCTAATGAACAATGCTGCCAAGGCCCGTGCAGACGGTAACCGTGGTAATGGCACTAAGTGCACCATTTTGGAGAAGTGGTCGGTTATCATCCAGATGATGGTGCAGCCCACCACAAAATCCATCCCGACCATCTCCCAAGGCCTGTCTGCCACCGGTAAAGGGAAAAGTAGCCCAGCTGGCCGTTGTCGAGGGGACTTATTCTTGGCGCAGGAGACGCACGCCTGAACGTATTCCCTGACGTCACGTACCATATGTGGCCACCAGTATGTCCTCGCCAGCAACTCAGATGTCCTTTTTGCCCCAAAATGTCCACCCACCCTGGACAAATGTGCCCAAGAGAGTACCTCCAGTCGCAAATTGGTGGGCACAAAAGTCTTGTCCGAAGGCACAGACTCAAGCGAAACCAGGGCAACAGTTCTTAGGCTCTCTGTGGGGACAATCAACTGAGGCTCCTCCTCCACCTCCTCAGAGGACACCACGGAGCGAGAAAGCGCATCGACCCGAATGTTCTTCTCACCGGAGAGGAAATGGAGGGTGAAATGAAACCGGGAGAAGAACAGGGACCATCTGGCCTGACGAGAATTTAGCCGCTGGGCGGTCTGTAAATAGACCAAATTTTTGTGGTCAGTGAAAACTTGAAAGGGAAAGCGAGCCCCCTCCAGGAGATGTCTCCATTCTGAAAAGGCCAACTTCATGGCTTGCAACTCCCTATCCCCAATGGAATAATTCCTCTCCGCTGGTGTGAAGGTCTTGGAAAAGAAGAAACAAGGATGTTTCCGACCTTGAGCATCCTTTTGAAAAAGGACTGCTCCAGCACCAACGGACGAGGCATCGACCTCCAATAAAAAAGGCTTATCAACCTCGGGGCGATGTAAGATGGGAGCGCTAGCAAAATGGGACTTAATTGAAGTAAAGGCCTTGGAGACCTCCTCTGACCACAATTTGGGATTGGCTCCCTTCTTGGTGAGGGCTACCAAGGGAGCTACCAAAGTGGAGAAGTGGGGAATGAATTGGCGATAGTAATTAATGAACCCCATAAAGCGCTGCACCGCTTTAAGAGAATGGGGTTCTTGCCAATCCATCACAGCCTGTAGTTTGGCAGGATCCATAGCCAATCCCTGGGCGGAGATGATATAGCCCAGGAAAGGTAAAGACTCCTGCTCAAACATGCATTTCTCCAACTTTGCATAGAGGGAGTTTGCCCGTAACAGGTCGAAGACTTTGCAGACATCCCTCCGGTGAGAGTCAATATCTGGAGAAAAGATGAGAATATCATCCAGATAGACTACTACAGAGGTGGAAAGCATATCCCGGAAGATATCATTGACAAAGTCTTGGAAAACGGCTGGGGCATTACAGAGCCCGAAGGGCATCACCAGGTATTCATAATGCCCATCCCTGGTATTAAAAGCCGTCTTCCATTCGTCCCCTTCATGGATGCGAATCAGGTTATAAGCACCACGCAGATCTAATTTAGTAAATACCCTTGCTCCCCGGAGCCTATCAAAGAGCTCAGAGATCAGGGGCAACGGGTACTTATTCTTAACGGTGATGGCGTTAAGACCTCTGTAATCTATACACGGACGTAATTCTCCACTCTTCTTCTGCAAGAAGAAGAACCCCGCTCCTGCTGGTGACACCGACTTCCTAATGAACCCTCTTGCCAGATTCTCCTGGATATATTGAGACATAGCCTCCGTCTCAGGAAGAGAGAGGGGATAGACCCTTCCCCGAGGAGGTTCTGCTCCAGGCAAGAGGTCAATAGGACAGTCGTAGGGACGATGGGGCGGCAGAGTCTCTGCAGCCTTTTTAGAGAACACGTCTGCATATGACTGATAACACTTGGGAAGAGGAGAAAGATCTGCTGGTATCTCTGTAGTGGTAACCTGAATGCACTCCCTGACACATCTGTCCTTACATGACTCACTCCAACCCAGTATCCTACCGGAGGTCCACTCAATATGAGGGGAGTGGGAACGGAGCCAGGGTACTCCCAGTAGGATCTCGTCTATTCCCTCGGGAAGGACGAGAAGGGAAATAATTTCCTGATGGGAAGGGGGTACACACAAAGTAAGAGGGACAGTCTGATGTGTAATTGGCGAGGGCAATGTCAACCCATTCACTACCCGGACAGTCACTGGTTTGTCGAGCGCTACCAGATGTATTGCGTGGCGACGAGCAAAGGTGGATGACATGAAATTTGCCTCTGCTCCTGAGTCCACACAAAGCTCGACTGTAAGTGTGGAAGAGTCCACAGTGACTGTCCCTTTAAATGTCATCTTGGAGGAAAATGCCGCTGTCTCTAGTGAACCTCCTCCCAGGGCCACTAGACGCGATCGCTTCCTCGATCGCTGTGGACATTTGTTGGCATAGTGTCCTGTCTGCTGACAAAGGTTACAGACCACAGATACTCGGACGACTCGAGACTTAGGTCCTGCACGAGGAACCTCTGTGGCTTTTTGGGATTCGGACGCCAGATCGGGGAATTCGAGAAGTGTGGCAAAGGTGGGAGCCAACCGAATCCTCTGCCTACACTGGTCCCGCTCCAACCTCCGCTCGTGAAAACGGAGGTCGATGCGGGTAGATATGGAGATAAGCTTCTCCAGTGTGGCGGGAATCTCCCTGGTAGCCAAAGCGTCTTTAACATGATCAGCCAGTCCTCGCCAGTGGACTGGAATGAGTACTTTATCCGACCAGTCTAGCTCTGAGGCCAGAGTCCGAAACTGGACGGAAAACTGACTGACCAAAGACGAACCCTGTGCCAATGCCAGCAGTTGTAGCGCTGTATCGTGGGTGACCTGAGGTCCTAAAAAGACCTTTTTAAGAGCCTCCAGGAAACGAGGAGCACTCCGCACCACACGATCGTCGCGCTCCCACAGCGGCGTTGCCCACTCCAACGCTCTGCCTGAGAGTAGAGACAGTACAAAACCCACTTGTGCCCGATCCGTGGGGAAACGTGCAGCCAGAAGCTCGAGCTGTATAGAGCACTGACTCACGAATCCCCGACATTGCTTGCTGTCACCAGCAAACTTGTCAGGAAGCGGGAGGTGGGATAATGTAGGGGCAGAGGTGGCAGAGGACAAACTGGCTGCAGCCACGCTAGCAGCCTGAACAGCGACTGCGGTAACATCCACAGCTGAGGTTGTGCGCTCAAGAGCCACCAACCTACCCTCCAGCTGCTGGATGTACTGCGGTAGACGCTGGTCATCCGCCATTTTACTAGCCAGACCATGGCGTTAATATTATGTTAGGGTCTGCGGAACGCACCAAATATATGAGATAGAGAGGTGCGTTCGCAGCCCGGGGTCCACCGTGCAGGCGGAACCTGCTGCTAGTAAAATGGCGCAAGACGCGAACTCTGTTATCCCGCAGAGTCGCCAAAATAAACACCGCAATGCGCTGTGGCAATATGTGCGAACTCTGTTATTTCACAGAGCCGCTAGGAGGAGTGCCGCAGCGCTATATGGCGATGTGTGCGAACTCACTAAACACAACTGAGTCGCAAAATAAACACACTAGGGCGCTGTCTAGCGTTGAAAGCGAACCCTGTTACGTCACAGGACCGCTGAGAAAAAGTTCTGTGTCCTCTCAGGCACCCAGGTACACAGTTAAGTGCTAAGCGAACATAGAACGTGATCATGCGCTAATGTCCTCGCGGGAGTCACCCGCAATCTATGGCGTCTGAACGCCAGGCCCTGAATACGGCAATCAAACTCCTCACCGGTTATGCCGGTAATCTAGGGCATCTAGGACACTGACCCTGACCAGCTAGCATACCAAACTCCTCACCGATTAAGTCGGTATTCTAGGGGCTTATTTCAGCCGGGCCCTAACCACACACACGCATGACCACACTGGCGCAAAGCATATAATTGTTGATATTAGCGCATGGCGGCCCAGCCATGCTACCCTTTTATAGTAACAGCTACAGGACCTACCAGAAACAAGGACCAATGAAACTTGTTCCAGAACAACAGTAGTCACAGGACCTTCCTGGCAGACCAATAGGAACTGCTGCAGTACCTGAGCATGTGACCCCTGATCTCCAATGAGAGATCTCACTCTGGGCATGCTCAGAAGGGGAAAACAAGGACTTTGTCCTAAAGACGTCTGCTCGCCGCTAACCAGTATTGGTCACAATAGCAGAGCCTGGAGGAACAGCAGTAATCCTCTGCACACTGTTAGACTGGGCGAGACGCTGGGACCGACATCTAAGCTGAGCAGGCTCCACTGCAGACGGAGATGAATGGGGGACCGCAGCGGGACTGGTTCGAGACTCCCCTTGTGCAGCAGCAGGAACTCGAACCCTAACACCACCCACAGACTCAATATGGTTTTATAATTTTGAAGGGATTGTTTCCATGTGGAGACTGTAATATTTACCCTTTTATGTGCCGACACATAATGCCTTCCTTAATCCTCTCAACTCTAGGAGACACCCACTCAGATCCTACATCAACTGCAAAAGCAGAGACGTTATCTATGCATTTATCTGACCCTGCAACAGGGTGTATGTGGGTCAGACCTCACAGGAGTTGAGAGAAAGAGCCCAAAGACATATGTCCACCATCTATCTGGCTGCTGCGGATCAAAGGAAAGGCAAGTTCCTCACCCCTGTGGCTGCCCACTTTCTATCCCTTCACTAAGGCAAAACATCTAACATCAGATTTCTTGGGCTACAGAAGATCGTTAATAATGGCAGAAGTGGTAGCAACCATAAACACCTTCTACATGTTGAATCCAAATGGATTTTTGAGCTTCAATCAATGGCTCCAACTGGGCTCAACGAGGAACTGCTTTTTACAGGATTTCTGGGCTAATTTTTATAGCCCCTATATACTCTTTCACCTAGGGCTATGGGTTTCCATATGACGGTACATGCCTTGGTATTGTGTGATTCAATTTCAATACTTTTCACTAGCAACCTTGTTTTCTCCATTCCCAACACAGAGTTTTGCATTCAGACATTAGGATTGGATCATACTTTCTCAATGGTCTATTGAGAAACATCTTTTTGGGCGTTCATCCACTTGAACTCCAGGACCACTATTGTTCCCTTCCAGCCATTACATATGCTGTTGATGCCTTTTGGGACCATCCTGGTGGACAAATGCCCATAGGATTACCAGGTCCCACCTTTTTCATAAGTTGGACTATTATATAGTTCTGTATGTTTCGCCATCTCGGGTAACTGTTCATTAATATCATTATTTTTTGTCTCGTATTTCTGCTCTTATTATTGCGCCCTACTCTTATCTATCACTGTTCAGTGTAATTTATATCCTAGTTTGAATTTCAAGATATTAGCAAACTTAGCCTAATTTGATGATGGTATCCGGGTCATACTGACATGATCTGTCACGTGGTGGTTGTCCCCACGCTCTTTCATTCAAAATGCGTGGTATGTGTCACATCTTGCCCTTTATGCATATTCTTGATAGTAATAAACTAAATGTAATTGGGTTTTTTCTTCTTTAAAATTTATTATTTATTATTCTTTTTTTTTGTATCTCCTATTTATTTTTTATTTGTTACTTTTTCACTTTTATCTTTTACTTGTACGTGTACCCTCATATATGGCTCTCTCTGACATCCCATTAGCAGGGCTCCATACTCACGTCACTGGACCCCTGCTTCTTGTTAGTTCCCACTTTAACATTCCTCTACCCTTGGCAAATGAGCTCTGTCGATACTGGAACATCTGTCTTGTACACCTATAACAGGGGCTGCACACTTATGTATTGTAGCCCCCCTCTATATTCCTTGGCTTGTCATTTTATATACGGTAACTGTTAGGGACCATAATTACCTTTTTCAGATATATACTTTTTACTCATGCTGCTTTGAACCTTCTCCCTTTGTTGTTCTCATGTACTTTTTTGTGTAGGGTCAGGCTAGGTCATGTCCTGTGCACATATGCCTTTGGCTGTGCTCATGGTGTATATTTGGGAATTTTATAGTCAGTTATTTTCATGACTATTATCATGGTGGCCATTATGGATACCTATTTATCCTTTTTCAAGCCGCTTACATTTCCTTGACTTATCCGCGAGGAATCAGCTGTTGGGATATGGGCAGGTGCTCCTGCCCACTTTATCCCCTTACTGCACATGTGCACTTCCTCTTATTCCCGTTCTTCTATTCTGTGAGCATCCTTGCCCACACTACATCAAAGTTCCTCCATTGCGCATGTGCGCTTTTCCCTGTTTCCGCCCATGTACACAGGGCACACGTCTTTGCCCTCAATATACCGCACCTCTTCTCTGCGTATGCGTCCGCTACATTATTTCCAATCCTGCGTGCTCAGGACTGCGTTCCTTCTGGTTACTAGGTGCCACGGTGGCTTGACATGCCTCACGCTGCGGACCAATCACACAGACATCACACACCGGTAAATGCTGCTTCTAATCTACTTGTCCTTTATATCGTTGTGCATTTGGATCCGAAGGCATACTGGGGTCTTTCCCTATACCCCTGATCTTTGGGGTCCGTTGCCTATTATGGTCTCATGTGGGAGCTGTTATTGAGCATTTTAGGTAATTCTGTCTACAGACACCCATCTGTAGATCCACCTGTCGTTTTCCACCAGGGTCTTCCTGACCCCAGTGATGGCTTATTCCCTCACTCCACATCCCCCCACTCCATTCTTCTTGCCCTGATCATTTCTGTGATCTCCATACCATGCATTTCCATCTTATTCTGGACAACTTTTTCTTTTGGTTCTGTGATATATGATTAATTATTTATTCAGTACCATTCTTGTTATTGTTACTCAGGTTATTCACAGGCCTGTGTCTCTTATTTTATGGACTTTTCACAGGGACTTAAAGGGGGTTTTAGTCTGTCATCTTATATCCCCAGGTCATCCTTCAAATGGGGTTAAACTTATTGTCTCATTGTCAGCCGCAGGGGGACTACCAGCAATGGTGTTGGGCAACATCCTTTGACAGGACCACGGTCAATCGACCTTGACCTTTACAAGTGATACTCTTACTCTACCTTGGTATTATTGTAGCTCCACATATTGTATTTTGTCCCATGTACACGTCATTCATGGGTGTTGGATGATTACCATGTTATATGGTTTTATATGTTTTTAATGTTACACTTTTGTATGTCCTTGGATTCTAATAAAGTTGTATTTTCTGCACTATACTGCATCAGGTGTGCACTCCATTTTTTGTCTTGGTCTTTTCCTCCCTAGTTCATGCCTTTCTTCCGTACATGTGGCACCCTGACAATTAATACTTCTCTCAAGTTTCTCATGATTGGAGGTGTACTTTATTCTCTCTAGTGCATAAATATTTAGACAGTGACACAAGTTTTGTCATTTTATCTGTTTACCAAAACATGTTCAAGATACATTTATATAACTAATATGGGCTTTACGTGCAGACTCTCAGCTTTAATTTGAGGGTATTCACATCATAATTGGACTGAGGGTTTAGGAATTCCAGCTTTTTAATATATAGCAGCCTCTTTTTAAAGGGACCAAAAGTAATTGTACAATTATCTCAAAAACATTTTAATGGGCTACATGGACTATTCCCAGATTAATCCATAATCAATTAAGCGGGTACAAGGTCTGGAGCTGAATCCAGATGCGCATTTGCATTTGGAAGCTATTGCTGTGAACCCACAGCATGCGGTTAAAGGACCTCTCAATGGAAGAAAAACAGACTAAATTAGGCTGAAAAAAAAGAAGACATCAGAGAGACAGTTTGTTACATTCTGCAAAAAAAAAGAGCACAATGGTGAGCTTGGGAACTTTAAAATGCCTGGACATCCACGAAAATAACAGTTGTGGCAGATTTCTTCCCAGGCTGAAGAAAAACCCCTTCACAACATCCACCCAAATGAAGAACACTCTCCAGGAAGTAGGAGTTTCAGAATCAAATAGAAAAACCATCAAGAGAAAAACTCCTTCAAAAATAAAGTACCGTATATACTCGAGTATAAGCCGAGATTTTCAGCCCATTTTTTAGGGCTGAAAGTCCCCCTTTCGGCTTATACTCAAGTCATATACCGGGGCTCGGCAGGGGAGGGGGAGCGCAGCTGTCCTATATACTCACCCCTCCTGGCGCGGTCTCTACAGCCCCTGCTCTTCTCCTATGGTCTCCGGCGCCTGTGTGCAGCCATCAGTGGTACCGCTCATTAAAGTCATGAATATGCACATATTCATGACTTTAAAGAGCGGTACCACGTGACCGCTGAAGTTAGGCATAGCGCCGGAGACCGTGGGAGAAGAGCAGGGGCTGCAGAGACCGCGCCAGGAGAGGGTGAGCATATTCCATATTCACCTGTCCCCGTTCCACCGCTGCTCGCCGCTGTGTCCTCGCGTCCTCTAGCTGTGAATGTTGAGGTCAGAGGGCGCGATGACGAGTTTAGTGCGCGCCGCGCCCTCTGCCTGGGCATTCACTGCTGGAGGACCCGGAAGACAGCGGCGCTCAGCGGTGGAACGGGACAGGTGAATATTGCAGGTGCCGGGCCCTGAGCCAGCGGTGACACTGGCACCTGGCCCCCAGCGATGAGAGGTGAGTATGTCATTTTTTTTTTTTTAGTTGCAGCAGCTGCAGCAGCATAAGGGACCTATACTATGGGGCATAATCTATGGAGCATATGGGGCATAATCTGTGGAACATATGGGGCATAATCTATGGAGCATATGGGGCATAATCTGGAACATATGGGGCATAATCTATGGAGCATATGGGCATAATCTGTGGAGCGTATGGGGCATAATCTGTGGAACATAAGGGGCATAATCTGTGGAACATATGAGGCATAATCTGTGGAACATATGGGGCTTATTCTGTGGAGCATATGGGGCACAATACATGGGGCAGAATATGGAGCATAATACATGGGGAAGCATATGGGGCATAATACATAGGGCAGCATATGGGGCATAATATATGGGGTAGCATATTGGGGCATAATATATGGGGCTCCTGATTCAATATGGCTATTCACAAACATACTCGAGTATATACGGTATGCAAAACAAATCTTAATTAAATACTCACAGAAAACTTAAAAACACATAAAACTAGGAGATGCAATGCAGAGAATAAATAAGTGGTAAATAGTGGAGAGGCGATGTCAGCTCACCTGTTGCAGTTCAGAGTAGAGGAGCACAGAATTCGTCCTGAACAGACATAGGAAACATTCAATGAAAAAAGTTGTATCCAGCTCCAATTTAAAACAGTTCGTTTATTGAAAATCTCTAAAATGACACATCCATGAAGGATAAGGCGAAGGGATAAATGGACAATGCAATGAGTTTCAGCAAAGCAAAATGCGAGCAGGCACTAAATACCAACTAAATTAAATGCAGGCGATTTTTGGAGTCAAATTTTATCTTTTCAAGTTTTTGGCATAGAAAAAGTTATTAGATCTAACAGGGAGAAGACCATAGGAGATGATTACGTGCCAGGGAAGCCTTTTGGATCTACAATCTAGGTACCCGTGTCCCCTTTGGAGTGAATATGTGCAGGAAAATTATGTGTCCATTATTAATCTTGACAGGAAAATTTTTCTACTTTTATTTCAATTATGTATGTTTTTATACATTCATTTGAACGTAATTTTGTTTGTTTTTTATGATTTATAACTGTATATTCATAAAATTTATGCAAAACTTGAGCACCCACTGCATGGCTGTAGTGCTATGGCTGGCGGCCCTGCATGGTGTCCTCTTTCCCCTCCATGCAGGGACGCTGTCTTACTCACCACCCCTGCCCCATCACGTAATTTCCCAGCGTGTCCCTCATGCTTTCTAGTTCGCGCGCCACACTTTCTGGCGGCACCTTAGTACGCTCTTAAAGGGGCAGCACGCACATATGCTAAATACTCTTAGCTTGTTGCTGAGAGTCATTCAGTATAATATAGTGCACCTGCAAGATGGCTCCCAGCCAATAGCTGGGAGGCATCTTATATAAAAGACTTCCTCTCCCCTAGGGGGTTGCCAAGCAATGAGTAGAATCATTAGTAAGGTGTACTACTAGTGAGTTGTCAGGTCTTCAGTGTACTGAACCTGTATTCCTCATCCCAGTGTGGCCAGTCCTGTATCTGAAGTCCCCTCGTCAAAGTGTAGCCTGTCCTATATCTATAGTCCTCTAGTCCTGGTGTGGCCAGTCCTGTATCCATAGTCCCCTGGTACCTGAGTGGCCAGTGCCTGAACCTCGTCCCCTGGTCCCGGTGTGGCCAGTTCCTGAACCTCGTTCCCTGGTCCCGGAGTGGCAAGTGTCTGAACCTCATCCCCTAGTTTGTGAGAGGCCAGTGCCAGAATCTCGTCCTCCGGTCCGTGTGCAGCCAAACCCTGACCCAGTATCCTAAACCAGCATGTCTGAACAAAGCCCAAATCTGTCAGTAACCATTCTGTAGAGGTGATTGTATGTTCTCTCCATGTTTGTGTGGGTTTCCTCCAGGTTCTCCAGTTTCCTCCCACATTCCATAGACATACTGATAGGGATTGTAGATTGTGAGCCCCAATGGGGACAGTAATGATAATGTCTGTAAAGAGCTGTGGAATTAATGGCGCTTTATAAGTGAGTGAAATAAAATAAAACAATCTATACAATAAGTTGGTAAGCTTCTAGCCCCAATGAAGAAATTTGTAACAGATGTTTCATATTAATATGTGCAAGATAAAGATAGCAAACATTTTCTCCACTGCTTGGAAGAGGCACAATATATCTACATATGTTCAAATGAGGTATCTAGGAAATCAAAGTAAAAGGTGAATTATATACGGTAAATCATTAGAAAACCAAGCAATGGATAAAATAGTATCTATTTATAGTACAACATCTCCGCCTGCTGGGCAGAAGTATAAAGTGCTGATTGCTGGACATAAGTATAAAGTGCTAGTGACTTTAAATATACAAATGTACAGTATATAGATGTACCAAACATGCAAAATTGAATAGCCCCTAATGGGTAATGCTTTGGATTGCTGATGCCAGAAAATGTTTAACATATAATAAAAAAAGCTATAAAAGATGCACATGTGCATGTGTGCAAAAAATGGGTTGCATGTTAAATAAACAATGTGGCTAGCAAATATAAGAAGTGGAATAACATCTTAAAATAAGATAAGACACGTTTCGCCTCTTGGCTTACTCAGAAAGGGTATGTAAGTCTACCATAAAGACTTCATGAGAGTAAATACAGAGGGTTCACCACAGAGTGCAAACCATTAATCAGCCTTAGGCCGGGGTCACACTTGCGAGAAACTTGCACGAGTCTCGCACCTCAATACCCGGCACTTGGGATCGGAGTGTGCGGCTGCATGTATTTCTATACAGCTGAACCTCCGGTCCGAGTGCCGGCGGCAGTGCCGGGTATTGAGGTGCGAGACTCTTGAGAGTTTCTCGCAAGTATGACCCTGGCCTTAAAAATAGAAACGTCAGATTAGACTTTGCCAAAAAAACATCTAAAGAATCCAACCAGTTCTGGAAAAGCATTATTTGTACAGATGAAACTAAAATCAACCTGTACCAGAATGATGAGGAGAAGGCTTGTAATGGCTCATGATGGCATGAGCATGCCTGGCTTCCAATGGCTCTGGGTAACTTGTGCTTCATGATGTGACTGAAGACAGAAGCAGCTAGATAAATTCTGAAGTGTACAGGGCGATACTTTCAGCTCAGATTCAACCAAATGCTGCAATGCTGATTGGACGGCGCTTCATATGACAAATGGACAATGACCCAAAACATACTGCGAAAGCAACACCGCAGTGTAAGGCAAAGAAGTGGAATATTCTGCAATGAGTGAGTCAATCACCAGATCTCAACCCCATTGAGCAGCATTTCACATGCTTAAGACAAAACTTAAGGCAGAAAGACCCACAAACAAGCAACAACTGAAGTCAGCTGCAGTAATGGCCTGGAAAAGCATCATAAATAAGGAAATGCAGCGTTCTATGGTGTCCATGGCTTCCAGACTTCAGGCAGTCATTGCACATTGTGTTAGTGTTAATCCTTTAGTGACCGAAACAATTTTGATCTTAATGACCAAGCCAAATTTTAAAATTGACATATTGTACTTCACAATTGTGGTAAAATTTCTTTGATATAACTTGTATTTATTTATGAAAAAAAAAACGGAAATTTGTCAAAAATGTTGAAAAGTTTACAGTTTTCAAATTTTAATTTTTGTACCCTTAAATCAGAGAGTTATGTCACACAAAATAGTTAATAAATAACATTTCACTCATGTCTACTTTACATCAGCACAATTTTGGAAGCAAATTATTTTTGCTACGAAGTTATAAGGGGTAAAAGTTGACTAGCGATTAGAGATGAGCGGTGTTCAAAGCGAACTGTTCGCCAATCTCAAATTCGAGCTGTTTTGGGCGGTGTTCGAGCCGTTCGGCGAACCCGAACGATTTGGAAAAAATCCGGCTGTTCGAGGTTATGTTCGATAAGTGTTCGTGCACCAATATCGTAACTGGATTTTTTCACAGTAATGCGGATAATCACTGTTAATACACAGTTTGTACAGCGGGGCGGGGGGAGGGGCATGGGATGGATCTCTGCAGAGATAATGAAGATCTCCATATTTTTTTCTGTTTCCCGCATTTCCAGTGGGCGGTGCAGTCTGTGAGCCTATCAGCAGCGCACACACGGAGCAAAGTGCTTTTTTTTCACACAAGCGAGGGCATGCGTCATTGGCTGTGTATGTCACATGTCCTTGCCCTATAAGACCCAGCCATTTTCCCCTTCGTCACCATTTTCTCACTGCTGCAGCACAGTGTTAGACGGCACTGCTGCTGCTGTTAGCGCTATATTGTCACTGTAAACAGCGAATTTTTCTGGTAATTAGACAGGAAGGTTTAGGGAGTAGGGACTAGTTTGTAATTGCAGCCCTTTTGAGGGCTAGGTTACAGCAGTTCCTAGCACTTTTAGCAGGCAGGACTGTGCTCTATATAGACATCTAGGTCAACTTGGGAGTTTTTATAACTACGTTTACTTATTGGTAACATTGATAAAAGGAGGGCTTCAGGCGTATTAGGGATAGTCCAACCAGTTATTTTCTCAATCATGGGAACTACCTTTGCCCAAAATGTATTTATTATAGGGCATGCCCACCATATGTGTGACATTTTCCCTTCCCCCTCCCCACATCTCCAACATCTATCTGAGACCACTGGATACCATCTATGAAGGACTGCTGGTACCCGGTACCATCTAGAGATAAATTTTAAGGAGGCTTCCTGGACTTTGGACCCTATTGAGGTTTATTGTGTTAGGAAGAAACATTTATCCCATTGTGAGTCACAGAAGTACTTCCCCAGTTCCCTTTCCCATGCACCGCAGAATCCTGGCCTATTGTCAGTTACCTGGGCAATGAGGAGATTATACAGTAGGAAGTTGGAATGTGTAGGGGGTGACAATGATAGGCTCAATTTTTCAAAGTTTGTGAGATCTCTATGAAGATGTGTGCGCTTCTTCACAGTTGAATAGAAGTGTTGTAACTGGCTATATTCAAAATTAGCCTTCGGGAAGTGGCTCTTCCCTGTAACAAGTCATTGAGGGGAGCAGCGAAGTATTGGAGATGACATGAGAAAATAATATCGGATGGGATTTATTTGAACCGAGAAATCTATTTGCAGATAGTCCTGGTGGGAAATCTGGATTATCTGAAATCGGGAGCAAGAGGCCCTGGGGGTCGATTGAGGATGTCTTTTTTTGGGGATCTCAAAGCCAAAGCAGTGGCATAAGTACTATATGACATGAGGCCAAGAGAGGGGACAATTAAATGGGCGCACCATGGGAGAGTGCTAAGAGCTTTAGGACAAATGGATTGAGCTATTTTGACCCACAATTTCCCCTCCGAATGATGGAAGAAGTCAAGGATTCTAGCGTGTACTGCTGCCATGTAATACCTTCTACAATCCGGAAGGCTAAGGCCCCCCTTTTGTTTGTGTCTGATCAGAACGTCCCCCCGAATGCTTGGACGCCCACTTGCCCAGATAAATCTGCAAAAGCTAATGTGTAGTCTTTTCCAAAAATTTGAGGGAATTACCACGGAAATGGTTTGGAAGAGGTATAAGAGTTTAGGTAGGACGTTCATTTTAAGTATATTTATTATTGTGAACCTGGAAAAATCCTTCACCGTCCAAGAAGTAAGATCTCTATGGAGTTGTTCAATAAAGGGCCCAAAATTAAGAAAAAATAGACGGAAGAGGTCTCTATGAATACGAATTCCTAAGTATATGATACCCTGTGAGGGCCAGGCAAAGGGAAAGTTGGACTGGATGGAATCCTGTATGGATTTGGGGAGGGAAACATCAAGGGCCTCAGACTTCGCTGCATTGATGTAAAAATTTGACCATGTACCAAAGTGATCTATTTCAGCCATAACAGCAGTGATGGATATATGTGGTTGAGTGATATATACTAGGACATCATTCATCAGCAAATGCAGAGCACTTGTACTCGGTGCCTCCCACCTCAATCCCCCTAATATTGGGGTTATCGTGAATTGATAAGAGCAGGTGCTCCATCACTAGGATGTATAAGAGAGGGGACAGAGGACATCCCTGCCTTGTCCCATTGGTGATTATGAAAGGTGATGATAATGTTCCATTTATCTTCAGCCTAGCTGATGGATTGCGATACAGGGCCATGATTTTGGCTATAAAAGGGTCCCCTACCCCAAGCTTTTTAAGAGAATAATATATGGCGTGCCAGGAGACTCTATGGAATGCTTTCTCAGCATCCAACGAGAGTATCTAATTACAAATTTTTAACTGCATCTAACCCAGACAATAATTTTGGGCTTAGTGGCAGTGTCTGCTAGTCAGCGGATTAACCCAGCTGTTAAGCAAGCTGCACCACCTGTAGTTTGGACACTTAATTTTTTCAAAGGAAATGCTTCGGGCCCCCGGGACACTCAGTGATGAACATCGGGGAGACACCCCAAGGCACAGGGGCTGTGACTGGCGGTAGGACGCCTTGCGGTGGACCGCCAAGCTCGATCCTTATAAAAACTTTTAAACTGCAGCAGCTTTACTGGACGCTACTGGAGCTGGAATTACCGCGGCTGCTGGCATGGGACTTGCCCTCCAATAGATCCTTGTAAAAGGATTTAAAATGTACTCATTCAAATTAGAGAGACAATTTAAATAAAAAAGATTAGACCTGCCTCCACCGCAGGGGGGCTCGCTCTACCCACCAGGGGACAGGCACCAGTATTGGGAGAGGGGGGCTGGCCGTCAGGGTCCACCGCAGCTCTGGCACAAACCCGGCGACACGCAGGTCGCACGGGCAGGAACGGACTGGCTGTGTCAGCTTGGCACTTTTTAGGTTTTAGAAGGGCATGACATGCCTATATCTGTATCTCCCCCTCCTTTTACTCCTCCAACTCTTTTCTTTTAAACTCTTTTTTTATTGGTTTTCAACAAATTGACAAAAAATTGTACGCATCATATATATTACATTAGTGTCATGACTCACATATATATCTCTAGCATACATATTGCAAGCAGTAATAACAAATAATAATAATTACAAATAAAATAATAATTCCAACAGTAATAATAACATCTCCCCTTAGGTCCACAACTGTATGATTTTGTATTGATTAATATTTAATTGAGTCTTCCTACTATATATCGTAAAATATTTAGACTTGAGAGTCCTCAGTGGTTGATACCTTTTAATGGCTAACTGAAAAGATGGTAACAAATTGCAAGCTTTTGAGACTACTCAGGTCTCTTCATCAGGCTAGAGACCTGAGTAGTCTCGAAAGCTTGCAATTTGTTACCATCTTTTCAGTTAGCCATTAAAAGGTATCAACCACTGAGGACTCTCAAGTCTAAATATTTTTCTATCTACTGGCTAACACGGTACGAAGATATACATCTTTCCTATACTATATATCGTATAATGAATTTCTCATGCCATACACTTTAATTTACCTAGACTACCTCCCAAGTCCTCTAAAATATACCATTCCGAGTTAATAAAAGGCAACATTATCTCTTGAATTTCCCAAGTGGATAGAGACTTTTCCATAAACGCTCTCCATTTCTTAAAAAACCCTCTCGTCATCTTATCTTTGTTCCTTTCTGTTTCTCTTTTTTCCAAATATAAGGTGGATAATAAACCTGACTTAACTTCCTTTGCCCCTGGAAGTGATTTGACTAGCCAGTACTGCAAAATCAATCGCTTTGCTACCATTGCTATAGTGTGAAACAGTTCATGCAAATGACCTCCTCTCGTTTTATCTAACGTATAATGAAACAGCCAGCATATTGGGTCAATGTCGACCCAAACCCCACTCATCTGCACATATAACCCCTGGACCTCTTTCCAGAACTCTTGTGTTCTGGGGCATGACCACATGCCATGTTCCATATCTGTTTTAGTTGTATTACATTTGGGACAACTTGTCTGTCTATCAGGATTCCGTGGGTTTGCTGGTATGTTGAAGCCACATATTATTTTGTGCATTATCCTGAATTGACTATCCCTCCTCTGTTCATTAATAATATTTTTCCTTACTAGTTCCCACCCTTGTAATATTTTATGCTCAAGATCTTCATCTTGCATATGTTTCATCCATTTATTAGATATTTTATCTGAACCTGAAGGCCTCAATGTCTCTCTTAACGTTCTATATATTGAGGAGATCGATACCTCTGCAATATCTTTGGTAATCAAATCACTCCACGTCTCAGATTCAATCTCTCTCCTCACATCTTGTAGATTGTCCAATACATAATACAATACTATATAGCATCAAGTGGAATCTTGGTAATTCAAATTTGTCTATCACCTCTAACCCCGTTAGCCAGCGATTCTCTTGTGCATGTAATAGATCTCCTAGTGTCCGTATACCTTTCCTAGCCCATTCTAGATATAGTTTATTTTCTCTTCCCATTTTAAATGCTGGGAATGTCCAAGGATTCAGATGTTTCGATATTCTCCATGACATTTTTAATTTTTTCCTCACTGCCTTCCATGTGGCAATAGTATCTTTACATATCACTGACTGCTTGATATTAGGAGGAATATATGACAGTGGCGTGTGTAGCAGTGCCGTCAAATCCCATCTACCACAAAACTCCGATTCTAGCGTATAATCAGTGTAACGACTCGTCTTTTTAATCCAATCAATTACGTTTCTCATTAAACATGCAAGATTATACCCCCGTATGTTCGTCAGCCCCGCTCCCCCGTCCTCTTTGAGCGCATTAATGTTTTCATGGCAAGTCTCGCTTTTTTCCCCCTCCATATAAACTTTGAAAACGCCTTGTTCAATTTAATGACATCTACGTGCCTAATCAACATTGGTATCGTTTGCATTGGGTATAATATCTCACAAAACTTGTCATCTTGATGAGATGACATCTACCTAATAGCGAGAGAGGTAGATTTCCCCACCTCTCTAACTCTTTCTCTATTTTGGTTATAATAGGTTTGTAATTAAGATCATATATCTGTTTCGGTGATCTTCCCATATTTATTCCCAAATATTTCATAGATGTAGCTGCTTTTGGGATACCCATTACATTACTTTCTTGGCCATGCTTCTCGGGATTTCTCATATACAGAACTTCACACTTGCTCTTATTTAATCGAAAACCCGAGAACTTTCCAAATTTTTCAATCTCTGATAATAGTGTTGGTATATCTTCCTTTGGGTTTCTCATAAACAAGATTATGTCGTCAGCAAATAACGCAGTTTTAACTGTCTCTTTCCCCACTTCTATTCCCTTATAACAGCTATGATCATTTAGGTATCTTGACAGAGGTTCGATTGCAAGATTAAATAGCAAGGGAGATAATGGACATCCCTGTCTCTTCCCTTTTTTCAACTCGAAGACATCTGACAGAAACCCCGGCGTGTAAATTCTTGCTTTAGGATTGTGGTATAGGACCGTTAAAAATTTCCTAAATAGACCCACCAGATTTATTTTATCTAATACTTGACCCAACCATGGCCACTTCACATTGTCAAATGCCTTTTCAGCATCCAATGTGACCATGGCTGGGTCTTCTCCCCTTTCTAGGGGCTTGTTTCTGACCACATCTAGTAATAGCATCGCCTTCCTGATATTAGTAACGGCTGATCTTCCCTTTATAAAACCTGTCTGTTGTTTGGCAATTAATTTTGGTAATATTCCAGCCAATCTATCTGCCATTATTTTTGAGAGAAGTTTGACATCTTGATTTATTAATGATATTGGTTTATAACCCGAAGGGTCCTCTGCATCTTTTCCTCCCTTCAGGAGAAGTTTTATGTATGCTGTATTCATGTTTTCTGACATGACATTCCCTTGTAGAATGTGGTTGTATAGATCTTTGAGTGTGGGGGTGATTTGTTCCCTTATAGCTTTATAAAAGTATCAGTTGAACCCGTCAGGTCCCGGGGCCTTATTGACTCCTATCCCCCTTATTGCCATACTAATTTCTTCTTCCGTAATAGCCCCATTTAGTTTTTGCAGGTCCTCATCCGTCAATCTCGGGATATTAATTTTGTCTAACAAATTATCACCGTCTACATCCTGTTGCCCTTCCTCGCTATATAGCTTGGTGTAAAATTTGCCTAATTCTCGATTTATATCCTTAGGGTCTGTAAGGCGTTGACCTCCCTTTTCCCTAATTGCCATTATAGATGTATAAGCATAACTCCCTCTAGCTAAATTAGCCAATATTTTCCCAGCTTTGTCTCCATATCTATTTAATTCTATTTTCAAATAATTCCTATGCAGTTGCTCTCTTTTTTCTGCCCATTCATCAAAAAAAATTTTCGCACTCAACCACTTACTTTTATCCTCCTCTGATAGCGAGTTTTTATATTTGGTATATGATGTCCTAACCTCTCCACTTGCTTTTGAAAATTTCTCTTTTATTCATTTCTTTAATCTCTGCATGTAAGCTATGATATTCCCCCTTATTACCGCCTTTGCAGTTTCCCAGTATAACCTATGATTGGATTTATGTTCCTCATTATGTGACGCAAATTCTGTCCACCATTCTCCCATCCTTTTCACAAAGTCATTATCTTTCATCATGGTCCCTGGGAATCGCCATAAATAGTCTGTCCCTTTCTGATGTGTATCCACTATATCCAGAGTTACAGGGCTATGATCTGAGATTACTAAGTCTTCAACACTGGCAACCAACATTTTTTGTAATATTTTATCTGAAACAATGAACATGTCAAGTCTTGACCACATCTTATGTGCGTGAGAATAGTGTGTAAATTCCCGCTCCATGGGATGCGTTATTCTCCAAGCACCTTTTAATTGCCAGTTCTTTATCATCTCTTCTAAATATCCTTTCTTATACGTGCATTTATTTCCCTTGCTTTGCTGTAATACCTTATCACTCCTCTTTCGATCTTCTTCCTCCCTAAGTACCTCATTATATTTCCCGCCTATTATTATTTTCTCGCTACTGTCAGTGAGTATTGTATTCTGCAGGGACATAAAGAATTTTTTTGATTTGCATTTGGTGCATATATGTTGTACATACTCATACTGTCGTTATGTATCTGTAAATTTAAATGAATTACTCTTCCTTCTTGGTCTGTTTCTATTGATGTCACCTTGTGCGCTAGCATCTTATGTATGAGTATTAAAACTCCTGCTTTCCTATCCGATGAACTGGATCCATACACCTCTCCCACCCATAATTTTTTCATCCTAAAAAAATCTTCTTTTCTCAAGTGTGTCTCCTGTAACATGGCAATATCTGCTTTTAACCTTTTCAGATGACGTAGTATCATCAGCCTTTTGTTTGGTGAGCGTAATCCTTTCACATTCCAAGTTACCAACCTAACCATTATTTAACCCCTCTCTGACATTAGACGTACTATCCCGTCCATAAAACCCGTGCCATTCTGACCATGGACGGGATAGTACGTCATAGGCGATTAGCTGCGCTCCCCGAGGGAGCGCAGCTAATCGCCGCCGGGTGTCAGCTGATTATCACAGCTGACACCCGTGACTGTGTGTCAGGAGCGGTCACGGACCGCTCCCGGCACATTAACCCCTTGCACACCGCGATCAAACATGATCGCGGTGTACTGGGGGCACAGGGGAGGATCGCGCAGTGTGGGGGCTCCCTGCGCGCCCCCCTGAGACCCTCAGACCAGCGCGATGTGATCGCGCTGCTCTGAGGGCTTCCTCCCTCCCAGGACCCGGATCCAAGATGGCGCTGGGGTCCTGGAGGGAGGCGGCTTCCTCAGTGCCTGCCGAGAGCAGGCACTGAGAAGCCTGCTGCACTGCCTGAGCGATCGCTGGTGTGACAGAGTGCTGTGCACACTGTCACACCAGCGATCTGATGAAATACAGTGATGTCCCACCCTGGGACAAAGTAAAAAAGTAAAAAAAGTAAAAATAAACATGTGTAAAAAAAAATCCAAAAAAAAAAAAAAATATTCCCCAATAAATTCATTACTTATTGTAAATAAAAAAAATAAAACAATAAAAGTACACATATTTGGTATCGCCGCGTCCGTAACGACCCCCCCTATAAAAATGTCCCACTAGTTAACCCCTTTTGTGAACCCCTTAAAAAATAAAAAATAAAAACGAAGCAAAAAATCAGTGCTTTATCATCATACCGCTGAACAAAAAGTGGAATAACACGCGATCAAAAAGACGGATATAAATAAACATGGTACCGCTGAAAACGTCATCTTGTCCCGCAAAAAACGAGCCGTCACACAGCATCATGAGCGAAAAAATAAAAAAGTTATAGCTCGCAGAATAAAGCGATGCAAAAATAATTATTTTTTATATAAAATTGTTTTTATTCTATAAAAGCGCGAAAACATAAAAAAATGATATAAATGAGGTATCGCCATAATCGTACTGACCCGAAGAATAAAACTGCTTTATCAATTTTACCACACGCGGAACAATAAAAACGCCTCACCCAAAAGAAATTCATGAATTGCTGATTTTTGTTCATTCTAACCTCCCAAAAATCGAAATAAAAAGCGATCAAAAAATGTCACGTGCTCAAAAATGGTACCAATAAAAGCGTCACCTCGTCCCGCAAAAATTAAGACCTCACATGACTCTGTGGGCCAAAATATGCAAAAATTATAGCTCTCAAAATGTGGCGATGCAAAAAACTACTTTTTGCAATAAAAAGCGTCTTTTAGCGTGACAGCTGCCAATCATAAAAACCGCTATAAATAGTAAATCAAACCCCCCTTTATCACCCCCTTAGTTAGGGAAAAAAAAAAAATAAAAAAAATGTATTTATTTCCATTTTCCCATTAGGGTTAGGGTTAGGGTTTCGGCTAAAGTTAGGGTTAGGGTTGGCGCTAAAGTTAGGATTAGGGTTAGAGTTTGGATTAGGGTTAGGGTTGGGATTAGGGTTGGGACTAGGGTTAGGGGTGTGTTGGGGTTAGGGTTGGAGTTAGAATTGGGGGTTTCCGCTGTTTAGGCACATCAGGGGCTCTCCAAATGTGACATGGCGTCTGATCTCCATTCCAGCCAATTCTGCTTTGAAAAAGTCAAACGGTGTTCCTTCACTTCTGAGCTCTGCCATGCGTCCAAACAGTAGTTTATCCCCACATATGGGGTATCAGCGTACTCTGGACCCCAAGAGTTATTGTGAAATTTGTCCTATTTCTTCTGTTACCCTTGGGAAAATAAAAAACTGGGGGCGAAAATATTATTTTTGTAAAAAAAATAAGATTTTTTTGTTTTTACGGCTGTACATTATAAACTTCTGTGAAGCACTTGGGGCTTCATAGCGCTCACCACACATCTAAATAAGTTCCTTGTGGGGTCTATTTTCCAAAATGGGGTCACTTGTTGGGGATTTCCACTGTTTAGGCGCATCAGGGGCTCTCCAAATGCGACATGACGCCCCCAGACCATTCCATCAAAGTCTGCAATCCAAAACGTCACTACTTCCCTTTCCGAGCCCTGACATGCGCCCATACAGTAGTTTTCTCCCACATATTGGGTATCAGCGTACTCAGGACAAATTGGACAACAACTTTTGGGGTCCAATTTCTCCTGTTACCCTTGTGAAAATAAAATATTGGGGGCGAAAAAATCATTTTTGTAAAAAAAAAAGGATTTTTTATTTTTACGGCTGTGCGTTATAAACTTCTGTGAAGCACTTCGGGGTTCAAAGTGCTCACCACACATCTAGGTAAGTTCCTAGTGGGGTCTATTTTCCAAAATGGGGTCACTTGTGGGGGGTTTCCACTGTTTAGGCGCATCAGGGGCTCTCCAAATGCGACATGACGCCCCCAGACCATTCCATCAAAGTCTGCAATCCAAAACGTCACTACTTCCCTTTCCGAGCCCTGACATGCGCCCATACAGTAGTTTTCTCCCACATATTGGGTATCAGCGTACTCAGGACAAATTGGACAACAACTTTTGGGGTCCAATTTCTCCTGTTACCCTTGTGAAAATAAAATATTGGGGCGAAAAATCATTTTTGTAAAAAAAAAAAGGATTTTTTATTTTTACGGCTGTGCGTTATAAACTTCTGTGAAGCACTTCGGGGTTCAAAGTGCTCACCACACATCTAGATAAGTTCCTTGTGGGGTCTATTTTCCAAAATGGGGTCACTTGTGGGGGGTTTCCACTGTTTAGGCGTATCAGGGGCTCTCCAAATGCGACATGACGCCCCCAGACCATTCCATCAAAGTCTGCAATCCAAAACGTCACTACTTCCCTTCCGAGCCCTGACGTGCACCCATACAGTAGTTTTCTCCTACATATTGGGTATCAGCGTACTCAGGACAAATTGGACAACAACTTTTGGGTTCCAATTTCTTCTGTTACCCTTGTGAAAATAAAATATTGGGGGCGAGAAAATCATTTTTGTAAAAAAAAAAAAGGATTTTTTATTTTAAGGCTGTACGTTATAAACTTTAGTGAAACACCTGGGGGTTCAAAGTTCTCACCACACATCTAGATAAGTTCCTTGAGGGGTCTAGTTTCCAAAATGGTGTCATTTGTGGGGGGTTTCCACTGTTTAGGCAGATCAGGAGCTCTCCAAACACGACATGGCGTCCAGCCAATTCTGCGTTGAAAAAGTGAGACGGCGCTCCTTCCCTTCCAAACTCTGCCATGCACCCAAACAGTGGTATACCCCCACATATGGGGTATCAGTGTACTCAGGACAAATTGCACAATAACTTTTGGAGTCTTGTTACCCTTGGAAAAATAAAAATTCGGGTGAAAAGATCATTTTTGTGGAAAAAATATGATTTTTAAATTTTACGGCTCTACGTTATAAACTTGTGTGAAGCACTTGAGGGTTCAAATTGCTCACCAAAGATCTAGATAAGTTCCTTAGGGGGTCTAGTTTCCCAAATGGGGTCATTTGTGGGGGGTTTCCACTGTTTAGGCACATCAGGGGCTCTCCAAATGCAACATGGCATCCAATCTCAATTCCAGCCAATTTTGGTTGGAAAAAGTCAAATGGTGCTCCTTCCCTTCCGAGCTCTGCCGTGCGCCCAAACAGTGGTTCCCCCCCACATATGGGGCATCAGCGTACTCAGGACAAATTGGACAACAACTTATGTGGTCCAATTTCTCCTGATACCCTTGGTAAAATAAAAAATTAGTGACTAAAAGATAATTTTTGTGGGAAAAAAATAGGATTTTTTATTTTCATGCCCGGGCATTATAAACTTGTGTGAAGCACTTGGGGTTCAAAGTGCTCACCAAAGATCTAGATAAGTTCCTTAGGGGGTCTAGTTTCCAAAATGGGGTCACTTGTGGGGGATTTCCACTGTTTAGGCTCATCTGGGGCACTGCAAACGGAACATGACCCCCATCAACGTCTGCATTCCAAAACGTTACTACTTCCTTTCCAAGCCCTGCCGTGCGCCCAAACAGTTTTCCACCCCCACATATGGGGTATCAGCGTACTCAGGACAAATTGGACAACAACTTTTGGGGTCCAATTTCCTTGGGAAAATTCAAAAATTTAGGACTAAAAAATCATTTTTGTGGAAATGTTTTTTTTTTTTTTCACACCCAGGCATTATAAACTTTTGTGAAACACTTGGGGGTTCAAAGTGCTCACAACAGATCTAGATAAGTACCTTAGGGGGTCTAGTTTCCAAAATGGTGTCACTTGTGGGGGGTTTCCACTGTTTAGGCGCATCAGAGGTTCTCCAAGCGCGACATGGCGTCCAATCTCAACTCCAGCCAATTTTAGTTTGAAAAAGTCAAACGGCGCTCCTTCCCTTACGAGCTCTGCCGTGTGCCCAAACAGTGGTTTTCCCCCACATATGGGGTATTGGCGTACTCAGGAGAAATTGCATAACAACCTTATCTGTCCATTTTCTCCTTTTACCCTTGTGAAAAAAAAAAAAAGTTTGTAAAAGGTCATTTTTGTGGCTAAAAAGTTAAATATTCATTTTTTCCTTCCACGTTGCTTTAGTTCCTGTGAAGCACCTGAAGGGTTAATAAACTTCTTGAATGTGGTTTTGAGTACCTTGAGGGGTGCAGTTTTTAGAATGGTGTCACTTTTGGGTATTTTCTGTCATGTAGACCCCTCAAAGTGACTTCAAATGAGAGGTGGTCCCTAAAAAAAATGGCTTTGTAAATTTTGTTGTAAAAATGAGAAATCGCTGGTCAACTTTTAACCCTTATAACTTCCTAACAAAAAAAAATTTTGATTCCAAAATTGTGCTGATGTAAAGTAGACATGTGGGAAATGTTATTTCTTAACTATTTTGTGTGACATATTTCTCTGTTTTAAGGGAATAAAAATTCAAAGTTTGAAAATTGCTAAATTTTCAAAATTTTCGCCATATTTGCGTTTTTTTCAAAAATAAACGCAAGTTATATGGAAGAAATTTTACCACTAACATGAAGTACAATATGTCACGAGAAAACAATCTCAGAATCGCGAAGATCCGTTGAAGCGTTCCGGAGTTATAACCTCATAAAGAGACAGTGGTCAGAATTGTAAAAATTGTCCCGGTCAATAACGTGCAAACCACCCTTGGGGGTGAAGGGGTTAATATATAGTATTTTTTCCTGCGAGGTCTAGTCAATTTCCCTCTGCTTGGACATGTTATATTCATTAATATTATCTCAATTTTTAACATAATTTTCCATATGTTGCAAGTATAGTCTTGGACCAATCCCTTTTTCCCTCCCTACTTTTTTTGTCTTTCCCATTGCCCTCCCCCCCTGTTGTAACCTCTCCGTGTACTCCTCTTTTCTCTGCCATTATCCAACCAGTTACTCCCCTGACCGCCTTTTTTTTTTTTTGTCAGATCTAACATTAACATCTAATGTTAAATGAGCGTTAGATTGAATTTTTGAGCCCTGGACCTCTTATAAACAGTAAACTTTGAAAATGAACAAACAAACATATAACTCCTTATGTTTCCCTTGAGTATGTTTAACAAAATAATAAACATTTAAATTTCTGTATTAGCTACCTCTTATGCTTTTTTTTTTCTTAAAGGGGAAAGGGGTGGGATGGTGGTGATGAGGTGTAAACCTTCCTCTCCTCATTTTTCCTTATTAATGTACGTGTGGCTAAATCATCAAACGATTTCTTTTTGTTGATAACTAGTTGCTAGTTGTATCTTGTCGCATCCGCTCATCCGACTTTTCATCTAGTTTCTTGTCTTGAAGGACCTTTTTTAGCAGATCTAGTCATAGGTGTTCTCTGTTCTTTAACTCCTGCTCCTTTTTCATTAGTTCCCTCCATCTGTGTCTCTGAACGTAGGTTATAGGAGCGTGTTGACTCTTTTCCCTCTTCTGAGTGTCTCTCAGTCACCTCTCTCTCCGGGCTGGCATTAACAGGTGATTGATGACTCGGTGCTGGTACTTGCTGGGTTATACTTTTCATGGCCTCTTTGGGGTCCGTGAACGCCCGCATCATGCCCTCCTTCACTCTAAACCGTAAAGTGGCTGGGTAATTCAGTTGGAATCTGATATTACGTTTAAACAGCAGTGTGCATACTTCACTGAATGCTCTCCTTCTCCGCGTCACCTCGGCTGAAAAGTCTCCAAATAAGAGGATTTTGTGCCCATTAATTAACCACGGGATTTTGTGCCCATTAATTAACAGCGGCTGACGTCTCCCTTTGTATGCCCTGAGTATTTCTTCCTTATCCTTGAAATTCAAATACTTTGCCACTGATTGGCGCTGTTTATGCTGTTCCTTAATGTTTTGTGCGTTTCTGTTACCTCTATTCTCTGATGTGTTCTCTGAGAGGACCTATCCTATGGGCACGCTCCACTCGACACTAGTATGGCAGCCCCAATTCCTTAGGCAAGTCCACCTCAAAAATGTCATTTAACTGTCCTGCATTTATTGATTCTGGGAGACCAATCAGTTTCAAGCTATTTCTGCGGGATCTGTTCTCTAAGTCTTCCAGCTTCTCAATAGTGTATGAGGACTGCGCCTTTAAATCTGTCACTTGCTTCTCTAACTGACAGACTTTATCCTCTGCCTCAGAAATCCTGTGTTCATCTTCTTGTAGTTGCTTCTCTTGATGGTCTATTTTATTCTGCAGCTCTTTGGTGGTGGCTTGTATCATGTTAGCTACAGCCTTTTTAAAGTCTTCAGCTAGATAAACTGCTATTTCTTTAGCTAATTGCCTAAAATCCATTTGGGCATGTGTGCATAATTGCTTATCCAGCCTGCTGCTTAAGTCTGCATTTGTTGCTGTTTGCAGACCCTATGTCTCTTCATCTATAGCTCTCCCTCCTCCATGCCTTGTATCCTCCGTCACTTTGCACACCTGCATCTGAGCCTGAGCCTCCGACGCCATTAGCTTCTTCCCGCCCTGTCCCCCTCCTCCGCTCTCTTCTCCAGCTCCTTCGGCTGCTTCTCCACCCCCACTTCTTGTAACATACCGGTCCATACTGTGACCTTTCCTGGGGGTCTCTGCAGTGTTTGTGATATCAAAAACGTATGCACAGCCTCAAGAAGGTGCGAGAGTAGGTGCCCAAACCATATGCATATAAAGAGAAACTCTGCACTCAACTTCAGAATGTAAATTTATTTAGGAGTGGTCCAAAAATAAATGGTAGTAAGCAGGGAGGACGTTTCGGTCACATGACCTTCATCAGCTACCCTGATAAGGTGTAATAGTTGCTAATGGACCAAATGGGAGATTACTTCAAGGCGATAGTTAGTGTGAAGCAGTCATCCCTTGGATGCAGACAAGAGGTGGACACCGCGTCTCACCAGCAGCACCAGACGGCTTCTTCTCCCCTGCAAGATTACAGTTGTCTCTTGGCATTTAACTGCTACTCCATATAACTGCTTCACACTAACTATCGCCTTGAAGTAATCTCCCATTTGGTCCATTAGCAACTATTACACCTTATCAGGGTAGCTGATGAAGGTCATGTGACCGAAACGTCCTCCCTGCTTACTACCATTTATTTTTGGACCACTCCTAAATAAATTTACATTCTGAAGTTGAGTGCAGAGTTTCTCTTTATCTGCAGTGTTTGTGACCTTCGGTGTGTTTCAGGGCTCTGCTTTTTGTCTGAATTATTGCGGCTGTCAGTGGGAGCTCACTCACCCACGTCTTCTCATGGCGGCGCCAGACCCGGAAGTTCCTCTTTTCTTTTCTCATGACTATATGTACTTGTCACTTTTCCATGTGTTAGTTGTGTCTTCTGAACAGTTTGTCAGGTTTTGGACACCTTTGAAGTTTTTTCTATGTGTTTTCTATGTGTTTCTATGTGTTTTAGTTTGCCTGCCATTGGTTTTAACGGTGTTCGACGAACAGTTCGTCGAACACACGGGTATTCGATGAACAGTTCGTCGAACACACGGGTATTCGACGAACCGAACCGAACTCTAACACTACGGGGGTGGCTCAACACTACCAGCGATCTATCATTTGTTCAACAAAATTTACAAAGCCATTTTTTTTAGAGACCACATCATATTTGAAGTGACTTTGAGGGGTCTATATGATAGAAAATATCCAAAAGTGACAGCATTTTAAAAACTGCACCCCTCAAGTTGCACAGAACCACATTCAAGAAGTTTATTAACCCTTAAGGTCCTTCATGAGAACTGAAGCAATGAGAAGGAAAAAATGAACATTTTACTTTTTCCGCAAAAACTTTAAATTAGACTCAAACTTTTTTATTTTCACAAGGGTAACAAGCGAAAATGGACCACAAAATTTGTTGTACAATTTCTCCTGAGTACGCTGATACCTCATTTGTGGGGGAAATCTACTGTTTGGGTGCACGGCAGGGCTTGGAAGGGACAGAGCATCGTTTGACTTTTTGAACGCAAAATTGGCTGGAATCAAGAGCGGACACCATGTCACGTTTGGAGAGCCCCTGATGTACCTAAACAGTGGAAACCCCCCACAAGTGACCCCATTTTTGAAACCACACCCCTCAAGGATTTTATCCAGGGGTATAGTGAGCATTTTTAACTCACAGGTATGACACAGAATATGATAACATTAGGTTGTTCAGTTGAATATGTTGTCATTAGTGTTCTGTGAAAATGCTCGCTACTCCAGTTTGCATTGGGTGCCTTGCCCTGCATGTTTCACGATTGTTAGACAGACACCCTAAAAAAACCTTGCAGGGATCCACAATACTCTGCATACCCAAACACCCGATGCAAACTCGAGTAGCGAGCACTTACGCTCAACACTAGCCATCATATCGTCATCATTATTTTTTTTATACTTTTGAAAAAATAAAACAATTCTAATTCCAACCCTAACACAACTCTAACCCCAACCCTAACAACCCCAACCTAAAAAAAGTAAAAAAAGGTAAAAAAAAATTCTTTTAGAATTTTTATCTAACTAAGGGGGTGACAAAGGAGGGTTTGATTTACTATTTTTTTTCTTTTGATCACTGTGATAGGGTCTATAACAGTGATCAATAGGAACCAATAGATAAAAATCCCTATTTTTTGCCGGTGGTCGTTAAGGGTTTAAATTTAGGTTGATAAGTTTTGCATTTTTTTCCGATAAAAATATCTGAAATTTGATGAAAATGTAAAAAAATTAGCAATTTTCAAACTTTGCATTCATATAGCCTAAAATCAGACAGTCATTCCACACAAAGAAGTTAATAAACAACATCTACCATGTCTACTTCATGTCAGCATATCAAATATTGACTGTCACTTCCAAACAGAAACCAGGTGTGTAGAGGTGCTTACCAAGAGTGGCCGTATATAAGTAACAAATAAAGTTGCACTCTGTAGCGCTACCGCATAAAAACATGAAATATATGGAATTAGAATTGCATTACTGCACTAGAAAATAGGAAAAAAACAAAGATACTAAGGACATCATTTGGTCAGTTCAATTATATGCTAAGTATCTTCGTTTGTTCCTATTTTCTAGAGCAGTAATACAATTCTAATTCCATATATTTCATGTTTTCATGCGGTAGCGCTACAGAGTGCTACTTTATTTGTTATTTACTTTATGTCAGCTTCATTTTTCAAACATCCTTTCATTTTATTAGAAGGATAAAATGGTTAAAATTCAGCAGCAATTTTTAATTTTTTTCAAGAAAAATTGCAAACCCTGTTTTGTAGTGACTTTAAGGAGCCTTTATGTCAGAAAACTTCCAGAAGTGATACTATTTTAAAGTTGTCACCTCTCACATTATTAAAAAATGTTGTCAGGAAATTTGTTAACGTTTCATTTGCTCCACAGGAATTAACGCAAAGTTGAATTAAAAATCACATTCTCTTCTATTTCTTTAGCCCCAAATGTTTCATTTTCACAAGTAATGGGAGAAAATTTACCCAACCTTTTTTTACGCAATTTCTTCTGACTGTGGTATACATCATATGTGGTCAGAAACTACTATTTGGGTACAAAGCAGGGCTTGGAGGAAAGGAGCACTCTGATTTTTAGGCACAAATTTGCCTGGAATAAATGCATGTCACATTTGCAGAGTCACTGCTGTGACAGAATAGTAGAAATCCCATTTATTTATCCACTTCGGAAACTAGACCCCTCCAAGAATTTGTCTAGGGATATGGTGAGTATTTTGAATTCACAAGTGTTTCACAGAACTTTAAGGCCGGAGTCACACTTGCGAGTGTGATGCGAGTAAGTCACACGACTTTCCCGCATCAACACCCGGCACGGCCGCCCGCTCTCGGACCCGAGTGTGCAGCTGCATAGAAATACATACAGCCGCACATTCAGGTCCGAGAGCGGGCGGCCGTGCCGGGTGTTGATGTGAGAAAGTCGTGCGACTTACTCGCATCACACTCGCAAGTATGACGCCGGCCTTATATGAAAAATCACGTTTCCCTATACTCAGGCAGGACATGAAGGGTTAACATTCTTCCTTCTCTCAGCTAAGAAAGGAAAAGGACAGTATCAGCCTCTAACAACACCAATTCGTTACATGTACATGTACCCCAGAGACAATGGCTAGCCATGTTTCTTTGGTCTAAGCGGGACTGTGTGTCTTCTGTTTATAAGTTTTGTTACTGCCACTACAGACGAAACCAGGGAGGATACCTATCATATCCTCTCTTCTTCCCCTTCCTGTGGTCCAGGGTATAAAGCCCCTCCTCTATGCTGATATGGAAGTTTCATGTGTCTTGCGGTGTTAGTAGATTGTATATTGATGATGGCGCATGTGCAGCAGTCCGGTGCGAGGCTTGAACCCAAGTTATTGCAAGATTACCTGTTTGACAACCTTCATGACCTTGGGATTATTCATTTTTGCGTTTTTGTTATTTTGTTCGCCTCCTTCCAAGAGCCATAACTTTTTTTTAATTTTCAGTCATTATGGCCATGTGAAGGCTTGTTTTTTGCAGACAAGTTGTACTTTTGAAATTCACCATTGGTTTTATCATATATCCTGGGAAACAGGAAAAAAATTCCAAGTGTGATGAAATTGCAAAAAAAGTGTAATTCCACAATTGTGTTCTGTTTTTTTTTAGCACATTAACTAAATGCTAAAATTGACCTGCCATTATGATTCTCCCGGTCATTACGAGTTTGTAGATACTAAACATGTCTAGGTTCTTTTTATTTAAGTGGTGAAAAAAAATTCCAAAGCTTGTAAAAAAAAAATTTAAATTGAGCCATTTTCTGAGACCCATAGCGTCTCCATTTCTCGTGATCTGGGGTTGGGTGTAGGCTTATGTTTTGTGCGCCAAGCTGATGCTTTTAGTGATACTATATTGGTGTAGATACAAAGTTTTAATCTCCTGTTATCGCATTTTATTGCAATGATGCTGCAACTAAAAAAACGTAATTTTAGGGTTCTGATTTTTTTTTCTCATTATGCCATTTACCGATCGGATTAATTATTTTTATATTTGGATAGATCGGGAGTTTCTGAATGCAGCGATACCTAATATGTGTATTTTTTTATTTTTTATTTTGAATGGGGCAAAATTTAAACTTTTAAATTTTTACATATTTTTAAAAACGCTTTTTACTGGCTTCAATAAATAGTATCCTGGGGAGACTTAAAGCTGCGACAATCAGATTGCCTGTGCTACACATAGCAGCCCTACTATGTGTTGCAGAGATGATCATCTCCTATGAATGCCAGCGTCCATAGGAGATCTGAAATGACAGGCAAGGGAGTCTTCTGCAGACACTGGCTGTCATGCCAATCCATCTGCACCTTGCGGTAAGCGCGAGTTAAATGCCTCTGTCAGAGATTCACAGTGGCATTTAACATGTTAACAGCCACAGAAGGATTGCGATTCCACGTGTGCCTGTTAGGGGCACATGGCAGTGATCAAATCAGCTGTCATGTGCCTGAAAAAATGCGGGCTCAGCGCCGGACCCTGCATCAAAGGGAAGAAGGCAACCTATGACGTAGTTATACGTCATAGATCATAAAGGGATTAAAATGCAAGAAGCTTTCTGCTAAGCTGTGCCATTTATTCTGTGGGTCAGCAGTAGTGTTGAGCGATACTGCTCGATATCTAAAAATATCGTATCGAAATGGTATCGCCGATATCACTAAATATCGTCGATATCCGATTCTGATACCGGAAGTCCCATGTAAGTCTATGGGAACAAAATATCGCAACAAAAAAAACCCTTTCTTTCGTTGTAAACACAAATATACACACATAGAATACATATATATATATACATGTCATTGTGACATATATATATACATATATTTATAGTTTATACACTTCTACATAGTAAAATAGACTCTGATTCAATTGCCGGGTAAAGCCGTGACATACCCCATAGAAGTCGACAGGCTCGGTGCCGAGTACCCCCAAAACCTCTGGCTCTGTGCGACTCAACTTGGGCGTCACGAACAGGATTCTGTAGCTCGCTATAAGCGAGTCCTGTGTGCCTGAATTGAACTGGTTTTGTGCTTGAGAATTGCTAAAATCATCAGAGAATGTATTTGCCATTTTTCAGCCATATCTGCGTCACGACGAGGCACTGGTGAAGAAGAAGGGCGTGCTCTTCGTGGGTGTCACTCAGTGGCGCGAAAACGATGGCCGACCACTGTAAATGGTACTGCAATGTAAGATCGTGCCCCACAGCTCTTCAGTTCCGCCTCCTCATCCTCCTCAGTGTGCGGAAACTAACATGAAGGTCCCGCCTCCCTACAAAAGAGGGGCCCTCTCCAGATGCTAATGACACATGTGACTTGGCAGAGATGGCTAATGGACACGAGCAGAAGTGTGAAGGGATGGAGCAGTCAGAGCTCTCCCCCCACGGAAGCGACCCGATCGCCACGGAACCACCGTTGGGCACCCAGCCTGGAAACCCTCCTACGCTGCAAGAAGCGGAGGATACCCTAAGAGGCCTGGCCCGGCACCGGGAGGAGGTCGCCAGGATGGAAGCCAGCTGGCGTGCCCTAAAAATAAACTTGGAGCGGCGCCAATCCCTCTTACCTGAAGTGTCTGTACCGGAAGGTGAGGCACCCGTTCTAGTAGAGGAGCCCTTGCAATGTGATCCGGTTGACGTTGTCGCAGTGGAGGCACCCGTTCCTGCAAAAAACGCTGCACCGGCAGCACCCCAGATCCCGCTGTCTGCCCCCGTCGCTGAGACAGAAGAAGCGACACCCGTCCTCATGGAGGAGGCCGCGCAGGCACCAGAGGTCTACCTGCCTGTACCGGAGCCCCGACTGTCATCTGTTCCAGAGCCGGCTGCTTCCTCCGCAGGTGAGCGCCGCCAGGACTGGGGGGCGCCAGGAGAGCTGCCGCAAACCGGACACTGTAAGCTGCAGTTTGATGGTGGAGACATGGAGCTGCTGGTGGAGGAGAATTTCAACCGGCGTCAGGAGGAAGAGTGGAGACGTTGGGAGCGGGAAGCAGAGCGACAAAGGGAGCAGCGAGAAACCCAAAAGCTTCGCCAACGTCAGCTGGAGAAGGACCGGGCAGATAAGGACCGGATGAGAAAGGATAAAGGAACCCTGAGGGAGCCACGGCATAAGGGTGCAGTACGGAGCTTTAAATTGAAAGGTGGTTGGGGCTTCATCCAGGAGCCTGGACTTTATTTAGAAGTTTTTGTGAACCGGCGGGACGTGGAGGCTCACCTCCCAGAAGGACACCCGGGGAGGGACCTGTTGCCAGGAGAATTGGTGACTTACACCTGACACTGGGGTTACAATGGATGGTACGCCCTAAATGTTACCAGATGTGACCCCTACTCCCCAGAGTGTCAGGAACCTGTGAGACCCTCGGAGCCTTCAGCCTCCCACATCCAGGCCTCTGAAAAAGTGCCCACCCCACGCCGTAAATCTCCCCAGCCTCCCTCAGTGGTCTCCTCAGCAGCCCCAGCTATGGACATGATAACTATAGCTGGCCCGTACCCGGCGCCTGTTAGGCCCCCTGGGGTTCGTTCAGTCCGGGACATAGGGTTCCAGACCCGGAGGGGGATGAAAGAGGTGGCCACACAGACCCAGATAGCGGGTCACGACTTGACTGTACAGGCCACACGACGTCATCAGGTCCTGGTGATCCTTGGTGCCTCGGATGTTTGGCAAGCATCAGAAGAGTACCAGGTGGTACCTGGAACACCCCTGCCAAAGAATTATAAATAACCCGGACAGGGTCCCTGTATGTAAATAGTTAAATTGTTGATGTACCCGGACGGGTGAATGTTCATAAAAAAGTTTTTTAATTTAATAAAAAAAAACAAAACACAGTTTTCATTACTTTTATTACAGTCTCATCCTGCGACGCCATCGATCTCCTGTAAAAAAATGAAAAATAAAAACAGCAGTATACCACCTGTCCGACGCAGTCCATAGTAACGAGTGTCCCACGACGATCCAGCTCTGCTACATCAGAATGACAGGCAGAGCCTGTCATCCCGGCGCAGCACAGCTGATTACCTGCTTCCCCGGCGGTGACGTCATCGGACTGGTTTACGGCCGGGATTACCCTGCAGTCACTGCAGTTATCGCGAAAAACTGCATGTGACCGCCAGGGAGAAGATAATGGCGGCCATCAAGCAGTCCAGGACGTGACCGCCGGAGATCTTCTGCCAGGTAAGTGCCGCTGACTCCTGACAGACCCGACCGATGGACACTCACAGTGACAGTGACAAATCCGATTCCGGTATTCGATAAGACGAAAATATCGAAACGAATTATCGAGATGCCGATAGAGCTAATATCGGCCGATACCCGATATTTGCAGTATCGTATCGCTCAACACTAGTCAGCAGACTTACGGCAATAACAAATTTCTATGAGTTTATTTATTTTTTGCAATTAATAGTACTCTCTGAAAAATAATCACATGTTTTTGGTTCACCATATTCCGCAATCAGTAAGTTTCACAATTTACCCTAAGTGTAGTTTTCATTGATGCCATTTGTTGTACATGCAACTTTTTGTTAATTTTTTTATTACACTCTTTGCATAGCAAAATGTTAAGAAAACCCAGCAATTACATGTTTTATTTGTTTTAACCCGTTTCTTCCATCTGACATACTATTCCGTCTATGTGCCCTGGGACTTAATTCCCAAGGACGGAATAGTACATCATATGCGATCAGCTGCGCTCACGGGGGAGCCTAGCTGATCGCGGTCGGGTGTCAGCTGATTCTCACAGCTGACACCCAGCACTAAATGCCAGGAGCGCACTGCGATCAAACATGATTACAGTGTTCCGGTGGCATAGGGAAGCATCGCGCACGGAGGGGGCTCCCTGCATGCTTCCCTGAGACCCTCAGAACAGCGCAATGTGATTGCGCTGTTCCGAGGGCCTCCTCCCTGCAGGACCCCGGATCCAGGATGGCCACGGGGTCCTTCTGGGTCCTGCAGGAGGCGCTGAGAAGCCTCTTGCACTACCTCTCAGATCGCCGATCTGACACAGTGCTGTGCACAGTGTCAGATCGGCGATCTGACACTATACAGTGATGTCCCACCCTGGGACAAAGTAAAAAAAATAAAAATTAACATGAGTAAAAAAATTCCTAAATAAGAAAAAAAAATATTCCCCAATAAATTAATTTCTTTATGTAGATAAAAAAAAAAAACAATAAAAGTACACATATTTAGTATCGTCACATCCGTAACGACCTGGCCTATAAAACTGTCCCTCTAGTTAACCCCTTTAGTGAACCACTTAAAAAAAAACAAGGCAAAAAAAAATGCTTTATCATCATACCGCCAAACAAAAAGTGGAATAACACGCAATCAAAAAGACCGATATAAATAAACATGGTACCGCTGAAAATATCATCTTGTCCCGCAAAAAACAAGCTGCCATACAGCATCATCAGTGAAAAACTAAAAAAGTTATCGCTCACAGAATAAAGCGATGCAAAAATAATTATTTTTATATATCATTGTTTTTATTGTATAAAAGCGCCAAAACATAAAAAAAGATACAAATAAGGTATCGCTGTAATCGTACAGACCCGAAGAATAAAACTGCTTTATCAATTTTATCACACGCAGAATGGTATAACCGCCCCCAAAAGAAATTCATGAATTGCTGGTGTTTGTTCATTCTGCCTCCCAAAAATCGTAATAAAAATGTCACGATCCACTTTTGAATCTGTGACAGATCTTGCTTTCCATGTTGAAACCCTTTTCCTTTCAGGCGATCGAGGGTTAATGTCAGTCTTTTCCTCCGTGGCCTCTGGTGTAATTACATTGCTGCTGACTTGTCAGGGGAAGGTGGTGACCACTCCCACCATCCTTTAAAAGGTCACCTGAGGCTCAGCTGACTGTTGGTGATATTGCTTCTTTTGGAGACCAACCAAGCTGGAGCCAGGAGCTGCTGAGTGCAGTGGTGCTTCTGCTATTTCCCTGTTCTGGTGCCTTACTCTGCTGTGTGGTGCTTTGCAGCAGAGAAAGCTAAGTGTTATTGTGTAGCCCAGCTGCGCTTTAAATCACATTTCCCAGAAGGATGCACCAAAGGTAACACCCACAAGTGACCTGATATTCATTCACAGCTTCACCAATCCCTAGAGCCACCAGAGGGAGCCCTACATAGAGTATACAAGGATGGTGAAGCCACAGCAGGGAATCTTAAACAGTCTACACTTAGACAGCAGAGAGCTCAGAACAAGCGTAGTTCGTTGTAGCTGTTACCTCAGAAAGTTGAGAAGCTGTTAGTTCTCTTGGAGTGTTGGAGAGTTAGCTCTAGAAGTGTGCACAGATCAGTAGACGGAAATCCTGATAGCTGCTTAAGACAAAGCATTAGAAAGAAAGAGGGAAAGAGAACAGCAGTTATTGAAAGAACCTGAAGACTGCAGCTTTGAGCTTAGTTCAATGTGTGGAAAGATAGCCACTCCAGCCTAGTCAGAACTGAGTCAACTGAGTGCAGTTGAGGGAGCAAGCGTGCCGACGCTTTGAGAGCAGTGAAGAGAAGGAAGAATCAGCTATCTACTGCTAGTGTGCTTATGTTAAGGTCGGAGTAGGACGAAAGGTGAGTGGAAGAGAAGAAGAGAGTAACGGAGGTTGAAACAGCATTGATAGCTTACCTCTACTCTGAATACCGGACACCGGGTCCGAGCTTGCTAGCATCTTCACGACTAGTAGGAGATACCGGAGACCCTGCTGGACTACAGGTCGCAGGGGCCCAGGAGTGCTGATACGTAACCGGGGTCAGGAAGATGGGGGTCTAGCAGGACGCTGCATACAGAGACACTGTTCTATCCAAGAGAAGGCTCCACAACAAAGTCAGCCGGGCGTATAAAGTGAAGACAGAGTTAGACTTTGTTTCATACAGGTCAGAAACTCACACTACAGGAGTAAGGAGGCCCTACACCTCAGTGGGAATACTGGACGTGCATCCTCCACCCTGCCAGCATCCCGGGACGTGCCTGCTATCCCACCAGTAAAGGTATAGAAAGAGACTTTTGTGTGTTTGCCTTATTACTCCTGCGGCTGAACTCCCCTTCTCCGTCCTGCACCCCAGCACTGCCATCTACCCTGAGGGACCCAGTCTTGCCTGTGGAAGACTTAACACCTTGCTGCCCAGTAACAACCCCTCAGCGGATCTACACAGCAGCGCTGGTCACACTGACCAGGTACCACAGATGGCGTCACGAACATATTCTACAAACACTTTAATCCCCTGTAAATATTCCCCTTTTTAGTGAGCGCCCAGGGCCAGGACCGAGCTGCGCTACCCGTGACATCCCCCATTGAAGTGAACGGGCTCGGTGCCGAGTACCCCACAGGCCCTGGCGGGTGACTCATTATTATTTAGTTATTTAACCCCTAGGTGTCTGTCTTTCCTTTTGTTGTTTTGGTGTTATTCACATTCTTCCCTGGCTCACCTCCTGGGGAGGGGGTTGATGGGTTTAGCTCAGGGCTAAACAGGAGACAGGGACAGGTCGGTGGCTCGGGCCTCACTACCTTCAAGTGTACCCCCAAGTTAAGGAAAGACATGGCCCTTCCTTAGCCTTAGTGGCAGTTCAGGGGCCCAGGTCCCTCGTCCCCTGTATTTCTACAACTGCCCCGTGACAAAAAAGCGATCAAAAAATAGGTTCTAGGAAGTTTCGCCCCCAGCAGTTATCCCCCAGCAGTTCGCCCCCAGAATTTCGCCCCCAGCAGTTCGCCCCCAGTTACACGTCACCCCCGAACATTTTGCCCCCATGATGTTTTGCCCCCGCACATTACGCCCCCAGTATGTTTTGCTCCCGAACATTTCGCCCCCGGCAGTTCGCCCCCGAACATTTCGCCCCCGGCAGTTCGCCCCCGAACATTTCATCCCCGGCAGTTCGCCCCCGAACATTTCGCCCCCAGCATTTCGCCCCCAGGATGTTTTGCCTCTAGCAATTAAAGACCTGCCTGAACTGAACATTTGCTTATCACTAATAATTATACACCATATGAGTCTAAGATATACAATTCTGATCAAATTAGTTTTTTTTAATTCTAAAACATTGTTTTCTAGATAAGTCATTTTACAAACAGACAGGAAAATAGCAGGATTTCATTGGTTACTAAGGAGGTCGTTCCCCCTTGGTAGCAGAACGGATCCTGGCTCCCTGTGATACATTCAGGGCTGCTTGTTCACAGCCCTCTGCAAAGCTCCCCTTCACCCTCCGCTCATGTGCTCCGTCCTGGACAAGAGGAGGGCTCCCCCCGCCTGTGTAAAGCCATTACAGGACGGAACACATAGGGGGGGCTTTGCAGAAGGCTGTAAACCAGCAGCCCTTTATACATCATAGGGAATATATTGTTACGGTAGTTGCATGCTCCTGTGCAGCCACGGCCTCTAGAATCCATCCACAAGTACTGCTACTAAGGAGAAACAATCTCCTTAGCAACCACTGAAATCCTGCAGCACATGGAGCTTTAACTTGGATGAGACTTTTCACACAGAAGTGAAGCTGCTAGAAGGTCTCCTTTGGAAATGAATATCATGGGCACAGGTACTATAACATAACTTATGTTTTTTGTAGAGTTATGCTTTAACTGTATATATCAAAACTGTTGTAACAAGAAACATAAAAAGGTATAGAGGGGAAGGATTAGAGAAAAAGAGAAAAGACAAATTACAGGTTATAATTTTTGAATGATTTTACAGCTAAAAACACTGCTCTCAAAACATACAATATGTGACCATGAACTAAAATTCAAAGCTGTAGGCAATGCCTCTCAGATAATCCATCAAGCTTCTATTATTGAAATCTTGCATGATACGTTTAACCCTTGCTGAAATTACAGCATACTTTTTGTTTCTTGCAGCGATGGGATTTCCTAGTATTATCTGAATAATTTTAAAACTATGGAGCTCTTGCTGATGTTCCAGACAGTTAATGAACCGGTATATATTTTGGAAAAGAGTAACACATGTTTCTCGAAAGATACGGTGCCATCCTTCGACATCATTATTTGTTCGTGTTGATCATTCAATGTTCGTTCATACACATTCCAGAGATGAACTGGAAACAAAGGTGCCTGACTCCCTCTGCGATTCATTCGACCGATATAGCTGTCTTCAAAATAGTTGGCAATAGGTATTGCTTCTTGTGGAAAGTCAGGATCTTCAACCAATTCTTCAAATGATTGCACAACATTCTGTGGTGGTATAAAGGCCAGGGCAGGTATCATGCGTATCCAACGGGCAAATTCATGGTCACCTTGGTATTGCATCTTGAGTCCTTCATTTTGAACTTTACGCCAAACCGACTGTGATAGGTGGAAAAAGCAACCAGTCTTCTCAAGGTTGAGGAATTCACTTTCAAATGCCTGGATTGCAGCTAGCTCAAAATCCAACATCAGGTTGTCTGGCTGCAGTCCAGGCTGCAAGTTCTTCAGCTCTTGCAGCAACCTCTGGTATGTAGAACGGCTCTTGTCTGTCAGCAAGGTGTACACTACCGGAACAACAAGGCCGCTATGGACTACATGGATTGTGTAAAGTTGCTTAAACAAGGCTGGTGTAGTGAAAAACATGCCATCACCAAACCACTCTTTACTTAGTGCCAGTAGAAGGAGATTGTCTCTTGTTCCAAATATCAACATACGGCTGTGTCCATTTCCTAATTTAAAATGAAAGTATTAGTAGAGGAAATAACAGAAAAACTGTAACAAGCATCAGACAGATAATTTTGCGATGAATTAAAAAAAAAATCCTAATCAGAAGCCTCTGTTTATATCTCACATTAAAAACTCACATTTTGCTCCAGATTTTCTGATTTCATAATAAAAAAACTGAAGCAAAATCTAGTGTGAAGGGGCCAACCAATACTTTTTTACAACAGACATTGTCCCAGTGGAAAATGATATATTTTTGTTTAAAAAAAATTATGCATAATGGAATTGTTTTAATACAGTCATGGCCAAAAGTTTTGAGAATGACACAAATATTATATTTTCACTTGATCTGCTGCCCTCTGGTTTTTATGTGTGTTTGACAGATGTTTTTATCACAGACAGAAATATAATTGTAAACATATGAGTAACAAAAGCCTATATTGACAGTTAGGGTATTTTTCCACTATCAGGAAACAGTCCGGATTAGCTGCGTGTTTGACGCTGTTCGTTGGTGCAGCGTCAAACACGCAGCGTCCAGATGTTACAGCATAGTGGAGGGGATTTCAAGAAATCCTGTCTCCACTATGCTGTAAAACACGCAGGCGGAAGACCTGCGTTTTCGGACATGTGGCGTGTCTTTTCAGACCGCAGCATGTCCTAGTCCCTTGCGGCGACGCTGCGTCGCCGCAAGGGAAATAACACAGGGCTATGCAGCCCTGCGATCATTCCGGATGTGTTCCAGAGGTGTCCTGAACACATCCGGAATGAGCGCGCGTTAAGAAGGGGGCGGGGCTTTGGGCGGAGCGGAATTTCCGCTCCGTCCAAAGCGTTGTGTTTCCGTACCATGGAAACACAGCCTAAGAATGAGTTAATGCAGCAAGTCAATATTTGCAGTGTTGACCCTTCAGGACCTCTGCAATTCTCCCTGGCATGCTCTCAATCAACTTCTGGACCAAATCCTGACTGATAGCAGTCCATTCTTGCACAATCAATGCTTTCATTTTGTCAGAATTTTTAGGTTTTTGTTTGTCCACCCGTCTCTTGATGATTGACCACAAGTTCTCAATGGGATTAAGATCTGGGAGTTTCCAGGCCATGGACCCAAAATCTCTATGTTTTGTTCCCTGAGCCATTTAGTTATCACCTTTGCTTTATGGCAAGGTGCTCCATCATGCTGGAAAAGGCATTGTTGATCGCCAAACTGCTCTTGGAGGGTTGGGAGAAGTTGCTCTTGGAGGGCATTCTGGTACCATTCTTTATTCATGGCTGTGTTTTTAGGCAAGACTGTGAGAGAGCCGATTCCCTTGGCTGAGAAGCAACCCCACACATGAATGGTTTCAGGATGCTTAACAGTTGGCATGAGACAAGACTGGTGGTAGCGCTCACCTTGTTTCTCTGAATGAGGCGTTTTCCTGATGTCCCAAACAATCGAAAAGGGGATTCATCAGAGAAAATAACTTTACCCCAGTCCTCAGCAGTCCACTGCCTTTACCTTTTGCAGAATATCAGTCTGTCCATGATGTTTTTTCTGGAGAGAAGTGGCTTCTTTGCTGCCCTCCTTGAGACCAGGCCTTGCTCCAAGAGTCTCCGCCTCACAGTGCGTGCAGATGCACTCACACCTGCCTGCTGCCATTCCTGAGCAAGCTCTGCACTGCTGGTAGCCCGATCCTGCAGCTGAAACACTTTTAAGAGACGGTCCTGGCACTTGCTGGTCTTTCTTGGGCGCCCTGGAGCCTTTTTGGCAACAATGGAACTCTCTCCTTGAAGTTCTTGATGATGCGATAGATTGTTGACTGAGGTGCAATCTTTCTAGCTGCGATACTCCTCCCTGTTAGGCCATTTTTGTGCATTGCAATGATGACTGCACGTGTTTCTTTAGAGATAACCATGGTTAACAGAAGAGAAACAATGATGCCACGCACAAGCCTCCTTTTAAAGTGTCCAGTGGTGTCATTCTTACTTAATCATGACAGATTGATCTCCAGCCATGTCCTCATCAACACCCACACCTGTGTTAATGGAGCAATCACTGAAAAGAGGTTAGCTGGTCCTTTTAAGGCAGGGCTTCAATGATGTTGAAATGTGTTTTGGGGGATAAAGTTCATTTTCTAGCCAAAAATTGACTTTGCAAGTAATTGCTGTTAAGCTGATCACTCTTTATAACATTCTGGAGTATATGCAAATTGCCATTAGAAAAAGTGAAGCAGTAGACTTTGTAAAAATTAATATTTGTGTCATTCTCAAAACTTTTGTCCATGACTGTACAATGTTAAATAGTTAAGTAGCTTACCAGAGACATGCAGAAGGAACTGCTGCTGGACACCATCAATACTGATCTCCTGAAACTCCTGGAGGATAATAAGTTGATCAAGGGTTTGAGGTAACCTTGGGATATTGCCAAGTTGCCTTGCTAATCGTATTGTTCTCTTCAATGATGCTTTCCTTGGGAAAAGTGCTACATCGTTAGAATGGGCTCCTTAAACGACGTCTGTGAGAATCTGTTGTGGTGTCTCCTGTGTTGTCCTTGCCCTGGTGACTGCCTCATTAACAAGTCGGATTGCTTCAGGTCTTACAGCTCGTGCTGCGTGACTGTGAAGATTGACTACTTTCACAACTTCGCCAGATTCTTCGTTGGTCCAAACACATCACTTGCAAGTCGACCGTTTTTCACATACCCAGATGGAATGGACATCATCAGCGGTTCGTTTGGAAAATAAGTAAATGTGATTCTCATGGACCAACTTCCTCCTTCCATGTTTGGACTGAACTGAATTCATAGTTGTAGAAAGTGAATTGCTGTTGAAGCTGACTGATTTTTGTGGCAGTACACTTCTCTCTTTGTGGAGATTTCAGACACTGCTATATTCTGATGTACAGATGGAATAAAAGCTAGTCTAATGTAACTTGCAGGACATCTGACCTGCTACTTGTTACATCTGAAACAAAACTTGCAACAAAGCAGGTCAGTGCTGGGTCAGGTAAAAGTTCAAAATTGTTTTGCTTTTAGGCCTCTTGCACACTGTAATTTTAAAAGTGCTTTCACACTTGTGTTTGGGGCCACCAGAGGTCGATCCGCTCTGGATCTGACATCCAGCTGACCCCGGGGCAATGCTGGCGGAATGCTGGTCAGTGTCAGAACAAAAAGAAAAGCATTTTCTTCTTTTCGTTCCCCTGCAGGTTAGCGGAACGGCGGCATTACAGAAGCGAACGGGCGGCCTGTAGTGCATATGTAGCGGAAGTGTGAAAGCACCCTTATGCTGCCACTGTTTTGGAACTCCAAAGCACGTGCTTTACTAGCATTTTTGAGAGCGCTTTTGTGAGCGCTCTCGGTAATGACCCATAAGATACAGGCTATTGATGAACGCTAAGTGCTCAAAAATAGCTCCTGTAATAAAATAAAAAGAGCTGGCCGAAACAACACCTCGCTTTGCCAGCCATTGACTTATATATTAAACACTGGCAATCTTCTTAGCGATTTTCCAGTGCTTAGCACTTGGGAAAGTGCCTACTGTGAAAGAGGTTGTAGGGCTAAAACACAAGGCAGAAATTCCCTGCCTAATTTGGGGCCGAAACATCTGGGGGCAAAAAGCTGGGGGCGAAACATCCGGGGGCGAACTGCTAGGGGCGAAATGTTCGGGGGTGAAACATCCTGGGAGCAAAATGCTGGGGGCAAAACATCCGGGGGCGAAATGTTCAGGGGCAAAACATCCTGGGGGCGAAATGCTGGGGCGAATGTTTGGGGGCGAACTGCCGGGGGCGAAATGTTTGGGGGTGTAAGGTTCTTTGTCTCTGTTGACATGTTCCTTGAAACTCAGTTTTCCGTCGGCCATTTTGCTTTCTGTCTTTCTGCAGCTCTTGCCCTCAGTTAATATGGAGTTTCCAGTTTTCATGTTCCCGCCCTGATTCTTCCCTCTTGCTTCTTAAGCAGCCTCAGCTGAACAATCAGTGCTCCTGAATCAAGCCTCAATCAGTCTGTGACCTGACTCCTGAAACCTTGGACTTGTACTCCAGCTATTCCCTACTGAGGAACCTTGGAACACTTTTGGACTCTGGAAACCTGCTGTTTGGTGAATCCATGTTTGCAGAGGAATTACGGTACAGAGAAGAGATCCTGAACCTGCTTTGGAGATTTATTGTAGTGCTTGAAGTTACTCTGGCCTGCTGTGTCTCCTGTCGCTGTTCCTGCAAACTGTGTGAACTTTTCAGCATGCTTGTATGAAGTAATACAAGTCATTTCATTTCAACCTATGTCTCCTGTGTTTTCCTCGCACCCAAGCACAAGACGCTATAGGAACTGTACACTATACATGACAAGATTCAGGAGCCAATGTTTAGTGTCTGCTGGGTCTGGGAAAGCCGTGTCTGCTGTGACTGTGGATATCAGATGTCCGTTTAATACCTTATGTGATGACAGTGGTTGTGACTTCTCACAACCATTCCAGGTGAGCACATTCCCTTAAAATTTTACTCTGGAGTGTTACCACAGGTAAACACTATTGTTTTTTTTTTTTTTCCTTTCCTCTTCCAGCACTTCTGCCTTAAAAGATCTGGAAGATGGAGGCCCGCATAAAGGAACTTTGCGGAGTGACTGATACAATCCTTTCAGATGTACAGACTTTAAAAACCCGTTTTGCAAGCCTACAGGACCTCACTAATCATAATTTGCAAGTGTTTGGACAGACTACCCAGGAATTGCGAGCCAGGATTGAGGCTCTAGAGGAACGAGCCCAGGCTCCTGCCATACCCCCGAGTTCTGGGATTCCCAAATTACCTCCTTTTCGTTTTGGCGGTGAACGTGAGAAATTCAGGGGATTTATTAATCAATGCAATTTATTTTTCTCTGCACATGCTTCACAATTTCCCACTGAACGATCCAAAGTGCTTACTATAATCATGTTGCTTACCAATAAGGCTTTGATGTGGGCAAACCCTCTGATTGAGACTGAGGATGATTGTTTGAATCACCTTGATGCTTTTATTTCAGCCATGGGGCAGGTGTTTGATGACCACAATCGAGGTGCAACAGCTGAAGCAGCCATGTTAACTTTGCGCCAAGGTAAGCGTTCAGTAGCCGAATATGCCCTGGATTTCAGGAGATGGGCTCTTGATACCACTTGGGACACTTCCGCTAAAAAATCTATTTTTCGGAAAGGGTTGTCTCCACTGATTAAGGATGAACTTGCTCGTGCCGACCCTCCCACTGCGTTAGGTGACTTTATTAACTATTGTATCCGTATTGATGCTCGTCTGACTGAACGCAGACAAGAGAGAAGGTTCGAAAATAATCGCACTAACCTTTTACTACCTCCCTCCTCAGCTAAGGAACCTTTGAGTAGGATCACAAGGGAACCAGAACCTGAACCCATGCAGGTGGACTCTTTACAAAGACGGGTTAGTGATGCACGCAAAGAACATCATATAAAGGAAAATCTATGTTTCTACTGTGGTAAGTCAGGGCACTTCATTATAAACTGCCCCAGCCGTTCTCGTAAGACTACTGCAGCAGTCATTCACTGTGAGTGTTGCGAGAGGAGCTCTGTCATGTCCGAGCCTCAGGCTCCAGAGAGATCTGCTGCAAGAGATCTTGATTTCTCGGACTTAAACTCTGTTAGTTCTGGGGACGATGACGGTATAAACGCTGCAATTTTTCAAGTTTCCTCAGCGGTGTCCCAGCTGAGTTGTAAAAGAAACAATTCTCATTGCTTCCTTTCCATCAAACTCTGGGTTGACTCAGTCTGGGTGTCTAGCTCTGCTATGATCGACTCAGGAGCAAGTGGAAATTTTATGGATATCTCCTTTGCTCTGAAACAGGGGATACGTTCAGTGAAGAAGGCTACTCCAGTACAGATGGAGACTGTGGATGGCTCTCTACTGACTTCTGGACCAGTGGATCAAGAAACAGAGCCTTTGAGGGTCCTTATGGGTAAAGATCATCAGGAGAAAATGTCTTTTTTGCTTATCTCTTCTCCCCACTTTCCCATTATTCTAGGGCTACCATGGCTGCAGGCGCAGAATCCTACGATTAACTGGGAGACCAAGGAATTACACTTTCCGGAGAAACAGATGAGTCAAGGAGTTTCAGCTTGCTCTGTTCCTAAAGGAACCATGTCAGTCCCTGAACTACCAGCTGTATACCAGGACTATGTGGATTTATGTGACAAGAAGAACGCTGATCAGCTGTCATGTGTGCATTGCCACGAAGATCGTCGCGGTTGCACATTTTGACTTCTCACAGCTGATCTGCTGTTTCTTTGTGTTTGGCAGCTAGGGAGTTAATTCTGTCTGTGCTCGGTGCTGGGACTGGGTGCAGTTTCTCCCGGCTGCAATTGATTATTTGTTGATTGGTTTCCTTTAAATTCCTGGTTGTCTGCTTGGGGAGTTGCCAGTGAAACCTTCATGCAGACCACAGATAGGAATGAATCTGTATAGACTTTAGTTGTGAGCTCCTTAGTTGTTCTAAGCTCAACTTGGTTAGAGTTTATTTCCCAGACCATTTATGTTCCTTTGGTGTTTGAGTGTGTATGCAAGCGAGTGTTATCCTGTCTGTCTTATATGTCTAATCTGTGTATTTAGCTGAGATCAGCCCATATCTCTTTGGTGGTAGTCAGGATCCTTCTTAGGACTGATTACAGGGTTCAGGGTCTGATAGGAGACAGGGTTAGGTTGGAGACTTGGACCTCTGAACCATTATCAGTACCTCCAAGGTGAGGGATTAGTTAGGACCCCAGTTTAGGGTCAGGTTAGATCCCGGTCCACCTCTTTCCTGTTTCAGCTCATCAAGTCCTCAAGATTAACCCTGAGTTCAGCAGATATCGTGTCAGGTAAATCTATTCTATACTTACATGCTGATGTTGCTATACTAGTTGATGTATAGAGTGTTGTTCCTGTATTAATAGTTTACTGACATTGTATACATATCATTAGACAGCGTGACATTTTCACTGGCCATAAAAATTATCTCCAGTTACCATGGATCCAGTAGCCCAGCTGGCTCTGCAGTTGCAGGGATTATCCATGGAGCTGACGGACATTAAGTCCAAAGTTTTGTCTCCCCTGGAGCAAACCAGAGTTGAACCTAAAGTAGCTCTCCCGGACAAGTTCACTGGTGGGCGAGACAAATTTTTCACCTTCCGGGAGGCATGTAAATTGTATTTTCGGCTTCGGCCTCGATCATCAGGGAGTGATGAGCAGAGAGTGGGAATTGTTATCTCACTTCTGCAAGGGGACCCTCAATCCTGGGCATTTTCCCTTCCTCCGGGATCCCCGGCTCTAACTGTCTGTAGATCAATTTTTTACTGCCCAGGGATTGGTTCATGATGACCCAGATCGGGTCTCTCTTGCTGAGACAAAATTACGTAAGATACAGCAGGGAGATCGTCCTGCAGAGGAATTTGCTTCTGAGTTTCGTAGATGGGCCACAGATACTCAGTGGAATGAACCAGCTCTTAGGAGCCAGTTTTGTCATGGGCTTTCTGATAAATTAAAAGACGTTTTGGCTCAGTATGAGTCTCCTCATTCACTGGAGGCTGCTATGGCCTTAGCTATCCGTACTGATAGATGGCTTCGGGAGAGGGTTGAGGTAACCCCACTCCCTGTTGTTTCTCCACCTACCACTAAAGTCCCTTATGTTGAGGTTCCCCTTGTCTGTTCGGATGAGCCTATGCAGTTGGGAGGGACATCATTTCGTAGGAGGGGATTGGCGGTACGCCGCAGGACTAGAAGATGTTTTTTCTGCGGGAAAGAGGGACATTTTGTTGGAGAATGTCCATCCCGTGCCTTGTTGAGCCAAAAGTCGCCGGAAAACTGTTAATCCCAGGTTGTGTAGTGGACGACAACCTGGGAGTATGTATTTCATCCGCCAGTTCTTCTCAGTTCCTTGTACCAGTGGAGGTGGTAGTTGGTACGAGAGTGGAGAGATTGTCTGTTCTTCTTGATAGTGGTTCCGGGGCTAATCTGGTTGACGCTCAGTTTGCTCAGGCTCAAGGTATGCATCTGAGTGTATTGGTCAAACCGATCCCTATATTCTCCATTGACGCCAGGCCTCTCGGCCAAGGTAGCTTTGTTCATGAGGTTCATAACATTGACCTTCGGGTAGGGGCAATACATAGGGAACAATTATCTTGTTATGTGTTGGAGGGTCTACCTACTCCCATTGTGTTGGGACTTCCTTGGTTGGTTAAACATAACCCTGTGATTAATTGGCAGTCCAGAGAAATAAGCCAATGGGGTGAGTTTTGCAAAAGCAACTGCATGAACACAGTCATCAGTGCGGTCGTGCCTAGTACATTGCCTCCTTTTTTGGAGGATTTTGGGGATGTTTTCTCTGAGGAGGGGTGTCAGGAGTTGCCTCCTCATCGCGTGTATGACTGCTCTATTAATCTCCTTCCTGATGCTAAGTTGCCTAAAGCTAGGTTGTATAATCTTTCTGGTCCTGAGAGGCAGGCTATGAAAGATTATATTTCTGAAAGTCTGGCCAAAGGGCATATTAGACCTTCATCTTCCCCAGTAGCCGCGGGGTTCTTCTTTGTGAAGAAGAAAGATGGAGGCCTACGCCCTTGCTTGGATTTCCACGAACTTAATCGGATTACTGTTCGAGATCCGTATCCACTCCCTCTTATTCCTGATCTCTTCAATCAAATTGTTGGCGCCAAATGGTTCTCTAAATTGGATCTCAGGGGGGCGTATAATTTGATTAGGATAAAAGAGGGGGATGAGTGGAAAATGGCGTTTAACACGCCGGAGGGACATTATGAGAACCTTGTCATGCCTTTTGGTCTGACTACTGCACCAGCAGTATTCCAACATTTTGTTAATGACATTTTTCGTCACCTTGTGGGGCTGTTTGTGGTTGTATATTTGGACGACATTTTAATTTACTCGCCAGATCTTGTGTCTCATCAGGAGCATGTGAGACAGGTGTTGCAGATCTTGCGAGACAATAAACTATACGCCAAACTGGAGAAGTGTGTATTTGCCGTACAGGAACTTCAGTTTTTGGGTTTTTTGGTGTCAGCCTCCGGTTTCCGTATGGACCCTGAAAAGGTGAGAGCAGTGCTTGAATGGGATCAGCCAGGGGATCTTAAGGCTCTGAAGCGTTTTTTGGGGTTTGCTAACTACTACCGGAAATTTATTTGTTCGTCAAACCTCTCACTGACATGACAAGAAAAGGGACGGATTTTTCTAAATGGTCGGACAAAGCTTGCCAAGCCTTTTCCTCTTTGAAGAAATGTTTTGCTTCGGCACCCGTTCTCATTCAACCAGATGCATCTCAGCCGTTCATTGTGGAGGTGGATGCGTCTGACGTAGGGGTGGGTGCTATATTGTCCCAGGGTCCGTCCCCTGGTAAATGGCATTCGTGCGCTTTCTTTTCTAAGAAATTGTCGTCCGCCGAAAGGAATTATGATATCGGCAATAGGGAACTTTTGGCCATTAAGTTAGCTTTTGAAGAATGGCGTCACTTTTTGGAGGGGGCAGTCCACCCGGTTACCGTTATTACTGATCACAAGAACCTGTTGTATTTGGAATCCGCTAAGCGTCTGAATTCCAGACAAGCTCGATGGTCGTTGTTTTTTACCAGGTTTAATTTTGTCGTCACTTATCGCCCGGGGTCTAAGAATGTAAAGGCTGATGCCTTGTCTCGCAGTTTCCCAGGGGCCGGGAAAACGGATGACCCGAGTCCTATCCTTCAGGAGGGGGTGGTAGTGTCGGCTGTATTTTCTGAGCTTGAGGAGGAGGTGTTAGAGGCTCAGGGGGACGCCCCTGCAGGACCTCCAGGGAGACTGTTTGTCCCAAATCTGTTGAGACAAAAGGTTATTGAGGCACATCATAATTCTGCTCTAGCAGGACATCCAGGGAGTAAGGCTACTTTAGATCTCCTTTCTCGCCGGTTTTGGTGGCCTAATGCTAATAAAGATGTTATAACTTTTGTCGCGTCATGTGGGGTGTGTGCGCGCTCTAAAACCCCTCATACCCGTCCGTCTGGGACCCTTTTACCCTTGAAACTTCCGGAGCGTCCATGGACTCATTTATCTATGGACTTCATTACGGACCTTCCTCCGTCGTCAGGGAATACTGTCATACTGGTGGTTGTTGACAGGTTCAGTAAGATGGCACATTTCGTTGCTCTTCCTGCACTCCCTAATGCTAAAACTTTGGCGCAGGTGTTCATTAGGGAGATCGTTAGACTTCATGGGTTGCCTTCTGATGTGGTGTCAGATAGGGGGTCTCAGTTTGTGTCCAAATTTTGGAGGGCATTTTGTTTACGTCGGGGGATGCAATTGTCATTTTCCTCGGCTTTTCATCCGCAGACCAATGGTCAGACAGAGCGTCTGAATCAGAGCTTAGAGACATATCTCCGGTGTTTTGTCTCAGAGAACCAAGAGGACTGGTCTTCTTTCTTGCCTCTGGCAGAGTTCGCTCTTAACAACAGGCGGAGCGAGTCCACTGGTAAGTCCCCGTTTTTTGGGGCATATGGTTTCCATCCCCAGTTTTGTACTTTCAATGGGGGGGGCCCTTCTGGGGTTCCTGAGGAGGAGCGTTTCTCGTCGTCACTTGCTTCTGTGTGGAGAGGTGTATTGAATAATCTGAGTGCGATGGGGAACCGTTACAAACGTATGGCTGATAGAAGGATAGTTTCTGGTCCAGATCTGAATGTGAACGATCTGGTATGGTTGTCTACCAGGAATATAAAACTTAAAGTGCCCTCCTGGAAACTGGGTCCCAGATTCATCGGGCCGTACAGGATCAGTTCCATAATTAATCCTGTGGCATTTCGTCTGGACCTCCCTCCTACGTTTAAAATTCATAATGTGTTCCACAAGTCATTACTTAACCCCTTCCCGACCTTTGACACAGCGTATGCGTCATGAAAGTCGGTGCCAATCCGACCTATGACGCATACCCTGCGTCATGAAAGGATCGCGTTCCTGCGGGCCGGGAGACCGGGGTCACTCAAAGGTCACCCGACCCGCAGTTACAGGACCCTTTGTGCTTCACCACAGGGGGGTTGGCTTAACCCCCCCGTGGCCACGATCGCTCTGATTGGCTGTTAAAAGTGAAACAGCCAATCAGAGCAATCTGTAATATTTCACCAATTTAATTGGTGAAATATTACAATCCAGCCATGGCCGATGCTGCAATAGCATCTGCCATGGCTGGACACCGAGACCTGAACCCCCCACACCGAGTCACGGCGGCGATCGGCCGCCGCCACCGAAAGATGGCAGCGATCGGTCACCGCCGTCACTAACAGCTCCCCTCCTCCTTTGCTCCGGTGCCCCCACCTTCCGATCCCCCCCCTAACCTTCCGACCACCCTACTCACCTCTCCCGATCCACCGATGTCCCTGGATCGGTCCCGGCGTCCGCCCGGGCCTCTTCATGGGCGCCGCCATCTTGGAAAATGGCGGGCGCATGCGCAGTGCGCCCGCCGGCCGGCGCACGCGCAGTGCGCCCCCCAGTGTCCAAAAATTTATTTTGATCACTGTGATAAACTGTCACAGTGATCAAAATAAAAAAAAGTAAATGAACCCCCCCTTTATCATAGGTAGGGACAAATAAAAAAAATAAAGTTTTTTTTTTTTTTTTTTTTCCTATTAGGCCCTGTGCACACGTTGCGGATTTTGCTGCGGATCCGCGGCGTATTTTGCTGCGGATCCGCGGCGGATTTCGCTGCTGATCCGCAGCGGATCAGCAGCGAAATCAGCCGCGGATGCGCAGCGATATCCGCCGCAAATCAGCAGCGAAATCCGCCGCGGATCCGCAGCAAAATCCGCAACGTGTGGCTGATTTCGCTGCTGATCCGCGGCTGATTTCGCTGCTGATCCGCGGCTGATTTCGCTGCTGATCCGCTGCTGATTTCGCTGCTGATCCGCTGCTGATTTCGCTGCTGATCCGCGGCGGATTTCGCTGCTGATTCGCGGCGGATTTCGCTGCTGATCCCCGACTGATTTCGCTGCTGATCCGCGGCTGATTTCGCTGCTGATCCGCGGCTGATTTCGCTGCTGATCCGCGGCGGATTTCGCTGCTGATCCGCGGCGGATTTCGCTGCTGATCCCCGACTGATTTTGCTGCTGATCCACTGCGGATCCGCAGCGGATTTCGCTGCTGATCCGCGGCTGATTTCGCTGCTGATCCGCGGCTGATTTCGCTGCTGATCCGTGGCTGATTTCGCTGCTGATCCGCGGCTGATTTCGCTGCTGATCCGCGGCGGATTTCGCTGCTGATCCGCGGCGGATTTCGCTGCTGATTCGCTGCGGATCCGCGGCTGATTTTGCTGCTGATCCACGGCGGATTTCGCTGCTGATCCGCGACTGATTTTGCTGCTGATTTGCTGCGGATCCGCAGCGGATTTCGCTGCTGATCCGCGGCTGATTTCGCTACTGATCCGCGGCTGATTTCGCTGCTGATCCGCGGCTGATTTTGCTGCTGATTTCGCTACTGATCCGCGGCTGATTTCGCTGCTGATCCGCGGCTGATTTCGCTGCTGATCCGCGGCTGATTTCGCTGCTGATCCGCGGCTGATTTCGCTGCTGATCCGCTGCTGATTTCGCTGCTGATCCGCTGCTGATTTCGCTGCTGATCCGCGGCGGATTTCGCTGCTGATTCGCGGCGGATTTCGCTGCTGATCCCCGACTGATTTCGCTGCTGATCCGCGGCTGATTTCGCTGCTGATCCGCGGCTGATTTCGCTGCTGATCCGCGGCGGATTTCGCTGCTGATCCGCGGCGGATTTCGCTGCTGATCCCCGACTGATTTTGCTGCTGATCCACTGCGGATCCGCAGCGGATTTCGCTGCTGATCCGCGGCTGATTTTCGCTGCTGATCCGCGGCTGATTTCGCTGCTGATCCGTGGCTGATTTCGCTGCTGATCCGCGGCTGATTTCGCTGCTGATCCGCGGCGGATTTCGCTGCTGATCCGCGGCGGATTTCGCTGCTGATTCGCTGCGGATCCGCGGCTGATTTTGCTGCTGATCCACGGCGGATTTCGCTGCTGATCCGCGACTGATTTTGCTGCTGATTTGCTGCGGATCCGCAGCGGATTTCGCTGCTGATCCGCGGCTGATTTCGCTACTGATCCGCGGCTGATTTCGCTGCTGATCCGCGGCTGATTTTGCTGCTGATCCGCTGCTGATCCGCTGCTGATTTCGCTGCTGATCCGCTGCTGATTTCGCTGCTGATCCGCGGCGGATTTCGCTGCTGATTCGCGGCGGATTTCGCTGCTGATCCCCGACTGATTTTGCTGCTGATCCGCTGCGGATCCGCAGCGGATTTCGCTGCTGATCCGCGGCTGATGTCGCTGCTGATCCGCTGCGGATCCGCAGCGGATTTCGCTGCTGATCCGCGGCTGATTTCGCTGCTGATCCGCGGCTGATTTCGCTGCTGATCCGCGGCGGATTTCGCTGCTGATCCGCGGCGGATTTCGCTGCTGATCCCCGACTGATTTCGCTGCTGATCCGCGGCTGATTTCGCTGCTGATCCGCTGCGGATCCGCAGCGGATTTCGCTGCTGATCCGCGGCTGATTTCGCTGCTGATCCGCGGCTGATTTCGCTGCTGATCCGCGGCTGATTTCGCTGCTGATCCGCGGCGGATTTCGCTGCTGATCCGCGGCGGATTTCGCTGCTGATTCGCTGCGGATCCGCGGCTGATTTTGCTGCTGATCCACGGCGGATTTCGCTGCTGATCCGCGACTGATTTTGCTGCTGATTTGCTGCGGATCCGCAGCGGATTTCGCTGCTGATCCGCGGCTGATTTCGCTACTGATCCGCGGCTGATTTCGCTGCTGATCCGCGGCTGATTTTGCTGCTGATCCGCGGCGGATTTCGCTGCTGATCCGCGGCGGATTTCGCTGCTGATTCGCTGCAGATCCGCGGCGGATTTTGCTGTGGATCCGCGGCTGATTATCTGCTGATTCATCTGCGCTAGCGGGTATAGCATAACGCGATCGCATTATGCTATACCGTTACCAGCCGGTCACCGCTACGTGTTGAACGGGCTGGTAAAACGCAATATGAACCCAGCCTTAGGGTTAGAACTAGGGTTAGGGTTAGCATTAGGGTTAAGGTTAGAATTACGGTTAGGGTTGGAATTTGGGTTAGGGTTGGAATTAGGGTTAGGGTTGGAATTAGGGTTAGGGTTGGAATTAGGGTTAGGCTTGTAGTTAGGTTTATGGTTAGAGTTGGGATTAGGGTTAGGGGTGTGTTTGGGGTTAGGGTTATGATTAGGGTTTGTATTAGGGTTAGGTGTGTGTAGGGATTAGGGTTGGGGTTAGGGGTGTGTTGGGGTTAGGGTTGGAGTTAGAATTGAGGGGTTTCCACTATTTAGGCACATCAGGGGGTCTCCATACGTGACATGGAGCCACCATTGATTCCTGCAAATTTTGCGTTCAAAAAGTCAAACAGTGCTCCCTTTATTCCAAGCCCCGACGTATGCCCAAACAGTGGTTTATCCCCACATATGGGGTATCAGCGTACTCGGGAAAAATTGCACAACAACTTTGGGGGTTCTAATTTCTCCTGTTAACATTGGGAAAAAAAATTGGGGACTAAAAATTATTTTTGTGGAAAAAAATGATTTTATATTTTCACGGCTCTGCGTTATAAACTTCTGTGAAGGACTTGGAGATTCAAAGTGCTTATCACACATCTATAGGAGTTCCTTGGGGGATCTAGTTTCCAAAATGGGGTCACTTGTGGGGAGTTTCTACTGTTTAGGCACATCAGGGACTCTGCAAACGTAACATGACGCCCGAAGACCATTCCATCAAGTGGGCATTTCAAAACGTTGCTACTTCCCATCCGAGCCCCGACGTGTGCCCATACAGTAGTTTTCTCCCACATATGGGATATCAGCATACTCAGGACAAACTGGACAACAACTTTTGGGGTCCAATTTCTCCTGTAACCATTGTGAAAATAAAAAACAGTGGGCTAAAAAATCATTTTTTGAGAAAAAAAATGATTTTTTATTTTCGCGGCTCTGCGTTATAAACTTCTGTGAAGCACCTGGGGGTTCAAAGTGCTCACTATGCATCTAGATAAGTTCCTTAGGGCGTCTAGTTTCCAAAATGGGGTCACTTGTGGGGGAGCTCCAATGTTTAGGCACACAGGAACTCTCCAAATGCGACATGGCAACCGCTAAATATTCCAGCATATTTTCCATTCAAAAAGTCAAATGGCGCTCCTTCCCTTCTGAGCCCTGCAGTGCGCCCAAACAGTGGTTTATGACCACATATGAGGTATCTGTGTACTCAGGAGAAATTGCCCAACAAATTTTAGGATCCAATTTATACTGTTGCCCATGTGAAAATGAAAAAAACTGAGGCTGAAAGAAAATTTTTGTGAAAAAAAAGTACTTTCTTTTTTTACGGATCAATTTGTGAAGCACCTGGGGGTTCAAAGTGCTCACTATGCATCTAGATAAGTTCCTTAGGGGGTCTAGTTTCCAAAATGGGGTCACTTGTGGGGAGCTCCAATGTTTAGGCACACAGGGACTCTCCAAATGCGACATAGCAACCGCTAAAT
>JARQOD010000001.1:565059721-565077202 GCA_033576555.1 Oophaga sylvatica | reverse complement strand
CAAGTGCCCCCCAAAGTTAAGGAAATACTGGCCCTTCCTTAGCCTTGGGGCAGGGGGGGGCCCCGGGCCCCGACCCCTGTATTTCACAACTGCCCCATAAAAAAAAAGCGAAAAAAAGGGGTTAAAGGAATTTTCCCCCCCAGCATTTCCCTCGCTTTTCCCCCCCACATTTTTCGCCCCCAGCAGTTCGCCCCGGAAAAACGTCCCCCCGAACTTTTCCCCCCCCTTTTTTGGCCCCCGCCATTCCCCCCCCAGGTTTTTTGCCCCGAATTTTCGCCCCCGCAGTTCGCCCCCGAACGTGTCGCCCCGAACATTGCCCCCCAGTTCCCCCCCGAACATTTCGCCCCCAACATTTCCCCCCCGGCAGTTCGCCCCAACATTTCACCCCCGGCAGTTCCCCCCAAATTCCCCCCCCTTTCCCCCCCCAGATGTTGCCTCTACAATTAAAGACCCCCCGAACAAACAGGCTTTCAAAAATAATTATACCCATATGATCTAAGATAAAATTCTGACAATGTTTTTTTTTTAATTCTAAAACATTTTTTTCTAGATAAGTCATTTAAAAACAGACAGAAAATGTGGATTTCATTGTTACAAGGGGGGGTCGGCCCCCTTGGTGCAGAAGGAGGGCTCACTGGAACAGGGGCTGCTTGTTCACCCCCCTCTAAAACCCCCCTTCACCCTCCACTCAGTGCCGTCCGGACAAGGGGGGGGGGCCCCCCCCGCCTTGTAACCCGTTCAGGACGGAACACATGGGGGGCTTTGCAAAGGCTGTAAACCCAGCCCTTTATAATCTAGGGAATATATTGTTACGGTGTTGTGCCCCTTGCACCAGGCCCCTCAAAAACCCATCCACAAGTACAACAAGGAGAAAAACAACCCCTTAGCAACCACTAAACCCCTGCAGCACATGGAGTTTTTAATTGGGGAAATTTCACACGAAGTGAAGCTCTGGAAAGGGTTCCTTTAAAAAGAATATCAGGGGGACAGAACTAAAACATAACTTTGTTTTTTGTAGATTATGCAAAAATGTATATTAAAAAAATGCTGTAACAAAAAACAAAAAGGTATAAAAGGGGGAAGGTTAGAAAAAAAAAAAAAGACAAATTACAGGTTTAATGCTTGAATTTTTACCTAAAAAAAACTGCACCAAAACTACAATAGTCCCCCTGAACAAAAAATTAAAAAGCTTAGGCAAGCCTCTCAATAATCCCCCCAAGCTTATTATTAAAATTTTTGCCGTACGTTTCCCCTTGCAAAATTGCGCAATTTTTGTTTTGCAGCGATGGGATTTCCTATTTTTTACTGAAAATTTTTCAAAATATGGAGATTTGCGATTTTCCAAATTAATAACCGGTATTTTTTGGAAAAGATACCACATGTTTCTCGAAAGCTAGGGCCCACCCTTCGACATTTTATTTGTTCATGTTGATCTTCAATGTTTTTTCATACACTTCCAGAGATGAGGAACAAAGGGCCGATCCCTCTGCGTTTTTTCGACATATAGCTTCTTCAAATAGTTGGCAAAGTTTTGCTTCTTGTGGAAAGTCAGGATCTTAACCAATTCTTAAAATGATTGCACAACATTCTGGGGGTAAAAGGGGGGGCAGGTATCATGCTAATCCAACGGCAAATTCATGGTCACCGGTATTGCATTTGAGTTTCATTTTGAACTTTACGCCAAACCGACGTGATGGGGGGAAAAAAAAAACCCCCCACTTTCTCGGGTTGGGGAATTCCTTTCAAATCCTGGTGTACCCTGGGTTTGGCACACGCATACCCTGGAAGTGGGGGGCGAGACAGCGTTTAATGCTAAATCCCTTCACTCAACACACACTAGACCCCCTTTTTGGGTAGTGTGTTATTTAGGGGGAGTGGTCGGTGGTGTTGGTGATTGAGGTCAGGGGTTTTTCCTGTCTTGGGGCAGACGAGTTTTGGGGGGTCCCGGGGCTTCAGACAGAGAACCCCCAGTCCAGCTTGCTCTTTATCAGTTCAATCTGGGCTAGTATAGGGTCCTTCCCTAGCCTCAGAGCTGACCTCAACTTAAACTTGGAAAAAGAAGGAGATTAGTGCAAAAGCTTCAGATACCGTCTCCAGGACAGTGAAAGGGGTTAGAGACTGCTCCTGCCTTTGAAACTGAGCACTGTAACTAAATTTGAAAAAGTAAAAGGGGAAGATACCCCGACTTTACCCCGTGTAGTGCTTTCTCCCCGCGGGGAAAAGGGAAAGGCACAGGGGAAATTTTTGAAAAGGGGGCATTAGTTGGGGAAAAGTCCGCACATTGCAAAAGGTCACTGGGGCCCCAAGGTCACTTTTCGCTTCGGCGTGGAAGAAAACCGGAAAATTTAAACCCGGGCCTGGTCGGGGAAAAAAGCCCCTTTATCAGACTAAGGGGGGGAGGGGAGTAAATTTTTTTTTTGCGGGGCAAAATAAGGATTCGTTCTCGCAGGAAGGCTCCAAAAAACAAAATGCTGGGAATTACGCAAGGGGTTACGGAGTTATGAGGAACTACGCTTCACGGGGGGTTTTTCCATCTTGTTTGAAAAAAGGGGCCCCAAAATTGTCCAGCTGCTGTCTCAAGATACACTCTCCTTGGACACCCCCTGGCCCCGCTTGAACTTTAAAAAAAAGGTTTTGGGGAAAAACGGACGGTGTGAGACTGATTTTTATTGCATGCCTGACAACCCTACCAAATACCGCCCCGGGGGAAAGCCCCTGTAGGGACCCGACACTAGCGCATACCATCCCCCCAGAGATCTACAGCGGCTGGGACAAATTACAGAAGACTCATGGCTCACAACTGTATATAAATCTATCCCCTGTAAATATTCCCCCAACAAAACGCCAAAACCCCCAGGGCCACAACCGGCCCAGTACCCCTTACAAACCCCCAGACTTTAAGGGCTCGGTGAGTACCCATTGCCCGGTAACCCACAATTGTGGTGGGGGTCACCAAAAACTTGGGGGCACGAACGGATGCGAAACTCGCAGAATTGCGACCCTGTGGCCTATGGAATTGTTTTTTAAAGGGACTGTTTGCACTTTTGGCGCCAAAATCGCCATTTTTGTCGCCCAAAATTCGCCCCCCAGGCCTGGAGAAGAAAAATGGGGTACCTTTTTTGGGGGGGTGTACCCCCCGTGGCGCGAAGAAAAACCTGCCCTCTCAAAAAGCTATTACAAAAGCGATCCCCCCTACCAAAGAGGTCCCCCCCTCTTTACCTTTTCCCGCGGGGGGAGGGAAACCCAAAAACCCCCCCTCCACGAAAAAACCGGTGTCTTGGGGAAGAAGAAGAATCTTTGGAAAAACATGGGAAACAGGATTGCACCGGCGGGGAAGGGGGAGGGGCGCCCCGCCCCAGCCAAGCTGCCACCACATGGGATCGTTCCTGCCCTGCAACGGTGTTGCTAAAAGATTCAAGAAGAAATGCACGCCTGAGAAGATGGTCCAGCACCAAACCAAGGGAAAGGGAATCGAGAGACCCGAAAAAAACTTGTTGCTGGGACGAAAAAACCGGCGTCCTCTCCCCTCAAAGACCCCCCATTCCATTACCGAAATCTGCCCCCCGGGAAAAGGAGCAACGGAGGCGCCCCCGAAAGTCCAAAATCCGATCCCCGGTGGGGGGGTGGAGAAAAGGAGGTTGGGAGGTACCCCAAAATTTCCGGAACCCCCCCCGGCCAGGGCCGCAGCAATGAGGGGTTCCCCGGCGGGGACCCGGGGGGGGCCCCTGTCCTCAAAACCAGACGTGGGATGGGACGAGATGGCGCGCCGGATGCCCCCCTACCCCGCCCGGGGGGAACAAAAGGGGCAGAGTCTGAGGAGAAGCAAAAACCCCAGGGGAGGAAAAGCGGGAAGCTCAGCAAAAAGTCACGACAACATAAGAGCTGTTTGGGGGGGCAAAGGGTGCCCCAGAGAAAAAGGGGATGGGGGAACCGCGGGGGGAGGGGGGTGTGCTGATTCCAGCTCGGAAGGGGGGGTTTTTATCCGGAACCGGCCCTTTAAAACCCGGGGTCTTTTTCAGCAGGCGTGAGTAGAATCCCCCTGCCCCAAGGCCACCCCGGGGGATTAAAAAGGGGGAAATCTCCGTAAACGCGCACGGGGAATGAAGGGAGGTATGCCCTTAAGTCCCCCTGTCCGTGACCCCGTCCCGAGCGGTACCGTCCCATTACCGCAGCTCCCGTCTCCCCTCAACAGAACCCCGGCCGTGCCCCAGCATCCCCCCCGCAAATCATCGCAACTAGCGACCCAGAGTTCATCCCCAAATTTAAAAACCACCCTACATCGAAACAAGCGACCCAGTTCAATCGCAAACCATGACGCGGCCCCTATCGTTAACTGTGATTGAAACGCAATCGGGGTCACGTGAAAAAAAGTCCCATTCCCCCCCAAGGGGGCCCAAAAACAGGGCGCCCACCCCAATCCAGCCAGATTTGCTAGCCCGGGGGTCGGGGGTCTTGCATTGTTTCCCCCCCCGGGGGGGAAAGTGTATTTGCAAAAAAAGAAAAATATAAAGGAAAATGGTGAGATCCATTCGGGTTCCAAAAAATAAAAATTTAGAATTTTTTTATAAAGTTTTGACAAATTTTTTAGTGAATAAAATATATTTTTTAAGTGAATGCCCGCTGGGAAATAAAACGTAACCAAAAATTGCACTTTAGTATTTTGATTTGAAAAATTCTTGGTTTTTAAGACTTTGGGGGAGGGGTAGCCACCCAGAACTTATTTTACATAGTTGCGCTTGGGCTTTCTCTTGGTTTTACATAAACCAGACCAAACTACCTCTGAACAGAAAAAACCCCCTGGGTGGCACTGAGGGGTCTGCAATTGGTGTCCCCCACCCACCCAGGGCCCCCCTGAAGGTTTGGGGGGGTCCTCACAAGTTAGTATTTTATTTAAATGCATTTAATCTTTTATTTCAAAAATGTTTTTGTTCCAAAAATTAGATATTTCTCCCTCCCGGTGGGAAGAAGTTTTTAAATTTTTTGCATAAACAAAAAAGCTCTTTTGATTTTACAGCCCGGGATGCTGTCTTTTCCGGGGGGAAGGTTTCCCCCGGGTTTTGGCAACGCAAAAACCCTGGAAGTGTTTGGGGGACAGCAGTTTTTTAAGCTAAAATACCCCTTCACTCAACACCACGACACCCCTTAGGGTTGTATTATTTTTTAGGGGGTGGTTGGTAGATTGTTGATGATTTTAGAGTCAGTTGGTTTCCGTTTCGACAGAGCAACGTTAGGGGGAGTGCCTGGACTTTTGACAGAGAAGACGAGTCCAGCTTGCTCTATCATCGTTCAGATGTGGAGGGGGTATAGGTGGCCTTCACCTTACCTATCGGCGTACCCAAAAGTATAAAAAGGAAGAAAAAGGAGATTTTGCAGAAAGACTTCGATACCTGTCCCAGGGGAGGAAAGGTTCAGAGAGTGCCCCCCCTATTTTTAACTGAGCTCTGAACTAATTTGTAAAATAAAAAAAGAAGTGACTCCCACTTTATGCCAGGTGATGCTTATGCTACCACAGGAAGGGAAAGCACAGTGGAAAGTTTTTTTAAAAGGTGCATTGATTGAAGAATCCGGCCCTTTTAAAACCCGGCAATGGGGCCGAAGGGGCACTATTTCCTTCAGGGTGTGGGGGAAAACCCGGGGAAATTTCCGGGGCCCTTGTCGCGGAACAAGCCCCTTTGTCATACTAACTGGGGTCGGGGGGGAGACTTGATTTTTGCGGACAAAATAGGGGTTTTGCTCTCTGCAAAGGCCCCAACACAAAACTGACGGGGATCAGCTAAGGGGTTTGCTGGGTTATTGAGGAAACCTTCAGGCTGGTTGTCCCCATTTTTTTGAAATAAAGGAGGCCCCTAATTTTCCCCGCTGCTGTCTCAAACCCCTTTTCCTTGGTCAGCCCCCTGGGACCTCTTAAACTCTTCAAGTAAAGGTATGGAAAACCTACGGTGTGCCCCCGTTTTATTTTGCTGCCTCACATCCCTCCTAAACACCGACCGGGGGGAAGATCCCACCTTGGGGGCCCCCGACATTAGCTGCATCCCCCCCCCTCGAGATTACACAGGCTGTACAAATTACCGAAGAACGGGGGGCTCACGAATTGTTTAAATTATCCCTGAAAAAATTCCCCCCAAAATACCCAAAACCGCCAGGGCCACAGCCGACCACAGCCCCCTGTAAAAAACCCATGACTTCTGGGGGCTCGGCTGGGGTACCCCCATTCCCTTAACCCAAATTGTGGTGGGGGTCGACACACCTGTATTGCAGCTAGTTCAAAAACAACATGGGGTTGTGGGGCTGCAGCCACTGCAAGTTCTCAGCCTTGCAAAAAACCCGGGGTTGTAGAAAGCTCTTTTTCAGCAAGGTGTACACTAGCGGAACAAAAAGGGCCCCGCTATGGACTACATTGTTGGAAATTTTGCTTAAAAATGGTGTAGGAAAAAACCATCAAAAACCCATTTTACTTTTGGCCATAAAGGGGATTTTGTCTCTTTTCCAAATTCACATGCGGGTCCATTTCCAATTAAAATGAAAGTATTTAGGGGGGAAAAACAGAAAAAGTGTAACCCAACATAAACAGAAAATTTTTGGGAGAATTAAAAAAAAATACCTAATCAGAAGCCTCTTTATATCTCACATTAAAAATCACATTTTCTACAGATTTTCTGTTTTCATAATAAAAAAACGAAGCAAAATTTTGTAAAGGGGCCAACCAATACTTTTTTACAAATACTTCCCCCAGTGGAAAATATAATTTTTTTTAAAAAAAAATTGTGAAAAAGGGTTTTTTTTAATAAAATTTTTTAAAAAGTTAAGTACTTACCAAGTCATGCGAAGGAACTCTGGGGACACCATCAATAGACTCCTGAAACTCTGGGGGAAAAAAAGTTGATAAGGGGGTTTGGGGGTAACCTTGGGATTTGCCAATTGCCTTGCAATCAAATTGTTCTTTCTGTGATGTTCCTGGGAGAAGGCACAATTTTAAAAGGGGCTCCAAAAAACCGTCTGTGAGAATCTGTTGTGGTTTCCTTTTGCCCTTTCCCCCTGGTGACGCCTCATAAAAAGTCGGATTTTTCAGTCTTGCAGCTTGTGCTGTGGACTGTGAAATTACACTTTCACAATTCCCCAATTTCTTCTTGGTCCAAACCCCCCCTTGCAAGTCGACCGTTTTCACTCCCAGGGGGAAGGACTCATCAGCGGTTCGTTTGGAAAATAAGTAAATGTGATTCTCTGGCCAACTTCCCCTTCCACGTTGGACAGAACTGAATTCAAGTTGAGAAATGAATTGCTGTGGAAGCTGACTGATTTTTTGTGGCATACTTCTCTCTTTGTGGGATTTAGACAGCTAATTCTGATTACAGAGGAAAAAAAGCTATCAATAATTGCAGGACATTGACCTGTACTTGTTACATTGCAACAAAACTTGCAACAAAGCAGTCAGGTGGGTCAGGTAAAAGTTCAAAATTGTTTGTTTTTAGGGCCCTTGACACGTAATTTTAAAAGTGCTTTCACATTGTGTTTGGGGCCACCAGAGGTCGTCCGCTCGGATCGACACCGTGACCCCGGGGCAAAGCTGGCGGAATGCGGTCAGGGTCAAAAAAAAAAAAAACATTTTCTTCTTTTCGTTCCGCTGCAGGTTAGCGGAAGGCGGCATTACAGAAGGAGCGGGCGGCCTGTAGTGCATATGTACGGAATTGAAAGACCCTTATGCTGCCATTTTTAGAACCCAAAGCACGTGCTTTACTACATTTTTGAGAGCGCTTTTGTGAGCGCTCTCGGTAATACCCATAAATACAGGCTATGAGAACGTAAGTGCTCAAAAATAGCTCCTGTAATAACTAAAAAGAGCTGCTGAAACAACACCTCGCTTGCCACCATTGATTATAATTAAATTGGCAATTTTCTTAGGATTTTCCAGTGGGTTAGCATTGGGAAAGTGCTACTTTAAAGAGGTTAGGGCTAAAAACACTGAAATTCCCTGCCAATTTGGGGCCGAACATCGGGGGCAAAAAGCTGGGGGCGAAACATCCGGGGGGCGAATGCTAGGGGTGAAATGTTCGGGGGTAAACATTCTTGGGGGCAAAAATGCGGGGGAAAAAGGGGGGCGAAAAATCCGGGGGCGAACTGCAGGGGCAAATGTTCGGGGGCAAAACATCTGGGGGCGAAATGCGGGGGCGAAATGTTCGGGGGCGAACTGCTGGGGGGGAAATGTTTGGAGGCAAACTGCCGGGGGGGAATTGTTTTGGGGGCGAATGCCGGGGGGGCGAAATGTTCGGGGGCGAAACACGGGGGTAAATGGCTGGGGCGAAAACACCCGGGGGGCGAAATGCTGGGGCGAAATGTTGGGGGCGACGTGTCCGGGGGCGAACTGCTGGGCAAACTTTTAACCCCCCAAAAAATGTATTGCCCAAAAATGGTACCAGTAAAAATGTCAACCGCCCCCAAAAAATAATACCTCACATGACTGTGTGGGACAAAAATGGAAAAATTATAGCTCTCAAAATTGGTGATGCAAAAACTTTTTTTCAATAAAAAATGTCTTTTGGGTTTTGACAGCTCCAAACAAAAATCCCGCTATAAATAGTAATAAAACCCCCCCCTTTATCAACCCCTTAGTTAGAAAAAAAATAATAAAATTTAAAAAAATGTATTTATTTCCATTTTCCCATTAGGGTTAGGGTTAAGGTTGGGTAAAGTTAGGGTTAGGGTTGGGGCTAAAGTTAGGTTAGGATTAGGGTTGGGATTAGGGTTAGGGGTTTTTTAGCGTTAGGTTTGTGGTTTAGGGTTATGGTTAGGGCTGGGACTAGGGTTGGGGTTTGTTGGGGTTAGGGTTGGAGTTAGAATTGGGGGTTTCCACTGTTTAGGCACATCGGGGGGCTCTCCAAATGTGACATGGCGTCTGATCCAATTCCAGCCAATTATGTGTTGAAAAAGTAAAAACGGTGCTTCTTCCCTTCTGAGCTCTGCCATGCGACCAAACAGCAGTTTACCCCAACATATGGGTATCAGCATACTCAGGACAAATTGCACAGTAACTCTTGGGGTCCAATTTCTTCTGTTACCCTTGGGAAAATAAAAAATTGGGGGGTGAAAATATCATTTTTGTGGAAAAAAATATGATTTTTTTATTTTTTATGGCTCTACGTTATAAACTTCTGTGAAGCACTTGGGGGTTCAAAGTTCTCACCCCACATCTAGGTAAGTTCCTTGGGCTTTTATTTCCAAAATGTGGTCACTTGTGGGGTTTCCACTGTTTAGGCACATCAGGGGCTATCCAAATGCGACTGATGCCCGTAGCTATTCCATCAAAGTCTGCAATGTAAAATGTCACTACTTCCCTTCGAGCCCAGACCTGTGCCCATACAGTAGTTTTGTCCTACATATGGGGTATCAGCGTACTCAGAACAAATTGAACAACAACTTTTGGGGTCCAATTTCTCCTGTTACCCTTGGGGAAAATAAAAAACTGGGGACTAAAACATCATGTTTGTGGAAAAAATATGATTTTTTTATTTTCACGCCCGGGGGTTATAAACTTCTGTGAAGCATTTGGGGGTTCAAAGTGTTCAGCACAGATCTAGATAATATTAAAAAGATGGCTAGCACACAACCAAATGAGTGATGATACGGTTTGCAAGTGAAAGGGATTAGATTATCCCACAATCTAAGGTCTATGGAAATCACTGCACACGTTAAAACTGATATGTCATGCTGAAATTGAAATTTTTATTGCACACTTGTTGTGAAAAAAAGAAAATAGCTATGGGACGACTGACTGACGTTTCGGCCAACGCAGTGGCCTTTATCAAATAGTCGCTGGAAGAGATAGAAAAATTTACAGTCAATGACAACGTAAGATATATCAATATATACAATAATTTCAATATATACATGGTTGAAGAATATACATCCATAGGAATTTAGCAACATGTAAATCATTGCGTGATACTGTAGAACACGTAGAATTATCCCTCTAGGGTATCCAAAACAAAAGCATGGGGATATTCTGTTCAAGACATTCGGTAGAAAGGTCACCATATATGATATACATTAAATAAGGTACATTACAAATGAGGGATGGACTCCTCCCATGGCACACAACATGCAGAAGAAAAGATAAACATACCTTTAGATATAGGTGTATCGGGGTAGCAAATATCAAGTGCTTATTTTCAAGTGCTTAATTTTCAATAAACGTAGACGGTAATGTCCTGCATGTGAAGATGGAAAGATCCGAGAAAAGGATTCAAAACAAAAGACTGGGAGAAGGAGAAGAAGAGGCTCTAGCCTACGGACTGTCCGCACAGGCGGTAAGACCTCTTCTCTCCCCTGACCCCTATTTCTCTCATTTTATCTTTTTCACCCATATATTCCCCCCCCCCTTCTTTTTCTTTTTGTGTTTGGACTCCTACTTTATAATTGTTGAAATTACATGGACCGCGAACCGTTTGATATTGATATTTTACCACAGAGATACCGATTTTGCATTTAATATGTGACCTTTATTCAAATGTCCATCATGTACTATCTGAATTTATACCTATATATCGCATCTTATATATTTTCTTTATACAACAGGAGAAAATAATATCATCGTGCCGCTGATATATCACATATATCTATCACCCAGGGTTTCATAGACTCAGTTCCTACAATCCTCCACATATAGGCAATTAAATGAATCCACACTGTCTATATGGCAGCCACATCACATGTTAGCTGCAGCTCCTATTGAATAAGTCCGACCCAATGCACATGCACCAACCTCCTCACTGATTTCCGGTCACATGACCGCCCGCACTCACAAAAGAGCATCGGATTGCCATGTCCAACACACCACTGCAAACCAGATGGGGATTCCCCTGCAGCTCCCACTGAACCACCGATGTTGTGAGTCTAACATTCTGTGCCTCACCTCATCACTGGACCTATATGCTCAGTACCTGATGTCTGCTTGGTCTTTCTTTACCCTAGAACCAAGCACACTGAATCACCAATGCGTGTGAGTACTGCATTTAGCAACATCCATTTGAGCATTTAACCCTTGCTTTCCACCATTGATTCAAATTGCCATGCTTTTTCCCTTTTACAGCCCCTATATGTATGGGAACATTCCTTGCAACTAATAAGATTGTGCTTGCTTTAATACCTGTGAGTACTATATTAAACCAGCATCCATTTTGGGCATTTAACCCTTCCCTGCCACCATCGATTTGTATTGCCATCCTTTTACAGCCCCTATACTTTTGGGAGCACACTCTGCGATAGTAAGAGTTCCCCTTTATATACCTTTCAGTGACAGCTATATCCTTACCTTTCTTTTCCTTATTCCCTAGCCCTAAGCACATAGCAGAACATGCAAAATGCACCACGGACTACTTGGATATATGACAAAGGATTTATCTGGTATCTTCTTTTTCTCAAATAGCATATACTTTTGAGTTGTGCCCGCAGAAGAAGGGTGTTTGCCCAAACCATCAATACGTCAGATAGTCCATAATGTCTTCTAACATCTTTAACATTCTTTCCATCTTCACATGCAGGACATACCGTCTACGTTTATTGAAATTAAGCACTTGAAAATAAGCACTTGAATTTGCTACCCCGATACACCTATATCTAAAGGGTATGTTATCTCTTTCTTCTGCATGTTGTGTGCCATGGGAGGAGTCCATCCCTCATTTGTAATGTACCTTATTTAATGTATATCATATATGGTGACCTTTCTGCCGAATGTTTTTGAATAGAATATCCCCTGCTTTTTGTTTTAGGATACCCTAGAGGGATAATTCTACGTGTTTTACAGTATCACTCAATGATTTACATGTTGCTAAATTCTATGGATGTATATTCTTCAACCTGTATATATTGTAATTATTGTATATATTGTATATTCTACGTTGTCATTGACTGTAAATTTTTCTATCTCTTCAGCGACTATTTGATAAAGGCCACTGCGTTGGCCGAAACGTCAGTCAGTCGTCCCATAGCTATTTTCTTTTTTACAGATCTAGATAAGTTCCTTAGGGGGTCTAGTTTCCAAAATGGGGTCACTTATGGGGGGTTTCCACTGTTTCCACTGTTTAGGCACATCAAGGTCTCTGCAAACTGAACATGACACCCATCAATCCTGCATTCCAAAACGTCATTACTTCTTTTCCGAGCCCTGCCGCATGCCCAAACAGTATTCCCCCCCACATATGGGGTATCAGCGTACTCAGGACAAATTGGACAACAAATTTTGGGTCCAATTTCCTTGGGAAAAATCAAAAATTGGGGACTAAAAATCATTTTTGTGGATTTTTTTTTTTCACACCAGGCATCATAAACTTTAGTGAAACACTTGGGGGTTCAAAGTGCTCACAACAGATCTAAATAAGTTCCTTATGGGGTCTAGTTTCCCAAAATGGTGTCACTTGTGGGGGGTTTCTAATGTTTAGGCACATCAGGGGCTCTCCAAACACGACATGGCATCCAAATCTCAATTCCAGCCAATTTTGGTTTGAAAAAGTCAAACGGCGACCTTCCCTTCCGAGCCCTCCCGTATGCCCAGACAGTGGTTTTCCCCCACATATGGGGTATCAGCTACTCAGGAGAAATTGCACAACAACTTTTTTCTGTCCATTTTCTCCTTTTACCCTTGTTAAAAAAAAAAAAAATGTTTGTAAAAGATCATTTTTGTGACTAAAAAGTTAAATGTTCATTTTCTCCTTCCACGTTGCTTCAGTTCCTGTGAAGCACCTGAAGGGTTAATAAACTTGTTGAATGTGGTTTTGAGTACTTGAGGGGTGCAGTTTTTAGAATGGTGTCAGTTTTGGGTATTTTCTGCCATATAAACCCCTCAAAGTGACTTCAATGTGAGGTGGTCCCTAAAAAAAATGGTTTTGTACATTTTTTTATAAAAAATGAGAAATCGCTGGTCAACTTTTAACCCTTATAACTTCCTAACAAAAAAAAAAATTGGTTCCAAAATTGTGCTCATGTAAAGTAGACATGTGGGAAATGTTATTTATTAACTATTTTGTGTGACATATTTCTCTGTTTTTAAGGGAATAAAAATTCAAAGTTTAAAAATTACAAAATTTTCTACATTTTCGCCATATTTCCATTTTTTTTTCATAAATAAACGTAAGTTATATCGAAGAATTTTACCACTAACTTGAAGTACAATATGTCGCAAGAAAACATTCTCAGAATAGTGAAGATCCGTTGAAGCGTTCCAGAGTTATAACTCATAAAGAGACAGTGGTCAGAATTGTAAAAATTGGCCCAGGGTGCAAACCAACCTTGGGGTTAAGGGGTTAAACACTGTTCATCACTGTGTCATGACTGTTGTCTGGGGTCCAGGGACCAGGGGGTCCTTCCTATCCCTAACGCTAGGGGGTGCCCTAGCTTCTCTGCTCCCCTGATTACTTCTGATTGTGAAAAGAGGATATACGGCACACCGACTTATTCGAGTGCTCAAATAAAACTCCACTCCAAGATAATAATAAAAAAATTTGGCACTCCAGATAACGATGCAAAAATAAATTTATTTAATGTAGTAAGAACTCTGTTGCAAAAAATTACGTTTCAGCCAAAAAACTACTTCTTCAGAACTACAAAAGAATATCACAATAAGTATATACAAATCCATCAAAATATCACAAATATAGTAGTATCTAGTAGCAATAAAAACATACAAAATAAAAAAAGCAAACCCAAAGAAAGGGGGGGAAGATCATTCTCATTATGTCATCATGAGTGTGATATTATAGAATAATAGTGTCGAAATTAACCATATGATAGATTATAGAAAAAGGGCTGTAGAAGATATAATAAAAGAGGCACAACCACACATATATATTTCCATTCAGTAGTTACCAGAGAGTGACAAGGAATTGAATAACTGGGGTCACACTGTGAAGGAGAAAATGGTATGCAATTACTCAGTTGTGAGAGCTAAAGATATAGTAAGATGAAAACGCGTTCATACATTAATCTAGAACGGGGTCTATATAGAGACACTAACCAGCATAAGATCTTACAGCAAAATGGATGTAGAGGAACGCACAGGAGAATGGCATCGTGGTGCAAAAGGGAGAAGCGCCAAGAAACAAGGGCCAGTGCGGTCTTTATTGAAAAGGCAGAGCACGTCAGGTGCTCCCATGCGTATCATTTCTGTTATATCAAGTTCTCGTTGTAGCAGATCATGTGTCTGCCCCACCGTAAGTGATGTAATGCAGAGAAAGATGTCGCCGTGCGGCGCCATCTTTTTGGATCCCGGAGTATGGTATCTGGATAAGGGATCCCAGGTATGGCGCTAAATGGGAATGGTGGAATTAGTAGATTATGCTGTCACTTGGTGTCATTTTATTGTCGCCAGATGCAGAAAAAGTATTGTATACCAAAAATTAGAAAAACGCTGTATCTGATAGCAATATGGAAAATTGTATCAATATGATAAAATTATTGTAATGATAAAAAGGGGGAACTATTTTGGTAACCGGGAATAAAGATGTAATATAACTCATTAGAAGTGTGATATTCTCCTAGAAGATTTAGAGCTGCTAAAATTAGCAAACATTCTAAGATGCACAAAGGAAGGTGACCCTATAAGTCTAAAATAACATCGGCCTGAATAAAGGCTATTGTAAGAATATCATGCACAAGCTGAATAGAGAGAGCAAAACTCAATTAGAGACCCATGAAAAGTGACAGAATTGAAAAATAAAACAGTAGTGTGAGATCATATCCGTCCAGTGAAAGGAAAAGGTGATACGTATCTGTAAGAAATATAAAAAGACAGGATAACAAAATAAAATTAAATGAAACTGGATATTTCATATTCTATTTTAACTCTCGCGGTCCTAAGTTATCCAATCGATGAATCCAAAAGGTTCACGGCGTTTCAAAGTCAAGATTCTGTTACCCCCCATGTCTCAGTGGGGGAATATGTTCCAAAACTTGAAATTTAAGCTGAGATGCACAATGTTTTATCAGGTCAAAATGATAAGGTAAAGATAAGTATATTTTAGAAATCGTATACTGGACTTGTGTTGGGATATGCGGTCTCGTATTTTGTTGAGTAATCTCACCAGCAGATACGAGACCGCATGGACATTTGATGGCTTATATCACAAATGATGAGTAACAGGTGAAAAAAAATGAGATTTTAATCATTTCCGTGCATGAGGATAGAAAAATTTATTCCCTTCTGAATGTTACTGCATTATGGACAGTGTAGACAGGGGAAGGTACTCTCAATGTAAAATTAGCAGACAGCACACAGGGAGTCAGGGATGCCACATCCGGTTCATGGATCCCAATGAACCCCAAAGTTCATAAACAGAAAAGAGAACAGCATCCGTCCAGGGAAAAATACAAAATCTTTTTTCTGCCATAAAAGGTAACGACGTTTCAGCCATATTGTGGCCTTTTTCAAGCACAATTAACAAGTGCACAGACGGCCTTTAAATGGTGTGGAGAAGCCAACCACCATCAAAGGTTACGCCACATTGCTAATAGACTATACATATTTCACAAAACAGCAATCAAACATTGAGGACATAAACATTTAAGTAATATAACAAATCTAATAGCACAAATTCCCAAAATATTGAGTCAGGGACAAATGTAAACAGTGAAACTAAATATTTCTACCAATCAGTATCTAGCTGTCCCCATAGCCATGGTGACGGTAAACGTATCAGCAAATTATACATCCACCCGAATCACACCCAATCATAATACTCGCCTCCTATGGTCAGTGGAAGTCTCGCGCTACAGATATCCCTGCTGCACACATCATGTTTTTTTCAAAGAAATGTTTCTTTTTCGGTTTTTTTTTGGGCTATTTTTTTATATGTGACTCTCCGTGCCCTCCAATTTTCTGTCCACCAATATCTGTTAGTAATATGTTTCACTGTTTACATTTGTCCCTGACTCAAATTTTGGGAATTTGTGCTATTAGATTTGTTATATACTTAAATGTTTATGTCCTCAATGTTTGATTGCTGTTTTGTGAACACATGTATATGCTATTAGCATGAGGCGTAACCTTTGATGGTGATTGGCTTCTCCACACCATTTAAAGGCCGTCTGTGCACTTGTTTAATTGTACTTGAAAAAGGCCACAATATGGCCGAACGTCGTTACTTTTATGGCAGAATAAAGATTTTGTTTTTTTCACCTGGATGGAGCTGTTCTCTTTTCTGTTTGGGAAGGTACTCTGTTTGGGGGTACCCAAGAAGGTTTGTCAAAGTTTTTTTAACCACGGGGCCAATGGCCGCATGGACCAATTTGTCTCTCAAATTCCGGATCTCCAAAACATGGAGAAATGTCTGTTGAAAAATCCCTAAGTTGGGTAGCTAGTTTCAAGAAATGCCAAAACTTAGGATATTTTATGGACCCCTATACATAAAAGGATAGTAAGCATGTATAAGGGGGATCCTTTTTTCAGCCCTGCATAACGGGTAGATGGTATTTTTCATGGATTCAACAGCTTGGGTCCTCTTCTAAAAAAATCTCCTTCATCCAGTGATCTATCTCTCTATTCGTTCATTAGAGAAAATACAATTGATTCTGGGAAACTAGATTGGGGGGGAAATTCTTTAGTGGCTTTTGGGTGAATGCTTTTAAAAAATAATGTAAGTGTAAATTTCGACGTGTTAGCCAGTAGATAAATGGTTGTATATGTTCAAACCCATGGATAGAGAGAACACCTTTGGTCGCTTAGAAAGACCTTTTTAAATCAGGGCTACCATCCAAGAAAATTTAAAACCAAATTACAAAGCCCCAATAAAAAGGGATCACCTGTCATTACAAAGCAAAGAAGAAATAACCGGTGCCTCTAGTGGTCACCTAAAATCCAAATCTGGGATGTAAGGGGGCTGACGGAAATACAACCTTTTTCTACAAAAGATTGCCCGGTTACAATCCATATTTCCAACCCCCCCCTACTGGTTTTAGACAGCCCCCAAAAACTAAGAAGATCATTGTCAGAAGTTCCCTGTCTCCCCAACGCTGCAGGAAAACCTTGCCTTGCAACAAAGAAATGCAAACCTGCCATTTATAATGACCCCGGAAAGATAAAGATCCCCCTGACACAGGAATACAAGAACCAGGTATTTCAACGCATCACTTTTAATTGTTACCTAATTAATGTACAAAAATCCCAATGGGGGTCTTTGTGGGGGAGACCCGGGAAAAACTGAGAACAAGGGGGAAAATTTCTCGCCCACAATAAGAGGAAAAAAGAATGGGGCACTGTGGGGAAAAATTTTTGTCCCCCCATCAAGAGTCAGATATGAAAATATGGTACTAAGAACAGTTCCATTCAGAGACAGAAGAATTTCAAAAAATTGATGGGGGCCTTTTTCCCTTTTGCTGGGGAAGAACCGTACTGGTTTTTGGGGCCATACATCAATTAAGGGGAAATTTTTTTCCAAAAACCCTGTGAAAACACACAAAAAAACAGACCCCAACAGAGGGAATAAAACTTTTTCCCCC
>JARQOD010000001.1:564932282-565059621 GCA_033576555.1 Oophaga sylvatica | reverse complement strand
TGGGACATAAGTACATTGGACCTTATAAGATCAATAAGATTATAAGTGCTGTTGCTTGTCGTCTTCAACTGCCCAGAACTATGAGAATCCACCCTGTCTTTCATGTATCCCTACTAAAGGCTGCAACACCCAATACGTTTCCTGGACGTTCTTCTCCTTGCCCTGACCCAGTGCTGGTCGATGGTCAGGAAGAATTTATGGTGGAAAGGATTCTAGATTCCAGGTTGTACAGAAATCAGTTGCAATATTTGATTAAATGGCAGGGCTACCCAGTGGAGGACAACTCATGGGAACCAGTCAATAATGTAAATGCTCCTCGCCTGCTCCGCCAGTTTCATCAGAGGTACCCTGACAAGCCTGGTCTGAGGTCATCCGGAGGTTGTCCCTAAGGGGGGAGTAATGTAAGGTTCTTTGTCTCTGTTGACATGTTCCTTGAAACTCAGTTTTCCGTCGGCCATTTTGCTTTCTGTCTTTCTGCAGCTCTTGCCCTCAGTTAATATGGAGTTTCCGGTTTTCATGTTCCCGCCCTGATTCTTCCCTCTTGCTTCTTAAGCAGCCTCAGCTGAACAATCAGTGCTCCTGAATCAAGCCTCAGTCAGTCTGTGACCTGACTCCTGAAACCTTGGACTTGTACTCCAGCTATTCCCTACTGAGGAACCTTGGAACACTTTTGGACTCTGGAAACCTGCTGTTTGGTGAATCCATGTTTGCAGAGGAATTACAGTACAGAGAAGAGATCCTGAACCTGCTTTGGAGATTTTTTGTAGTGCTTGAAGTTACTCTGGCCTGCTGTGTCTCCTGTCGCTGTTCCTGCAAACTGTGTGAACTTTTCAGCATGCTTGTATGAAGTAATACAAGTCATTTCATTTCAACCTATGTCTCCTGTGTTTTCCTCGCACCCAAGCACAAGACGCTATAGGAACTGTACACTATACATGACAGGGGGCAAACTGGCCGGGGGCGAAATGTTTGGGGGCAAACTGCCGGGGGTGAAATGTTTGGGGGCAAACTGCCGGGGGTGAAATGTTCGGGGGCGAACTGCCGGGGCGAAATGTTCGGGGGCGAAACATCCTGGGGGCGAAATGCTGGGGGCGAACTGCCGGGGGTGAAATGTTTGGGGGCAAACTGCCGGGGGTGAAATGTTCGGGGGCGAACTGCCGGGGGCGAAACATCCTGGGGGCGAAATGTGCTGGGGCGAAACATCCTGGGGGCGAAATGTTCGGGGGCGACGTGTACCTGGGGGCGAACTGCTGGGGGCGAAACTTCCAACTCCCCAAAAAATGTCATGTGCCCAAAAATGGTACCAGTAAAAATGTCAACTCGTCCCGCAAAAAATAAGACCTCACATGACTCTGTGGGACAAAATATGGAAAAATTATAGCTCTCAAAATGTGGTGATGCAAAAACTATTATTTTCAATAAAAAACGTCTTTTAGCGTTTGACAGCTGCCAAACATAAAATCCCGCTATAAATAGTAAATCAAACCCCCCTTTATCACCCCCTTAGTTAGAAAAAAAAAAAAAATTTAAAAAATGTATTTATTTCCATTTTCCCGTTAGGGTTAAGGTTGGGGCTAAAGTTAGGGTTAGGGTTGGGGCTAAAGTTAGGATTAGGGTTGGGATTAGGGTTAGGGGTGTGTTAGCGTTAGGTTTGTGGTTAGGGTTATGGTTAGGGTTGGGACTAGGGTTAGGGGTTTGTTGGGGTTAGGGTTGGAGTTAGAATTGGGGGGTTTCCACTGTTTAGGCACATCAGGGGCTCTGATCTCAATTCCAGCCAATTATGTGTTGAAAAAGTCAAATGGTGCTTCTTCCCTTCTGAGCTCTGCCATGCGCCCAAACAGCAGTTTACCCCAACATATCGGGTATCAGCGTACTCAGGACAAATTGCACAGTAACTCTTGGGGTCCAATTTCTTCTGTTACCCTTGGGAAAATAAAAAATTGGGGGTGAAAATATCATTTTTGTGGAAAAAAAATATGATTTTTTATTTTTATGGCTCTACGTTATAAACTTCTGTGAAGCACTTGGGGGTTCAAAGTTCTCACCACACATCTAGGTAAGTTCCTTGGGGTTTAGTTTCCAAAATGTGGTCACTTGTGGGGGTTTCCACTGTTTAGGCACATCAGGGGCTATCCAAATGCGACATGATGCCCGTAGGCTATTCCATCAAAGTCTGCAATGTAAAACGTCACTACTTCCCTTCCGAGCCCCGACCTGTGCCCATACAGTAGTTTTGTCCCACATATGGGGTATCAGCATACTCAGGACAAATTGAACAACAACTTTTGGGGTCCAATTTCTCCTGTTACCCTTGGGAAAATAAAAAACTGGGGACTAAAACATCATGTTTGTGGAAAAAATATGATTTTTTTATTTTCACGCCCGGGGGTTATAAACTTCTGTGAAGCATTTGGGGGTTCAAAGTGCTCACCACAGATCTAGATAAGTTCCTTAGGGGGTTTAGTTTCCAAAATGGGGTCACTTATGGGGGGTTTCCACTGTTTCCACTGGTTAGGCACATCAAGGTCTCTGCAAACTGAACATGACACCCATCAAATCCTGCATTCCAAAACGTCATTACTTCTTTTCCGAGCCCTGCCGCATGCCCAAACAGTATTCCCCCCCACATATGGGGTATCAGCGTACTCAGGACAAATTGGACAACAAATTTTGGGTCCAATTTCCTTGGGAAAAATCAAAAATTGGGGACTAAAAAATCATTTTTGTGGATTATTATTTTTTTTCGCACCCAGGCATCATAAACTTTAGTGAAACACTTGGGGGTTCAAAGTGCTCACAACAGATCTAGATTAGTTCCTTATGGGGTCTAGTTTCCAAAATGGTGTCACTTGTGGGGGGTTTCTAATGTTTAGGCACATCAGGGGCTCTCCAAACGCGACATGGCATCCAAATCTCAATTCCAGCCAATTTTGGTTTGAAAAAGTCAAACGGCACTCCTTCCCTTCCGAGCCCTGCCGTGCGCCCAGACAGTGGTTTTCCCCCACATATGGGGTATCGGCGTACTCAGGAGAAATTGCACAACAATGTTTTCTGTCCATTTTCTCCTTTTACCTTGTTAAAAAAAAAAAAATGTTTGTAAAAGATAATTTTTGTGACTAAAAAGTTAAATGTTCATTTTCTCCTTCCACGTTGCTTCAGTTCCTGTGAAGCACCTGAAGGGTTAATAAACTTATTGAATGTGGTTTTGAGTACCTTGAGGGGTGCAGTTTTTAGAATGGTGTCAGTTTTGGGTATTTTCTGCCATATAGACCCCTCAATGTGACTTCAAATGTGAGGTGGTCCCTAAAAAAATGGTTTTGTACATTTTGTTATAAAAATGAGAAATCGCTGGTCAACTTTTAACCCTTATAATTTCCTAACAAAAAAAAAAATTTGGTTCCAAAATTGTGCTCATGTAAAGTAGACATGTGGGAAATGTTATTTTGTAACTATTTTGTGTGACATATTTCTCTGTATTAAGGGAATAAAAATTGCAAAATTTTCTAAATTTTCGCCATATATCCATTTTTTTCATAAATAAACGTAAGTTATATCGAAGAAATTTTACCACTATCTTGAAGTACAATATGTCACGAGAAAACATTCTCAGAATAGTGAAGATCCGTTGAAGCGTTCCAGAGTTATAACCTCATAAAGAGACAGTGGTCAGAATTGAAAAAATTGGCCCAGTCATTAATGTGCAAACCACCCTTGGGGGTTAAGGGGTTAAACACTGTTCATCACTAGTGTCATGACTGTTGTCTGGTGTCCAGGGACCAGGGGCTCCTTCCCTATCCCTAACGCTAGGGGGTGCCCTAGCTTCTCCTGCTCCCCTGATTACTTCTGATTGTGAAAAGAGGATATACGGCACACCGACTTATTTCGAGTGCTCAAATAAAACTCCACTCCAAGATAAATAATAAAAAAATTTGGCACTCCAGATAACGATGCAAAAATAAATTTATTTAATGTAGTAAGAACTCTGTTGCAAAAAATTACGTTTCAGCCAAAAACTACCTTCTTCAGAACTGCAAAAGAATATCACAATAAGTATATACAAATCCATCAAAATATCACAAATAATAGTAGTATCTAGTAGCAACAAAAACATACAAAATAAAAAAAGCAAACCCAAAGAAAGGGGGGGAAGATCATTCTCATTATGTCATCATGAGTGTGATATTATAGAATAATAGTGTCGAAATTAACCATATGATAGATTATAGAAAAAGGGCTGTAAAAGATATAATAAAAGTGGCACACACACACACATATATATTTCCATTCAGTAGTTACCAGAGAGTGACAAGGAATGTGAATAACTGGAGTCACACTGTGAAGGAGAAAATGGTATGCAATTACTCAGTTGTGAGAGCTAAAGATATAGTAAGATGAAAACAGCGTTCATACATTCATCTAGAATGGGGTCTATATAGAGACACTAACCAGCATAAGATCTTACAGGCAAAATGGATGTAGAGACAGCGCAGGAGAATGGCATCATGGTGCAAAAGGGAGAAGCGCCAAGAAACAAGGGCCATGTGCGGTCTTTATTGAAAAGGCAGAGCACGTCAGGTGCTCCCATGCGTATCATTTCCTGTTATATCAAGTTCTCGTTGTAGCAGATCATGTGTCTGCCCCACCGTAAGTGATGTAAGGCAGAGAAAGATGTCGCCGTGCGGCGCCATCTTTTTGGATCCCGGAGTACTGGTATCTGGATAAGGGAATCCCAGGTATGGCGCTAAACCGGAAATGGTGGAATTAGTAGATTATGCTGTCACTTGGTGTCATTTTATTGTCGCCAAATGCAGAAAAAGTATTGTATACCAAAAATTAGATAACGCTGTATCTGATAGCAATATGGAAAATTGTATCAATATGATAAAATGATAGTAATGATAATAAGGGGAACTATATTGGTAAACGGGAATAAAGATGTAATATAACTCATTAGAAGTGTGATATTCTCCTAGAAGATTTAGAGCTGCTAAAATTAGCAGAACATTCTAAGATGCACAAAGGAAGGTGACCCTATAAGTCTAAAATAACATCGGCCTGAATAAAGGCTATTGTAAGAATATCATGCACAAGCTGAATAGAGAGCAGCAAACACTCAATTAGAGACCCATGAAAAGTGACAGAATTGAAAAATAAACAGTAGTGTGAGATCATATCCGTCCAGTGAAAGGAAATCAGGTGATAAGTATCTGTAAGAAATATAAAAAAGACAGGATAACAATAATAAATTAAATGAAACTGGATATTTCATACTCTCTATTTAACCCTCGCGGTCCTAAGTTATCCAATCGATGAATCCAAAAGGATTCACGGCGTTTCAAAGTCAAGATTCTGTTACCCCCCATGTCTCAGTAGGGGAATATGTTCCAAAACTTGGAATTTAAGCTGAGACGCACAATGTTTTTGTAACGCTTCCCATGGCTGCGGGGCGTCGGGACATGGCATAGCTTGCCTAGCTAGCCAATGCTCCCCACGCCGCCAGTCCACGACGACGTGAGGCATGCGTCCCAGATGGTAAGAGAATGTGGACCCACTGGACCACGGAGGGAGACCCGGGCCTGCCCGGACTAGGGAAGGGAGCGACCGGGATCCGTGGCAGCTGAGCATGTGGGCAAGATGGCGACCTGCAGGACTAGACAACACCGCACAACTTCAGGTATGAAGAAACATAAAGTTTACTTAAAGAAACACAGTACATAAACAGAACATAAGACCGGGCTCCCGATTCCGCACATCAGAGAAGGTACACGACTCAGGATCACAGACGAGTGCAGGAGGACATCACGGGTAGATGCAGTCCAGGGTTATCTGGCACGGGCATACTTGGGCGGCCTCTCTCTCAGGCCTCAGGCGTAGCACAGGCTCAGCAGGAGAACATCAGACACCGACCTCAGACAGACTTCAGACGATGGCGGGGTCATCACGGGTAGATGCAGTCCAGGATCATCTGGCACGGGCATACTAGTATGGCCTCACTCTCAGGCCTCAGGCGTAGCACAGGCTCAGCAGGAGAACATCAGACACCGACCCAGGACAGACGTCATCACAGGGTAGACCAAGGAGAAACCGGCAGGACATCGGAACATCAGGAACACGGACTGGATTCAGGGACACAGGAACACAGACAGGACATCAGGAACACGGATTGGATCTCAGGGACACAGGAACACAGACAGGAACACTGATTGGATCTCAGGGATCAGACTCCGGACATCTGGCACCGATCAGCAGGCTCCGGACATCTGGCAACGATCGGCAGGATCTGGACATCAGGCAGGAAGGATAGGATCCGGACATCTGGAAGTGGTCATCGGACATCGGATATCAGGCCGTGGTCATCAGGGAGGACATGGTCCTCGGACTCCGGACATCTAGTATCGATCTGAAAAGGAACCCCAGCGGTCTGGTGCAAGCCCCGCCAGGCTCAACGGGAGCTGGCCGGGAATTGCACAGAAGCTGAGCACAGAGTAACAGAAGCTCAGCACACACCAGACTCCTCCTTCCAAGATGGACTCAGGTTATATAGCAAGGATTCACAGTCACTGGCACAGGGTTCAGGACACAGCAGGATTTCAGGAACATAACACAGAGGACACAGTTCAGACAGTCAGGTACAGGATGCGATCCAGGTTCAGGGATTCAGGTAATTAGACACAGCAGGAACAGGCCTGGATATACAGCCTCCAGGAACGGCGATCTGGGTAATCAGCCCCCAGCATAGGCGGCCTGGATATGGAGCCTCCAGGAACGGCGATCTGGGTACTAAGCCCCAGGCAGAAACACAAGACAGGACAAGGGGAATCAGCTCACCAGAGCTGATCCAACTCAGAGCAGGAGCTGAACACACAACCACATACGGCTAGGTTCAGGAATTCAATGTGGATTCAATGTGAAGCTCTGGCAACGCCCATCAGGGCTGGGGAACTTTATATATGAACTGCTTCACAGCGATAGGCTGGAGCAGTAATTCTAGTACACACCCAATCCTCATAAAAGCAGGACAGGTGTGGGCCGCACCCCCTATGCAGAGCCAGACAACTCATCACAGAGGAACACCTGACAGTGGCTGTTGCCACACACGTAGTAAATCATGCACCATTGCAGAGGACTTTGCAACCTACGGATGGCTTCTACAGCAGGCCAGGCACCGCACATGCGGGTGGTCATGCAACGCAGCGGAGACACTCACGCAAGTACGGCCACGCAGCAGAGCTGGGAACTGAGCAGCATCCATACAGGTAACAGACAACAGTATCCCAGCTGGTTAGGGGGAAAGGAGCAAAAGGGTTAATGCAAAAGACATGCAGAGTAACGCTGGAAAACAAAGTACAGACAATACCAGCGTTACAGTTTTATCAGGTCAAAATGATAAGGTAAAGATAAGAATATTTTAGAACATCGTATACTGGACTTATGTTGGGATATGAGGTCTCGTATTTGTTGAGCAATCTCACCAGCAGATACGAGACCGCATGGACATTTGATGGCTTATATCACAAATGATGAGTAACAGGTGAAAAAAATGAGATTTTAATCATTTCCTATGCATGAGGATGGAAGAAACTATCTCCCTTCTGAATGTTACTGCATTATGGACAGTGTAGACAGGGGGAAAGGTACTCTGTTTGGGAGTACCCAAGAAGGTTTGTCAAAGTTTTTTAACCACGGGGCCAATGGGCGCATGGACCAATTTGTCTCTCAAATTCACGGATCTCCAAAAACATGGTAGAAATGTCTGTTTAAAATCCCCTACAGTTGGGTAACTAGCTTTCAAGAAATGCCAAAACTTACGGATACTTTTATGGACACTATACATAAAAGGATAGTAAGTGTGTATGAAGGGGATCCTCTTATCAGCCTGCATGCATATACGGGTAGATGGTAGTTAACATTGATTTAACAGCTTTCGTGGGTAGCCTCTTCTACAAAATTTCTCCTTCATCTCAAGTGATCTAGTCTCTCGTATTCGTTCATTAGAGAAAATACAATTGATTCTGGTAAACTGAGATCTGGGGAGAAATTCTTTAGTGGCTTTTGGGTGAATGCTTAAAAATAATAGAAGACTATTATGGTATCTTTTCCAAAAAGATCAATGGAGAGTTTACTCCCAGGAGATTTAGTTATCCTGGTATCTAAAAAACTGACCATGTGTCGATCATAGTTAATGGAAAATTGTAATTCCGGCCAAATAGAATTAAGCTCAGTATGAAAAAGGAGTAGGGAGTCCAACGTGCTCTGCTATATACAAAATATGTCATCTATGTACTGTCGCCAAATAATGGTGTGTGTTTTGAAAAGCTGATTAGTATAGACATATCTCTCCTCGAAGTCAGCCATATAGCAGATGGCATAGGGTGGGGCCACGTTGGACCCCACAGCAGTCCCTTGTACCTGTAGAAAAAAGTCATCAACATAAAGAAAAAATAATTTCTTTAAGCACTAAATTCAAGAGTGCCATATAGAAATCAATAACCCTTGTATTCAAAGAGGAAGATGTCAAAAAAATTTCTACAGCATCAATCCCCTAATCATGTTGTATGGAAGTATAAAAAACTTTGAATGTCCCATGTTAACAACCAGGAACAACTCAGAATGTTACATATTTGTTAAACCATATTTATGAAATCCCCTGTATCTAGAATATACAGTTGTGCTCAAAAGTTTACATACCCCGTCAGAATTTTTGCTTTCTTGGCCTTTAGTCAGAGAATATGAATGACAACACCAAAACTTTTTCTCCACTCATGGTTAGTGTTTGGGTGAAGCCATTTATTGTCAAACTACTGTGTTTTCTCTTTTAAATCATAATGACAACCCAAAACATCCAAATGACCCTGATCGAAAGTTCACATACCCTGGTGATTTTGGCCTGATAACATGCACAGAAGTTGACACTAATGGGTTTGAATGGCTACTTAAGGTAACATACTCATCTGTGACCTGTTTGTTTGTAATAAGTGTGTGTGCATAAAAGCTGAGTGAGTTTCTGGGATCCAGACAAACTCTTGCATCTTTCATCCAGTCACTGATGTTTCTGGATTGTGAGTTATGGTGAAATCAAAGGAATTGTCAATGGAAAAGGTTGTTAAACTGTATAAAACAGGAAAGGGATACAAAAAGATATCCAAGGAATTGATAAAGCCAGTCAGCAGCATCCAAACTGTGATTAACAAATGGAAAATCAGGGGCTCTGTAAAAACAAAACCATGGTCAGGTAGACCAACAAAAATTTCATCCACAACTGCCAGGAAAATTGTTTGTGATGCAAAGAAAAACCCACAAATAACATCAGTTGAAATACTGGACTCTCTGAACAATAGTGGTGTGGCTGTTTCAAGATGCCCAATAAGGAGGCATTTGAAGAAAAATGGGTTGCATGGTCGAGTTGCCAGAAGAAAGTCATTACTGTGCAAATGCGACAAAGTATCTCACCTACAATATGCAAAACAGCAGAGAGACAAGCCTCAAAACTTCTGGAACAAGGTAATTTGGAGTGATGAGACCAAAATAGAACTTTTTGGCCACAACTATAAATGTTAGATTTGGAGAGAGGTCAACAAGGCCTATGATGAAAGGAACACCATTCCTACTGTAAAGCACCGAGGTGGATCGCTGATGTTTTGGGGATGTGTGAGCTACAAAGGAGGAAACTTGGTCAAAGTTGAAGGAAAGATGAATGCAGCATGTTATCAGCAAATACTGGAGGCAAATTTGCAATCATCAGCCTGGAAGCTGTGCATGGGACGTACTTGGACGTTCCAACATGACAATGATCCAAAACACAAGGCCAAGTCGAACTGTCATTGACTACAGCAGAACAAAGTGAAGGTTCTGGAGTTGCCATCTCATTCTCCTGACCTCAATATCATTGAGCCACTCTGGGGAGATCTCAAGCACGTAGTTCATGCTTGACAGCCCATGTATTTACAGGAACTGGAGGCTTTATGAAGAGTTGGCAGCTTTACCATGTGAGAAAATAAAGAACTTCATCCACAACTACCACAAAAGACTTCAAGCTGTCATTCATGTTAGAGGGGTCAATGCACGGTATTAAGAAATGGGGTATGTGAATTTTTGAACAGGGTAATTTGGATGTTTTGGGTTGTCATTATGATTTAAAAAGAGAAAACACAGTAGTTTGACAATAAATGGCTTCAGCCAACCACTAACCATGAGTGGAGAAAAAGTTTTGGTGTTATCATTAATTTTCTCTGAAAAAAGGCCAAGAAAGCAAAAATTCTGCCGAGTATGTAAAGTTTTGAGCACAACGGTATGACTAACTTTTCTTAACGAGTGGAGATAATATTTTTTCTAAAAGGATATTCAGGGGAGAGAGTAGTGAGTCCGTGGTTGCCACAATAGGTCGTCCTGGTGGTTTTTGTAGTCTTTTGTGGACTTTGTGGAGAATATAAAAGACCAGGGTAATGGTATGCAAATTTACAAGATATTCATGTGTCTTTTTACTGATAGTGTGATCAAAAAGAAAAGGATCTAATGTGGATTTTATTTTGGCTGCTAGACGTGTAGTAGGATTAGATGTGAGAGGTTGATATATAGATATATCTAACAGCTGTCTTCTCACTTCCTCCATGTAATACCGAGACCATGACCACTATAGCCCCACCCTTATTCGCTGGTTTTATAATAATATCCTTATCTGATATTAAAGTACGTAAAGCCTGTTGTTCCAAATCTGTCATGTTAATAGGGCACTGTAAATTGCCTTTGTTGACATCTTTAATAAATTTATTCACCTCAATGCTAATCAGATTTATAAAAGTTTCAATCGGTGATTTAGGGGAAATAAAATGAGATCTAACATGGGGGCCCAAATCCTTAAGATTGATGAGAGAGGAACTGCAGGGCAGACTATCACCTGTAACAGAATTATTATTGTCAAAATGAGCCTTAAGTCGTAAGGACCTAAAAAAAAGTTGCAAGTCCATGACCAATTGGAAAGTGTCTAATTTCTGAGATGGGCAGAAAGTTAGTTCCTTTTGTAGTACAGTCATTTGTACGGGATTCAAAGTTTTAGATGAAACAGTAATAACCAGCAATGTCTCTGTACTTGTGATCTCGCCTGTACTGTTGCAAGAGTTGGTCATGCGGTGTTGTCCCCTCTGCGTGTCTTACTTTTGGAAACCGGCCTTCCTTCTTTCTAAAATAGGTCCTTGATGTGGGTGACATTCATTATCAGAACTAGAATATGTGGAGTCCGATGCAATCCTCTGATTACGCTGGAATGGCTGTGGATAAAAGGAATCTTGCCATTTGTAAATATGATTATTTTGGTAATCTTCAGCATCATGTAAGAATTTGGAGTGTTTTCTTTTGTTCAGAGTTCAAACAATGTAGTCTATAATCTATCAAATGGTTAATTTCGGCACTATTATTCTATAATATCAGACTCATGATGACATAATGAGAACGATGTTCCCCCCTTTTTTTAGGTTTGCTTTTTTATTTTCTCTGTTTTTGTTGCTATAAGAGACTACTATTTGTGATATGTTGAAGGATTTGTATATACTTATTGTGATATATTCTTTTTGTAATTCTGAAGAAGGCTGTTTCTGGCCAAAATGTCACTTTTAGCAACACAGTTGTTACTACATTAAATAAATTTATTTTTGCATCATTATCTGGAGTGCCAATTGTTTCATATTCCAATTCTGATTGTGAAGATGCCGGTGCCACATACCTTGCCTTAGCTCCTGAATCCACCCTCAGTCTGTACCCTCCCCCACCCAGGGAAGAGAGGAATAGTAGTAGTACGAACAGGGGTAATGAAAAATACCAAACAGACAAATATATTCACACACGTAACAGAGGAATCCACTGGGAGTGGAGGAGGAGGTTAAACCAAAGTAGGAGAAGAAAGGGAATTATCACACACTCAAAACCTAGCAAAAGTCACAGATAAACCCACCAAAAATTATTACTCTTTATTACATGTGACAAGGTAGTGTGTTCTATTATTGCCTGTAAGTCCATAAGAACTGCATGGCCAACTCATTTTATAAACAATACACGCAAGGTACTGAACTTGATGACAAACATCCATTCTTGTTGCAATATTGTGTCTGGGAGTCCTATCAAATGTGGATGGTACTTCATGGAAATTCAGATTGTGTTCCCATGATGGGTTCCCAGTGAGTAATTTTTCTATAATTCACCAAAAACGTAATAGACCGAGGTAGGCTCCCAGGATACAGAGAAGACGTGGACACGGAAAGTAGTAAACGCTAAACTTGTCAAATTAACTTTTACTATTAAACTCAGATTAATCTTCCACCAACCAACAAAATGTGACAGGTTAATTCACACAACCGGTCAGAACTGACAGGGAACACTGTGCTGCATCACAGTTGTTCACCCGTCTAATGAGTCTACCGAACATTTACCTGGAAAACTGGAACAATCAAATGAATGCCAGGAGTGTCCTATTGGTGAGGCAGCACAGCAGCTTACAAACTTAATAAAATTACTCTAAATCCCAATGTAGAACCCTGTGATTGAATTATACAATGTCGTGTTCACTTTAAACACCATGAGTGGAATGGGCCGCTCCTCGGATCACCTCTATATACTTTGGTCAATCCCCTTTAATGCTGTAATTTCTGTAAGTCTCCAGTGATTCAGCAAGCGGAGTCTGATGGGCACTGATGCATTCAGCTGCCTGTGTCTGCCAGTCTGATTTTGGCACAAAACTATGTGTGTGCGTTCACACACACACCATAATGCTCACGGTGGGTCTGAGCTCAGGATTTACCGACCTGTATCTGGTCGCTGTGTCATTGCAGAGATAAGCCCGCCTAGAAGACGACTGTTTCATAAAGGAATGACGAGTTTCTAACCAGTACGTGGTACCACAGCTGATTGAGTCATGAATGTCGGATCCCGGGGTTTTCGGCTCCGTGGATGGCGTTTGACAGAGATGTCACACATCCTCCTTTTTCCAAGACCCGTAACGTCTCCATTTTTTGGGATCTGGGGCTGGGTGAGGGTTTATTTTTTGCATGCGAAGCTGATGTTTTTATTGATACAATTTTGGGGTTAGATACAAACATTTGATCGCCCATTATTGCATTTTAAAGCTATGTTGCAGTGTCCAAAAAAACGTAATTCTGGCATTTTGATTTTCTCGTTACGCCATTTACTGATCGGATTAATTCTTTTTATATTTTGATAAATCGTGCGCTTCTGAAGTGGCAATACCAAATATGTGTATTTTTATATTTAATAGGGCAAAAGGGGGGTGATTTGAACTTTTATATATTTTTTTAGATTTTTAAAAAGTTATTTTTTCTAGTTTTTACTTTTTTCAATAGTCTCCATGAGAGACTATAAGCTGCGATCATCTGATCATTTATGTTAGACATAGCACGGCTTCAGCCCTGCTCTCTGTAATAATAATGCTCATCTGCTGAGCGCAAGCCAAGGGCGGCGCTCATAGCAGTTTGGTAGTGACAACCACAGGGGTCTCCTGAAGACCACGGGTTGTCATGCCAACCCATCAGTGACCCGTGGTCATGTGACACGGGTGCTGATAGGTTGAGCTAAGTTGTACTTCCAGCACAGCCATGTTAAATGCTGTGCTGGAAGTGCAATTTCTGTCGGAGTTTGACAGCGTCATTTAACAGGTTAACAGCCGCGGGTGGATTGCGATTCCACCCGCGGCTGGTTGGGGCACATTATAGCTGATCAGATCATCTGTCATGTGCCGGAAAAGGTGCGTGCTCAGCGCCCGAGCCAACACCAAAGAGGGGGATATATCCATCATTGGGCGTTAACATAGCACAAGTTTCTGCCAACAGAATCGCTGTTTCTATTTCTCCTCACAGAACCGATTAACTGTCTCTCAATAAAAATCCTGCACAAAGCAGTTTCAGCCAGAGTCATCAAGCAGCTGCAGTGAAAACAGTGGCCTCCTGTGGCCGGTGATTAGTACTGCAGGCAATAATATTGTCAATTGTACTTCTATATATGTAAATTTGAAAGTGTGTGTGTGTGTGTGTGTATCACCAACCAATCACGGAGTATCTTACATTTAACCAGAGCTGTTTAAAGAGAAGCTGAGCTGTGATTGGTTGCTATGAGCAACAGTTTTCCTTGCAACCAATCCCTAAGCATCTTTTATTTCACCAGAGCTGTTTAAGAAGCTGAGCTGTGATTGGTTGCTATGAGCAACAATTTTCTCACTCCACGACAACACCTCAGCTGACACTGACCAGGTGGGAGAAATCGCATCCCCAGGAACATAAGCTCCAGCCATTGTCTGCCCCCCAGACAGAAGCAGAGCGCACATGACAGAAATGAATCACCCGCTCCCGTGCCCATATCCCCATCACTAGTGTTGAGCGATACGATACTGCAAATATCGGGTATCGGCCGATATTAGCTGTATCGGGCTTTCGATTCCGAGTACTGATATTTTCGTCATATCGGATACCGGAATCGGGATTGTCACTGTCACTGTCACTGTCTGTGTCCGTCGGTCGGGTCTGTCACTGTCAGTGTCCGTCGGTCGGGTCTGTCAGGAGTCAGCGGCACTTACCTGGCAGAAGATCTCCGGCGGTCACGGGCTGGACTGCTTCATGGCCGCCATCCTCTTCTCCCCGGCGGTCACATGCAGTTTCTCGCGATAACTGCAGTGACTGCTGGGTAATCCCGGCCGTAAAGCAGTCAGTCCGATGACGTCACCGCCGGGGAAGCAGGTAATCAGCTGTGCTGCGCGGATGTAGGCTCTGCCTGTCATTGCGATGTAGCAGAGCTGGATCGTCGTGGGACACTCGTTACTATGGACTGCGTCGGACAGGTGGTATACTGTTGGTTTGTTTTTTTTCTTTTTTTACAGGAGATCGATGGCGTCGCAGGAATGAGTGTATAATAAAAGAAATGAAAACTGTGTTGTCTCTTTTTTTCATTAAAATACTTTTTTCTTGCTTTGTCTTTTTTTTATGCATTTAATAACTTTGGGATTAATAATGGATCGGTGTCTTATTGACACCTCTCCATTATTAACCGGGCTTATTGTCACCGTGCAATCAACGGTGACATTAACCCCTTATTACCCCGCTTGCCACCGCTACAGGGCAGTGGGAAGAGCCGGGTAAAGTGCCACAATTGGCACATCTTTTGATGCGCCAAATGTGGGGCTGCTGTAGCCTGGTATTATCAGGCTGTTGAGGGCCAAAATCCATGGGCCTTGACAGTCTTTTAATACCAGGCCGCAGCAGTCTGCATTTTACTTGGCTGGTTAACAAAAATAGGGGGACCCCTACGCCGTTTTTTTTTCGAGGGGATCCCCTATTTTTGTTAACCAGCCAAGCTAAGCAGACTGCTGTGGCCTGGTATTATCAGGCTTGCAAGGTCCATGGATATTGGATCCTTACCAGCCTGAAAAACCAGGCCTCAGCGGTCTGCTTCATCTGGCTGGTTAACAAAAATAGGGGGACCCCACGCCAATTTTTTTCGAGGGGATCCCCTATTTTTGTTAATCAGCCAAGATATGCAGACTGCTGTGGCCTGGTATTATCAGGCTGGCAAGGTCCATGGATCTTGGCTCCTTAACAGCCTGAAAATCCAGGCCTCAGCGGTCTGCTTCATCTGGCTGGTTAACAAAAATAGGGGGGACCCCACGCCAATTTTTTTCGAGGGGATCCCCTATTTTTGTTAATCAGCCAAATATGCAGACTGCTGTGGCCTGGTATTATCAGGCTGGCAAGGTCCATGGATCTTGGCTCCTTAACAGCCTGAAAATCCAGGCCTCAGCGGTCTGCTTCATCTGGCTGGTTAACAAAAATAGGGGGGACCCCACGCCAATTTTTTTCGAGGGTATCCCCTATTTTTGTTAATCAGCCAAGATATGCAGACTGCTGTGGCCTGGTATTATCAGGCTGGCAAGGTCCATGGATCTTGGCTCCTTAACAGCCTCAAAATCCAGGCCTCAGCGGTCTGCTTCATCTGGCTGGTTAACAAAAATAGGGGGGACCCCACGCCATTTTTTATTCGAAGAGAACCCCTATTTTTGTTAATCAGTTCCCTCTGACGTCACTAATTGTGTCCCTGGCTGACCTGAAGTGAAAGTGGAAAGCAATCAATTAAGCTTTCCACTTCCTCTCCTGTCAGCCAGGAGAGGAACTCATTCATTTGGTGGCTTACTGTGAGGCTGCAGCATTAGCTGCGGTCCCTGCAGTAAACATTAACCCTTTCTGAAGGATTACACCGTGGGACCTGACTGTACATGGGATAGGTAAGAATAATTTTGCTTTTTTATTTTATTTTTATTACAGGAAATGGTTTTTGCAGTCAAATAAAAGATGGTCAAAAACATGTGTCTTTATTTCATTAAAATGATTTTTAATTAAAGTGTGTGTGTTTTATTTTTATTTCATGCAATAGGATTAATAATTGATAGTTGTCTAATTGACAGCTCTCAATTATTAACCTGGCTTAAGGTCACCTTTCAATTGCAATGTGGCTTTAACCCCATATTAACCCATTCGCCACCGCTACAGGGCAATGGGAATAGACGGGCAAAGTGCCAGAAAGGGCGAATCTAATTATAGATTTGTCTTTTCTGGGGTGTCTGGGGGCAGATGTTAGTAGCCAGGGGGGGCCAAAAATAATGGTCCCTCTCTGGGCTATTATTATCTGCCCCCATTCGCTGGCTTTGTCTGTCTGGTTGCGAAAATAGAGCCGGAGCCCACGCATTTTTTTTTAAACAATTTTACACCTCATTATATATATATATATAATATATATATATATATACACATGTCATTGAATTTGTGACACATATATATATATATTTATATTTATAGTTCATACACTTCTACATAGTATAATAGCCGCTAATTCAATTGCCGGCTTTTGTGAAAATGCAGAACCCGACATGAAATGACACTTGGTGTACATAGGGTTAACCATGTCTTTTCATGTCCTTTGCTATCTGATTTGCACAAACAATTACATCAGTCTATGTGTGCAAAATTTCACACCTGTAGGGGTTAATTAAAGGTGTAAATTCGTAGCAAAAAAGTCCGGTTTTTTTACAACGAATTTACACCTTTAATTAACCCCTACAGGTGTGAAATTTTGCACACATAGACTGATGTAATTGTTTGTGCAAATCAGATAGCAAAGGACATGAAAAGACATGGTTAACCCTATGTACACCAAGTGTCATTTCATGTCGGGTGCTTCTGTCTTTTCACAGAAGCCGGCTTTACCCGGCAATTGAATCAGAGGATATTTTACTATGTAGAAGTGTATAAACTATACATATATGTATATATATGTCACAATGACATGTATATATATATATGTATTCTATGTGTGTATATTTAGTGTTTACAAGGAAATAAAGGTTTTTTTTAGTTGCGATATTTTGTTCCCATAGACTTACATTGGACTTCCGGTATCAGAATTGGATATCGACGATATTTAGTGATATCGGCGATACCATTCCGATCCGATATTTTTAGATATCGAGCAGTATCGCTCAACACTACCCATCACACATCCTCCATCCCATAGGCACATCTTCCCTCTTAAAGGAATCTCCGGTATGGAAGTCGGGGCAAATCCATCCTGCTCTTTGGTTTGACCCCAGACCTCTCTTAAAGGGATCCCCAGTATGGAAGTTAGGGCCATTCCACTGAGCGCTCTGATTCTGCCCCCAGACCTCTCTTAAAGGGATCTCCGGTATGGAAGTGAGCGCAAATCCACTCTGCGCTTTGATACTGACCCCAGGTCTCTCTTAAAGGGATCTCCGGTATGGAAGTTAGTGCCATTCCACTTTGCTCTGTGGTTCTGACCCCAGGGTCTCTTAAAGGGATCCCCGGTACGGAAGTAAGGGCAAATCCACTCTGCACTTTGGTACTGACCCCAGGCCTCTTTTAAAGGGATCTCCGGTATGGAAGTTAGGGTAAATCCCTCAGCGCTCTGATTCTCACCCCAGGCTTCTATTAAAGAGATCATTGGTATGGAAGTCAGGGCAAATCCACTCAGCACTCTGGTTCTGACCCCAGGCTGACGGTTTTGAACCCAGGCCTCTCTTAAAGGGATCCCCAATATGGAAGTTAGGACCGTTCCACTCAGTGCTGTGGTTCTGATACCAGAGCCTCTTAAAGGGATCATTGGTATGGAAGTTAGGGCAATTCCACTAAGCCCTCTGGTTCTGACCCCAGGCCCCTCTTAAAGGGATCCCCGGTACAGAAGTGAGGGCAAATCCACTCTGCACTTTGGTACTGACCTCAGGCCTCTCTTAAAGGGATCTCCGGTATGGAACTTAGGGTAAATCCCTCAGCACTCTGATTCTTACCCCAGGCTTCTATTAAAGGGATCATTGGTATGGAAGTCAGGGCAAATCCACTCAGCACTCTGGTTCTGACCCCAGGCTGACGGGATGATGTGGGATTTTAGGGGTAGTAGTCCGGTGGCTCTGGGTGATGGGACGATGTGGGATATTAGGGGTAGTAGTCTGGCGGCTGTGACGGGATGATGTGGGATATTAGGGGTAGTAGTCTGGCGGCTGTGACGGGATGATGTGGGATATTAGGGGTAGTAGTCCGGTGGCTCTGGTTGACAGGATGATGTGGGATATTAGTGGTAGTAGTCCGGTGGGTCTGGCTGACGGGACGATGTGGGATATTAGGGGTAGTAGTCCGGTGGCTCTGGCTGACGGGACGATGTGGGATATCAGGGGTAGTAGTCCGGTGGCTCTGGCTGACGGGATTGTGTGGGATGTTAGGGGTAGTAGTCCGGTGGCTCTGGCTGACGGGATGATGTGGGATATTAGGGGTATTAGTCTGGCGGCTGTGACTGGATGATGTGGGATATTAGTGGTAGTTATCCGGTGGCTATGGCTGACGGGACAATGTGGGATATTATAATGAATGTGGCTATGCGGAGTGGGCGGGGCTATACACTTAGCTTTATATATATATATAGATATAATCATTATAATTTGTTATAACTAACCGTAGTTAGTTACTATGTCCGGGCAGCGCCGGGCTCTTCAGCTAGTTACTAATAAAATTGAACACCAGATGTAAATTACATGCAAACGGTTAATGAAGGTGACAGTCAGCAGCATATTCCCCATCACTTCACATGAACAAAGCCTCAGAGCTCTATTCCTCAAGAGATCAACCTCTCCATCCATATTACTTAGTGTCAACAATTGACATAACTGAATGAAGAACCTGTACTGGAGAATTGTGATGTTGTAGCTGAAGAACTGGCAACAAAGACTTCATCACCAGAAGAATTAGTCTTTACTAATGTACATAAAACTCATAAGATAAGAGTAAATGACTGTTGAAGATGTGTCTGACCTGTACAATCTCAGCTAGAAATTTTGACTATGAAACGCCGTGGTGCCTCTGGATTGACAGGTTGCAGCCTACGTGCATGTATGTGAACTTTTAGGGTTAGCCTTTGGCTAAGATCAAGTGTGGGATTAGCAGAACATTTGAAGGCAATAGTAGAGTCCAGTATTTTGACTCAATGAAATGACAAAGGTGTGAGTGTGTGACCTGTTTTATTCAAAGAATAAAGGTCTATCAAAGTCTGTTCTCAACAATTTTGTGGAAGTGCATTCTTGCTTGAACAAAGTAGATTTCGGAGTACCTCAGAAGAGTTCTTGATGCTCATTATGCCTGTAAAGGTAACAAAAGTAGGAAATTCGAGACCATTATTAACTTCTCTGGGGGCAATCGATAAACAAAGATCACTCCAAGAACATGGCGTATAAAAGTCTGCGAGATAATAAAGGAACCCAAGTCTACCACCAGGAGGAAACTGAACAACAATGGTAGGATTGCAAGAACCTAGCTCTCCAAAAGTAATATTTCTGCCTGCAGTTTGGTAAAGATCACCTGGATAAGCAGAAGGCTATTGGAATAACGTTTTGTGGACAGACCCTTATTCATACATCTGTGACTTTTTTTTACATCTACTGTTTTCCATCCATTTGTCATCTATTATTCTCGTATGACAATTAACATTTTGTAAAAGTACATGTATGCAACGTGGTTGTGAGCGTGGTTTGCAATCAGACAAAAGTAGGACAAAGTTTTTCTTTTTCTTTCACTTTTCTGATTTAACTGGACTGCTCCTGTTTAAAAAAAAATTAAAATTTAATATGTATTACACATGTGACAACAAACAAATCAGAAATAAACTTTAACCCTTGCCCAACATGGCGCTCTCGTTCTTTCCTCCCCTCTTTTATGAGCTGTAATTTTTTCACTTCTCCGTCCACATAGCCATATAAAGGCTTGTTTTTTGCGGGACGGATTGTGGTTTTGTAGATTGTAGTTTTGAATGACACCATTCAATATACTGACAACAGAAAAAAAAATTCCAAGTATGATTTTATTGTGCAAAAAAATCTAAAAAAGCTACAAGTGGTGTAGCGATACGCGTGGGGTCTTTGGTCCTCATCAAACATTCTGCTTTATTTTAGGTTCCCCTTATATATCGATTACAAAAATAGTTTTTGTTTTGTTTGGGCTTAAGTTAACCCCTTCATGACCCAGCCTATTTTGACCTTAAAGACCTTGCCATTTTTTGCAATTCTGACCAGTGTCCCTTTATGAGGTAATAACTCAGGAACGCTTCAACGGATCCTAGCGATTCTGAGATTGTTTTTTCGTGACATATTGGGCTTCATGTTAGTGGTAAATTTAGGTCGATAATTTTTGCGTTTATTTGTGAAAAAAAGAAATTTGGTGAAAATTTTGAAAATTTTGTAATTTTCAAAATTTAATTTTTATTCTGTTAAACCAGAGAGTTATGTGGCACAAAATAATTAAAAAATAACATTTCCCACATGTCTACTTTACATCAGCACAATTTTGGGAACAACATTTTTTTTTGTTAGGAAGTTATAAGGGTTAAAAGTTGACCAGCGATTTCTCATTTTTACAGCAAAATTTACAAAACCATTTTTTTTAGGGACCAACTCACATTTGAAGTCACTTTGAGGGGTCTATATGGCAGAAAATACCCAAAAGTGACACCTTTATAAAAACTGCACCCCTCAAGCTACTCAAAACTACATTCAAGAAGATTATTAACCCTTCAGGTGCTTCACAGGAACTAAAGCAACGTGGAAGGAAAAAATGGACATTTTAATTTTTCCAACAAAAATTTTCTTTTAGCATCAATTTTTTCATTTTCACATGGGCAACAGTATAAATTGGATCCTAAAATTTGTTGGGCAATTTCTCCTGAGTATACAGATACCTCATATGTGGTCATTAACCACTGTTTGGGCGCACGGCAGGGCTCAGAAGGGAAGGAGCGCCATTTTTTTTTTTAAATGGAAAATATGCTGGAATATTTAGCGGTTGCCATGTCGCATTTGGAGAGTCCCTGTGTGCCTAAACATTGGAGCTCCCCCACAAGTGACCCCATTTTGGAAACTAGACCCCCTAAGGAACTTATCTAGATGCATAGTGATCACTTTGAACCCCCAGGTGCTTCACAAATTGATCTGTAAAAAAAAGAAAGTACTTTTTTTCACAAAAATTTTCTTTTAGCCTCAGTTTTTTCATTTTCACATGGACAACAGTATAAATTGGATCCTAAAATTTGTTGGGCAATTTCTCCTGAGTACACAGATACCTCATATGTGGTCATAAACCACTGTTTGGGCACACGGCAGGGCTCAGAAGGGAAGGAGCGCCATTTGACTTTTTGAATAGAAAATATGCTGGAATATTTAGCGGTTGCCATGTCGCATTTGAAGAGTTCCTGTGTGCCTAAACATTGGAGCTCCCCCACAAGTGACCCCATTTTGGAAACTAGACCCCCTAAGGAACTTATCTAGATGCATAGTGATCACTTTGAACCCCCAGGTGCTTCACAAATTGATCTGTAAAAAAAAGAAAGTACTTTTTTTTCACAAAAATTTTCTTTTAGCCTCAGTTTTTTCATTTTCACATGGGCAACAGTATAAATTGGATCCTAAAATTTGTTGGGCAATTTCTCCTGAGTACACAGATACCTCATATGTGGTCATAAACCACTGTTTGGGCGCACGGCAGGGCTCAGAAGGGAAGGAGCGCCATTTGACTTTTTGAATGGAAAATATGCTGGAATATTTAGCGGTTGCCATGTCGCATTTGGAGAGTCCCTGTGTGCCTAAACATTGGAGCTCCCCCACAAGTGACCCCATTTTGGAAACTAGACCCCCTAAGGAACTTATCTAGATGCATAGTGAGCACTTTGAACCTCCAGGTGCTTCACAAATTGATCCGTAAAAAAAAGAAAGTACTTTTTTTTCACAAAAATTTTCTTTTAGCCTCAGTTTTTTTTCATTTTCACATGGGCAACAGTATAAATTGGATCCTAAAATTTGTTGGGCAATTTCTCCTGAGTACACAGATACCTCATATGTGGTCATAAACCACTGTTTGGGCGCACGGCAGGGCTCAGAAGGGATGGAGCGCCATTTTTTTTTTTAAATGGAAAATATGCTGGAATATTTAGCGGTTGCCATGTCGCATTTGGAGAGTCCCTGTGTGCCTAAACATTGGAGCTCCCCCACAAGTGACCCCATTTTGGAAACTAGACCCCCTAAGGAACTTATCTAGATGCATAGTGAGCACTTTGAACCCCCAGGTGCTTCACAAATTGATCCGTAAAAAAAAGAAAGTACTTTTTTTTCACAAAAATTTTCTTTAGCCTCAGTTTTTTTCATTTTCACATGGGCAACAGTATAAATTGGATCCTAAAATTTGTTGGGCAATTTCTCCTGAGTACACAGATACCTCATATGTGGTCATAAACCACTGTTTGGGCGCACGGCAGGGCTCAGAAGGGAAGGAGCGCCATTTGACTTTTTGAATAGAAAATATGCTGGAATATTTAGCGGTTGCCATGTCGCATTTGAAGAGTTCCTGTGTGCCTAAACATTGGAGCTCCCCCACAAGTGACCCCATTTTGGAAACTAGACCCCCTAAGGAACTTATCTAGATGCATAGTGAGCACTTTGAACCCCAGGTGCTTCACAGAAGTTTATAACGCTGAGCCATGAAAATAAAAAATCATTTTTTTTCTCAAAAAATGATTTTTTAGCCCACTATTTTTTATTTTCACAATGGTTACAGGAGAAATTGGACCCCAAAAGTTGTTGTGCAGTTTGTCCTGAGTACGCTAGTACCCCATATGTGGGGGGGAACCACTGTTTGGGCACACGTCAGGGCTCGGAAGGGATGTAGTGACGCTTTGAAATGCCGACTTGATGGAATGGTCTGCGGGCATCTTGCTACGTTTGCAGAGTCCCTGATGTGCCTAAACAGTAGAAACTCCCCACAAGTTACCCCATTTTGGAAACTAGACCCCGCAAAGAACTTATCTAGATGTGTGGTGAGCACTTTGAACCCCCAAGGGCAACACAGAAGTTTATAACGCCCGGGCATGAAAATAAAAAAATCATATTTTTTCCACAATCAGGATCTTTTAGTCCCCAATTTTTTTATTTTCCCAAGGGTAACATGAGAAGTTAGACCCCAAAAGTTGTTGTCCAATATGTCCTGAGTATGCTGATATCCCATATGTGGGAGAAAACTACTGTATGGGCACACGTCGGGGCTCGGATGGGAAGTAGTGACGTTTTGAAATGCCCACTTGATGGAATGGTCTTCAGGCGTCATGTTACGTTTGCAGAGTCCCTGATGTGCCTAAACAGTAGAAACTCCCACAAGTGACCCTATTTTGGAAACTAGATCCCCCAAAGAACTCCTATAGATGTGTGATAAGCACTTTGAATCTCCAAGTCGTTCACAGAAGTTTATAACGCAGAGCCGTGAAAATATAAAATCTTTTTTTTTCCACAAAAATAATTTTTTAGTCCCCAATTTTTTTCCCAATGTTAACAGGAGAAATTAGAACCCCCAAAGTTGTTGTGCAATTTTTTCCCGAGTACGCTGATACCCCATATGTGGGGATAAACCACTGTTTAGGCATACGTCGGGGCTTGGAATAAAGGGAGCACTGTGTGACTTTTTGAACGCAAAATTTGCAGGAATCAATGGTGGCGCCATGTCGCGTATGGAGACCCCCTGATGTGCCTAAATAGTGGAAACCCTCAATTCTAACTCCAACCCTAACCCCAACACACCCCTAACCCCAACCCTAACCCCTACACACACCTAACCCTAATACAAATCCTAACCATAACCCTAACCCCAACACACCCCTAACCCTAATCCCAACTCTAACCATAAACAACCACAAGCCTAACCCTAATTCCAACCCTAACCCTAATTCCAACCCTAACCCAAATTCCAACCCTAACCCTAATTCTAACCTTAACCCTAATGCTAACCCTAACCCTAGTTCTAACCCTAAGGCTGGGTTCATATTGCGTTTTACCAGCCCATTCAACACGTAGCGTTGACCGGCTGGTAACGGTATAGCATAACGCAATCGCGTTATGCTATACCCGCTAGCGCAGATGAATCAGCAGATGATTCATCTGTGCTAGCGGTGACGGAGCCCAGACGCTGCAGCCCGTGTCCGAGGCTCCGTCACTGAATGACGGCACGTCGCGAACGCATGCCGCTTTACGGCATGCGTTGCGATGCGCACACAAATGGGGTGAATGGCAGCGTTAACGGACTGCGTTACACCACGTTATACCGCGGTGAAACGCAGTCCATCTAACGGACTGCCATAATGCAATATGAACCCAGCCTAACCCTAACCCTGAGGCCCCGTGCACACGTTGCGGATTCACTTGAGAATTTTTCTTAAATCCGCAGGTAAAATGACCTGGTTTTACCTGAGAATTTAGCGCGGATTTGCTGCGGTTTTTCCCTGCGGTTTTACACCTATAATGGAATAGGTGTAAAACCTCTGCGGAATCCGCACAAAGAATTGACATGCTGCGGATTTAAAACCGCAGCAAATCCGCATGTGCACAGCGTTTTTTTTAACCATTTATTTGCATTGTACTGTACATGGTTTCTGGATCTGCTGTGGATCCGCAGCGCCAAATCCGCTGCGGATCCGCAGCAAAATCTCCGGCGGATCAGCAGCAAAATCCGCTGCGGATCCCCAGCAAAATCCGCTGCGGATCCCCAGCAAAATCCGCCTCGGATCCCCAGCAAAATCCACCTCGGATCGGCAGCAAAATCCGCCGCGGATCGGCGGCAAAATCCGCCGCGGATCGGCAGCAAAATCCGCTAGGAAAAAAAAAATCTTTATTTTTTTATTTGTCCCTACCTATGACAGGGGGGGTTCATTTACTTTTTTTTATTTTGATCGCTGTGACAGTTTATCACAATGATCAAAATAAATTTTTGTACACTGGAGGGCGCACTGCGCATGCGCCGGCCGGCGGGCGCACTGCGCATGCGCCCGCCTTTTTCCAAGATGGCAGCGCCCAGAAGAATCCCGGGCAGCCGCCGGGACGGATCCAGGGACATCGGTGGACCGGGAGAGGTGAGTAGGGGGGGTCGGAAGGTGAGGGGGGGATCGGTAGGTGGGAGGCAGCGAATCGCAGGAGCAGGGGAGCAGATAGTGACGGCGGTGACCGATCGCTTCCATCTTTCGGTGGCGGCGGCCGATCACCGCCGTGACTTGGTGTGGGGGGGTCAGATCTTGGTGTCCAGCCATGGCCGATGCTATTGCAGCATCGGCCATGGCTGGATTGTAATATTTCACCAGTTTCATTGGTGAAATATTACAAATCGCTCTGATTGGCTGTTTCACTTTTAACAGCCAATCAGAGCGATCGTAGCCACGTGGGGGTTAAGCCAACCCCCTGTGGTGATGCACTAACGGTCCTGTGCCTGCGGGTCGGGTGACCTTTCAGTGATCCCGGTCACTCGGCCCGCAGGAACATGATTTATAGCATCACGCCGACGTCGGCGTCAAGGGTCGGGATGGCACTGGTTTTCATGACGCTGACGCCGGCGTCATGGGTCGGGAAGGGATTAATGGTCAGGTGTTGTTGAGTCTAAATATCTGTATGTAATGCTTTATTTCTGACTACCTTACATACAGCAGTCTGTGTGTTCTCTTTTCTAATATTCATGAATTTTTTTGACCTATGACATTATTATTATTGATCTAAACTTATATTATATGATTACTTTACACTCCCTGACAGAAGTTATGTTGCTTATCCATGATATGTAAATCAAAGCTTATAACCTGACGTTAAATTCATTCATTAGTTTTATAAATTACTCTTTTGAAAGCTGAAACGCTCCCAAATTTGCTTTAGGTTAGGAAAATAAATTGACATCAATGCTGAAATATTGATCATTCAATGAACACAGAATGGTCAGATTTTGGCAAGACAAAAGTTTTGTCGCATGGTCATATAATGCACCCAATCCTAGTTTACATCCTCACCAGTGCTCAGTAAATGATCGGTAAATTAGTGAGTGTGTATAAAAAGAAACCCAGCACCCCAGACCTTCACTTGAACTGCAACTTGAGCTCTGACAACATGTCAAAAATCCACCCTGCGACCAAATCCTGGATTATTAAGAGACTGAAGACCAGATCCACTGCAGAGGTGGCTCGCACCTTTAATGTGTCTCAGCGTCAAGTACAAAGAATTAAAAAAAGATTTGAAGAGACTGGAGATGTGTTTGACAAGCTCAGGTCCGGCAGACTCCGCAAGACAACTGCTCAGGAGGAACGTTTGTTGGTTAGAAAATCCAAAGCAAGCCCCGCTTCCACTGCAGCAGAGCTCCAACAGGCCAGGTCACCTCAAGTCCCTGTGTCAACTAGAACAGTTTGTTCTCTAAATGGCCTCCATGGTCGAATCAGTCCCCAGAAGCCAGCACTAAATAAAAGGCAAATAAAAAACCGTGTGGCATTTGCAAAGTCCCACAGCCTGCTAAACAGATGGACACTGGAAAAGTGGCAGAAGGTGGATTTCTCTGATGAATCTTCAGTAGAATTACACCACAGTCGCCGCAAATACTGTAGGAGACCTACTGGAGCCCGTATGGATCCAAAATACACCCAGAAAACAGTTAAATTTTGTGGTGGAAAGATCATGGTCTGGGGTTACATTCATATGGAGGGTGTGCGAAACATTTGCAAGATGGAAGGCAATATCAATAGCCTAAATTATCAAGACGTATTAGCTACCTCTTACATTCCAAATCATAAAAGGGATCAAATTCTGCAGCAGGATGGTGCTCCATCTCATACATCCATCTCTACAACAAAGTTACTCCAGGCAAAAAGATCAAGATGCTCAAGGACTGGCCAGCCCAGTCACCAGACATGAACATCATTGAGCATGTTTGGGGTAGGATGAAAGAGGAAGCTTGGATAACAACTCTGGGAGGCATGTAAGACTGCATTCTTTGCTATTCCTGATGACTTTATTAATAAATTGTATAATCATTGTTGAACCGCATGGATGCTCATGGAAGTCATACAAATTATTAAATATGACTCTAATAGCACCACAACTTCATTCACCAATGTTATTCAACATATATTTGTATTTTAAGATAATTATTTGTTTGAATATCACATTACTTTCTGTGGGCGACAAAACTTTTGTCTTGCCAAAATTTGACCATTCTGTGTTCATTACATGATCAATATGTCAGCATTGATGCCAATTTATTTTCTTAACCTAAAACAAATTTGGGAGGGTTTCAGCTTTCAAAAGAGTAATTTATAAAACCAATGGATGAATTTAACGTCAGGTTATAAGCTTTGATTTACATAACATGGATAAGCGACATAACTTCTGTAAGGGAGTGTATGGCCGGGATCACACATGCGAGTAAGTAGTCCGACACTCGCATGTGAAATCCCAGCTCTGGCGCCGGCACTCAGGAGTGGAGCGCGTGGCTGCATAGAACTACATACAGCCGCTCGCTCCACTCCCGAGTGCCGGCGCCAGAGCTGGGATTTCACATGCGAGTGTCGGACGACTTACTCGCATGTGTGATCCCGGCCTATATAGCATTATTGTGCATGATAGGTCCTTTTCCTCTTGGCTATAATTATTTATTAGGCAGATGATGGGTGTTAGGCCGGGGTCACACCTGCGGCTGCAATGCGAGAATCCCGCACGAGTCTCTCGCCTCAATACCGGTCACTGCCTCCGGCACTCGGGACTGGTGCGTGCGGCTGCACGTATTTCTATGCAGCTGAATGCTCCGGTCCGAGTGCAAGCGGCAGTGCTTAGTATTGAGGCAAGAGATTCGCGCAAGTTTCTTGTATTGCAGTTGCAAGTGTGACCCCGGCCTTAGTCTTATTATAGACTTACCCTTTGTGTGTATGTGCATATATATATATATATATATATATATATATATATTATTGTAGTGCAGCGGGGTTGGTGCAATGTGGCAAAAAAAGTCTATTTTAATGGTCAACGTATTCACAAACAGAAAGCAAAAATAGTATCCTCCGGATCGCAGCCGGGAAAGAAGACACTCCACAACCGAGACCTGTTGCCGCGGGCGACTGCACCACCGTGTACACTGAGGGGTGACAGGCCTTTTGACTCCACTTGGCTCTGTGTTGCTTCACACAGGATGAGCTCTGCAGAGCCTCCTGCTCTGCATGCTTTCAAACCAAAACTGACACACCCAACTTTCTGCTGCAGGGTTTTTACAAGGGACCTGTGGCTGTAGGCCAAATGGAAGACCTGGCCGGGAGGAAACGGACCGCACCACTACCATCCAGTAGTCCACTTCAAAATAAAAGCCCATGGCAGGTTTCTTAAATCTGCCTTGGACAAATAGCTTACCTAAGACCAACACTTTTTCATTGCAATCACAGCTATATCTGTGACTGCACTCCCGCGGCCTCAGTAACACTGGTCACTGCATCACAATATACAGCTTTGGCAAAAATTAAGAGACCACCACATCAAAACCCTGTCATTGGCAGCCCATTCTTTAGACCTAAACCCCATTGAAAACCTCTGTAAGCAGGGAAAAAGCAGGAAAATAGTCAGCTCACCAGTCTCAGCAGTAGTCTCAATGAATAAAAATTCAATTTTTATTGGATAAAATTAAAATCCATCTTGATAGAAAAAAGACATATACAAGTGGGGTCCCTGGTGGTCTGAAACCGACGCGTTTCGACCTAGCAGGTCTTATTCATGGTTTACAAAATGCCCTATACTGCAGAATTAAATACAATATAGACATGTGAAACACAGGTGAACGTAACACAAATTGGTAACACAAGGTAACACCCTAAAAAATTAACCCCTTGTTGGAGAAAACAGATAGGACAAAATAAAAACTGTATAATGATACACAAAACCGCAAATATAAACGTGTATAACATATACTCTAAGATAATATACCAGATGAAAAAATATTTTTGAAAGAAACCAGAATTAATTAGGACTAACGAAAAAACATGAGTAAAAAAAAAAAAATTTTTTTAGAAAATCTAAGTATGCCTGAAATAAATTTTAATCCAATTGCAGTATTAAATCTAGCCGTTTATTCAAGCCTAATGGTACTCGTGTATTAAGCTTGAAGATCCAAAATGATTCACGATTTAATAATTTTTTCCTGAAATCTCCTCCTCTAGTAGATTTAAAAACCTTCTCTATTGCTGTAACTTTAAGGCTGTTAGTATTGCCAGCATGAATTACTTTGCAGTGACTAGACACTGCTGATATATTGTAACTATTTTCATTAGTGGCTTCTGATAGATGTTTCCTAATCCTTTTCTTGAGAGATCCAATTGTGCAGCCTACATATTGCAGTTTGCATGAGACACATTCAATCAAATAAACTACACCTTCCGAGTTGCAGTTTAACCCCTTACTGCCATCGGACGTACTATCCCGTCCATGGTACCTGGGCCCGTATGACCGGGGACGGGATAGTACGTCATAGGCTATCAGCTGCGCTCCTGAGGGGAGCGCAGCTAATCGCCGCCGGGTGTCAGCTGATTATCACAGCTGACACCCATGACTGTGTGTCAGGAGCGGTCACGGACCGCTCCCGGCACATTAACCCCTTGCACACCGCGATCAAACATGATCGCAGTGTACTGGGGCCACAGGGGAGGATCGCGCAGGGTGGGGGCTCCCTGCGCGCCCCCCTGAGACCCTCAGAGCAGCGCGATGTGATCGCGCTGTTCTGAGGGCTTTCTCCCTCCCAGGACCCGGATCCAAGATGGCGCCGGGGTCCTGGAGGGAGGCGGCTTCCTCAGTGCCTGCTGAGAGCAGGCACTGAGAAGCCTGCATCTATGCCTGTGCGATCGCTGGTGTGACAGAGTGCTGTGCACACTGTCACACCAGCGATCTGATAAAATACTGTGATGTCCCACCCTGGGACAAAGTAAAAAAGTTAAAAAAGTAAAAATAAACATGTGTAAAAAAAAAATCCAAAATAAATAAAAAAAAAAAAAAAATATTCCCCAATAAATTCACTTCTTCCTGTAAATAAAAAAAAACAAAACAATAAAAGTACACATATTTGGTATTGCCGCGTCCGTAACGACCCCCCCTATAAAATTGTCCCACTAGTTAACCCCTTTAGTGAACCCCTTAAAAAAAAAAAAAAAAAAAAACGAAGCAAAAAATCAATGCTTTATCATCATACCGCCGAACAAAAAGTGGAATAACACGCGATCAAAAAGACCGATATAAAAAAACATGGTACCGCTGAAAACGTCATCTTGTCCCGCAAAAAACGAGCCGTCATAAAGCATCATCAGCGAAAAAATAAAAAGTTATAGCTCGCAGAATAAAGCGATGCAAAAATAATTATTTTTTATATAAAATTGTTTTTATTCTATAAAAGCGCCAAAACATGAAAAAATGATATAAATGAGGTATCGCCATAATCGTACTGACCCGAAGAATAAAACTGCTTTATCAATTTTACCACACGCGGAACGGTATAAACGCCTCCCCCAAAAGAAATTCATGAATTGCTGATTTTTGTTCATTCTAACCTCCCAAAATCGAAATAAAAAGCGATCAAAAAACGTCACGTGCTCAAAAATGGTACCAATAAAAACGTCAACTCGTCCCGCAAAAAATAAGACCTCACATGACTCTGTGGGCCAAAATATGCAAAAATTATAGCTCTCAAAATGTGATGATGCAAAAACTATTTTTGCAATAAAAAGCATCTTTTAGCGTGACAGCTGCCAATCATAAAAACCCGCTATAAATAGTAAATCAAACCCCCCTTTATCACCCCTTAGTAAGGGAAAAATAATAAAATTAAAAAAAAGTATTTATTTCCATTTTCCCATTAGGGTTAGGGTTAGGGTTGCGGCTAAAGTTAGGGTTAGGGTTGGCGCTAAAGTTAGGATTAGGGTTAGGGATTAGGGGTGTGTTAGGGTTAGGTTTGTGGTTAGGGTTGGGACTAGGGTTAGGGGTGTGTTGGGGTTAGGGTTGGAGTTAGAATTGGGGGGTTTCAGCTGTTTAGGCACATCAGGGGCTCTCCAAATGTGACATGGCGTCTGATCTCAATTCCAGCCAATTCTGCGTTGAAAAAGTCAAACGGTGCTCCTTCACTTCTCAGCTCTGCCATGCGTCCAAACAGTAGTTTATCCCCACATATGGGGTATCAGCGTACTCTGGACCCCAAGAGTTATTGTGCAATTTGTCCTATTTCTTCTGCTACCCTTGGGAAAATAAAAAACTGGGGGCGAAAATATCATTTTTGTACAAAAAAAAATATTTTTTTGTTTTTACGGCTGTACATTATAAACTTCTGTGAAGCACTTGGGGCTTCATAGCGCTCACCACACATCTAGATAAGTTCCTTGTGGGGTCTATTTTCCAAAATGGGGTCACTTGTTGGGGATTTCCACTGTTTAGGCGCATCAGGGGCTCTCCAAATGCGACATGACGCCCCCAGACCATTCCATCAAAGTCTGCAATCCAAAACGTCACTACTTCCCTTCCGAGCCCCAACGTGTACCCATACAGTAGTTTTCTCCCACATATTGGATATCAGCGTACTCAGGACAAATTGGACAACAACTTTTGGGGTCCAATTTCTCCTGTTACCCTTGTAAAAATAAAATATTGGGGCAAAAAAATCATTTTTGTAAAAAAAAAAAAAGATTTTTTATTTTTACGGCTGTACGTTATAAACTTCTGTGAAGCACTTCGGGGTTCAAAGTGCTCACCACACATCTAGATAAGTTCCTTGTGGGGTCTATTTGCCAAAATGGGGTCACTTGTGGGGGGTTTCCACTGTATAGGTGCATCAGGGGCTCTCCAAATGTGACATGACGCCCCCAGACCATTCCATCAAAGTCTGCAATCCAAAACGTCACTACTTCCCTTCCGAGCCCTGACGTGCGCCCATACAGTAGTTTTCTCCCACATATTGGGTATCAGCGTACTCAGGACAAATTGGACAACAACTTTTGGGTTCCAATTTCTTCTGTTACCCTTGTGAAAATAAAATATTGGGGACGAAAAAATCATTTTTGTAAAAAAAAAAAGATTTTTTATTTTACGGCTGTACGTTATAAACTTTAGTGAAACACCTGGGGGTTAAAAGTTCTCACCACACATCTAGATAAGTTCCTTGAGGGGTCTAGTTTCCAAAATGGCGTCATTTATGGGGGTTTCCACTGTTTAGGCAGATCAGGAGCTCTCCAAACACGACATGGCGTCCAGCCAATTCTGCGTTGAAAAAGTCAGATGGCGCTCCTTCCCTTCCAAACTCTGCACCCAAACAGTGGTTTACCCCCACATATGGGGTATCAGCGCACTCAGGACAAATTGCACAATAACTTTTGGAGTCTTGTTACCCTTGGAAAAATAAAAATTGGGGTGAAAAGATCATTTTTGTGGAAAAAATATGATTTTTAAATTTTACGGCTCTACGTTATAAACTTGTGTGAAGCACTTGGGGGTTCAAATTGCTCACCAAAGATCTAGAAAAGTTCCCTAGGGGGTCTAGTTTCCAAAATGTGGTCATTTGTGGGGGGTTTCCACTGTTTAGGCACATCAGGGGCTCTCCAAATGCAACATGGCATCCAATCTCAATTCCAGCCAATTTTGGTTGGAAAAAGTCAAATGGTGCTCCTTCCATTCCGAGCTCTGCCGTGCGCCCAAACAGTGGTTCCCACCCACATATGGGGTATCAGCGTACTCAGGACAAATTGGACAACAACTTATGTGGTCCAATTTCTCCTGTTACCCTTGAGAAAATAAAAAATTAGTGACTAAAATATAATTTTTGTGGGAAAAAAATAGGATTTTTTATTTTCATGCCCGGGCATTATAAACTTGTGTGAAGCACTTGGGGGTTCAAAGTGCTCACCAAAGATCTAGATAAGTTCCTTAGGGGGTATAGTTTCCAAAATGGGGTCACTTGTGGGGGGTTTCCACTGTTTAGGCTCATCTGGGGCACTGCAAACGGAACATGACCCCCATCAACGTCTGCATTCCAAAACGTTACTACTTCCTTTCCAAGCCCTGCCGTGCACCCAAACAGTTCCCCCCCCCCACATATGGGGTATCAGCGTACTCAGGACAAATTGGACAACAACTTTTGGGGTCCAATTTCCTTGGGAAAATTCAAAAATTTGGGACTAAAAAATCATTTTTGTGGAAAATTGTTTTTTTTTTTTTCACACCCAGGCATTATAAGCTTTTGTGAAACACTTGGGAGTTCAAAGTGCTCACAACAGATCTAGATAAGTACCTTAGGGGGTCTAGTTTCCAAAATGGTGTCACTTGTGGTGTCACTGTTTCCACTGTTTAGGCGCATCAGGGGCTCTCCAAACACGACATGGCGTCCAATCTCAATTCCAGCCAATTTTAGTTTGAAAAAGTCAAACGGCGCTCCTTCCCTTACGAGCTCTGCCGTGTGCCCAAACAGTGGTTTTCCCCCACATATTGGGTATTGGCGTACTCAGGAGAAATTGCATAACAACCTTATCTGTCCATTTTCTCCTTTTACCCTTGTGAAAATAAAAAAAAAGTTTGTAAAAGATCATTTTTGTGGCTAAAAAGTTAAATATTCATTTTTTCCTTCCACGTTGCATTAGTTCCTGTGAAGCACCTGAAGGGTTAATAATCTTCTTGAATGTGGTTTTGAGTACCTTGAGGGGTGCAGTTTTTAGAATGGTGTCACTTTTGGGTATTTTCTGCCATATAGACCCCTCAAAGTGACTTCAAATGAGAGGTGGTCCCTAAAAAAAATGGCTTTGTAAATTTTGTTGTAAAAATGAGAAATCGCTGGTCAACTTTTAACCCTTATAACTTCCTAACAAAAAAAAATTTTGGTTCCAAAATTGTGCTGATGTAAAGTAGACATGTGGGAAATGTTATTTCTTAACTATTTTATGTGACATATTTCTCTGTTTTAAGGGAATAAAAATTCAAAGTTTGAAAATTGCAAAATTTTAAAAATTTTCGCCATATTTGCGTTTTTTTCAAAAATAAACGCAAGTTATATCAAAGAAATTTTACTTCTAACGTGAAGTACAATATGTCACGAGAAAACAATCTCAGAATCGCGAAGATCCGTTGAAGCGTTCCAGAGTTATAACCTCATAAAGAGACAGTGGTCAGAATTGTAAAAATTGGCCCGGTCATTAACGTGCAAACCACCCTTGGGGGTGAAGGGGTTAAATAAGACTGGATAGGATACGATATACTGGTAACAGCAGAAATAAATCTAGTGTTTTTTTTTCACATAATTACAGACTTTACAAGGATGATGTCCACATTTATAAAAACCTTTGTATGTCAGCCAAGTACTATTTTTAGCGCACCGTTCACTACTAGTAAAAAGACTAGGAGATAAAATATCCCCAAGAGAATGCGCTTTCTTGGCCACATATCGAATCTGGCTGTTGTTCAGAATAGAGGTGAGTTTAATATCATTGTGAAGTATAGGAACATATTTTTTCACAGTATCAACAATTTTATTATATTGTGGACTGTATGTTGTAGAAAAATTAATTATACAGCGGTCACTAGTATTTATGTTAGCGCTATTATATTTTTTATTTCTTTTATTGATGTTTTTTCTATTAACTGAATTCTCTGTTAGCATAGAATTTGATAGAGGTTCCTGCAAAAGATTATTTCTTTCAATTTGACTCACTATATTATTAGCTTTTGTTAACAGCCAATTAGCATATCCTCTATCCTTAAGTCTCAGAAGCGCATGATCTGCTTCTTTCTGAAAAATCGTGGGTGAACTGCAATGAAGGAGTTCCCAGAGATGCTTAGCACTTGTTGGCCCTTTTGCCTTCACTCTGCGGTCCAGCTCACCCAAAACCATCTCGATTGGGTTCAGGTCTGGTGACTGTGGAGGCCAGGTCATCTGGGGTAGCACCCCATCACTCTCCTTCTTGGTCAAATAGCCCTTACACAGCCTGGAGGTGTGTTTGGGGTCATTGTCCTGTTGAAAAATAAATGATGGTCCAACTAAACGCAAACCGGATGGAACAGCATGCCGCTGCAAGATGCTGTGGTAGCAATGCTGGTTCAGTATGCCTTCAATTTTGAATAAATCCCCAACAGTGTCACCAGCAAAGCACCCCCACACCATCACACCTCCTCCTCCATGCTTCACGGTGGGAACCAGGCATGTAGAGTCCATCCGTTCACCTTTTCTGCGTCGCACAAAGACACGGTGGTTGGAACCAAAGATCTCAAATTTGGGCTCATCACACCAAAGCACAGATTTCCACTGGTCTAATGTCCATTCCTTGTGTTCTTTAGCCCAAACAAGTCTCTTCTGCTTGTTGCCTGTCCTTATCAGTGGTTTCCTAGCAGCTATTTTACCATGAAGGCCTGCTGCACAAAGTCTCCTCTTAACAGTTGTTATAGAGATGTGTCTGCTGCTAGAACTTTGTGTGGCATTGACCTGGTCTCTAATCTGAGCTGCTGTAAACCTGCGACTTCTGAGGCTGGTGACTCAGATAAACTTATCCTCAGAAGCACAGGTGATCTTGGTCTTCCTTTCCTGGGGTGGTTCTCATGTGAACCAGTTTCTTTGTAGCGCTTGATGGTTTTTGCAACTGCACTTGGGGACACTTTCAAAGTTTTCCCAATTTTTCGGACTGACTGACCTTCATTTCTTAAAGTAATGATGGCCACTCGTTTTTCTTTACTTAGCTGCTTTTTTCTTGCCATAATACAAATTCTAACAGTCTATTCAGTAGGACTATCAGCCGTGTATCCACCAGACTTCTGCACAACACAACTGATGGTCCCAACCCCATTTATAAGGCCAGAAATCACACTTATTAAACCTGACAGGGCACACCTGTGAAGTGAAAACCATTCCCGGTGACTACCTCTTGAAGCTCATCAAGAGAATGCCAAGAGTGTGCAAAGCAGTCATCAAAGCAAAAAGTGGCTACTTTGAAGAACCTAGAATATAAGACATAATTTCAGTTGTTACACACTTTTTTGTTAAGTATATAATTCCACATGTGTTAATTCATAGTTTTGATGCCTTCAGCGTGAATGTACAATTTTCATAGTCATGAAAATACAGAAAAATCTTTAAATGAGAAGGTGTGTCCAAACTTTTGGTCTGTACTGTATGTCTTAACCATCATTGATCACTTTACCAAATTTTTAGTGGCCGTCCCTGTGAAGGATTTAACTGCCCAGACTACCGCTGCTATCCTCTGGAAAGCTTTCTGGCTACCTCATGGATGCCCGGAGAAGATTTGACTGATCGAGGCTCCACCTTTGAAGCACAACTCTTCCAAGAATTATGCAAGTACCACAAGTGTCAGAAGCTCAGAACTACGGCGTACCAACCGCAGTGCAATGGACTTTGAGAGAAGATGAATCAAACCATCCTGAACTTGTTAAGAGCTATTCCAGCTCACAGAAAGGCTGACTGGCCAACACTACTTCCAGAGCTCATCTATGTGTATAATAATACCCCGCAATGTTCTATGGGTTACACCCCATATTTTCTAATGTTTGGACGTCAAGGTAAACTACCCGCTGGCCTTGCTCTAGGAGTGACTGTCTCCGATGAAATTAATCCTCTGCCTGCTACTGAGTGGGTGAGCGATCATCACAGACGCCTAGTGGAAGCTCAAGAAATTGTGGATACCCGTATGGAAGAATCTTGCAAAAGACAGCAACATGACTTTGATAAACAAGCGAAAGCTACACCTTTCCGTGTAGGTGATAAGATCTGGTTGAGAAACAATCATCGTACCGGAAAGCTTGATACACAATGGGAAAGACAGCCTTACATCATCCAAGATATCCCATACCCTGGGAATGACATTTATTGCATCCAGCGAGATACTCAACAACCCAAGGTTGTTCACAGAAATCGACTAAAACTTTGTAGGTCAGAAGCCTTCCATCCTGATTCAACACCTGTGGATGAGTTATTTGAGTGCAAACCTTTTCCAGAGTCCAAAAGATCCCACAGTTCATTATCTCCAGAATTCGATATCAATGACCCGTTATCTTGGTGTTTTGGTCCTGTGATGCCTACCTGTGGACATGGACAGACGATTCCTAATCAAGAGTTGCTCCTTGCAAGAACAACTAATAATCTCAGAACTGACCCTGCAGAGATAGATCCTGGCCCTATGGAGGAATTCATGGTTCGACACTCTCAAAGGATCAACAAAGGTCAGTTACCAGCTAGATAGCTGGATTGAAACTTGTAGAATGAACTGTACGTTTTTCCCACTGTTTTTCCTCTGGAAAAGACTACTTTCATTCCCTGTTAAGCACAGAGACATTACCTGTGATTTTTTCTCAGTTTCTTAGAGAATTTTTTTGGTTAATTTTTGTTGGTTCTAAAATAAAAAAAACGGTGCAGCCACGTTGAAGGACTGTGTGCCCTGACCCTGCACCCGGGGACCAAAATACACATTATATGCATTACTTTAGGACTGTTTCTTACGTCTACGAGCAAGAAGATTGCTACAAGAACAAGGTATTCTATCTCTGGAGAGACTCTAGTATTTGTGTTATTTTATTTTTTTTTGCGTTATGAAGAACTATTAAGTCTTCCTATTACAGTGAAACCAAGGTTTGAGTTATAAAGTTTATTGTTGCACTAAAATGCATGTTTATCGGATGTTACGATACTTTCATGATTATTTAGTGCCCCCAAGTTTGTACAGGTGGTAGGGAGAATATTGTTCTATTTCTGGTACCTCAACATATACCTCAGTACATATTTTGCAGTCATTCGGGTTTCCACCGATATATTTACCGGTCTGACAATTAACCTTTGACGGAACTTTATCTCGGAGTTCAGATGTGACCTATGGGGGGGAAGTATTGTATGGACCCCATAGAATTGCTATAGACAGGGGTTCTGCTCTCACTTAGCGCCCCACTGTAACTCACATGTTGCTTAGTTACCAGTCTACACCCTGTACCGGGGAGGTGTAGACGCTGGTGTCACAGCTGTTTGGGAATTGTGATTATAAAAGCACTTTGGTTCAAACTAGACGTTGACCTGTATTATTTTATAAAATATATGGTGGCAAACGCCGGGAACGGCTCTGTTTAAACTAGGGGGTTATATGTAGTCACCAGAAAAACATCACTAATGTATGTTATGTGTCATATGGTAAGTATGTTCTCTATTTCTTACATGATTACAATTGTGATACCGGCTCCTTGTTTTGCCTTGGGAGGAGGAAAATTATTTAACATTATGCTGCCCTCTCCTGCCTTGTTTTGGTATTACAACTTGTAGTACTATGCTGCCCTCTGCTGCCTTAGTTTGGAATTGCAACTTGCTTTTCTGATTTGAAACAAGTGGCAGTTGGAGGTGGTGTGAGACTGAAAACGGAGAAGTTACGAGCAGTTCCCGTGGTGAGAGGAGGTAGGAAATTGAGGCTCCTCGTTTGGGACCATCGGGGAATAGAAATAGCACCCGATTCAGAGTACCCTGCGTTTTCCAGCGACAGAGTGCTGAGACTGCAGAACTGCATAGCAGATTTCCCGGATGCTCTGATCAAATTAAGGTCGGTTGATCCTTCCCCTACCCGCAGCACCGTTAGTCTAATGAAATTTACTGCCATCCTCCCAAGGCCGGGACTGAGAAAAGGTTTTGATAGTCGCAGTGAGTAAGAAAAAGTATATGTGCTACCCATGACTGTTGTTGGAAAATATAAGAAATGTTACCAATCTTCAGTAAAGTTCAGTTTTCAAGTTTGCACAGGACCCTCGGTGTATGATTCTTTTGTCCGCAGCATCACACCTTGCGGGCATCAACATCACTCATAGTCTCATATATCAGTCATCTCCCCCTTTATAATTGCCACCTAACCTAGGGATTGTTTGAGCCATCGGAGCCACCGTGACTGAACCATCTTCTGAGATACTAGGCTCTGCATCTCACAAGGCGGTGCGATATATATAAACAGTAACATGTGGGCGTCACACTAGACGACTAGCGGTGGATACCGCGTCCAAACCCAGAGTTGAATCACTCCACGGTTACAGTAAGCACTTGGATCCTAATTAGAATGAGCACAGAATATAACGGTATAGCCAGACACCCTATATTTAACCACAGGTTTGGATAGAGATCTGCTTAGGGAATACTAAGCAAGCCTTTCATAATACGTGGCACTCACTGGTATGTCTAATGTATTTACCGTATATACTCATGTATAAGCCGACCCGTGTATAAGCCGACCCCCTAATTTTGCCACAAAAAAATGGGAAAACTTATTAACTCGTGTATAAGCCTAAGGTGGAAATGCAGCAGCTACTGGTAAATTACAAAAATAAAAAAAGATAAAAGTAAAATTAATTGAGACATCAGTAGGTTAAATGTTTTTGAATATCCTTATTGAATCAGGAGCCCCAAATAATTCTCCATACAGTTAATGATGGGCCCCATGAGATGCTCCATAGAATAATATGCCCCATATGCTGCTCCATAAAAGTTATGCCCCCATAAGATGCTCCATATATTTTATGCCCCATATGATGCTCCATAGATTATGCCCCATAAAATGCTCCATAGATTATGCGCCCCTAAAATGCTCCATAGATTATGCCCCTATATGATGCTCCATAGATTATGCCCCCCTAAGATGCTCCATAGATTATGCCCCCATATGATTCTCCATAGATTATGCCTCCATATGATGCTCCATAGATTATGCCCCCATAAAATGCTCCATAGATTATGCCCCATATGCTCCATAGTTTATGCCCCCATAAGATGCTCCATAGATTATGCCCCCTAAAATGCTCCATAGATTATGCCCCCATATGATGCTCCATAGATTATGCCCCCCTAAAATGCTCCATAGATTATGCCCCCTAAAATGCTCCATAGATTATGCCCCCATATGATGCTCCATAGATTATGCCCCCCTAAATGCTCCATAGATTATGCCCACATATGATGCTCCATAGATTATGCCCCATAAAATGCTCCATAGATTATGCCCCATATGCTCCATAGATTATGCTCCATATGCTCCATAGATTATGCCTCCATATGCTCCATAGATTATGCCCCATATGCTCCATAGATTATGCCCCATATGCTCCATAGATTATGCCCCATATGCTCCATACATTATGCCTCCATATGCTCCATAGATTATGCCCACATATGATGCTCCATAGATTATGCCCCATAAAATGCTCCATAGATTATGCCCCATATGCTCCATAGATTATGCTCCATATGCTCCATAGATTATGCCCCCATATGCTCCATAGATTTTGCCCCATATGCTCCATAGATTATGCCCAATAAGATGCTCCATAGATTATGCCCCCCTAAGATGCTCCATAGATTATGCCCCCTAAAATGCTCCATAGATTATGCCCCCATATGATGCTCCATAGATTATGCCCCCCTAAGATGCTCCATAGATTATGCCCCCATATGATGCTCCATAGATTATGCCCCATAAAATAATACATAGATTATACCCCATATGCTCCATAGATTATGCCCCATATGCTCCATAGATTATGCTCCCATATGCTTGATAGATTATGCCCCATATGCTCCACAGATTATGCCTCCATATGCTCCATAGATTATGCCCTATATGCTCCATAGATTTTGCCCCATATGCTCCATAGATTATGCCCCCATATGCTCCATAAATTATGCTTCATAGATTATGCCCCATATATTATGCCCCATATGCTCCATAGTATAGGTCCCTTATGCTGCCGCTGCTGCAACTAAAATAAAATGACATACTCACCTCTCGTCGCTGGGGGCCAGGTGCTGGTGTCCTGACCAGGCGGGAACACCGGCGCGCTATGGGGACAGGTGCCGGTGTCACCTCTCGCTCAGGGCCCCGGCACCTGATATTCACCTGTCCCCGGTCCACCGCTGCGCGCCACTGTCTTCCGGGTCCTCCGGCAGTGAATGCTCAGGCAGAGGGCGCGGCGCGCACTAACGACGTCATCGCGCCCTCTGCCTGAAGGTCACAGCCAGAGGACGAGGAGGTCAGAGCGGCGCGCAGTGGTGGACCGGGGACAGGTGAATACCGCATATACTTACCCCCTCCTGGCGCATCTCTGCAGCCCCTGCTCTTCTCCCACGGTCTCCGGCAGCTCTTCCTTCCTACAGCGGTCACGTGGTACCGCTCATTAAAGTCATGAATCGTGGAAGAAGCAGGGGGTTGCAGAGACGCGCCGTCGGAGGGGTATGATCTGACATCCCCGCTCCCCCCGGTATATGACTCGCGTATAAGCCGAGAGGGGGACTTTCAGCCTTAAAAAATGGGCTGAAAATCTCAGCTTATATGCGAGTATATACGGTATTCCTTTTTATCACCCTATACGTACATTGTTGCATATCCATTCTAACAATGCATAGAATTCATTTATAGGACCGGTATATAAAAAAAAATATCCTTTACCAATGCACGAACCACTACCTTAACAAGCAGTCGGGTAGGTCCTTTTTTCCCCTCTCCCATGACAGCACCACCTGAGAGAGGGTCTCCGCCCACCAGGACAGGAAACCTACTGAATAAAAGGGCGGTACCTCTCCTTCGCATCAGTTAGGTTTCCTGTCCTCGTGGAAGCCTACAGCAAGGTGCGGTACACTTACCAGGATGGTGTCCAGGAGCGGGATGCCGTCCGAGGTGGTAAGGCGGCCAGTGGGCCGATGCAGCTGCGGCAGGGGACCTCTTTGTAAAATGTCCTTGCTGGCAGTAAACCCGGGGCTGCGCGCACGGGGGAAGGATAAAGGAACCCCAGAGGTCTGGCAGCAGGAGCCGGGACTGAGAAGATGGGGCCCCCCGTTGTTGTGCGCCGGGTCACGCTCCGGGTTTGCGCCGGCACCGGAAGCGTGCCAGTAAAGAGGACGCATCGGGTCTGCGCATCGGGGAGCCGAGCACGCTGGTTAGCGTCGCCTGTGCGGCGCATGTGCGGTCGCCCGAACTTCCGGCCTATCCGACATCGCAGGCCAGGTGCGTCACTTCCGGGATCGCACAGGACGCCAAACATGAGGGGCGGTCCTGCGACATTGCCTGTGACGCAGGAGAGACTTGCACAGGGCTTGGGATCCCTGGTGCGTCGTAAAAAAAAAAAAGGGAGTCACTGAGGAGATGGAGGAGGAGTCGGCCAGTATTTAAGGGCCTGACTCCACAGGATGGTGGCAATCGCTGTGAAGCTTCAGACATGGAGTCGCAACAGCAGCAGCCTCCACAGCAGCAGCGCCAGTCGTCGCAGCAGAGTCAGCAGGCGACGTCGCAAGGCCACAAGCTCAGGTCTGACCAGTCAACTGATGGTGGAAGCCAAAAATCTAGACCGAGTCAGAAATCCTCCTCCAAGGGCAAGCGTTCTTCAGAACCTTCTCTGCCTACGTCTCCGGTACCGTAGATTAATCCACGGGTGGTGAGTGATCTACGTGAATGTGACTTATATTAAATAAAGACCTCTTCTGTCTTTTCTTCTGTTACCTTCATAGGAAAGGCCCGAAAGCACACCTCTAAACAAAAGAATAGGGAGTGTGCCATGTGTAAGCAGGCTTTGCCAGAGGCTAGTAGCAAATCACTCTGCAGTCAGTGCATTCAAAGGACCATAGCAGAGGAAACACCGGGATTTGCTATGGACCTCAGGACCATGATTAGGTCTGAGGTTCAGGAGTCCTTAAAGGGTCTGATAGCCGACAATCCACCTATCAGACAGGAGTCTGTATGCTCAGAACTGGAAGAATCGGTTCAGCAGGAGGATAGTGAACCTGAATCTGAACTATCTTCTTCATCCTCTGATAAAGAGATGGAAGGAAAGCCCTGTTTTGCCACAGAAGAAACGGACAAGCTAGTCAGATCCATTAAGGCTGTCATGGGTATACCAGACCCCAAAGATCCCTCCAGGATATTATGTTCGGAGGCCTAAGTCAGAGGAAGAGGCGTTGTTTCCCAGTTAATGAAAATATCCAATTCCTCATTGATAGAGAATGGAAGAAGCCGGAAAGGAAGGGGCCGTTACCATTTTCCTCAAAGAGAAGATACCCCTTTGAAGAAGAGAACACTGTAATATGGGACAAGGCCCCAAAGATTGATGTGGCAGTAGCCAAAGCAGTTAAGAATTCCACACTACCGTTTGAAGATTTAGGTACCCTCAAGGATTCGCTAGACAGGAAGGCTGAAACATTCCTCAAGCAGGCATGGGAATCCTAAGCAGGATCATTAAAACCAGCCATAGCAGCCACTTGTACTGCAAGGTCATTGATGGTATGGTTAGAGCAGCTTGGTGATCATCTTAGGGATAAGACTCCCAGAGAAGAGATTTTGGCGGAATTACCGTTGTTATTGGGGGCAGCTTCCTACTTATCAGATGCGTCAGCAGACTCAGTAAGGCTAGCAGTCAGATCAGCAAATCTGGCTAATGCAGCACGTAGAGCCCTTTGGCTTAAGAGCTGGCCAGGAGATGCCCAGTCCAAGGCCGAGCTGTGTTCCATTCCATGTGACGGGAAATTTCTCTTTGGGAAAACCCTGGATGACATCTTAGATAAAGCGGCAGACAAGAAAAAGGGATTTCCGACAGTGTCAAAGCCGCAGTTCAAAAACTACTTTCGGAGAAGACGTTATAATAGGAGCGGACCTTCCAAGGATACTCAAAATTGGAAACTAAGAAGGCCCTTCAATAGAGGCTTCATGTTCGGAGAATCATCTTCAAGGAACAGAAAAAACGTGAAATAATAGGCCGCCCCAGGTGGGAGGAAGGCTGTCCTACTTCCTAACCGCCTGGGAGAGGATATCAGTCAACAGCTGGATCCTAGACATTATAAGATCAGGACTCAAATTGGAATTTGTTTCAGTACCCAGGCACAGATTCAAGATCTTGTCTCCAAGGTCCAAGATAGAACAACAAGCTCTGGAAACTGAAGTACTATCTTTAATCAGGAAGAGGGTACTGATAGGAGTACCAACTCAGCAGGAGGGGAAAGGTTTTTACTCTCCCCTGTTTCTGATCAAAAAACAGATCAATCCTACAGGACAATAGTCAACCTGAGAGGCCTCAACAAATTCTTGACCTACAGGCCTTTCAAGATGGAGTCAGTGAAAACGGCGATCAAACTACTGTTTCCAGGTTGTTTTATGAGCGTCCTAGACCTCAAGGACGCCTATTATCATGTGCCTATCTATCAGGAACACCAGCAATATTTAAGAGTGGCGGTATATCTGGAGGATCAGATAAGGCATTTCCAGTACAGGGTACTCCCATTCGGCCTATCCATGGCCCCGAGGATATTTACCAAGATTATTCTCGAAGTAACAGCATGCCTGCGGGAAAAAGACATCCTGGTTATACCCTACTTGGACGACTTTTTAGTAGTCGGCAGTTCAGAACAAGAGTGCAGAACCAATATGAAATGCATTCAGGACACAATGACCAATCTAGGTTGGATCATGAATATAGAAAAATCGAAGCTCCAACCCAGGAGAGTTCAATCCTTCTTAGGTCTTACTATAGACTCAGAGAGACAACTCTGTCTCCTTCCAGAAAACAAGAAGGAGAAAATAAGGACATTAAAATCAGCAGCATTATCCAAACCAACCATGTCCCTCAGGCAAGCCAAGTCCCTTTTGGGCTCCATGACTTCGTGCATTCCAGCGGTGCAGTGGGCCCAGTACCATTCCAGGCCTCTGCAGCAGGATGTCCTAGAAGGAGAGATAAGGCTATCAGGACATCTGGAAGGGAAGATGACGCTATCCCAAGAAACCCTGTCTACCATAGAGTGGTGGCTGGACCAGGAAAATCTGTCACGTGGGGTCCCATGGTCCCTTCCGGTATCAGATATTATAATAACAGACGCAAGTGCAGAAGGATGGGGAGCACATTTGAGGGACAATGTGATACAGGGAATCTGGACAGAGAAGCAAGCAGCGAACTCCTCAAATTACAGGGAGCTACTTGCCATCAAGGAGGCAATATTGGAATTCCTTCCCGAACTGAAAGGCAACCATGTACGTATCCTATCGGACAACAGAACTTCGGTGGCTTACATAAATCATCAGGGAGGCACAAGATCCAGACCTTTGATGATGTTAACACGACAGATTCTGCAGGTGATGGAGAAACATCAATTCCAGATTTCTGCCCTACACATAAGGGGAAAGGAGAACGAGGAGGCAGATTTTCTCAGCAGAACAACCCTAAAACAAGGGGAATGGGAACTGAGTCAATCAGTGTTCCAGCAGATTGTAAGTCTCTGGGGACAGCCAGAGATAGACCTGTTTGCAACCAAGGAGAACAAGAAAATCAACAGGTTCTGTTCCCTAAACCAAGGGGAGGACCTTATGCTGTAGATGCGTTACAAATCCCGTGGAGCTTTCACCTAGCTTATGCCTTTCCCCCAATGATGCTGATCCCGACAGTACGCAGGAAGATTCGGGAGGAGAAGGCGAGAGTCATACTTATAGCTCCCTTCTGGCCGAAGAGGCCTTGGTTCTCATGGCTGAGGAAGATGTCCCTGACAGACCCCTGGATACTTCTGGATATTCCAGGTCTCCTCAAGCAGGGCCCAGTAGTTCACCCTCAGAGACTAGGCCTTCACTTAACGGCCTGGAATTTGAAAGGTCACTATTGATACAGAGAGGATTTTCACCAGGACTGATCAATACGCTAATGCAGAGTAGGAAGCCCATAATTACTAAAATTTATGGCAGAATATGGGCAAAATTCCTAAGCTTTTCAGGACACCGATTGGGAGGTCCAATCCCGATTAAGCTAATTTTGGAATTCCTCCAGAAAGGAATGGAGATGGGGCTAGCCACTAGCACTCTTAAGGTGCAGGTGTCAGAATTAGGAGCCCTGTTCAATCACAATTTAGCATCCAACAGATGGATAGTCAGGTTTATTAAAGCCTGTCAGAGATCTAGACCAGCGCCGGGCCCAAGATTTCCCCCTTGGGATTTAAGTTTAGTTTTGGAGGCGTTGACAAAAAATCCCTTTGAACCCCTTCAGAAAATTTCTATCAAAAACCTGACTCTCAAAACGGTGATCCTGATAGCTTTGACACCAGCACGTAGGGTTAGTGATCTACAAGCACTGTCCATAGATCCGCCATTCATGCAGATATTAGACGATAGGGTCGTATTGAGGCCTGATCCAGCCTATCTCCCAAAGGTGGCATCTAGATTCCACAGGAGCCAAGAGGTCATACTGCCCTCCTTCTTCAGTAGTTCAACATCTGAGGAAGAATGTAAATTCCACACATTAGATGTAAGGAGAACCCTTCTACACTATCTAGATAGGACCAGTCAAGACAGAAAGAACAAGTCCTTGTTTGTATCTTTCCAAGGTGGAAGGAAGGGGAATAGTGTCACAAAAGGATCTTTAGCTAGATGGATTAGGGATGCCATTAGCCTAGCCTACACATCTAGTAAGACACCGATACCAGAGGATCTGAAAGCCCATTCCACCAGGGCCGTGGCGACCTCCTGGGCCGAGAGGGCGGAGGTTTCCATCGAAGAAATATGTCAGGCAGCCACATGGTCTACCCCTACTACTTTTTATAAACATTACCGACTTGATCTGTCCTCTTCTGCTAGCCTGTCTTTCGGTAGGAAGGTGCTGGAAGCGGCTATCCCTCCCTAGGGTGCTTCAGTCTATATAAATCTCTCAGGTGGTGCTGTCATGGGAGAGGGGAAAAATCTTAGTTACTTACCGTTAACGGGATTTTACAGAGCCCATGACAGCACCCTTGAATTCCCTCCCTCGCTTCTATCACTTATGGTGTGCACTATTAGAGTTGTTAAATAAGATGTATTTGGTGGAGGTTATGCTAACTAATATTGTCTGGAGGTCCTCTCGTGCTCTGGAACCGAACTGATGCGAAGGAGAGGTACCGCCCTTTTATTCAGTAGGTTTCCTGTCCTGGCGGGCGGAGACCCTCTCTCAGGTGGTGCTGTCATGGGCTCTATAAAATCCCGTTAACGGTAAGTAACTAAGATTTTTCCTTGTCCTCCTTCCTTACCCTCTGTTGTCAATAGGGATACCGTATATACTCGAGTATAAGCCAACCCGAGTATACTGTGTTCCAAATTATTATGCAAAAATTGTTTAGGAGTAATAAGGTAAGAATTTTTTTCTTTGTCAGTTAAACTCATTGATGGTGATGTGTGTCAGGGCTCTTTATATCACTGTAAGCAATTGCAGACACCTATGCTAATTAGTTTGGCAGGTGTGTCCAATGAAAGGCAAGACTACTTAAGAAGGCTGTCCCACATTATTAAGCAGCATACATTTTCTGCCAAAATGGGAAAGAAAAAGGATGTGTTGGCTGCTGAGAAGCAACAATTTGTGGAGTGTTTAGGTCAAGGCATGACTACAATCAACATTGCCAAGACACTTCATCGTGATCATCGCACAATCAAGAAGTATGTAGCTGATTCACAGTACACACGTGTGCGTGCTGATAAGGGAAAATTGAGGACTCTTTCCTACAGGCAATTGCGTCAGGTTAAAAGAGCAGCGGCAAAAAAGCCTTGTCATAGCAGCAGACAAGTTTTTGAAGCTGCTGGTGACTCCAACGTCCCCCGAACAAGATGCAGGGTCCTTTAGAGGTTTGCAGCTGTGCGTAAGCCATCCTGTCGACCTCCTCTATCCACTGCACACAAGCAGAAACGGCTCCAGTGGGCCAAACAATACATGAAGACTGACTTCAAAACTGTTTTGTTCACCAATGAGTGCCGTGCAACGCTCGATGGCCCAGATGGATGGAGTGGAGGATGGCTGGTTGATGGACACCCCATGCAAACACGGCTACGGCACCAACAAGGAGGAGGTGGAGTAATGTTTTGGGCTGGAATCATGGGGAGAGAGATTGTCGGCCCCTTTAGGATCCCTGAAGGGGTAAAGATGAACTCCATAGTGTATGTTGAGTTTCTCAAACAGCACTTCCTGCCATGGTTCAAGAAGAAGAACTGTGCATTCCGCAGCAAGATCATTTTCATGCATGATAATGCACCGTCTCATGCTGCACATAACACATCTGCATCTCTGGCTGCTATGGGCATTAAAGGGGACAAACTTATGGTGTGGCCCCCATTGAGAACCTCTGGAGCATCATCAAAAGGAGTGTCTATGATGGCGGGAGGCAGTTCACATCTAAGCAGCAGCTCTGGGAGGGTATTCTGTCCTCATGCAAAACAATTGAAGCAGAAACCATCCAAAACCTGACAATTTCAATGGACGAGAGTTCAGAAGCTCCTTTCGAACAAGGGGTCCTATGTGCAAATGTAACATCACCTAGAATAAAGTTTTGAGTTGAAAACTGTTTGATTTCAGTTTGTAATAACCTGCTAATGCTTATAATTTCAAAAATGACCATTATTTTGTTCTTTATTAATATGAAAAGGTTGAAAACTGTGCTGTGCATAATAATTTGGAACATGCATTTTGAGTGTAGTTTGAGTTTTTTATTTTTTATAAAATATACTGCTATCATATGCAGTTTGTACAAAAACCTTTTAATTGTACTCTAATAGTTATTTGACTGGAAAATTACAATGACTGCAATTCATATAGGTAATTTGGGAAAATCTGAGAAAATATTATTTGCATAATAATTTGGAACACAGTGTATGCATGCCTCCCCAGTCCCTGTCTTTGTATGCGTGGCTTCCCCGTCACTGTCCTCGTATGCATGGCTCCCCCGTCCTATTCCTCTATGCATGGCTCACCCCTCCTGTCCTTGTATGCATGGCTCCTATAAAAAATCCTACTCACCCTCCCGCGTGCCCTCGCAACTCGATGATGCCGACACCCTTGCAGCGCCTCGTTGGTGCCGGCAGCTCTTCCTGTGCCAAGAGATCACGTGGCCCCGCTCATTAAGGTAATGAATATGCACAGCTCTCCACTCCCATAGGTGTGAAGTGCATATTCATTACCTTAATGAGTGGGGACACGTGATCGCTCGGCACAGGAAGCGCTGCCGGCGCCGGAACCAGCGAGATGCTGCGAGGGCACACTGGCGGGTGAATAGGATGTCTTCTGGAAGCCGGCGACTGTGGGTGTCACTGTGAGTGCTAGAAGAGAAATGAATATTCATTTCGCTTTAGCAGCGGCACTGGCTTTAGCCACAGTCGCCGGCTCCTGCCTCTGTAACCCGCTGCTCCGCCACTCACCCGCCAGCTTTCTGGGACAATTGACTCGTGTAGAAGCCGAGGGGGGCATTTTCAGCACAAAAAAAGTGCTGAAAAACTCAGCTTATACACAAGTGTTATGAATGGACTTGAAATGAGTTCTGAGCAGAGGCTCCCTCTGGTGGTTACAAGCGGTACTGGACTGTCCAGTGAAGATTGTGAGGAGTGGGAATCAGGTGTTACTGACTGGTCTTATATAAGGGAGTCGCCTTCCCATCAGGGTTGCCGGTGATCAATTGTTCTGGTCTCACTCCATGATTCCTGTTTCCCTTGTAGCCTGCTGTGTCGTGTCTGCATCTCCTGCTAACAGATAAGACATTTTTTCTTTTCGTTTTTGTGCTTTATTTTTGCATTTTGTCCTGCACTTCTGTGGGGGCCTTCAGGGTCCCCTCCGGGGGCTGTTGCCCTCTCAGTTTAGTTCAGCCACTGATGTTTGTACTTTTGCTTTTTCCAGTTTCTTCAGTGGCTGCTGTTTTGATTTTGTTACACCAGAGAACTAATTTAGGTGGTAGAGGTCGTGTGATCTCAGGTGTTTTTGAAATTAGTAGAGTTGGTGCTTTGCAGGGTTTTTTGGGATTGCAGTAAGTACCCTTCCTATCCTTTTCTATTTAGTTAGTTTGGGCCCCAACGTTTGCTCATACTATTTTCTGTCTGTGTCAGTATTTCTTCTTGTCTAACAGCCATTACATGTTTTGGGGCTTTCTATGTTCTTTGGGGATCTGCTCCGGGGCAGATAGCTTTCCTATTTCTATCTTTAGTTGTAGTTAGTTTCTCAGGCTGTGACGAGGCGTCTAGGACCAACGTAGGAACGCTCCACGGCTGCCTCTAGTTGTGGTGGTTAGTCAGGGTACTGCAATCTCATAGATTCCAACTGCTCTGGTGTATTGCCTTTTTTACCTGCACTCCTCAGTTACCGAAACATAACAGTATCACCGGCCTAAAATTTAAAGTTGTATGGTACTCACAGAAGGGAAAAATATTGTGAAAGAAAAAAACGGTTGTCAGAGTTGTCAGAGATATTTTTCTGTTTGTTGCATTTTTTTTTTTTCCCTCTATCTCTGGGTGCTGGGGAGGATTTTTTCTCTCAATGGAGTTTGCACAGTTGTCTAGCCGTGTGGATCAGCTTGCCACTGAGGTTCGGAGTATTGCTGCATATCTTGCTGGGTTGCCTGTTGTGGAACCTAGTATTCCCATGCCAGATTTGTTTTTGGGGGATCGAGCTAAGTTTCAGAATTTCAAAAATAATTGTAAATTGTTTTTTGCCTTAAAATCTAAGTCCTCAGGGAACGCAGCGCAGCAGGTTCAAATTGTCATCTCTCTCCTGCGCGGCGATCCTCAGGATTGGGCTTTTTCCCTGACACCTGGGGATCCTGTTTTGAGTTTGTTGATGCCATTGCCTGTGCCCAAGAGACCATGGACCCATATCTCTATGGATTTCATTTCCGACCTCCCTGTTTCTCAGAGAATGACCGTCATCTGGGTGATTTGTGATAGGTTTTCCAAGATGATACATCTTGTGCCATTACCTAAGTTGCCTTCCTCCTCTGAATTGGTGCCTTTGTTCCTTCAGCACGTGGTTCGTTTACACGGCATTCCTGAGAACATTGTGTCTGACAGAGGAGTCCAGTTTGTTTCAAGATTTTGGAGGACCTTTTGTTCTAAACTTGGTGTTCAATTGTCTTTCTCCTCGGCGTTTCATCCTCAGACCAATGGTCAAACTGAGAGAACAAACCAGACATTGGAGACTTATCTAAGATGCTTTGTGTCTGCTGATCAGGATGACTGGGTCTCTTTTTTGCCTTTGGCTGAGTTTGCTCTTAATAATAGGGCTAGCTCTGCCACTTTGATGTCTCCATTTTTCTGTAATTCTGGGTTTCACCCTCGATTTTCTTCAGGACAGACGGAGGCTTCTGTCTGTCCAGGTGTTGACTCTGTTGTGGAGCGTATGCAACAGATTTGGGACCAGGTAGTGGAGAGGTTGTCCCTCTCTCAGGAGAGGGCCCAACGGTTTGCTAACCGGCATAGGACTGATGGTCCTCGGTTTAAAGTGGGGGACTTGGTCTGGTTGTCCTCAAAGAATATTCCTATGAGAGTGGCATCTCCTAAATTTAAGCCTAGGTTCATTGGACCTTATAAGATCATGGAGATTATTAATCCTGTTTCTTTTCGTTTGCTTCTTCCAGGGACATTTAAGATCCATAACGTGTTCCACAAGTCCTTGTTGAAGAGGTTTGTTGAGCCAGTGGTTCCTACTACTGTGCCTCCTGACCCTGTTTTGATTGAGGGCAATCTGGAGTATGTGGTTGAGAAAATATTAAATTCTCGTTTTTCTAGACGGAAACTCCAGTATTTGGTTAAGTGGAGAGGTTATGGTCAGGAAGACAATTCTTGGGTGTTTGCTTCGGACATCCATGCTAGGAGACTCATCCGTGCGTATCATAGAACTCATCCTGACCGACCTGGTTGCTCAAGTGAGGGTTCGGTGACCCCTCCTCAAGGGGGGGTACTGTTGTGAATGGACTTGAAATGAGTTCTGAGCAGAGGCTCCCTCTGGTGGTTACAAGCGGTACTGGGACTGTCCAGTGAAGATTGTGAGGAGTGGGAATCAGGTGTTACTGACTGGTCTTATATAAGGGAGTCGCCTTCCCATCAGGGTTGCCGGTGATCAATTGTTCTGGTCTCACTCCATGATTCCTGTTTCCCTTGTAGCCTGCTGTGTCGTGTCTGCATCTCCTGCTAACAGATAAGACATTTTCTTCTTTTTGTTTTTGTGCTTTATTTTTGCATTTTGTCCTGCACTTCTGTGGGGGCCTTCAGGGTCCCCTCCGGGGGCTGTTGCCCTCTCAGTTTAGTTCAGCCACTGATGTTTGTACTTTTGCTTTTTCCAGTTTCTTCAGTGGCTGCTGTTTTGATTTTGTTACACCAGAGAACTAATTTAGGTGGTAGAGGTCGTGTGATCTCAGGTGTTTTTGAAATTAGTAGAGTTGGTGCTTTGCAGGGTTTTTTGGGATTGCAGTAAGTACCCTTCCTATCCTTTTCTATTTAGTTAGTTTGGGCCCCAACGTTTGCTCATACTATTTTCTGTCTGTGTCAGTATTTCTTCTTGTCTAACAGCCATTACATGTTTGGGGGCTTTCTATGTTCTTTGGGGATCTGCTCCGGGGCAGATAGCTTTCCTATTTCTATCTTTAGTTGTAGTTAGTTTCTCAGGCTGTGACGAGGCGTCTAGGACCAACGTAGGAACGCTCCACGGCTGCCTCTAGTTGTGGTGGTTAGCCAGGGTACTGCAATCTCATAGATTCCAACTGCTCTGGTGTATTGCCTTTTTTACCTGCACTTCTCAGTTACCGAAACATAACACACAAGTATATACGGTGTTTGAGAATGACAGTATGATTTGCCCGCCAATAGGAGACTTCTCAGTAAAGACTGAACAGTAATGTTGGTATAGGTCCTCCGCATATACTACTATATGAAATATCTGACATATGAAATATTCTTGGATGTATATACTGTTTTTTTTACATGTATGTTTTATATTCATATTGTAGTACACTGAAGAAGGTCCAAGGGACCGAAATGTCTGTACAATTACTAATGTTTATGGATTGCATTAAAATCTAATCATTACATCATTTAAGTTGAGTGCCAAGTTTATTTATTTATAATAATGGTTTGGGACCGTCCTTGTGCACCAATACAGCTGTGCCATGGTTTATCTCTGTGCATATGAGGATGGGCATGAGGGGACAATGCAGGCTTATATTCGAGTCAATACATTTTCACATTTTTTTGTGGTAAAATTAGGTGCCTCGGCTTATATTTAGGAAGGCTTGTACTTGAGTATATACGGTAAATATATTTTCATCTTTTCCAATTTAAAAACTACAAGAAGTTGCTGATTGGTGCATTTCATCTTTATAGCATTATATTATGGTATCTATATAACATTTTAGTTTTTAATACACATTACCATGTAATCATCGCTTCTTAGCTTATTTTTCCATCATTTATATAATTATTTACTTTTTCACCTGAAATACATAAAGTTCGGGACTTTCTGTCTAATGTTATTGATTCTTTGATCTTATATTCTGAGGCTTTCAGCTTCTCCGGTTTTGTTATGACTTGTGATCGCAATATACTCATCTGGCTGTCCAGTGAGCATGTCCGCTCTTGCTCCGTTGCTTGGCATCATTGACGGCGTCTCCCTCGCAGCAGGGGTGACCGTGTGACTGCAGACCCACTCATGTGAACATGTGGGCGGTCCTGTATTCGGCGCGCTCTCTCCTCCCGATGACGATGATTATTGTAACAGTTATATCTTAATTTCCCGTTAGCTGTGGTACCCTCTGACACTGTCTTCACAATGCATTCCTTTGTTATGTGCACTTTTTAAATAATGTTTTATTTATCATCAATTAACTTTGTTTTATATTTAAATGGTTTTCTGTGCATCTCTTTCTCTTATAAATTCAGTTCTGCTTTCCTTGCACCATAACCTTTACCTAGTGTTTATAAAAGAAGGAAAATGGGCTGATGCAAAAGTTTGGGCACCCTTGGAGATGTGTACTCAAATAACTTTGACCAAGGTTTCAAACCTTAATCAGCCTGTTAGGGTTATGACTTGCTCACCATCATTGTTAGGAAAGGCCAGGTGATGCAAATTTCCCACCTTTATAAAAACCCAGCCTTATCTAACCTTGTGCCAAAGAACAGCAGCCATGGGTTCTTTTAAGCAGCTGCCTAGCTGAAGAAGATAGCAAAGCATTTTCAAGTTTTCATTTTCATTTTCAGCTTGAAATGTAATTAAAAAATGGCAGTTAACATGAACAGTGGCAGTTAAGATAAGGTCTGGAAGACCAAGCAAAATTTCTATGCAAGCTTCTCATAGGATTGCTAGAGAGGCAAATCAGAACCCCAGCTTGACTGCAAAAGACCTTCAGAAAGATTTAGCAGACTCTGTTCAGAGAAACCTGCACAAACATGGCCTTCATGGAAGAGTCATAGGAAGAAAACCTCTCCTGCGTCCTCATCATAAAATTCACAGTCAGAAGTATGCAAAAGAACATTTAAAAAGCCTGATGCATTTTGGAAGCAAGTTCTGTGGACTGATGAGGTTAAAATATAACTCTTTGGCCACAATGATCCAATGGTATGTGTGGAGAAAAAAGGGCAAAGAACATCTCGCCAACGAGTTAAGCAATGGGTGTGGATCAATCATGCCAATGGCACAGAGAACATTTCACAGGTAGAAGGAACAATGGAGTCAATGAAATTTCAGCAAATTCTTGATACAAATATAACACCATCTGCAAAAAAGCTGAAGTTGAAAAGAGGATGGCATCTACAAACTGATAATGATCCTAAACACACATCAAAATCCACTATAGACTACCTCAAAAGGCGCCGCCTGCAGATTTACAATGGCCCTCACAGTCTCCTGATCTGAACATAATTGAAAATCTGTCACTAGACCTCAAAAGAGCAGTGCAAGCAAGACAACCCAGGAATCTCACCGAACTGGAAGAATTTTCTAAGGAAGAATGTATGAAAATTCCTCATGCTCCCTCATGCTTTTGGCTGGCTACAAAAAGCATTTACAAGCTTTGATATTTTCAATAGGGGAGCTACTAACCATGCAGGGTGCACAAACTTTTGCATCGGCCAAATTCACTTTTTTGTAATTTTTAAAATTTAAAAGATGAAAATATATATATATTTTTCATAAAATAGAAAGGAAATGCGTCATCTTTAACTTTATCCCTTTTAGACATAATTTCATCATCACAATAACAGTAATTTTAACCATTGGTGCCCAAACTTTTACATGCCACTGTATACAATATATATATATATAATATATATATATAAACACACATACATAATCTTGAATCTCACACAAGTAATAATAAATAAAAAATCTGAAAATGACCAAATGAAAGTCAGACATTGCTCTGAAACCATGCTTCCACAGAATCTTAAATCAAATAAAACTCATGAATAGGCGTGGACAGAAATGATGGTATCCCTGAAAATAATGTGACAAAAGGGACATGTTAAATCAAGGTGTGTCCACTATTTACCATCACAGGTGTCTACAATCTTGGAATCAGTGAGTGGGTCTGTATAGAGGGCTGCAGATACTCACTGTGCTGTTTGGTGACATGATGTGTATCACACTCAGCATGGACCAGCAAGCAAAAGAAAGAGTTGTCTCAGGAGATTAGAAAGAAAATTACAGACAAACATGTTAAAGGTAAAAGTTATAAGACCATCTCCAAGCAGCTTGATGTTCCTGTGACTACAGTTGCACAAATTATTCAGAAATTTAAGCTCCATGGACTGTAGCCAACCTCCATGGACATGGTCGCAGGAGGAAAATTGATGACAAATCAAAGAGACGGATAATATGAATGATAACAAAAGAGCTCAGAAAAACTTCTAAACAAATTAAAGGTGAACTTCAAGCTCAAGGAGCATCAGTGACAGATCTCACCATCCGTCGTTGTATGAGCCAAAGTGGACTTCATGGGAGATGACCAAGGAGGACACCATTGTTGAAAAAAAAAATCATAAAAAAGCCAGACTGCAATTTACCAAACTACATGTTGACAAGCTACAAAGCTTCTGGGAGAATGTCCTATGGACAAATGAGACAAAAATTGAACTTTTGGCAAATGCACATCAGCTCTATGTTCACAGACGGAAAATGAAGCATATCAAGAAATGAACACTGTCCCTTCTGTGAAACATGGCAGAGGCTCTGTTATGTTCTGGGGCTGCTTTGCTGCATCTGGCACAGGGTGTCTAGAATCTGTGCAGGGTACAATGAAATCTCAAGACTATCAAGGGATTCTAGAGAGAAATGAGCTGCCCAGTGTCAGAAAGCTTGGTCTCAGTCGCTGGTCATGGGTCTTGCAACAGGATAATGACCCAAAACACACAGCTAAAAACACACAAGAATGGCTAAGAGGAACACATTGAACTATTCTGAAGTGGCCTTCTATGAGCCCTGACGTAAATCCTATTGAGCATCTTTGGAAAGAGCTGAAACATGCCGTCTGGAAAAGGCAATCTTCAAATATGAGACAACTGGCGCAGTTTGCTATTGATCAGTAGGCCAAAATACCTGTTGAGAGGTGCAGAAGTCTCATTGATAGTTACAGGAATCGTTTGATTGCAGTGATTGCCTCAAAAGGTTGTGCAACAAAATATTAAGTTAAGGGTACCATCATTTCTGTCCAGGCCTATTTCATGAGTTTTTTTTTTTTTTTTTTTTAATTCTGTGGAAGCATGGTTGAAAAGCAATGTCTGACTTTCATTTGTTCATTTTCATAGATTTTTAATTTATTATTACTTTTGTCAGTGAAATTTTGACTGAAATTTTAAATGCTTTTAACCTGTGTGTCTTGTGTCATTTTGTTTTGTAATTTAGTTTTTCATATGATGATCCCTTAGCATTTGCATATTTCTTTCTCCACTTTGTTTGTTACATAAATACAGTACAGACCAAAAGACACACCTTCTCATTCAAAGATTTTTCTGTATTTTCATGACTGTGAAAATTGTAGAATCACACTGAAGGCATCAAAACTATGAATTAACACATGTAGAATTATACATTACACTTTACAAAAAAGTGTGAAACAACTGAAGATATGTCTTATATTCTAGGTTCTTCAAAGTAGCCACCTTTTGCTTTGATTACTGCTTTGCACGCAGAAAAGGTGAACGGATGGACTCTACATGCCTGGTTCCCACCGTGAAGCATGGAGGAGGAGGTGTGATGGTGTGGGGGTGCTTTGCTGGTGACACTGTTGGGGATTTATTCAATATTGAAGGCATAGTGAACCAGAATGGCTACCACAGCATCTTGCAGCAGCATGCTATTTCATCCGGTTTGCGTTTAATTGGACCATCATTTAATTTTCAACAGGGCAATGACCCCAAACACACCTCCAGACTGTGTAAGGGCTATTTGACCAAGAAGGAGATTGTTGGGGTGCTACGCCAGATGACCTGGCCTCCACAGTCACCAGACCTGAACCCAATCGAGATGGTTTGGGGTGAGCTGGACTGCTCACCGCTTCAATTTTGAATAAATCCCCAACAGTGTCACCAGCAAAGCACCCCCACACCATCACACCTCCTCCTCCATGCTTCACGGTGGGAACTAGGCATGTAGAGACCATCCGTTCACCTTTTCTGCGTGCAAAGCAGTAATCAAAGCAAAAGGTGGCTACTTTGAAGAACCTAGAATATAAGACATATTTTCAGTTGTTTCACACTTTTTTGTAAAGTGTAATGTATAATTCCACATGTGTTAATTCATAGTTTAGATGCCTTCAGTGTGATTCTACAATTTTCATAGTCATGAAAATACAGAAAAATCTTTGAATGAGAAGATGTGTCCAAACTTTTGGTCTGTACTATATATATATATATATATATATTATATTATATACCAACACACATATATAGTTTTTGGAAGAATGGGAACCAGAGGGAAGGCGTATGCCAGCTTGAACTTCCACTGGTGGGCAAATAAAAGAGGAATATCCAGGAATGGAGGAAATAACCAAGTGGCAAGAGCAAGAAAAAGAATACCAATGCAACACAATGTGAATAATAAAATATAACAACCTTTATTAATCAATTGGCACAAATAAAGACAACACAAGAATGTATATGTAATAAAATAAAAAAAAAATAAGAGGCAATAGACAATAATTGATGAAAAAGCTGCAAAACATGTAATATGAGCACTTGAATATATATACATATAGCCACATGTGTCTAATGACTTTCTATAGAAAAATGGCTTTGGCATAAAAATAAGTACATATATGATGAAAAAAATTGCTCAATGAAAAAATCAGGCATGAAAATCTGGGATAATGGGGGTTATATCGAAAGGTGAGTGGGATGTGTATATCCCCTATTCACAAGGACTGAATATGTGCACTATGTCCCAAAAACACTATATATATAGAAAATATATGAGAATAAAAATTAATATATCTCAATAACAATCAAAGTGCCATGTGCAAAAAATCAAAAATTGATGATAACAATTAATAAACACTAATACAAGTACCTAGTGCAAAAAGAAAAAAAAACGCTAATTAAAGTGCCAGGTGCAATTAAGAAAGCGCTATAAAGATCAACAGGTGACTGAACGTCCCGCTGTGAAATAAAGACGATAAACACCCAAATGAATGCAACACTTTCGTGCCCCAGCCAAAAAAGGCGCCAGACTTGTAGAAATTACCTGGGAGCTTAATCAAGAATTGTGGCCTCTGTAGAACGCGCCCGACGCGCGTTTCGGAAATGTTTTCCTTCGTCAGGGGGATATAATGAAAGCAGCAACCAGTAGCTTTTTATAGGTAGCTGGAGCCGAGCAAACCTATCAGCGGAGCATGCGCGAGTTGCGCGAACCAACATGACAACCGGCGTCATGTGGTGCAGCACTTCCGCGCCAGGCTCGGAATGTGATCCACATCGAGACGCCGTTGCCATGCATACCTCCGACGTCACAACACCGCGCATGCGCTCTGTTCGGTCGGCCGCAATTAGGTAAGAGATGACGGAGAAGCACATAAAGTATTCCCATGGAGACCATGTATACATTGTATAAATATACAGGATAGCTATATCACAAAATAATGTAAAATATATGGACAAATAAACATAATAAAGAAATACAATCACATCACATAGGACATCACCATCCGTATGAAAACATGGTATAAATATAAAGTAAATATATTATATAATAACCACCGTATTTATGATATGTGAATATAACATAATCATACAATCACAAAAAAGTGGTATATAATAAAGAGATGTAGAACAAAAATCCGTGGAATGGCTCTCAACGCACAGGAAATCATCTCATATATATCAGACATTCAGAGGATTGCTGGAAATATAAAATAAAAACAAATGTTAAAAACATAAAAACATATACAATTATAAAAATGGGACAAAAGAAAGATTCTCATTCAAACCCAAAGGGGAAATGGTTTGTAGCGTCCATATCCATTTTGTTTCTAATTGGGCAAGCCGTTTACTGATATTGCCACCCCGAACCCCACTGTCCAGTAGATCAATACCAAAAATCTGCAATAATGTGGAATCACAATTGTGATGCAGCTTGAAGTGTCTGGGCAGGGTTTTAAGGGAAGCAACATCAGTCACGTCCTTAGCTGCTTTGATGCCCAACACGTGTTCCCGCACCCTAACCTTCAGCTGCCTAGTTGTCAACCCCACATAGATGAGAGGGCAAGGACACATGGCGTAATAGACAACAGCAGATGATGTACATGTGATATGGTGTCTAATACTACAAGAGCGAGATTTGTCAGAATTTACAAACGTTTGTGTTTTGATGACATTAGGACATGCTACACAAGAACCGCATGGTTTACACCCATACGTAGACACAATAGAAGATAGAAAATGATTATCAGCTGTAGGTATACCTGTATATAAACTTTTAACCAACTGATCACCCAAATTTGGAGATCTTCTAAATGCAATAGAAGGTCTATCACCAACATATCTTGAGATAATGGGATCAGATCTCAAAATCGGCCAGTGTTTCATGAGAAGATTTCTAAAATGGTCACTCTGGCCATTGAACTGGGTGATGAACCGGATAACATTGTTATTCTTATGCGATTTTGAGGCATTCCCATACAATGCGTCATGTCTAGTAACGTGTCTAGCCCTATTGTAGGCCCGTTTGATGGACCTACGACTATATCCACGTTCAAGAAATCTGGCCCCCATTAATTCCGATTGATTTTGATAGACATTCTCAGTGGAACAAATACGCCTAAGGCGTAGAAATTGTCCAAAAGGAATGGAATTGATGAGTGCCCTAGGATGTGAAGATGTCGCGTGAACCAAGGCATTGACTGCCGTTTGTTTTCTGAACAAATCAGTCTGGAGGCAATTATTAGGGTCCCTAATGACACGAACGTCCAAAAAAATCGATAGAATTCACATGATGGCAAGATGTTAAACGTACATTAATACAATTATTGTTAAGAATATTGATGAACTCAGATAATGCCTCTGCTGACTCCTGCCATATAAAAAAGACATCATCTATGTAGCGAGTCCAAAATAGGACTCGTTCCATAGAACACACATTGTCAGTAAGAAAGAGGTCCCTCTCCCAAAATCCAAGGAACAGGTTGGCATATGATGGAGCAAATGATGCTCCCATCGCTGTTCCTTGGATTTGAAGGAAGAAGAACCCCTTGAAAATGAAAAAAATTGTGTGATAAAGTGAACTCCAATAAATTGGTGAAAAACACAATGAAGGCCCGAGAAAAAGAAGAGTGCTGCAAAAAATATGTGACTGCTGCCAGTCCATCATTATGTCGTATACTAGTATACAGTGACTCGACGCCACAAGTTACTAGTATAGAATTTGGATCAATGTACAAGCCATCTATCTTTTTGAGGAAATCGTTCGTGTCTCTTGTGTATGAAGGGAGTGCTGTGACAAAGGGTTGTAAGATGGAATCTATATACTTGTTCACATTCTCCAAATAATTGCCTTGGCCTGACACAATGGGCCTACCAGGAAGAATCATTGGGTTTTTATGTACCTTAGGTAGCAAATAAATATTAGAAACAAAATGGATATGGACGCTACAAACCGTTTCCCCTTTGGGTTTGAATGAGAATCTCTCTTTTGTCCCGTTTTTATAATTGTATATGTTTTTATGTTTTTAACATTGTTTTTATTTTATATTTCCAGCAATCCTCTGAATGTCTGATATATATGAGATGATTTCCTGTGCATTGAGAGCCATTCCACGGATTTTTGTTCTACATCTCTTTATTATATACCACTTTTTTGTGATTGTATGATTATGTTATATTCACATATCATAAATACGGTGGTTATTATATAATATATTTACTTTATATTTATACCATGTTTTCATACGGATGGTTATGTCCTATGTGATGTGATTGTATTTCTTTATTATGTTTATTTGTCCATATATTTACATTATTTTGTGATATAGCTATCCTGTATATTTATACAATGTATACATGGTCTCCATAGGAATACTTTATGTGCTTCTCCGTCATCTCTTACCTAATTGCGGCCGACCGAACAGAGCGCATGCGCGGTGTTGTGACGTCGGAGGTATGCATGGCAACGGCGTCTCGATGTGGATCACATTCCGAGCCTGGCCCGGAAGTGCTGCACCACATGATGCCGGTTGTCATGTTGCTTCCGGTTAGCTCAACTCGCGCATGCGCCGCTGATAGGTTTGCTCGGCTCCAGCTACCTATAAAAAGCTACTGGTTGCTGCTTTCATTATATCCCCTGACGAAGGAAAACATTTCCGAAACGCGCGTTCTACAGAGGCCACAATTCTTGATTAAGCTCCCAGGTAATTTCTACAAGTCTGGCGCCTTTTTTGGCTGGGGCACGAAAGTGTTGCATTCATTTGTGTGTTTATCGTCTTTATTTCACAGCGGGACGTTCAGTCACCTGTTGATCTTTATAGCGCTTTCTTCTTAATTGCACCTGGCACTTTAATTAGCGTTTTTTTTTCTTTTTGCACTAGGTACTTGTATTAGTGTTTATTAATTGTTATCATCAATTTTTGATTTTTTGCACATGGCACTTTGATTGTTATTGAGATATAATTAATTTTTATTCTCATATTTTTTATATATATATATATATATATATATATATATATATATATATAGTGTTTTTGGAACATAGTGCACATATTCAGTCCTTGTGAATAGGGGATATACACATCCCACTCACCTTTCGATATAACCCCCATTATCCCAGATTTTCATGCCTGGTTTTTTCATTGAGCAATTTTTTTCATCATATATGTACTTATTTTTATGCCAAAGCCATTTTTCTATAGAAAGTCATTAGACACATGTGGCTATATGTATATATATTCAAGTGCTCATATTACATGTTTTGCAGCTTTTTCATCAATTATTGTCTATTGCCTCTTTTTATTTTTTTATTTTATTACATATACATTCTTGTATACACACAACACAGTCAAACAGACAACACAGGAAGAGGAGGAGGCATCCTGTCAGAGTGAGGTTGTTTTTTTTTTTTTTACAAAACTGTTAACCTCACAATATGCACAACATATCAAACAGTACAGTAGTAGTTGTTGCAATACATACAAATCATATTATTATTCCAACACCCCCATTCAACAACTACTTATCCTCTTATTCCCATTGTGGTTCTCAATTCTTGGAACCTGGCTCGTGGCAATGGCTTTGTCATAATGTCAGCTAGCATCTTATCAGTTTCACAATAGACAAACTGAATTATGCCACGATCTATCAAATCACGTAGATGATGGTGTCTGACGTCAATGTGCTTGGTTCTAGCACTGATCTTTTCACTGCATGCAAGTTTAATGCATCCTTGGTTGTCCTCATAAATCACCGTTGGCTGAGTTGATGGTTTGCCAAGATCGTCCATCAATTGTCTTAGCCAAATGACCTCCTGGCTTGCATAGGCCTCGGACACATACTCCGCTTCTGTGGATGACAAGGCAACAGACACTTTTTTTCTACTAGACCAGGAGATTGAACTTTCTCCAACTTTAAACAAGTATCCGCTTGTGGATTTACGATCACGCGAATCACCAGCCCAATCCGCATCTACATAGCCAGTAAGTTCTAGATCTCCCTCTGCAGATAGTTTTAAATTTACATCTTGCGTTTCTTTCAAATATCGCAGAAGTCTTTTAACAGCATTCCAGTCTCTTTGGCGCAGTTTTTCCACATATCTGTAAAGGATTCCAACTGTTGTTGTGATATCCGGTCGAGTCATAGTTGATATGTACAGAAGTGCCCCCACTGCCTGACGATATTTCTCATTGTTAGGCAACAGGTCATCTTCTTCCAGCTTCAGGTAGGATGGTTCCATTGGGGTTGATATACCTTTGGCCTCTGACATTCCAAATTGATTCAGAATCAAATTAATTTTTGCACTTTGGTTTAGAAGAAAACTCCCATCTTCCTCTCTCTGGATTTGGATTCCTAGATAATATGTCACACTTCCAAGGTCTTTTGTTTCAAAATGCTGATTCAGAATTTCAGTCATTTTTCCAATTTCTGCGTCTTCTTGATGAACTACAATCACATCGTCCACATATAAGAGAATATACATCCACTTTCCATCTGTATATTTTGTGTATAAGCATGGATCTGTTTGACCTCTTTTAAATCCTTCTTCCAACAAGACTTTATTCATCTTGGTGTTCCATGCTCTTGGTGATTGCTTAAGTCCATAGAGAGATTTTTGTAGTTTGCAAACAAGATTCTCTTCACCTCTTTTTACATAACCTTCAGGTTGAGTCATGTATAAGTCCTCCTCAATGTCACCATTTAAGAAAGCAGTTTTTATATCCAAATGTCTGACATACATATTTTGTACAGCAGCTAGAGCTAACAAAGCTCTGAACGTAGTCTGTTTAGAGCATCTGTAATCTTCGCCATACTTCTGAGAATATCCTTTTGCGACCAACCTTGCTTTAAATCTGTGGACTTTACCTTCAGAGTCATATTTGGTTTTAAAGACCCACTTGCACTTGATTGCCTTTTTGCCCTGTGGTAGCTTGGTGAGTTTCCAAGTTTGGAGTTGATGAAGCGACTTGATTTCCTCATTAGCGGCATCAATCCACTTTGTTCTTTCATGGATAGGTAGTAGTGTTGAGCATTCCGATACTGCAAATATCGGGTATCGGCCGATATTAGCTGTATCGGAATTCCGATTCCGAGTTCCGATATTTTCGTCTTATCGGATACCGGAATCGGGATTGTCACTGTCACTGTCAGTGTCCGTCGGTCGGGTCTGTCAGGAGTCAGCGGCACTTACCCGGCAGAAGATCTCCGGCGGTCACGTCCTGCACTGCTTCATGGCCGCCATCTTCTTTCCCCGGCGGTCACATGCAGTTTTCTGCGATAACTGCAGTGACTGCTGGGTAATCGCGGCCGTAAAGCAGTCAGTCCGATGACGTCACCGCCGGGGAAGCAGGTAATCAGCTGTGCTGCGTTGCAATGACAGGCTCTGCCTGTCATTGCGATGTAGCAGAGCTGGATCGTCGTGGGACTATCGTTATGGACTGCGTCGGACAGGTGGTATACTGTTGGTTTGTTTTTTTTCTTTTTTTACAGGAGATCGATGGCGTCGCAGGAATGAGAGAGTAATAAAAGAAATGAAAACTGTGTTGTCTCTTTTATTTCATTAAAAGACTTTTTTCTTGCTGTGTCTTTTTTTTTATACATTTAATAACTTTGGGATTAATAATGGATCGGTGTCTTATTGACGCCTATCCATTATTAACCGGGCTTATTGTCACCGTGCAATCAACGGTGACAATAACCCCTTATTACCCCGCTTGCCACCGCTACAGGGCAAGTGGGAAGAGCCGGGTAAAGTGCCACAATTGGCACATCTTTTGATGCGCCAAATGTGGGGCTGCTGTAGCCTGGTATTATCAGGCTGTTGAGGGCCAAAATCCATGGGCCTTGACAGTCTTTTAATACCAGGCCGCAGCAGTCTGCATTTTACTTGGCTGGTTAACAAAAATAGGGGGGATCCCCACGCCGTTTTTTTTTCGAGGGGATCCCCTATTTTTGTTAACCAGCCAAGCTAAGCAGACTGCTGTGGCCTGGTATTATCAGGCTTGCAAGGTCCATGGATATTGGATCCTTACCAGCCTGAAAAACCAGGCCTCAGCGGTCTGCTTCATCTGGCTGGTTAACAAAAATAGGGGGGACCCCACGCCAATTTTTTTTCGAGGGGATCCCCTATTTTTGTTAATCAGCCAAGATATGCAGACTGCTGTGGCCTGGTATTATCAGGCTGGCAAGGTCCATGGATCTTGGCTCCTTAACAGCCTGAAAATCCAGGCCTCAGCGGTCTGCTTCATCTGGCTGGTTAACAAAAATAGGGGGGACCCCACGCCAATTTTTTTCGAGGGGATCCCCTATTTTTGTTAATCAGCCAAGATATACAGACTGCTGTGGCCTGGTATTATCAGGCTGGCAAGGTCCATGGATCTTGGCTCCTTAACAGCCTGAAAATCCAGGCCTCAGCGGTTTTCTTCATCTGGCTGGTTAACAAAAATAGGGGGGACCCACGCCAATTTTTTTCGAGGGGATCCCCTATTTTTGTTAATCAGCCAAGATATACAGACTGCTGTGGCCTGGTATTATCAGGCTGGCAAGGTCCATGGATCTTGGCTCCTTAACAGCCTGAAAATCCAGGCCTCAGCGGTCTGCTTCATCTGGCTGGTTAACAAAAATAGGGGGGACCCCACGCCATTTTTTTTTCGAAGGGAACCCCTATTTTTGTTAATCAGTTCCCTCTGACGTCACTGATTGTGTCCCTGGCTGACCTGAAGTGAAAGTGGAAAGCAATCAATTAAGCTTTCCACTTAAGGGCCCGTCTCACATAGCGATATCGCTACCGAGATCGCTGCTGAGTCATTAGTTTTGTGACGCAGCAGCGAGCTCACCAGCGATATCGCTGTGTGTGACATTCAGCGACGATCAGCCCCCCTGCCGGGTATCGCTGATCGTCGCTGAAATGTCAGGACCTTTGATCGCTGGTTTCCCGCTGACAGGCACACATCGCTGCGTGTGACAGGCGGGAGACCAGCGATCCGCTGGTAACCAAGGTACACAGCGGGTTTCCAGGCGCGGGGCTGTGCCTAGAAACCCGCTGTGTACCTTGGATACCAGCGCCCTGATGCAGGGAGCTGGTATCCAAGGTACACAGCGGGTTTCCAAGCGCTGCGCGGTGCCTGGAAACCCGCTGTGTACCTTGGTTACCAGCGGATCGCTGGTCTCCCGCCTGTCACACGCAGCGATGCGTGCCTGTCAGAGGGAAACCAGCGATCAAAAAAAGGTCCTGACATTTCTGCGACGATCAGCGATACCCGGCAGGGGGGCTGATCGTCGCTGAATGTCACACACAGCGATATCGCTGGTGAGCTCGCTGCTGCGTCACAAAACTAGTGACTCAGCAGCGATCTCGGTAGCGATATCGCTATGTGAGACGGGCCCTTAAGCGATGTTACCCGCAGTGTCGCTGTCCCAGATCGCTGCCTGAGCTGCCTGTTTGGCAGCTCAGCAGCGATCATGTAGCGATACACCAGCGATCCTGACAAGTGCATATCGTTGTCGGGATCGCTGGTGTATCGTTATGTGACACCCAGCCTTTACTCTCCTGTCAGGCAGGAGAGGAACTCATTCATTTGGGGTTTACTGTGAGGCTGCAGCATTAGCTGCGGTCCTGCAGTAAACATTAACCCTTTCTGAAGGATTACACCGTGGGACCTGACTGTGCATGGGATAGGTAAGAATAATTTTGCTTTTTTATTTTATTTTTATTACAGGAAATGGTTTTTGCAGTAAAATAAAAGATGGTCAAAAACATGTGTCTTTATTTCATTAAAATGATTTTTAATTAAAGTGTGTGTGTTTTATTTTTATTTCATGCAATAGGATTAATAATTGATAGTTGTCTAATTGACAGCTCTCAATTATTAACCTGGCTTAAGGTCACCTTTCAATAGCAAGGTGGCTTTAACCCCATATTAACCCATTCGCCACCGCTACAGGGCAATGGGAATAGACGGGCAAAGTGCCAGAAAGGGCGAATCTAATTATAGATTTGTCTTTCCTGGGGTGTCTGGGGGCAGATGTTAGTAGCCGGGGGGGGGCAAAAATAATGGTCCCTCTCTGGGCTATTATTATCTGCCCCCACTCACTGGCTTTGTCTGTCTGGTTGCGAAAATAGGGCGGGAGCCCACGCATTTTTTTTCAGCAATTTTACACCTCATATATATATATACATGTCATTGAATTTGTGACACATATATATATATATTTATATTTGTAGTTCATACACTTCTACATAGTATAATAGCCGCTAATTCAATTGCCGGCTTTTGTGAAAATGCAGAACCCGACATGAAATGACACTTGGTGTACATAGGGTTAACCATGTCTTTTCATGTCCTTTGCTATCTAATTTGCACAAACAATTAAATCAGACTATGTGTGCAAAATTTCACACCTGTAGGGTTAATTAAAGGTGTAAATTCGTAGCAAAAAAGTCCGTTTTTTTTACAACGAATTTACACCTTTAATTAACCCCTACAGGTGTGAAATTTTGCACACATAGTCTGATTTAATTGTTTGTGCAAATTAGATAGCAAAGGATATGAAAAGACATGGTTAACCCTATGTACACCAAGTGTCATTTCATGACATATATAATATATATATATATATATATATTATATATATATATATATATATTATATATGTGTATATATCTATTCTTTCTTTTGGCATTTAAATACTATTCTTTTGGATCCATTATATGTCAGTTTTGCAAGCCTGCGAGAAAATCTCGCAAGTCGGATGAAAATCAGATGTTACAAGGTACACACACATGCGATTAAATCGCATCTTTGAAGGAAAATCGGATGCCAGAAGGATGTGTGATGTTTTTATTTTGATCCGATTGTCGACCGTCTAAACGGACCGATTTTTTGTGGTTGTGTGTGACTCCAGCCTAATTTGCACAAACAATTAAATCAGACTATGTGTGCAAAATTTCACACCTGTAGGGTTAATTAAAGGTGTAAATTCGTAGCAAAAAAAGTCCGTTTTTTTTACAACGAATTTACACCTTTAATTAACCCCTACAGGTGTGAAATTTTGCACACATAGTCTGATTTAATTGTTTGTGCAAATCAGATAGCAAACGACATGAAAAGACATGGTTAACCCTATGTACACCAAGTGTCATTTCATGTCGGGTGCTTCTGTCTTTTCACTGAAGCCGGCTTTACCCGGCAATTGAATGAGAGGATATTTTACTATGTAGAAGTGTATAAACTATACATATATGTATATATATATGTCACAATGACATGTATATATATATATATATGTATTCTGTGTGTGTATATTTAGTGTTTACAAGGAAAGAATGGGTTTTTTTTAGTTGCGATATTTTGTTCCCATAGACTTACATGGGACTTCCGGTATCGGTATCGGGTATCGCCGATATTTTAGTGATATCGGCGATACCATTCCGATTCCGATACTTTAGGATATCGGAAAGTATCGCTCAACTCTAATAGGTAGTCCTTGCATTTCATTCCATGACTGCGGCTCTGACTCAGGTATTGTCTTGACAATGTAAAATAGACGTTTAGCTGGTATACCTTTGTTTGATCTTGACTATCTTCTGATTTCAGATTCTTCAGATTTTTCTGTTATTCCTTCAGTGGTTGAAGAATCCAGCCAGACTTCTACATCCTACTTGTTGTTGTCTTGTAATTGTGACTACTGGCGTGATGTCACAAAACTTTGGTGATACAAAGTTCTCATCAATCACTACATCTCTGCTTATTGTGACCTTGTTTGTTTCTGGGTGTAGAATCCTATAACCTTTCTGGGTTTCACTGTAGCCTACCAGGATACCTTCTATAGCGTGAAATTCCCACTTAGTTCGCTTTTCTTTGGGAATATGTACAAATGCTGTACTTCCGAATATTCTTATGTGGTGCAGTTTTGGCTTTCTGCTGTTCCTTTGCTCAAATGGAGTTTTCTCTGTAGCTTTACCTGGTAGTCTGTTCTGAAGATAGCAAGCTGTCATGATTGCCTCACCCCAATATGATGTAGGCAGATTTGCATCAAATAACATACTTCTTGCACTTTCACAGAGTGTTCGTTTCCTTCTTTCCGCAACACCATTTTGCTCAGGGTTGTACGGTACAGTGGTCTGAAATAGGATTCCATTTTTCTTTAGAATGCTCTGTGTCTCATTGCTTGTATATTCAGTCCCATTATCTGCACGTAGAATCTTTGGCATTCTTCCAAATTTATTATATACCTCAGCTAGATATATTTCAAGTTTCTCTGGAACTTCTATTTTGCTGAGAAGCAGATGGACAACTGTATATCTGGAATGATCATCAATAAATGTGAGAAAATATCTCTTCTTCCCAGGAGTCTGAGTGCTCATTGGACCACAGACATCTGTGTGTATTAAATCTAGTGGCTGTTCTGTTCTTGTAGTACTTCTCTTAGGAAAAGCTTTTCTAGACATTTTCCCTTTGATGCAGCTAGTACACTTCATTGTCTGGTTATGTGTAGCCCAGCTGCGCTTGGTGCCACATGTTACCCTGGAGGATGCACGAAAGGTAAACCTACAAAACCCATAAGCATACAACACAACTGCACTAGTTCCCAGATCCATCAGGGGGAGCTCGACCGCAATATATAATGCATTGTGTAGGCACGTGAGAAAAGCAGAACGAGAGACTTTCCAGTCAGATTGTGAGAGACAGTGAGTCTAGTCACCTCAGAAGAGTGAGAGGGAGAGACTGGCTAGAAAGAGAAAGCACAGAAAGCCTGAAAACTTCAGCAAACACTCAGTTTAAAGAAGTGGAGTCCAGTAGTAGTGGAAAGGATTACTGTATCGACCCGCCACCACAATTGTGGATTACCAGGGCAATGGGGTACTCAGAGCCGAGCCCATGGAAGTCTATGGGGTTTGTCACAGGTAGCGGTGGCTCGGTCTGTGGCCCTGGCGGTCTGGCGTATGTTGGGGGGTATATTTACAGGGGATAAATATATTTACAGTTCGTGACGCCACCTGTAGTCTTCTGGTAATTTGTACCAGCGCTGCTGTAGATCTCTGAGGGGATGGTGAGGCAGCTAGATGACGGGTCCCCTACAGGTGGGACTCTTCCCTCAGGTCGGTAGTTAAAGCAGGGTTGTGCAGGCATGCAATAAATAACTCAGTCTCACACGGTCAGCGTCTTTCCATACCTTTTACTTGTAAGATGGTAAGGCAGGTCCCAGGGAGGCTGATCCAAGGAGAATGTATTTCGAGATAGCAGCTGGACAAGTTAGGGGCCTCCTTTACTTTCACAACGATGAGTACAACCAGCATGAAGCGTAGTTCCCTCTATAACTCCAGCTATTCCAAAGCTGTACTGCCCAGTCAGTTTTGTGGTTGGAGCCTTCCTGTGAGAGAGCTGAATTCCTATCTTGTCGTGCACTGACTCAAGGTCCTCACTCCCCCTGACCCCAGTTACGTACTGACTCTTCAGGGGCTGCTTGCCGCGACCTAAGGTCCGGTAAGCCTCTGGTTTTCTTACCACTATGCTTGAAGCTATAGTGATCCTTCGGTCCCCAGTGACCGGTAGCAATGTGCAGGACTTCTTCAATCCAAAAGCACTTTTCAATATTCCTTCCACTGTGCCTTTCGCCTTGTCCGCGCTTGTAGCATAAACACTCACACTTGCAAAAAGTCATATAATCACTCCCTTCTTCTCTTCCTTCAGAGTTAGTTACCAGACTCTCAGTAATCTTCTAGGCAGGAGCACGTCTCTGAACCTTCACTGTCCTTGAGACAGGAGACTGAAGTATTTCTGTACTAAACTCTTCTTTCTTTATCAATGTCTTCAAGTGAGGTACAGCTCTGACCAGGCTGAGGTGATCTATATCTCGCCCTTACTGGCCTCCACTTGCTTAACTGCTGATAGAACCAGGCTGGACTGCTTCCTCCCTCCAAGTCCCAGCTAGACTCCACACGTCTGCTCTGTCCGAAGACAGGAAACTGACTACTAAATCACTCAACGAATCACACTGACCACTCCCTACGAGTCACTACACTTACCCTAAGGGTGTGTCTAGTGTATATTGAGTGAATGGGTATAGAGCATTGAACTGCTATCTCTCCACACATTCTCCAGGGTACTGCGTGTGCCTTCACACCAGGGCTACACATTCCCCCATGGTAAAAGACAGCACTCCCGGGCTGTAAAATACAAAGAGACAATTTTGTTTATGCATGAAAACATCAACAATAAACATTAATTCGTCCCATCCGGGAGGTAAGGATGTCTTGAACGTTGCAAACAACACATTGAATATAGAAAAATACAAAAAGTATTAAGGCATCAAAACATTCAATAAATACACAGTATTCTTGTGAAGGACCCGCACCAAACCTTCAACGTGGGTCCTGGGTGGGCTGCAGGACATCCGAATGCAGACCTCACTCAGTGCCACACCACACGGGTTTTTGTATTCAGAGGTAGTTGTGCTGGTTTTATGTAAAACCAATATTAGGCATCGAAGCGCAACTATATACAAATAAGTTCTGGGCTGGCACAGTCCTCAGCCTCTGAGTCCATTGTTAGCAAAACGACACATATTATATCACATTATAATAATAAAGTGCAAAACTCTTTGTCTGTTTACCCAGCCGGGCATTCTACTAAATATAGAAAAACATAGAAATTATCTCTGGCAATAAAGTGCAAGATTGGCAAACATTCTCAAAACTTTTTACAACAGTACATATGGTAGACCCCTGTTTGGATCTTACCGGTTTTTCTTTTACTATTTATTTGCTTCAACTACATTTTCCACCCCGGGGGCTGGAACAATGCGATGGTCCCTAGATCCCAGGACTAACAAGTCGTGACCTGCTATTGGGGTTTGAGTTGCCACAGTTCTCGTGCGAACCTCTAGGGGCGCAACGGGTACATTCTCCTTGCGAGACACCGATTGCGTTTCAATCTGAGTCACAGTTAACGATATGGATCGTGTCATGGATTGCGATGGAAACTGGGTCGCATGTTGCGATGTAGAAGGATAACGGTATACAGGTGTCGCTTCCACTTGCGAAGTACCTGCAGGGGGCGATGCTGGGGCACGGCCGGAAACTGCTTGTGCTGGAGACAGGGACGCTGCGGTAGTGGTGACGTTACCTGCGTCGGGGACGGGGTCACGGACGACTGTGACGTTAAGGGCATACCATCCCTTCATACCCCAGTGCCGTGTATACGTGACAATGTCTCCATTTATTAGGTCCCTCCCGGGATGGCCTTGCGGTAGGTGGGATTCTACGTCACGCCTGCTGACAAAGACCCCTGGGTAGAGGCCCGGTTCACGGATGAAGCCCCAGCCCTTCCGGAGCTGGAACTCAGTCACACACCCCTGCCGCCGCGGTTCCCTCAGGGTACCTTTCTCTCTCCGGACACTCTCCTTGTCCGCGATCAGCTCTGCATGCTGCCGCTGACGGTTCCGCTGAGCTTCCCGCTCTTCCTCCTGCTGGCGTTTCTGCTTCTCCTCACGACGCTGCCACTCATATTCCCACTGGGCGGTGTAGGCGACGTCGTCCAGGCGCGCCATCTCGTCCCAGTCGACGTCTGGTAACGACGGACAGGACCCCTCCGGTGTCCCTGCCGGGGATCGATCTTCTGCTGCGGCCTCCTGGCGGGCGGGCGTTCCGGAACTGGCGGTACCTCCTCAACCTCCTTCGCCTCCACCGCTTCACCGGTGGGATCAGGATTGGTACTTTCGGGGGCAGCCTCCGGTTGCTCCTTTGCCTTGGGCAGCAGAATTTTCGGTAACTCGAATCGTGGGGGGTCGTTGAGGGGAGAGAACACCACGTCCCACAGCCTCCGCTGCTCCTGGGTACGCCGGCGTCTCTCGATCTCTTCAAATCCAGGTTGGTGCTGGACCATCTTTTTCAGGCGTGCATTTTCCTCCTGAATTTCTAGTAATGCTCGCTGCAGGTGCAGGACCACGGATGGTTCCGGTGCTGGTGGCAGCTTGGCTGGGGAGCGGGGCCTGCCTCCCTCCGCTTCCCTGCTCGGCTGCACACGTCCTGCTTCCATGATGTTCCAGAGCGTTCTTTCTTCTTCCTCCAGAGACGTCCGGTCTCTCTCGTGGAGGCGGGGTTTGCGTCTCCTCCTCTTCGCAGGGAAGGTGAAAAGGAGGCGGACCTCCTTTGCTGTAGGGCAGGATCGCATGTTGTAATAGCACTTTGAGAGGGCAGGCATTTTCTTCGCGCCACATGGGGGTGCACGCCCACGAAAGTACGCCCACCTTCTTCTCCAGCGCCTGAGGGCGCGAATATGGCGACAAAGATGGCGATTTTTGGCGCCAAAAATGCAAACAGTCCTTTTTCACAAAAACAATTCCATAGGCACACAGGGCTCGCAATTTTGCGAGTTTCGTATCCTGTTCGTGACGCCAATTTGTATCGACCCGCCACCACAATTGTGGATTACCAGGGCAATGGGGTACTCAGAGCCGAGCCCATGGAAGTCTATGGGGTTTGTCACAGGTAGCGGTGGCTCGGTCTGTGGCCCTGGCGGTCTGGCGTATGTTGGGGGGTATATTTACAGGGGATAAATATATTTACAGTTCGTGACGCCACCTGTAGTCTTCTGGTAATTTGTACCAGCGCTGCTGTAGATCTCTGAGGGGATGGTGAGGCAGCTAGATGACGGGTCCCCTACAGGTGGGACTCTTCCCTCAGGTCGGTAGTTAAAGCAGGGTTGTGCAGGCATGCAATAAATAACTCAGTCTCACACGGTCAGCGTCTTTCCATACCTTTTACTTGTAAGATGGTAAGGCAGGTCCCAGGGAGGCTGATCCAAGGAGAATGTATTTCGAGATAGCAGCTGGACAAGTTAGGGGCCTCCTTTACTTTCACAACGATGAGTACAACCAGCATGAAGCGTAGTTCCCTCTATAACTCCAGCTATTCCAAAGCTGTACTGCCCAGTCAGTTTTGTGGTTGGAGCCTTCCTGTGAGAGAGCTGAATTCCTATCTTGTCGTGCACTGACTCAAGGTCCTCACTCCCCCTGACCCCAGTTACGTACTGACTCTTCAGGGGCTGCTTGCCGCGACCTAAGGTCCGGTAAGCCTCTGGTTTTCTTACCACTATGCTTGAAGCTATAGTGATCCTTCGGTCCCCAGTGACCGGTAGCAATGTGCAGGACTTCTTCAATCCAAAAGCACTTTTCAATATTCCTTCCACTGTGCCTTTCGCCTTGTCCGCGCTTGTAGCATAAACACTCACACTTGCAAAAAGTCATATAATCACTCCCTTCTTCTCTTCCTTCAGAGTTAGTTACCAGACTCTCAGTAATCTTCTAGGCAGGAGCACGTCTCTGAACCTTCACTGTCCTTGAGACAGGAGACTGAAGTATTTCTGTACTAAACTCTTCTTTCTTTATCAATGTCTTCAAGTGAGGTACAGCTCTGACCAGGCTGAGGTGATCTATATCTCGCCCTTACTGGCCTCCACTTGCTGAACTGCTGATAGAACCAGGCTGGACTGCTTCCTCCCTCCAAGTCCCAGCTAGACTCCACACGTCTGCTCTGTCCGAAGACAGGAAACTGACTACTAAATCACTCAACGAATCACACTGACCACTCCCTACGAGTCACTACACTTACCCTAAGGGTGTGTCTAGTGTATATTGAGTGAATGGGTATAGAGCATTGAACTGCTATCTCTCCACACATTCTCCAGGGTACTGCGTGTGCCTTCACACCAGGGCTACACATTACCACCTAGCCTGGTCAAAGCTGAATTTACTGAGAGCCTTTCAGTGAGCGTTTCTGTGAGAAGCGTGCCGACGCTTAGAGAGCGGTGAAGATAAGGAAAGCTGACACCTACTGCTGCTTGTGCTTATGTTAAAGGTGTGAGTAGGATGACAGGCAAGTGGAAAAGGGAAAAGAGAGAGTGACAGAGGTCGACAGCATTGATAGCTTACCTCCACTCTGAACCACCGGACACCGGGTCCGAGCTTGCTAGCTTCTTCAGGACTAGTGGGAAAAACCGGAGACCCTGTGTACTGCAAGTCGCAGGGGCCCATCAGTGCTGATACGTAACCGGGGTCAGGAAGAAACAGGAGTCTGGTCGGCCAACAATTAGAGACTTAGTTCTGTCCAAAAGAAGGCTCCATCACAAGGTCAGCCGGGCGTAGCTGAGGAGACAGAGTTGGACTTTGTTTTACACGGGTCAGAAACTCACACACTTAAAGAAGTAAGGAGGCCCTACACCTACTCAGTGGGATTACTGGACGTGCATCCTCCACCCTGACGGCCTCCCGGGACGTGCCTGAATCCACCATCAGTAAAGGTACAGAAAGAGACTCTTTGTGTGTGTCTGCCTTATTGATCCTGCACCCCTACACCGCCATATACCTTGAGGGATCAGTCTCGCCTGTGGGAGACTTAACATCTTGCTGCCCCAAACCCTCAGAGGATCTATCCTGCAGCGCTGGTCACCCTGACCAGGAACCACAGGTGGCGTCACGAACATTTCTATCATCCCCTGTAAATATCCCCTTTTTACTGAGCGCCCAGGGCAACGGACCGAGCTGCGCTACCCGTGACATCCCCAGTAACTGAACGGGCTCGGTGCCGATTACCCCAAAGCCCTGGTACGTGCAACTCAGTTACATAGATTAATTGTGATATCATCAGCTAGTTGCTTCTGAACTAACTTTCTTATTGCTTCTGGGTCTCTGTGTGCCAGACGCCTATGCCATACATGAATACAGTTATTGTGCTTTTCTTGTTGAGCAGTATACACACACTCTTTACATTTCAGCTGATAAAGTTCATCTGTGATTTTTCCCTCTGCTAGTGTGTGACCCTCTTGAGATGATGCAGCTATCATGCTTAAATGTAACTTAATTTCCTTGTTTTGTGAATTTCTTCACAGATCGTAAATTACTCTCAAGACTAGGCACATAGAGCACATCTTTTACTGGGATCTTCCTGCTTTGTGTTGGTGAGATATGACAATCAATATAACCATCTCCTATGCCTTCTGAACTCATGTACTGACTATTAGCCATAATCACTTTCTCTGACTTATTTTGATTAAGCTTAGAAAAGAAGTCTCTGTTGTTAGTCATGTGACTAGTTGCTCCAGAGTCTATACACCATGCATGCTTTGATGTATTTGCACTGACAGTAAATGCAATTTCAGTATTCACAGAATCATTTTCTCCAGACACAGCACTCTTAACCCTTTGCTGACTGTTTTGCTTTTTTTAGCTGATTCATTCTAGCTTTCCAAACTCTGCAGTCGGCTTTCAAATGTCCTGATTTCTTGCAAACAAAACATTCACATGTTTCTTTTAGGTGCTTTCTGTTATCATATAGACTCTGTGTTTGTAAAGCAGACTGTCTTGGTGCTTATACATTCTGCCTTCCGTATATATTCATCTATAAGCTTCCCTCTTACATACTCCAGAGTAAGCTCATCATCTGGGCGCGCATCTAGTGCCGTCACAAGCGTGTCATAGCTCTCTGGAAGACCACTAAGCAGTAATGCGGCTACATGAAAGTCCTTCAGATCTTCCCTAATGCCTCTCAAGCGTTCTACAAGCTCTAGAATACTCCTGATATACTCCTGCATATCCTGGCCTTTCTGTAGCTTAGACTGGTACAGTTTTCTCATAAGATACAGTTTATTGCTTAAATTAATCCTCTCATGTACCTTTTTCAGCTGCTCCCACATTTCTCTTGCAGTATCACATTTACACACATGAACAATCTGATCATCATCTACGCTGAGTGATATGGTACTCTGCTTTCTGATCCATCTCTATCCACTCCTGTGGTATTGGGTCAGGTTTAGGCTCCTGTGTGTATTTCCACGTACCTTCCCTTATCAGCAGCATCTTCACTTTGAATTTCCAGGATTGATAGTTCTGGTTAGTGAGACTTGGTACTGTAAACTTCATGGAGTTGCTGCTGCTGGTGGCCATCTTTGCTGTCTTTCTTTCTTTTCTCTGTGTTCTGGGGATCTCTGGGACTCTAGGACTCTGGGCCCATAACCTGTTAGCAGCGGATTAACCAGCGTAACATCCGGAGTCAGCAACAGAGAATGTAGATTTATTCACATCCAGTATAGACAGCTTACAACACAGCATGAAATGTGATCAGCCTGATATCTGCTATGGCTGCAGCATGAAAAACATTACAACAACACAGGAAGAGAAGGAGGAGGCATCCTGTCTGTGAGTGAGGGTTTTTTTTTTTTTTTACAAAACTTTGTTAACAGCCTCACAATATGCACAACATATCAAACAGTACAGTAGTAGTTGTTGCAATACATACAAATCATTATGCATTATTCCAACAACTTAGGCTTCAGGGCAAAAAACAACTTAGTTATTTTTAAAATTCAGAAATTTAGACCGATCCCCCAAAAATAAATCTGGTTGGGTATCCTAGGTTCCACAGCAGGCAACCTAGTGATATAGGCAGCAATATTCTGAACCTTAGCGGCGAGCAGCTCAACACGACCTGACAACTGCACAATCTCCATTGAGGACAAAGAAAAATTCCTCCTCAGCACCCAGGGAGAAAGAGGGGAAAAAAAATGTAACAAGCAGAAAAAGAAAAAAAAAAAAATTTGACAACTTTTTTCCTTTATGCTCACTATCCTTTCCTTCTGTGGAGTACCATAGAATTTTCAGTCTGGCCGGTAATACTGTTATGACTTGGTAGCTGAGGAGGACAGGAGCAAAATACCGCCAAAGCAGCAAGACACCAGAGAGGCTGGAACCTAATGGGTTGCAGATCCCTAAACTAACCGCACAACTAGAAGTAGCCATTGAGCGTACCTACGGAGAGCCTAGACGCCTCGGCACAGCCGGAGAGTTAGCTACACCTGAAGACAGAAAGAGGAAAGCCCCAAAGAAATAGGAAGCCCCAAACATATAATGGCGGTTAGACAAGAGGAAAACACGAACACAGACAGAAAATAGAATGAGCAAATGTTGGGGCCCAAATCTGTCTAGAAAGTAAAGTACAGGAGAGAAATTCTGTCTGCAACCCAGAAAAACCCTAATAAAAATACCAGCACTTCTGATTACAAAAAACCTTGAGACCACACAATCTCGACCACCTATATCAGATCTCTGGTGTGACACAAAGCTACCCAGCAAATAAAAATATCAATGGAACAGAGAACAAGTGCAAATACAAAATGAGAACAGAGGGCAGCGCAAGCCCCCAAAGGGGACCAGACTGAAGTCCAAGGCAAGACAGCAAAAAGCAAGGAAAATCCAACCATAGAAAAAAAAAAAAAAACAGAAAGTCACTTATCTGAATGATAGTAGGAAAGCAAGCTGAAATTCCAACAAAGACCTGGAAGCAACAATTGATTACCTGCGAGGATCATGGGAGATCTGCTCACTTATATCAGGCCAGTCAGCCCCACCTGACACCCATTCCTTAATTGGTTCAATACCCTCAGCAACCACCGGAGGGAGCCTCAGCTCCGAAGTCGTCTCCAACACATTCACAACAGATATCACAACTTCTTTCAGCTAGGACTCGGCTGCAGAGATTACAACAAAGACACATTTGACTTCTCACATTTCTAGCACCTTCCTCGTTTATTCTCAACCTGTGCAAACTCATACCCTGCTGAGCTGCTGCTGCCGTATGTGTCCCTATTACTGATCCTCTTAGTACCCCACATAGTAATGCCACCACTGTGCCCCTTACAAATTAAAATGCCTCCTTTTGTCCCTCTAAATCAGGAGTGGGGAACTTTTTCTGCCAAGGGCTATCCTCTGGGGGCCATACAAAGCTATGAACTTGAAAATGAACCTCGTATATTTGGTCAAACATTTAATTAGCTCACCCCTAACGTGATGGCTGGAGCTTCTTTTCCTTTGTGCGACATATGATGTTAGGTGGTTTGGTTGATGTTGCTACTCGTAACTGCTTTTCATGGGACTGCGGCAGAGCCACTGGGCTAGTCATATACACACGTGGTCAAAATTGTTAGCACCCCTCATTTAATGACAGAAAAACCAACAATGGTCACAGGAATAACTTGAATCTGACAAAAGTAATAAATCAAAAATCTATGAAAATTAACAAATGAAAGTCAGACATTGCTTTTCAACCATGATTCAACAGAATTTAAAAAAAATAAATAAAAACTCATGAAATAGGCCTGGACAGAAATAATGGTACCCCTGAAAATAATGTGACAAAAGGGACATAAATCAAGGGGTGTCCACTAATTAGCATCACAGGTGTCTACAATCTTGGAATCAGTGAGTGGGCCTGTATAGAGGGCTACAGATACTCACTGTGCTGTCTGGTGACAAGGCGTGTATCACACTCAACATGGACCAGAGGAAGCGAAGGAAAGTTGTCTCAGGAGATTAGAAAGAAAATGATAGTTAAACATGTTAAAAGGTAAAAGTTATAAGACCATCTCCAAGCAGTTTGAAGTTCCTGTAACTGCAGTTGCACATATTATTCAGAAATTTAAGCTCCATGGGACTGTAGCCAACCTCTCTGGGTATGGCCGCAGGAGGAAAATTGATGACAAATCAAAGACAGATAATATGAATGGAACACTAGAGCCCAGAAAAACTAAACAAATTAAAGGTGAACTTCAAGCTCAAGAAACATCAGTGTCAGATCACACCATCCATCGTTGTATGAGCCAAAATGGACTTCATGAGAGACAACCAAGGGGGACACCATTGTTGGAAAAAAAAAAAAATCAAAAAAGCCAGACTGGAATTTGCCAAACTACATGTTGACAAACCACAAAGCTTCTGGGAGAATGTCCCATGGACAGAGGAGACAAAAATTGAACTTTTTGGCAAGGCATATCAGCTCTACATTCACTGAAGGAAAATGAAGCATATCAAGAAAAGAACACTGTCCCTACTGTGAAACATGGAGGAGGCTCTGTTATGCTCTGGGGCTGCTTTGCTGCATCTGGCACAGGGTGTCTAGAATCTGTGCAGGGGAAAATGAAATCTTAAGACTATCAAGGGGTTCTAAAGAAAAATGTGCTGCACAGTGTCAGAAAGCTTGGTCTCAGTCGCAAGGTCATGGGTATTGCAACAGGTTAATGACCCAAAACACACAGCTAAAGACACCCAAGAAAGGCTAAGAGGAAAACATTGGAATATTCTGAAGTGGCCTTGTATGACCCCTGACCTAAATCTTGGCTCATGGTACCAGACAAACTGTTAGTGAAGATGCAGGAGCCGAGGAACAAATTGAGGAGGACGAGGTGATAGACGCGCAACAGTCAAGAGATGAAGAGGATAATGATACCCTCTCTGTTGTCCATAGTTGGTGGGAAGGGACAAAAGAATAAGCCTTGAGTGTTACCCTGCCACCAACACACCATGGACTTGGACCTCATGGACACACTCGACACATGAGCGCCTTCTTGCTGCACCATCTTCAACACGATGCCCATTTTCTTAGGGTTAGAAATAGTGTTACTGGGTTGTCATGCTGTTAGATCCACGGTACAAGAGTAAATTTAGCCAGATGCTTCCCCCCTCTGAAAAGGGATGCGTGCATGCTGTAATATCGAAATACACTTGTAGACAATCTTAAGAGTCGTTTTACCCAAGACAGCAGTGAGGCACACATTGTGCATCCCAGTTCTAGACGTCTAACCCCGGGAACGTCAATGCTTCGACAAAATTTTAGCAGCAGCATTGTAAGTGGCATAAGCAATTTCTATGAGTCAATTAACAATTTTTTTAGATCAGCCCATGCACCAGCAGAACAGAGTGCAAGTCTAACACGTTATAAACATCTGGAGAAGATGGTGCAGGAGTATCTATCTGGAGCTCAATATCAATGCCATCAGGGGGGGTTTGGACCCTTTTACATTTTGGCTTTCAAAATTAGATGAGTGACCGGAGCGTGCCTGTCACGCCTTGGAGGTTTTGTCATGCCCGGTAGCCATCGTTCTCTCAGAAAGTTTCTTCAGCGCTGCTTGTGGTGTCCTTCCGGATAAGTGCATCCGGCTGTTCCCTAAAAGTGTAGACCGCCAAACTTTTATCAAAATGATCAAGTCATTAGTCCCAGCTAAGAAGGCTTACACCACTCCCTTGACCACCAGATCCTCATTGAAACTTCAATTCCAAGCTGTAAATGCTGGGTCAAACCCTAATACCTCATGCATGGGCCATGGCTGACTGCTGCTGTGCCATTATAAAAGGTTCTAATGTAGGTCAATTGATCAGTCAAGTACCTGTGTTACTATTATTACATTTTTCTACCAATAGTAGTCTATGAAACTGATGTTTGTGTTATCAGAGTGTTGCTGGAATAAAAAAAAAAAAAAAGTAGGTGTTGCATGAGGTATCAGGTTCGCTCATCTCTAGTGTTGAGGTTTATAGTACATAAAATTAACCAACACTCTGTGACTCAATTACTACAGAACTCCAAATCTCTCCTGGTATTAACATCTGAAGAAAAACTGTGCTTGAGAGCTAAATTGCATGAGAAGAGTGGAAGCTGTTACCTATGAAAAGGGAACCAAATCCATGTTAATGCCTAGAAATTTAGAAAGTTCTGTCATAAAACCTCCTAGTGTAATATGCTGGTGGCCCTCTGTACGTAGTACAAAATAAGTATTATTGCCATATGTGTGATATAGAAGTTTATTTATTCATCAGAAACCAAGCAATATTTTAGAGTATACATTAATATATTACATTAGTATATATACACATTATTTAGATAAGTAATATTTGTTACATCTGCTTTCAATAAGTGCCTTGATTTTATAATTATATATTGGGGTAGAAAAAAAAATATAATGTATGAAAAAAAAAATCTCCTCTAGTCCATGACTGAGCCAAGCTCTGAAGGTAAGCCCTCCGATCTTCTCCATTTAGATAACCGTTCTTTGAACCATTTCTAGAACAAGGGAAAAGAAGATATTCATTTCCTTGTATAACTGATTTTTGAGTGGTTAAATAATTATTTTATACAGTACGTCACTTCTCAAATTATCTGCCACTATGGTAGTAAGAGCAACCTACTAATAGGTTAATATTTGAATTTATGGGCAAAAATAAAAAAGCAGCCAAATGAGGTTACATATTAGATCATACTGTTATTCTAGGCAAATGTTCAACTATCATTACACAATAATAAATAGTCTAATATTAGGCAGCTGTGCTCTGTCACGAAGATTGATTTGTCAACTCTGCTGTGTGGCTTTCCACAGTAGCCTTGAAGTATGGCCATAAGCACTGACAATAACATTAAGACTATGTTCACATGCAGCATTTTTTGCTGTTTTTTTAATGCAAATTAAAAGCTGCTTTTTACAGTACCAGCAAAAGCTATGAGGTTTCAGAAATCTCATGCAAACTTTTATTTTAAGTATTAATGAATTTGAGAATTGCAGAATTTTTTATGTCTGCACTATGTCAATTCTCTCAGCATAATTTTTGCAGTGTTTTGCTACATTTAACCCATAGAAAGTAATGGAGAGTGAAAAAAACGCTGCAAAAAAATCACAATGGTGTTTTTCACAGTGTTTTTGGTGAACAATACTAAATTTTATTAGACATGCACTTTAGACAAAGAACAGATGTAATCTGCACCCAAAACAAAAGATGCAGAAAAAAGTGACAAAAATGTTGTGAAAACATTGAAAATGGACGTTTTGAACGCAGCATTTTTAGCTGCAGGTTTTGGCTGCAGAAAAAAATGTGACAAAGATGCTGCACGTGAACACAGCCTAACAGTATTGTAGCTACTGTATTTTATACCCAGAACATAATCAGTTTGTTAATACTGGATAATTACAAGTGCATGAAATTTAAAAATTTAAATGATCGATTTTGTGTTTCTAAAAGTTTAATATGTTCATTTTTTATTTCAATTAGGCTCCTGACATCAGTTATAGTAGCTCATAAGGTATAAAAAGGTTAGGGATCTCTGCTACAGCGCTTGCAGGGGTAGTAGTTACATCCGGGCATTAGTGCCTCAGGAGGTTATGAGGCTTCTCTGCCACATAAGGCACCAGCATTATAAATGACACATGGAAGATGGGAGACCTGTTACAAAGGTTCTATTAGGGTGCAAGAGCTTAGCATTAGTCCTCTGCCTGTACATGTGATATTTCTCCTCACTCTTTAATAGCAACTCTGACATCCTATGGTGATGTAAGGAGATGGACATGTTGCACACCTACTTCCTTGAAAAACAAGTTTATTGCTTTTATATATATATATATATATATATATAGTGTAATGTTAACTGTGATGTGCGATAAAAGGTATTAGCAATGTTGATAATGTGTGTAGTTTGACAGTAAGATTAGTGAGAATTAATGTTTGGGACTAACCCAGACTGCAAGGGACTAAGTAAAAGGAAAATGACAGATAGCTCCTGGAGTGTACGAGTATAGTAAGAGGACCTAAGGTCTAATATGAGTGCCCATTTTGAATGTCCCTTTGAGTTGTTAAAGAAATGTACATAATAGTGTGTACTCACTATCTCTTTATATATTAAACTACCAAGATTCCATTCAGTAAAAAGTTTTTTTGATTGGTGGTCTCCGTCATTGAACTGGGCAACTGGCAAAACAGCATCATCAGTTACATGCGGCCTGCACAGCACAAGTCCACACACCCAGCCAGGACCCTCACTTTCATGTAACCATACCTCCCAACTGTCTCGAATTAGAATCATAGAATGGTAGAGTTGGAAGGGACCTCCTGGGCCTTCTGGTCCAACCCCTGCTCAAAGCAGGATTCTCTAAATCATCCCAGACAGATGTCTATCCAGCCTCTGTTTGAAGACTTCCATTGAAGGAGAACTCACCACCTCTTGAGGTAGCCTGTTCCACTCATTGATCACCCTAACTGTCAAAAAGTTTTTTCTAATATCTAATCTGTGTCTCCTCCCATTCAGTTTCATCCCATTGCTTCTAGTCTTTCCGTGTGCAAATGAGAATAAAGATGATCCTTCTACAATGTGACAGCCCTTGAGATATTTGTAGACAGCTATTAAGTCTCCTCTCAGTCTTCTTTTTGCAAGCTAAACATTCCCAAATCCTGCAACCGTTCCTCATAGGACATGGTTTGCAGACCGGTCACCATTCTGGTGGCTCTTCTCTGAACTTGCTCCAGTTTGTTGATGTTTTTTTTAAAATGTGGTGCCCAAAACTGGACACAGTATTCCAGATGAGGTCTGACCAAAGAGGAGTAGAGGGCAATAATGACCTCACGTGATCTAGACTGTATGCTTCTGTTGATACATCCTAGAATTGCATTTGCCTTTTTTGCTGCTGCATCACACTGTTGACTCATGTTAAGTCTGTGATCAATTAGTATACCCAAGTCTTTTTCACATGTGCTGTTACTTAGCCCTATTCCTCCCATTTTGTATATGCTTTTTTCATTTTTATTGCCCAGATGTAGTACTTTGCATTTTTCCCTGTTAACCCCTTCCCGACCCATGACGCCACGTAGGCGTCATGAAAACCTGTGCCAATCCGACCCATGACGCCTATGTGGCGTCATGAAAGGATCTCGTCCCTTCGGGCCGGGAGACCGGGGTCACTGAAAGGTCACCCGACCCGCCGGCACAGGACCCTTTGTGCTTCACCACAGGGGGGTTGGCTTAACCCCCCGTGGCCACGATCGCTCTGATTGGCTGTTAAAAGTGAAACAGCCAATCAGAGCAATGTGTAATATTTCACCAATTTAATTGGTGAAATATTACAATCCAGCCATGGCCGATGCTGCAATAGCATCTGCCATGGCTGGAGACCGAGCCCTGACCCCCCCCACACCGAGTCACGGCGGTGATCGGCCGCCGCCACCGAAAGATGGCAGCGATCGGTCACCGCCGTCACTTACAGCTCCCCTCCTCTTTTGGTCCACTGCCCCCACTTCCTATCCCCCCCAGCCTTCCGACCCCCTACTCACCTCTCCCGATACACCGATGTCCCACGATCGGGCCCGGCGTCCGCCCGGGCCTCTTCATGGGCGCCGCCATATTGGAAAATGGCGGGCGCATGCGCAGTGCGCCCGCCGGCCGGCGCATGCGCAGTGCGCCCCCCAGTGTTCAAAAATTTATTTTGATCACTGTGATAAACTGTCACAGTGATCAAAATAAAAAAAAGTAAATGAACCCCCCTTTATCATAGGTAGGGACAAATAAAAAAATAAAGAATTTTTTTTTTTTTTTCCTAGCGGATTTTGCTGCTGATCCGCAGCTGATTTTGCTGCGGATCCGTGGCGGACTTCGCTGCTGATCCGCGGCGGACTTCGCTGCTGATCCGCGGCGGACATCGCTGCTGATCCGCGGCGGACTTCGCTACGGATCCGCTGCGGATTTCGCTGCTGATCGGCGGCGGATTTCGCTGCTGATCGGCGGCGGATTTCGCTGCTGATCGGCGGCGGATTTCGCTGCTGATCGGCGGCGGATTTCGCTGCTGATCGGCGGCGGATTTCGCTGCTGATCCGCTGCGGATTTCGCTGCTGATCGGCGGCGGATTTCGCTGCGGATCGGCAGCGGATTTCGCTGCTGATCCGCTGCGGATTTCGCTGCTGATCCGCGGCGGATTTCGCTGCTGATCGGCAGCGGATTTCGCTGCTGATCGGCAGCGGATTTCGCTGCGGATCCGCGACTGATTTCGCTGCTGATCCGCGGTGGATTTCGCTGCTGATCCGCGACTGATTTTGCTGCTGATCCGCGGCTGATTATCTGCTGATTCATCTGCGCTAGCGGGTATAGCATAACGCGATCGCGTTATGCTATACCGTTACCAGCCGGTCAACGCTACGTGTTGAACGGGCTGGTAAAACGCAATATGAACCCAGCCTTAGGGTTAGAACTAGGGTTAGCATTAGGGCTAAGGTTAGAATTACGGTTAGGGTTGGAATTTGGGTTAGGGTTGGAATTAGGGTTAGGCTTGTAGTTAGGTTTATGGTTAGAGTTGGGATTAGGGGTGTGTTGGGGTTAGGGTTATGATTAGGGTTTGTATTAGGGTTAGGTGTGTGTAGGCGTTAGGGGTGTGTTGGGGTTAGGGTTGGAGTTAGAATTGAGGGGTTTCCACTATTTAGGCACATCAGGGGGTCTCCATACGCGACATGGCGCCACCATTGATTCCTGCAAATTTTGCGTTCAAAAAGTCAAACAGTGCTCCCTTTATTCCAAGCCCCGACGTATGCCCAAACAGTGGTTTATCCCCACATATGAGGAATCAGCGTACTCGGGAAAAATTGCACAACAACTTTGGGGGTTCTAATTTCTCCTGTTAACATTGGGAAAAAAAATTGGGGACTAAAAATTATTTTTGTGGAAAAAAAATGATTTTATATTTTCACGGCTCTGCGTTATAAACTTCTGTGAAGGACTTGGAGATTCAAAGTGCTCACCACACATCTAGAGGAGTTCCTTGAGGGATCTAGTTTCCAAAATGGGGTCACTTGTGGGGAGTTTCTACTGTTTAGGCACATCAGTGACTCTGCAAACGTAACATGACGCCCGAAGACCATTCCATCAAGTGGGCATTTCAAAAGGTCACTACTTCCCATCCGAGCCCCGACGTGTGCCCATACAGTAGTTTTCTCCCACATATGGGATATCAGCATACTCAGGACAAATTGGACAACAACTTTTGGGGTCTAATTTCTCATGTTACCCTTGGGAAAATAAAAAAATTGGGGACTAAAAGATCCTGATTGTGGAAAAAATATGATTTTTTTATTTTCATGCCCGGGCGTTATAAACTTCTGTGTAGCCCTTGGGGGTTCAAAGTGCTCACCACACATCTAGATAAGTTCTTTGCGGTGTCTAGTTTCCAAAATGGGGTCACTTGTGGGGAGTTTCTACTGTTTAGGCGCATCAGGGGCTCTGCAAACGTAACAAGATGCCCGCAGACCATTCCATCAAGTTGGCATTTCAAAGCGTCACTACATCCCTTCCGAGCCCTGACGTGTGCCCAAACAGTGGTTCCCCCCACATATGGGGTACTAGCGTACTCAGGACAAACTGGACAACAACTTTCGGGGTCCAATTTCTCCTGTAAACATTGTGAAAATAAAAAATAGTGGGCTAAAAAATCATTTTTTGAGAAAAAAAAATGATATTTTATTTTCACGGCTCTGCGTTATAAACTTCTGTAAAGCACCTGGGGGGTTCAAAGAGCTCACTATGCATCTAGATAAGTTCCTTAGGGCGTCTAGTTTCCAAAATGGGGTCACTTGTGGGGGAGCTCCAATGTTTAGGCACACAGGAACTCTCCAAATGCGACATGGCAACCGCTAAATATTCCAGCATATTTTCTATTCAAAAAGTCAAATGGCGCTCCTTCCCTTCTGAGCCCTGCCGTGCGCCCAAACAGTGGTTTATGATCACAAATGAGGTATCTGTGTACTCAGGAGAAATTGCCCAACAAATTTTAGAATCCAATTTATACTGTTGCCCATGTGAAAATGAAAAAAACTGAGGCTAAAAGAAAATTTTTGTGAAAAAAAAGTACTTTCTTTTTTTTACGGATCAATTTGTGAAGCACCTGGGGGTTCAAAGTGCTCACTATGCATCTAGATAAGTTCCTTAGGGGGTCTAGTTTCCAAAATGGGGTCACTTGTGGGGAGCTCCAATGTTTAGGCACACAGGGACTCTCCAAATGCGACATGGCAACCGCTAAATATTCCAGCATATTTTCCATTCAAAAAGTCAAATGGCGCTCCTTCCCTTCTGAGCCCTGCCGTGCGCCCTACAGTGGTTTATGACCACATATGAGGTATCTGTGTACTCAGGAGAAATTGCCCAACAAATTTTAGGATCCATTTTATCCTGATGCCCATGTAAAAATGAAAAAATTTATGCTAAAAGAAAATTTTTGTTGGAAAAATTAAAATGTCCATTTTTTCCTTACACGTTGCTTTAGTTCCTGTGAAGCACCTGAAGGGTTAATAATCTTCTTGAATGTAGTTTTGAGTAGCTTGAGGGGTGCAGTTTTTATAAAGGTGTCACTTTTGGGTATTTTCTGCCATATAGACCCCTCAAAGTGACTTCAAATGTGAGGTGGTCCCTAAAAAAATGGTTTTGTAAATTTTGCTGTAAAAATGAGAAATCGCTGGTCAACTTTTAACCCTTATAACTTCCTAACAAAAAAAAATGTTGTTCCCAAAATTGTGCTGATGTAAAGTAGACATGTGGGAAATGTTATTTATTAACTATTTTGTGTCACATAACTCTCTAGTTTAACAGAATAAAAATTAAAATTTGAAAATTACAAAATTTTCAAAATTTTCGCCAAATTTCCATTTTTTTCACAAATAAACGCAAAAATTATCGACTTAAATTTACCACTAACATGAAGCCCAATATGTCACGAAAAAACAATCTCAGAATCGCTAGGATCCGTTGAAGCGTTCCTGAGTTATTACCTCATAAAGGGACACTGGTCAGAATTGCAAAAAATGGCAAGGTCTTTAAGGTCAAAATAGGCTGGGTCTTGAAGGGGTTAAAATCCATTCTGTTAGTTGCTGCCCACTGCTCCAGTTTATGTATATCTTTTTGAATCCTCTCTCTCTCTTCTCTAGTATTAGCTACCCCTCCTAGCTTTGTGTCATCAGCAAATTTGATCAGTTTACCCTCAATTCCTTCATCTAAATCATTGATAAAGATGTTGAACAATACAGGGCCCAAAACAGAGCCTTGTGGTACCCCACTTGAGACATTCTTCCAACTGGATGTGCAGCCATTTACAACCACTCTTTGGGTCCGATCACTAAGCCAGTTATGAATCCACCTAACAGTTGCCTTGTCCATTCCATACTTAGTCATTTTTTCAATAAGGATTGTGTGAGATACTTTGTCAAATGCTTTGCTTAAGTCAAGATATACTATATCTACAGCATTTCCCTGATCCACCCAGTCAGTGATTCTGTCATAGAAGGAAATTAAGTTAGTCTGACATGACTTATTAGTTACAAACCCATGCTGACTCTGTTTAATCACTTCATTCTTATCCAGGTACTTGCATACATGTTCTTTAATAATTTGTTCAAAGATCTTTCCTGGTATAGAAGTCAGACTCACCGGCCTGTAGTTCCCTGGGTCCACCTTCTTCCCCTTTTTGAAGATAGGAACAACATTTGCTCTTCTCCAGTCTTCTGGGACTTCTCCTGTTCTCCAAGAATTTTCAAAGATTATGGACAGTGGTTCAAGAATTTCTTCTGCTATCTCCTTCAGTACCCTGGGGTGTAATTCATCTGGACCTGGAGACTTGAATTCATTTATGTTAGCTAAGTGTTTCCTCACTGTCTTTCTGTTTATAGATATCCTGGATTCTTCTATTCCTTTAATAGGACAGTGAAGATCAGTTGATGTTACATTTCCTTTCTGAGAGAAAACAGATGCAAAATAGGAATTTAAAAGTTCAGCCTTCTCAACATCCTGACTTACCATTTCATCATTTTCATCCTGTAAAAATCCTATAGCATCTTTGACTTTTCTTTTACTTTTGACGTATCCCCAAAATCCTTTTTTGTTGCTTTTGACGTCACTTGCAAGCCTTAATTCATTGTCAGCTTTAGATAATCTGATTTGTGCCCTGCAGGTTCTGCAGACGGCATTATATTCTTCTTTAGATATGCCTCCCTCTTTCCATTTGATAAATATTTCTTTCTTCCTTTTTAGCATGTGTTTAAGTTCTATGTTCATCCATCCTGGTTTCCTTAAATGCTTCCCATTCTTCCCTCTTTTTGGAATTGTCAACGATTGTGCTTTGAGAATCTCATTTTTCAAGATTTTCCATCCTTCCTGGACATTTTTGTCCTTAAGGATATCCAGCCATTGGATCCCTCCAATTCTCTTTCTGAGTTCCTTTAAATCTGCCTTTCTGAAATCTAACCTTGACGTCTGAGTCTTCACAGGTCTTCCTCCTCTTGTTATCCAAAATTCTAAAATAGCATGGTCACTACCTCCTAGAGTCCCAGCCACTCTTACCTCCTCCACCATTTCCTCCCTGTTTATGAGGATTAGATCCAAGGTAGCAGATCCCTTGTTTTCTCCATTACCTTTTGGAAGATAAAGTTGTCAGCAAGAGAGGATAAGAATTTCCTGGACCTGTTAGTTTTGCCTGAGAGAGATTCCCAACAAATGTCTGGATAGTTGAAATCTCCCATGACCACTATGTCATATTTTTTGGAGAACTTGGCCATTTGATGCATAAAGAGTTCATCCATATCTTCAGCTTGCACAGGCGGCCTGTAGTAAATGCCTACAATGGTGTCCTTTCCATTGTTCTGTCCTTGTATTCTTACCCAAACAGTTTCCACAGAACTCCCAGTCTCTGAAGCGTCAATCTCTGTGCAGATATACGCTTTTCTAACATACAATGCAACACCTCCTCCTCGTTTATCAAGTCTGTTTCTTGCAAATAAGTTGTATCCTTCTAGCCTTGTATTCCAATCATGTGTATCGTCCCACCTAGTCTCAGTGATTCCAATGACATCATATTTCTTCTCCTGCGTTAGTAGCTCCAGTTCTCCTTGTTTGTTGCCCATGCTTTGTGCATTCGTATAGAAACACTTTAGTTTGTGATTGGTTTCTCTTCCTTCAATATTTTTATTATGTAATTTTTTGTCTTTGTTCTTCCCCTTCACTTCTAATAGCAGAAATCTCAATAGTATTTGTCAAGTGTATGGCTTTTGCTGCCGTTTTGCTTCCCTTCCCACATTGTTCTAGTTTAAAGCTCTCCTGATGAGTGTAGGAAGGCGACTTCCAAATACATGTTTTCCAGTCTTCGTAAGGTGCGCCCCATCTCTAGCAAGTAGTCCATCGTATAGGTAATTCACTAAGTGATCCAGAAATCCAAATCCTTGCTGACGGCACCATCGACGTAGCCAGTTGTTCACCTGCAGAATCTTATTCCACCTCCTTGTTCCATGGCTATCCACTGGGAGGATGGAAGAGAAGACCACCTGCGCTCCCAGTTCTTTCACTTTCTTACCTAAGTTTTCAAAGTCACTGCAGATGGTTTCCAGGTCGTTTCTAGCGGTGTCATTTGTCCCCACATGTATTAGCAGGAATGGGTAGTCATCTTTAGGTCTGAAGAGTCCTGATATCCTGTCAGACACATCTTTAATTTTTGCACCTGGAAGACAGCACATTTCTCTTGAGGTTATATCCGGTCTGCAGATAGCGGCCTCTGTTCCTCTCAACAGGGAATCGCCCATGACAACAACTCTCCGTTTCTTCTTCACAACAGTTTTCTTTCTCCATTCAGGAGGACTGAGGGCGTACAAGGTTGTTTGTGGGCAAAGTCTTATCCTGATGTATTTCTTCATCGTTCTCCTGTGTAAGAGCCTGGTATTGGTTCCTGAGCAGAATTGGTGCTGACTGCCTCCTGATCCTCCTGCTTCTCTGGGTCACATGCTTCCATTCCTCTGTTTCTTCAGTTGCACTTCGAATTTCTTCTCTTTCTGTATCATGAAGAGATAATTCTGCTCTGTCTAAGAACTCTTCACCTTCCTTAATGGTCTTCAATGTAGAAAACCTCTCTTCCAGATTTTGCAACTTTTCCTCCAACAGGGACACAAGCTTGCATTTCTGGCATGTGAAGTTTGGCTTTTCCACTGGTAAGTCTATGAACATGTAGCAAGAAATGCAGCTCACCACATGGCTCCTAGCCTCTTCCATGTTTTTATTGTTCAAGAGATAATCAAGCGGTGAAATATAAGCCAAAACTCGCGCGCCTAGCGGCGCGCGGTTTACTGATGTCCTTCTTTCAGCTGCAACAGCCAAAATCCAGTGTTCCTTGAGCTCGCGGAGACTCTTCACTTATCCCAGAAGGCACTGGGAATATGCAAATTATCTCCTCGGGACTCCTCCCCTGGTTTACTGATGTCCTCCTTTCAGCTGCAACAGCCAAAATCCAGTGTTCCTTGAGCTCGCGGAGACTCTTCACTTATCCCCGAAGGCACTGGGAATATGCAAATTATCTCCTCGGGACTCCTCCCCTGGTTTACTGATGTCCTCCTTTCAGCTGCAACAGCCAAAATCCAGTGTTCCTTGAGCTCGCGGAGACTCTTCACTTATCCCAGAAGGCACTGGGAATATGCAAATTATCTCCTCGGGACTCCTCCCCTGGTTTACTGATGTCCTCCTTTCAGCTGCAACAGCCAAAATCCAGTGTTCCTTGAGCTCGCGGAGACTCTTCACTTATCCCAGAAGGCACTGGGAATATGCAAATTATCTCCTCGGGACTCCTCCCCTGGTTTACTGATGTCCTCCTTTCAGCTGCAACAGCCAAAATCCAGTGTTCCTTGAGCTCGCGGAGACTCTTCACTTATCCCAGAAGGCACTGGGAATATGCAAATTATCTCCTCGGGACTCCTCCCCTGGTTTACTGATGTCCTCCTTTCAGCTGCAACAGCCAAAATCCAGTGTTCCTTGAGCTCGCGGAGACTCTTCACTTATCCCAGAAGGCACTGGGAATATGCAAATTATCTCCTCGGGACTCCTCCCCTGGTTTACTGATGTCCTCCTTTCAGCTGCAACAGCCAAAATCCAGTGTTCCTTGAGCTCGCGGAGACTCTTCACTTATCCCAGAAGGCACTGGGAATATGCAAATTATCTCCTCGGGACTCCTCCCCTGGTTTACTGATGTCCTCCTTTCAGCTGCAACAGCCAAAATCCAGTGTTCCTTGAGCTCGCGGAGACTCTTCACTTATCCAGAAGGCACTGGGAATATGCAAATTATCTCCTCGGGACTCCTCCCCTGGTTTACTGATGTCCTCCTTTCAGCTGCAACAGCCAAAATCCAGTGTTCCTTGAGCTCGCGGAGACTCTTCACTTATCCCAGAAGGCACTGGGAATATGCAAATTATCTCCTCGGGACTCCTCCCCTGGTTTACTGATGTCCTCCTTTCAGCTGCAACAGCCAAAATCCAGTGTTCCTTGAGCTCGCGGAGACTCTTCACTTATCCCAGAAGGCACTGGGAATATGCAAATTATCTCCTCGGGACTCCTCCCCTGGTTTACTGATGTCCTCCTTTCAGCTGCAACAGCCAAAATCCAGTGTTCCTTGAGCTCGCGGAGACTCTTCACTTATCCCAGAAGGCACTGGGAATATGCAAATTATCTCCTCGGGACTCCTCCCCTGGTTTACTGATGTCCTCCTTTCAGCTGCAACAGCCAAAATCCAGTGTTCCTTGAGCTCGCGGAGACTCTTCACTTATCCCAGAAGGCACTGGGAATATGCAAATTATCTCCTCGGGACTCCTCCCCTGGTTTGAATGAGCGGGACAGTCCCAATTCTAACCCTCCCACCCGCTGTCCCGGTCGGGACACTGTGTCCCGCAGTGAGAGAAGCCTCCACGCCCCCCCAGCTCTCCACTTCAGCTTCTTACAGCAGAGCAATGACGTTGCTAGCTGTCCCTCTGTGCGCACAGGACCTGTGATGAGGTCACAGGAGGGGAGGAGTTAGGTGTCACATGGTCAGTCTCCTCCTGTGTGCAGGGCTCTGCTGTGCTGGTTGTCATGTGCTGGATGAAGGCAAGTTTGCGAGCGGGGTCAGGAGGGGTTTAGAGTGTGGATGTAGCAGAGCTGTGTGTGCGCAAGGTGTACAGAGCAGAGCCATGTGTGAGCGGAGCCGTGTGTGTGCACGTGCGCACAAGGTCTACCGGAGCCGTGTGTATGATGTGTATGGAGCGGAGCTGTGTGTATACGAGGTGTACCGGAGCTGTGTGTACGGAGCTGAGCCGTGTGTGTATGAGTTGTATGGAGCGGAGCCGTGTGTGTACGAGGTGGATGTAGCAGTGCTGTGTGTACGAAGTGTACGGAGCTGAGCCGCTCAGTTCCGTACACACAGGGCTACGTGCTTGAGCCGTGTGTGTACGAGGTGTACGGAGTGGAGCCGCGTGTGTACAAGGTGTATGGTGCAAAGCCGCATGTGTACACAGTTAACAGAGTGGAGCCATGGGTTTACAAGGTGTACAGAGCGTGGCTGCATGTGTACGAGGTTTACGGAGTGCAGCCGTGTGTGTACTGAGTGGAGCCGTGAGTGCGCGCGAGGTGTATGGAGCGGAAGTGTGTGTGTACGAGGCATACAAAGCGGAACGGTGTGTATGAGGTGTGTAGAGTCGTGCTTGTACAAGGTGTATGGTGGGGAGCATTCATACCTCTCAACCATCCCAGATCCAGTGGGACAGTCCCGATTTTGAGAGTCTGCCCCACTGTCCTGGCAGGGAGCTTACTTTTCCCGTGGACACAGGAGTACACCGCGGAGCCCCGAGGAGCACTTTAAAATTTGCATGTGACGTTCCACCGGAAGGGACGTGCTAGAAGCTGACAGGAAGCTAGGTAATTTCGGGAGGAGATCGTGACGGAACCATGGCAACACTTCAGGGAATGCTTCAGATCCGTCACCATGTCCTCCTCCGACAGCGCGATCGCCTTGGACTCGGGGATGTCAGCCATGTGAGCGGATCATATGTTCTGCATCAGGAGGCTTAGGAGGGCACTACAATGGGAGCCGGGCTGCTATAGTATCTTTCTTTGTTCTTTTTCTCTCTATTCTTTCCCCTTTTTTTCTTTTCCATCTTTCTCTCCCTCTTTTCTTTCCCCTCTTTTTTTCCTATCTACTCTCTTTCTCTCTGATCTTTTGCTCTGTTCTCTTCCCCCCCTTTCTTTCTCTCTAATCTTTCTCTGTTCTCTTTTTCTGTTCTTTTGTTCCATCCCCTCTTTCTCTTTGTTTCTTTTACTGTTCTTTCTTTCCCCTTTGTTTAATTCCCCTCTCTCGCTGTTCTTTTTCTTTCCCCTTTCTTTCTCTCTCCCTCTGTTCTTTCCCCTCTTTTCTTTTTTTCTGTCCCCTCTTTCTTTATGTTTTGTTTTCTTTCCCTTCTTTCTCTGTTCTTTCTTTCCTACAGTACCAGCCACTGATCCCATAATGCCAGCCACTGTGCCCTCAGTACCAGTCAGTGTGATCAACAGTGCTAAATGGGTGTAGTTGGGGCGTGGACCTGGGTGTGATTAGTTGTGAAATAGGTGTGGCCTAAAATTTGCCGCACCGCAGCCTTTGTCCCTCTTTCCGGTCTTCAAAAGTTTGGAGGTATGATGTAACGTGCCGGGGTGCAACAGACACCTCCCCGCACAATGTTACAGTGACATGCACAGCACTCTACTCAATGAGATGAGAGACAGCTTTCCTCTTCCCCCTCCTTTCTCATGTGCCCCTAGACACAAATGATTTTTATACCCTATGAACATGTATTAGATTGGGGTTATGTGAAGTACACTCCACATTCAATATAGAGTCAGGTAGGTAAAATCTAAACTGCACAATGCAGAATTGTCTTCAAAGACATTTGGCTTTCAGATGTGAAGACAGTATGTAATTTGAACCATATAGACGAATACACAGTAAATTCTGGCTATTGATATAATGAGAGATACACTACAGGCTGAGTGACCTCAAGTAAGGTTACACTCACACATCTGTGCGCCATAGGCCATGCACAGACCGGCTGTGGTTCTCCTGAGGCAAACGCAACAGCCTCATCTAGATGAATCAGGCTAATTCAGGTCATGAGATCTGCGGCCAGTCCACACATGGAAGTGAGAATATAACCCATTACTTTTTGAACCAATGCTACAACCATCAGCTCCCTCCTCTAGCAGTCTCCCCGTGTGTCTTATGTCTCAGAGCAGTGCTGAGCAGAGCTTCAGACCACATGCTGCAGAGACTGGAGAAGAGGGGCAAACTGGAGATGTGAGAACTTTCAGTGTTTTTAATCAATGAGTACTTTGTGACTGCCATTATACTACTTGGAGGGCTAAGTGGGGAACATTATACTGTTCTGAGGGCTATGTTAGGGGTCACTATACTATTTGGAGAGCTGTGTGGAGGCCAGTTATACTGTTTAGAGGGCTATGTGGTAGTCATTATATTCTTTGAAGGGCTGTGAGAGAGCAATTATATTGTTTGTAGAGCCGTGTGGCTGCCTTTATACTGTTTGAATGGTTATGTAGGGGCCATTCTGTTTGGTTAGCTAGTGGGGACCATTATAATGTGAGTGGACCATTACACTGTGTAGAGGGTTGTGTGGGGTCCCTTATACTGTGTGGAGCTCATTATATTATGTGGAGGGTTGTGGGGGGCACTATACTGTATGGAGGACTATTATACTGTATGGAGGGCCATAATGCTGCATGGAGAGTTGTGTTACTGCCATCTTGTGTTGAGGGCTGTGTCAGGGCCATCATACTGTGTTGGAATCACTGTGCTGGTATCATACTTTGCAGGGGCTACTGCAGGGTATTCATATTGAATGTGTAGAGAATTTTGTGGAAGAATTCATTGTGGGGTATCATGTGTTTGTTGACATCATACATATAGGGGTCATGAATCTTAGTGCTTGGGAATACTAAAGGGCTTTAATAGGGCAACATTACTTTGTAAGGACTGCAAAGTCATGAGATATGCCCTTCTGTGACTCCCTCAAATATTCTTTTATGGAGGGGCAATTATGACTTCTGCTATGGGGCCCCATGATTTCTATATACTCCCCTGTTTACTTCCTTTTGTAATATAGCTGGTGTAAAACATTTATTTAAGATAATAAATTGGTAAATATACTAATAAAGCATTCATTGCTTGTAGAAAGATGCAGCACTAGACAATGATTTCCTAAAAACGAGATTTCATGCCAATACAGGAACAAGCATCTCAGTGTGAGGATAGATGCCGGGTGATGTCCACTGTTACCCATTAATGTATCTGTTTCCCTCCCTACTGAAAGGAGAGACAATTGATGCCTTTATGTACCCTCAAGGTCATCCAGGGAAAGGCAGAAAGAGCAAACTGCAGCCTGATAATACAACTGTACAAAGAGCATCTAGTGCCTGCATATTAACTGTTTGTGACAAAGTGTAATCTGTTTAGGTCTTCTGTAGCCTACTGTTCAATGAGTAGGACAAGTGGGCCACATGACAAACCGAGGCAAGTGCCTTTAGTTATTTTTATAAGCGATTAAGGCTGGTACCCCGTTCACTGCTCGGGAGATAAGATGACAGCTCATTCCGTCAGCCAGACACATTTTATTTTTGTAACATTTTATGAGACAATGGGTATGTAAAAATATGCAGGGGTCTAGAATGGTAATAAAAGGAATACCCCTATCATAATACTGTGTTTCTCAAAAATAAGGTGGGGGTCTAACTTTCCAAAAGATGCGCTAGGGCTTATATTTCAGGGGATGACTTAAATTCCATGAACAACCCCAAAGAAAATATATTAACACAATTTAGATCAAATACAATTTTTTCAAAATGCTAATTAAATCAATTAGCCAGTAGATGGCACCACATATCAAATAAATAGGGACAGGTATGAACATGTAAAATACTGTAGTAACCCTAATTGGAGTATTCATCAAATGAAAAAACCTACAATTTCCAAAAGGAATTTTACCTAACATGTATATAACAAATAGATGTGGCATCAATTCCTTTTGGAAGTTGTAGGTCTTATCATTTGATAAATTATTTGTTGCTATGTGGTGCCATCTACTGGCAAATTGATATATTTATATTTTAATTAGCATTTTTTCAATAAATTGTATTTTATCTACATTTTGTTAATACATTTTGTGTTAATCTCATTACTGGTTCTGTTGCACATTTTCTTATCTGATCTGTTGTTCTCATGGTGCAGAACCATATACAGGTGCGTCGCACAAAATTAGAATATCATCAAAAAGTTAATTTATTTCAGTTCTTCAATAAAAAAAGTGAAACTCATTATATAGAGTCATTACAAACAAAGTGACCTATTTCAAGTGTTTATTTCTGTTGATGATTATGGCTTACAGTCAATGAAATCCCAAAAGTCATTATCTCAGTAAATTAGAATAATTAGCAAAAAACATCTGCAAAGGCTTCCTAAGCATTTAAATAGGTCATTAGTCTATTTCAGTAGACTGCACTATCATGGGGAAGACTGCTGACTTGACAGATGTCCAGAAGGCAGTCATTGATACATTCCGCAAGGAGGGTAATAAGCCACAAAAGGTCATTGCTAATGAAGCTGGCTGGTCACAGAGTGCTGGATCCAAGCATATAAATGGAAAGTTGAGTGGAAGGAAAAAGAGTGGTAGAAAAAGGTGCACAAGCAACTGGGATAACCACAACCTTGAAAGGATTGTTAAGAAAAGACCATTCAAAAATTTAGGGGATATTCACAAGGAATAGACTTCTGCTGGAGTCATTGCTTCAAGAGCCAATACACACAGACATATCCAGGACATGAGCTCCAAGTGTCGCATTCCTTGTGTCAAGCCTCTCATGACCAATAGACAAAGCCAGAAGTGTTGTGAATGTGTTAGAAATAAGTTCTGAGCAGAAGCTCCCTCTGGTGGTTGCAGACAGTGCTGAACCATTTAGTGAAGATTGGCAATCAGGAGTTACAGACTGGTCCTATATAAGTGAGGTTCCCTCCCATCAGGGTTGCCGGTGATCAATTGTTCTTGTCTCAACTGTGGTTCCTGGTTCACTTGGAAGCTTGCCAAGTCTTGCCTCTTCTCCTGCTCTCAGATAAGAAATTTTCTGTTTTTATTTTTGTGCTTGCTTTTTGCATTGTTTCCTGCACTTTTGTGGAGGTCAGCCAGGTCCCCTCTGGGGCTTGTGCTCCTCTCAGTTTATCTGAGCCACTGTTATTTGTTCATTTGCCTTTTCCAGTTTTTTCAGTGGCTGCGGCTTAGTTTTGTTACACCAGAGAACTAATTTACGTGGTAGAGGTCGTGTGATCTCAGGTGTTTTTGCAATTTGTAGAGTTGGTACTTTTTAGGGTTTTTTGGGATTGCAGTAAGTGTCCTTCCTATCCTTTTCTGTCTAGGAAGATTGGGCCCCAACGTTTGCTCATACTATTTTCTGTCTGTGTCTGTATTTCCTCTTGTCTAACTGCCATTACATGTTTGGGGGCTTCCTGTGTTCTTTGGGGATCTGCTCCGGGGCAGATCGCTTTCCTCTTTCTATCTTTAGGTGTAGTTAACCTCTCAGGCTGTGACGAGGCGTCTAGGACCAACGTAGGTACGCTCCACGGCTGCCTTTAGTTTTGGTGGTTAGTCAGGGTACTGCAATCCAGTAGATTCCAACCTCTCTGGTGTATTGCCGTTTTTGCTTGCTCTCCTCAGCTACCAAATCATATCACAGAAGCATCATACCTGGGCCAAGGAGAAAAAGAACTGGACAGTTGCTCAGTGGTCCAAGGTGTTTTCAGATGAAAGTAAATTTTGCCTTTCATTTGGAAATCAAGGTCCCAGAGTCTGGAGGAAGAGAGGAGAGGAACAACAATCCAAGCTGCTTCAGGCCTAGTGTGAAGTTTCCACAATCAGTGATGGTTCGAGGAGCCATGTCATCTGCTGGTGTAGATCCGCTGTGTTTTATCAAGACCAATGTGAGCGTAGAGCACTTCATGCTTCCCTAAGCCAACAAGCTTTTTGGACATGGAAATGTCATTCTCTAGCAGGACTTGGCACCTGTCTACACTGCCAAAAGTACCAATACCTGGTTTAAACACAACAGTATCACTGTGCTTGATTGGCCAGCAAATTCACCTGACCGTAACCCCATAGAGAATCTTTGGGGTATTGTCAAGAGGAAGATGAGAGACACCAGACCCAACAATGCAGATGAGCTGAAGGCTGCTATCAAAGCAACCCGGGCTTCCATAACCCCTCAGCAGTGCCACAGGCTGATTGCCTCCATGCCACACCACATTAATGCAGTAATTGATGCAAAAGGAGCCCTGAACAAGTATTGAGTGCATTTACTGAACATACATGTCAGTAGGCCAACTGTTTGGATTTTGAAGTCATTTTTCAAGCTGATGTAATAAAGTATTCTAATTTACTGAGATAATGACTTTTGGGTTTTCATTGGCTGTAAGCCATAATCAACATTATCAGAAATAAACACTTGAAATAGATCACTCTGTTTGTAATGACTATATAATATAGGAGATTCACTTTTTGTATTTAAGAACTGAAATAAATGATCTTTTTAATGATATTCTAATCTGGGGTGATAAGCACCTGTACACCAGTCCTATAGTAGTGAGTATTTACTATGGTTTAAATTACCTACTGTAGTGCAGCAGTAGCACACTGCAGTGACCCAGCAAAGTTCAAAGCAAAATGTCTCTTTAATGTTCAACTCAGCAAAACACAGCACATAATATCCTCCGGATCTCAGCCGGGAAACAGGACAGTCCACCTGCGGTTCGCAGCCGGGCGTATATCCTCTGGATTACAGTCACTAAACACGCCAGTCCACTTTCATGACCGGTTGACATGGGCGACTGCACCACGGTGTTAATGTTCTACTCACAGCATTACATGATATCCTCCAAATCGCAGCTGGGAACCATATCCTCCAGTTTACAGTCACTAAAAACACGCCAGTCCACGTCTGACCGGTTGCCGTGGGCGACTGCACCGCTGTGCACGCTGTGGGTGCCAGGCTTTTCAGCTGCCCTGGCTGTTTGGCTCCGCTGGTCAGTGTTGCCTCACACAGGTGGAGCTCTGCAGAGCCTCATGCTCTGTACTCCTGCCAACACCAGACTGACACTGACCCTGACACACCCAAACCCTATACTGAAGGGTTTTTAACTAGAATCTGTGACCTTCAGCCACATGGAAAACCCGGACAAGAATGAAACGAACTGCAACACTACCATCTGTAGTATGTTTCAATACACAAATGCCCAGAGCAGTTTTTCCCTAAATCTGCCTTGGGCAACCAGCATGTCCAAGACCTATACTCACTTTAGTCTGCATTACAAACACAGCTTCACTTGTGACTGCAATGCCCTCTCATGGCCCGAGTACGCCTACGTGCGCATCCTGGGGGGTGAGGGGGAACACACAGCAACCCCTACATGTAACACCAGTCACTGCCTCACTATTTAAATTTACAATTATTCTCTATGTACTTGGCTTGATTGCTAATATTGGTTTACCCCCAAAAGAATCGCACTCACCAGACCCAAAACAATTACAGTAGAGATGGCCTCTCACTCAAAAATCTACATCACTGTCAGGTCCCACAGACAGCGGTGGGCTCCCCCTGGTGACCGGAAGCAGAAAGAATGCACCCTCTCAGGAGCGGAGTAATACTGGTACCCAATCTGTGTATGAGAGCTGCACAGCAATGCAGCTGGAGCAGCGAGGGACCTGACACTGACGCAGATTTCTGTGTGAGAGCCCATCCACCATCGGCACTTGCCAACTCTAATTGTTTGGGGTCTGGTGAATGCAAATATTTTGGGTGTGTCTGCTTTCTTTTGGGGTGATGCATTCTTTAATGAAGGGTACTACTGCATTCTTTAACTTTATCTGCATGGACATTTTCTTATTGAACCGTAACTAGGGTTTATTTTTGGACTAGGGTTTATATTTTAAGCATACTTAAAAAGCCTGACAAATCATGCTAGGGCTTGTTTTCAGGGTAGGTCTTATCATCGGGAAACACGGTGCACATGTTTGGTATATGTATATTATAAAGCTTTATTAGCATTATTATTACAAACTTATCAAAGTGACCTGGTTGATTCATCATGAATGTGACTACTGGTCACACATGTAAGGTACGTGATTACTAAAGCGGTTTTCCAGATATTGATACTGAGGTGCTATCAATTGGTGAAGGCCAGCACCTGGCTACCACAACTATTTGCAGCTCTGTCAGTGTCATGTGTGCATCGCCACGAAGATCGTCGCGGTTGCACATTCTGACTTCTCACAGCTGAGTTGCTGTTTCTTTGTGTTTGGCAGTTAGGGAGTTAATTCTGTCTGTGCTCAGTTCTGGGACTGGGTGCAGTTTCTCCCGGCTGCAATTAATTATTTGTTGATTGGTTTCCTTTAAATCTCTGGTTGTCTGTGTTGGGAGTTGCCAGTGAAATTCTTCATGCAGACCACAGATAGGATTGTATCTGTATAGACTTAAGTTAAAGAGCTCCTTAGTTGTTTTAAGCTCACCTTGCTTAGAGTTTAATATCCCAGATCATTTATGTTCCTTCTGTGTTTGAGTGTGTATGCAAGTCTGTGTTTTCTCCAGTCTGTCTTATATTTCTAATCTGTGTATTTAGCAGAGATCAGCCCATATCCCTTTGGTGGTAATCAGAATCCTTCTTAGGACTGATTACAGGGTTCAGGGACTGATAGGAGACAGGGTTAGGCTGGAGACTTGGACCTCTGAACCATTATCAGTACCTCCAAGGTGAGGGATTAGTTAGGACCCAGTTTAGGGTCAGGTTAGACCCCCGGTCCTCCTCTTTCCTGTGACAGTGTATCAAGTCCTCAAGATTAACCCTGAGTTCAACGGATATCGTGTCAGGTAAATCTATTCTATATTTACATGCTGATGTTGCTAATCTATATGTTGTATAGAGTGTTGTTCTTTTAAGAATAGTTTACTGACATCGTACACATATCATAAGACCGCGTGACATTTTCACTGGCCCATAAAATTATTCCCAGTTGCCATGGATCCAGTAGCCCAGCTGGCTCTGCAGTTGCAGGGATTATCCATGGAGCTGACGGACATTAAGTCCAAAGTTTTGTCTCCCTCGGAGCAAACCAGATTTGAACCTAAAGTAGCTCTCCCGGACAGGTTCACTGGTGGGCGAGACAAATTTTTTACCTTCAGGGAAGCATGTAAATTGTATTTTTGGCTTCGGCCTCGGTCATCAGGGAGTGAAGAGCAGAGAGTGGGAATTGTTATCTCGCTCCTACAAGGGGACCCTCAATCCTGGGCCTTCTCCCTTCCTCCGGGATCCCCGGCTCTACAGTCAGTAGATCGATTTTTTACTGCCCTGGGTTTGGTATATGATGACCCAGATCGGGTCTCTCTTGCTGAGACAAAATTACGTAAGATACAGCAGGGAGATCGTCCGGCGGAGGAATTTGCTTCTGAGTTCCGTAGATGGGCCACAGATACTCAGTGGAATGACCCAGCTCTTAGAAGCCAGTTTTGTCATGGGCTTTCTGACAAATTAAAGGACGTTTTGGCTCAGTATGATTCTCCTCCATCACTGGAGGCTGCTATGGCCCTAGCTATCCGTACTGATAGACGGCTCCGGGAGAGGTGCGAGGTAACTCCGCCCCCTGTTGTTACTCCACCTACTACTAAAGTCCCTTATGTTGAGGTTCCCCTTGTCTGTTCGGAGGAGCCTATGCAGTTGGGAGGGACATATTTCGTAGGAGGGGATTGGCGGTACGCCGCAGGACTAGAAGGTGTTTCTTCTGCGGGAAAGAGGGACATTTTGTTGGGGGATGTCCATCCCGTGCCTTGTTGAGCAAAAAGTCGCCGGAAAACTGTTAATCCCAGGTTGTGTGGTGGACGACAACCTGGGAGTATGTATTTCGTCCGCTAGTTCTTCTCAGTTCCTTGTACCAGTGGAGGTGGTGGTTGGTACGAGAGTGGAGAGATTTTCTGTTCTTCTTGATAGTGGGTCGGGGCTAATCTGGTTGACGCTCAGTTTGCTCAGGCTCAAGGTATGCATCTGAGTGTATTGGTCAAACCGATCCCTATATTCTCCATTGACGCCAGGCCTCTCGGCCAAGGTAGCTTTGTTCATGAGGTTCATAACATTGACCTTCGGGTAGGGGCAATACATAGGGAACTATTATCTTGTTATGTGTTGGAGGGTCTACCTACTCCTATTGTGTTGGGACTTCCTTGGTTGGTTAAACATAACCCTGTGATTAATTGGCAGTCCAGAGATATAAGCCAATGGGGGGAGTTTTGCAAAAGTAACTGCATGAACACAGTCATCAGTGCGGTCGTGCCTAGTACTTTGCCTCCTTTTTTGGAGGACTTTGGGGATGTGTTCTCTGAGGAGGGGTGTCAGGAGTTGCCTCCTATCGCGTGTATGACTGCTCTATTAATTTACTTCCTGATGCTAAGTTACCTAAAGCTAGGTTATATAACTTTCTGGTCCTGAGAGGCAGGCTATGAAAGATTATATTTCGGAAAGTCTGGCCAAAGGGCATATTAGACCTTCATCTTCCCCAGTGGCCGCGGGGTTCTTCTTTGTGAAGAAAAAAGATGGAGGCCTACGCCCTTGCTTGGATTTCCGCGAACTTAATCGGATTACTGTTCGAGATCCGTATCCACTCCCTCTGATTCCTGATCTCTTCAATCAAATTGTTGGCGCCAAATGGTTCTCTAAATTGGATCTCAGGGGGGCGTATAATCTGATTAGGATAAAAGAGGGGGATGAGTGGAAAACGGCGTTTAACACGCCGGAGGGACATTATGAGAACCTTGTCATGCCTTTTGGTCTGACTACTGCACCAGCAGTATTCCAACATTTTGTTAATGACATTTTTCGTCATCTGGTGGGGCTGTTTGTGGTCGTATATTTGGATGACATTTTAATTTACTCACCAGATCTTGTGTCTCACCAGGAGCATGTGAGACAGGTGTTGCAGATCTTGCGAGACAATAAACTATACGCCAAACTGGAAAAGTGTGTATTCGCCGTACAGGAACTTCAGTTTTTGGGTTTCTTGGTGTCAGCCTCCGGTTTCCGTATGGACCCTGAAAAGGTGAGAGCAGTGCTTGAATGGGATCAGCCAGAGGATCTTAAGGCTCTGCAGCGTTTTCTGGGGTTTGCTAACTACTACCGGAAATTTATTTGTAATTTCTCATCTGTTGTCAAACCTCTCACTGACATGACAAGAAAAGGGACGGATTTTTCTAAATGGTCGGACAAAGCTTGCCAAGCTTTTTCCTCTTTGAAAAAATGTTTTGCTTCGGCACCCCGTTCTCATCCAACCAGATGCATCACAGCCGTTCGTTGTGGAGGTGGACGCGTCTGACGTAGGGGTGGGTGCAATATTGTCCCAGGGTCCGTCCCTGGTAAATGGCATCCGTGCGCTCTCTTTTCTAAAAAATTGTCGTCCGCCGAAAGGAATTATGATATCGGCAATAGGGAACTTTTGGCCATTAAGTTGGCTTTTGAAGAATGGCGTCACTTTTTGGAGGGGGCAGTCCACCCGGTCACCGTCATTACTGATCACAAGAACCTGCTGTATTTGGAATCTGCTAAGCGTCTGAATTCCAGACAAGCTCGATGGTCGTTGTTTTTTACCAGGTTTAATTTTGTTGTCACTTATCGCCCTGGATCTAAGAATGTTAAGGCGGATGCCTTGTCTCGCAGTTTCCCAGGGGCCGGGAAAATGGATGACCCGATTCCTATCCTTCAGGAGGGGGTGGTAGTGTCGGCTGTATGTTCTGAGCTTGAGGAGGAGGTGTTAGAGGCTCAGGGGGACGCCCCTGCAGGACCTCCAGGGAAACTGTTTGTCCCAAATCAGTTGAGACAAAAGGTTATTGAGGCACATCATAATTCTGCTTTAGCAGGACATCCAGGGAGTAAGGCTACTTTAGATCTCCTTTCTCGCCGGTTTTGGTGGCCTAACGTTAATAAAGATGTTTTAACTTTTGTCGCGTCCTGTGGGGTTTGTGCTCGCTCTAAGACCCCTCATACCCGTCCGTCTGGGACCCTCTTACCCTTGAAACTTCCGGAGCGTCCATGGACTCATTTGTCTATGGACTTCATCACGGACCTTCCTCAGTCGTCAGGGAAGACTGTCATACTGGTGGTTGTTGACAGGTTCAGTAAGATGGCACATTTCATTGCTCTTCCTGCCCTCCCTAATGCTAAAACTCTGGCGCAGGTGTTCATTGGGGAGATTGTGAGACTTCATGGGTTGCCTTCTGATGTGGTGTCAGATAGGGGGTCTCAGTTTGTGTCCAAGTTTTGGAGGGCATTTTGTTTACGTCGGGGGATGCAATTGTCATTTTCCTCGGCTTTTCATCCGCAGACCAATGGTCAGACAGAGCGTCTGAATCAAAGCCTAGAGACTTATCTTCGGTGTTTTGTCTCAGAGAACCAGGAGGACTGGTCTTCTTTCTTGCCTCTGGCAGAGTTCGCTCTTAACAACAGGCGGAGCGAGTCCACTGGTAAGTCCCGTTTTTTGGGGCATATGGTTTTCATCCCCAGTTTTGTACATTCAATGGGGGGGGGCCCTTCTGGGGTTCCTGAGGAGGAGCGTTTCTCGTCGTCACTTGCTTCAGTGTGGAGAGGTGTATTGAATAATCTGAGTGCTATGGGGAACCGTTATAAACGTATGGCTGATAGGAGGAGAGTTTCTGGTCCAGATCTTAATGTGAACGATCTGGTATGGTTGTCTACCAGGAATATAAAACTTAAAGTTCCCTCCTGGAAGCTGGGCCCCAGATTCATCGGGCCGTACAGGATCAGTTCCATAATTAATCCTGTGGCATTTCGTCTGGACCTCCCTCCTACGTTTAAAATCCACAATGTGTTCCACAAGTCATTACTTAAGAGGTACGTGGCACCAGTCATACCATCACCTCTACCTCCTCCTCCAGTGGTGGTCAATGGTAACTTGGAGTTTCAAGTGTCAAAGATCATTGACTCACGTCTGAATCGCCGGTCCCTTCAGTACTTGGTGCATTGGAAGGGGTATGGTCCAGAGGAGAGGACGTGGGTTCCTGCGTCTGACATTAACGCAGATCGTTTGGTGCGGACCTTCCACAGAACTCACCCGGGCAAACCTGGCCCTGAGGGTCCGGAGGCCCCTCGTAGAAGGGGGGGTACTGTCATGTGTGCATCGCCACGAAGATCGTCGCGGTTGCACATTCTGACTTCTCACAGCTGAGTTGCTGTTTCTTTGTGTTTGGCAGTTAGGGAGTTAATTCTGTCTGTGCTCAGTTCTGGGACTGGGTGCAGTTTCTCCCGGCTGCAATTAATTATTTGTTGATTGGTTTCCTTTAAATCTCTGGTTGTCTGTGTTGGGAGTTGCCAGTGAAATTCTTCATGCAGACCACAGATAGGATTGTATCTGTATAGACTTAAGTTAAAGAGCTCCTTAGTTGTTTTAAGCTCACCTTGCTTAGAGTTTAATATCCCAGATCATTTATGTTCCTTCTGTGTTTGAGTGTGTATGCAAGTCTGTGTTTTCTCCAGTCTGTCTTATATGTCTAATCTGTGTATTTAGCAGAGATCAGCCCATATCCCTTTGGTGGTAATCAGAATCCTTCTTAGGACTGATTACAGGGTTCAGGGACTGATAGGAGACAGGGTTAGGCTGGAGACTTGGACCTCTGAACCATTATCAGTACCTCCAAGGTGAGGGATTAGTTAGGACCCCAGTTTAGGGTCAGGTTAGACCCCCGGTCCTCCTCTTTCCTGTGACAGTGTATCAAGTCCTCAAGATTAACCCTGAGTTCAACGGATATCGTGTCAGGTAAATCTATTCTATATTTACATGCTGATGTTGCTAATCTATATGTTGTATAGAGTGTTGTTCTTTTAAGAATAGTTTACTGACATCGTACACATATCATAAGACCGCGTGACAGTCAGAGGTTGGATATAAACTGTGAATGGAGCTGATCGCTTATAGTTTTTTTACTTACCTGGTGAGACGAGTCCCGAGGGGCTCCCGCTTCTGGCTCCAAGTGCATTTTCCCCCCCTTCACCGGCTACACACGCTACGGGCTGGGTGGGGGCGCGACCCGCTCCGGGGACAGTGGCAGGTGGGGAGTTTGACTGGGGCAGTACACCTGTCAAACCGTAACGCAGGTGTCCTAAGGCGAGCTCAGGGAGGCCAGAAACCTCCCGTGGAGCAGAAGGGCAAAAGCTCGCTTGATCTTGATTTTCAGTATGAATACTGGTCACACATGTAAGGTACGTGATTACTAAAGGGGTTTTCCAGATATTGAGGTGCTATCAATCGGTGGAGGCCAGCACCAGGCTACCACAACTATTTGCAGCTCTGTCAGAGGTTGGATATAAACTGTGTATGGAGCTGATCACCAAGGCTCTATCACACTGTTTTGTGGCTGCTTTTATGTATTGTGGAAAAGCCACAACTCAAGGACGGTGCAGTGATGCAAACAACTGATCAATACGGGTGCTGGGTGTCTGACCCCACTAATCTGATACGGATGACCTATCATAAATATTTGTCATCAGTATCAAAGTGGAGGGGAACCCCATTTAAATTCTCGGTGTTAAGTAATTAGGCCATAAAGTAAGTGCTTATTAAAGGGAATATGTCAGCAGGCTTATGCTATGTAATGTGAGGACAGCATGAGGTAGGGGTTAAAACACTGAATTTAAGGATGTTTCACATGTCAAGCTGTGTGCTGCGGTTTACTTACACTATAGGTTTTATTACCTGGTGCATTGTCTGGAATAAAACTACAGCAGCACGTGCATGCTAGTCTGTATCCGATCCCTCCTTTGATAAGCAGCTTACTGTCTATAGTTTAGACAAAGTAAATACAGAGCTTGCTGTGGGTGGGGCTAGCTTTCTCAGCTCTGCTGCATTAGTAAATCTAAAAACTGTGTCAGAACTGATATAGATTATATGAAAAAAAACCAAAAGTTTGGACATACCTTCTCATTCAAAGATTTTTCTGTATTTTCATGACTATGAAAATTGTAGAATCACACTGAAGGCATCAAAACTATGAATTCACACATGTGGAATTATACATTACACTTTACAAAAAAGTGTGAAACAACTGAAAATATGTCTTATATTCTAGGTTCTTCAAAGTAGCCACCTTTTGCTTTGATTACTGCTTTGCACGCAGAAAAGGTGAACGGATGGACTCTACATGCCTAGTTCCCACCGTGAAGCATGGAGGAGGTGGTGTGATGGTGTGGGGGTGCTTTGCTGGTGACACTGTTGGGGATTATTCAAAATTGAAGCGGTGAGCGGACGAGCTCACCCCAAACCATCTCCATTGGGTTCAGGTCTGGTGACCGTGGAGGCCAGGCCATCTGGCATAGCACCCCATCATTCTCCTTCTTGGTCAAATAGCCCTTACACAGTCTGGAGGTGTGTTTGGGGTCATTGTCCTGTTGAAAAATAAATGATGGTCCAACTAAACGCAAACCGGATGGAATAGCATGCTGCTGCAAGATGCTGTGGTAGCCATGCTGGTTCAGTATGTCTTCAATTTTGAATAAATCCCCAACAGTGTCACCAGCAAAGCACCCCCACACCATCACACCTCCTCCTCTATGCTTCACGGTGGGAACCAGGCATGTAGAATCCAACCGTTCACCTTTTCTGCATGCAAAGCAGTAATCAAAGCAAAAGGTGGCTACTTTGAAGAACCTAGAATATAAGACATATTTTCAGTTGTTTCACACTTTTTTTGTTAACTATATAATTCCACATGTGTTAATTCATAGTTTTGATGCCTTCAGTGTGATTCTACAATTTTCAGTCATGAAAATACAGAAAAATCGTTGAATGAGAAGGTGTGTCCAAACTTTTGGTCTGTACTGTGGAGATATATATATATATATATATATATATATATATATATATATATTTTTTTTTTCAGTTGCCCATTACATGAGAACAACAAAATGCAATCTGGCTTTCATAATCCCTTGCACAAGAATGAATTAGCAGATGTAGTATTTCATAAGCTCCAAGTGTCCTACTAAACTTTGTGACACAAGTAACAGACTGTCAGTGCTCATCATATCTTCAGTTGCATAGCGCTATACATTTTTGCTATATGTTGTACTATGCGCTGTATACAAATATGTAATTACAAGGACATACTACAGTAAGGGACTATGGAGCATTGTCATTATGGCGCTGCAGCAGTATTGCGTATACCTCTGTCTCCTGCTCTGTCAGTCCAGCTTCAGCTGCTATAAGCATAAGAGTAGCATGTTCTGGGTGTTTGCAGACTTTTGTAAAATTATATTCAAGTATCTCGATCTGCTCTTTGCTCAGGCCGTTGTCTTCATTTTCACAGGTTTCTTTTTGATGGGAGCTCATCTTTAATGGCAATGTTCATGTACCGGATAGGACTGCAATTACAAAAATATTTATACATATTGTTGGTTTGGTATTGATTTGATTTTGAAGTATTTTAGGTGATAAATTAAACAAACGCCTGTTGCTGTTTTCAGAGATCTAGAAGTCGGTGTCTCCAATCTATATCTCACTTGAGATGGTAGTTCTAGTTCAGACAAGGAGTAACTGACTAAGTGGAAAGTCCCGCTACATCTAGGAATTATATCTGTATGTAATGCTCCTATGCGGTACGTATCACCTGATTAATATACAAATCTATCAGCATACAGTATGGTAGGGTGCATAATAAAGAATGAAATGTCTGTTACTGATTACTGCACCATGTATACATGTTCCCAGTGTCGTACTGGGGTGTCACGTGCCCACCAGTGACATTGATTATGGCAGGCCAGTTAGGTTACATGCACTATTACCTGTACATTTGTTCACAAATTTGCTTATGTTTCTAAATAATAATAACATGGTTAGAAAGTTAAATTATGAGCTTCTAACCTTGCCTATACATGTTGCATTAAGTGTAAAATGCCAAACGCAGATCATTTAGGGCGATGGGCTGACAACTCCTGCCAGTAGCCCACCTGTTCCCTGTGGTCCTGTTCAAGCCTCCATGTCCCCAATCAAATAAATGACATGTAATCACAGCTTTTATATGGACATAGAAATCATTGTTGTCAGCAGCACATCCACTCAATCATATAATTCAATTACCAATAATATCTCCATGTAAATAGAAGCACACTGTGATGCTAGTCACTACTCACAGAAAAGCTATTAGGCTTGGGTATTCAAGTGATCCGGGGTCAGATACAAAGAGGGATTGTCATATACAGAGGGGTAAGGCAAAAAGCATAGTCAGGTCAAAGTCCAGAGTCAGAATTCCAAGGTCAGGGTGCGTCAAGACAAAAAGTGGTAATAGAAACAGGTAGCCAATAGACCAATTCAGGGTCCGGTAACAAAATATTAGAATTCAGAGTTGAGGGCACAAAGGACAAGCTATACAGAGCCGAAAGCTATGACTGGCAGCTATCTGGGACAGCCAGCTTATTTAAGTAGCTGAGCAATCACTAGGAACAGCGAACACCTGACGGAAGCTCAGCATCTCCCAGTCTCAGATTAGATGGCCAAGCTGTCACTCAAAATACAGACAGCTCAGCCCGGCCCTGCACTGTATTGGACAACTGAGCTGTCAATCAAAATGCCACCAGCTTAGCCCTGCACTTGATTGGATGACTGAGCTGTCAGTCACTGCATCCAAGACACACTAAGTAGTGGAATCGTGACACACACAAGTACTGTCTGACTACCTATATTGTTGATTAGTGCCCAATTTGGGCAGATTATCCCATGTAAATAAGCCTGTAATTGTTCTTTGTGCCCATTATGCAGATGATGGAGTGACACAGCCACCAGTAGATTCATGCACTTTTCGTAACTAATAACTATGAAGACTATAGAGCACGTGGGCGCTAAGAGCGGCTCCTGTCCTGGCGCCCCCGGGCTCTCTATGCATTACATGGTAAATAACTTGGATAGCATGTAATACTGTGTGGTAAATGCATCTGCAGATGATAGAGGGTGCTTTTATTTACAGTGTAGGTTGTTTTCATGAGATGGTTATCAGTTTAAAGAGGTTGTCTACCTCAAAAAAAAAAAAAAAAAAAAATCACTTTTTTAGAATAAATAAGTTAAGTTAGGGTGTCTTGACCCTGGCTGATCAGCTGTAATCCTCAGGGTAACATGTCAGCATGTGTGCACTTCTGTATTGCCTCTAAAGAGGAAATTAAATTTTACTTAGTCCTAATTGAAATTCATGGGATGACTGATTAATGGATGTGTTGGGTTCTCCACAGCGAGAATCGCTTTTTGTAGCCTCTCGCTGCTCTGGGTTACAAATGTTGTTCATCGGAACTGGAAATCTTCCTCTATTAACTTACAGTGACAGAAAAGGGTCTAAAATGAACTTTGTAAGCCAAAAAACCCTAATTCTCAAAATTGTTGTCTTCTGCTTCTAATTTCTTAGTAAATTGAGAAGAGACGTCTGTTACACATTCTGTGTGTTATATGGAAACTGATGATGTAATGTTTTTCATTGTGTCTTCTACAGGTCAATGCTCTGCTTCTTCCCAGTAGAGCTTAATTTGACATGTCCCATATTCGATGCTGTCCATACATTCACAGACTGACTTGCTGTGCGATGACATAGAATGCCCACGTAACAAAATACTTTCAATGTACAGTCAAGTGTTGTAAGGCTAATTGTATGTACAAAGGGTAACCGGAGCATCTTTACTCTTACTGGTAACAAAATGGCTTAAATCTGCAGGGCTGATTGTATTACATATTCCTTCAGTATAGTTTACTATAGAATAGTTTTAGTAAAAACTCCTCTTTGGAGTCAGCCAAACTGTTCAATTAATGAAAAAGATATTGAGTTATCAAGTAATATAATGAGGAAATAATATATCAAAATCCTGTACGACTGTATAACGCAATTCATAACATCTCTATTGTTGTAACTAGCAACTGTATTCTGCCTATAAGTCCATCTAGATGTCCTATGTCCTCACATCCTCAGGAGCTCTCTACGCATTATCAAGATCATATGCCAGTGTGTTAACTGGATATAAGCACTGGAAATATTTCACACTCTGATCTACATGTTGAATCCATATTGAGAATGTTTAGAGGACTTGCTGCAAATTTGGCAGGTAGGGGCTGATTCGTGAAGGAGTAGGCTGCCTGGAATTCATTAATAGGTGCAACCCATGTTCCACACATTTTGATGGAGCTGGCCGGGAGTTGCATAAAAATGACAAAAGCTGCAAAATTTTTGTGCAACTTAGGGTTGAGTTAAACTTTTGAGACTTTTCAAAGTGTTTGATGCCAGATGAAACTTTGATGAACAGGTCCCAAAATTTTTAATAATGTATTTAGTCATTTTGTATTTTTTTCCACCAAATGAAGAGTTACTTTTTAATTAGAAAAATTTCCATTTTATCTGTTTGTAAAGGACATCAGTAAATGCCGATCTTCAAACCCTCTGCTAATCTTTCTTAGGGAGTGTATCAGAGACTTTTTCAGTTCTCTCAATCACAAATTTCCTCATTTTTTATTGGAGTGGGTCAGGGGTGGACGAAGGCAGATGCCGAAATGCTTGTCGGGGTGGAAGCATCCTCGAGATAGCCCATGACCCCCTGCTCTCCACACAACAGGTATTGCATTGCGTAACATTGTTAGGGTCTGCGGAACGCACCAAGTATATGATGTGGAGAGGTGTTTGCAGCCCGGGGCCCACCGTGCAGGCGGAGCCTGCTGCTAGTAAAATGGCGCAAAAAGCAAACTCTGTTATCCCGCAGAGTCGCCAAAATAAATGCCATAACGCGCTGTGGCAATATGTGAGAACTGTTAACCCACAGAGCCGCTAGAAGGAGTGCCGCAGCGCTATAAGGCGATGTGTGCGAACTCACTTAACACAACTGAGTCGCAAAATAAACACGCTAGGGCGCTGTCTAGCGTTGAAAGCGAACCCTGTTACGTCACAGAGCCGCTGAGATAAACTTCTGTGTCCTGTCAGGCACCCAGGTACACAGTTAACTGCTAAGCGAACATAGAACGTGATCATGCGCTAATGTTCTTGCGGGAGTCACCCGCAATCTATCGCGTCTGAACGCCAGGCCCTGAATATGGCAATAAAACTCCTCACTGGTTATGCCAGTAATCTAGGGCATCTAGGACACCGACCCTGACCAGCTAGCATACCAAACTCCTCACCGATTAAGTCGGTATTCTAGGGGCTTATTTCAGCCGGGCCCTAACCACACACACACTGGCGCAAAGCATAAAGATTGACACTAGTGCATGGCAGCCCAGCCATGCTACCCTTTTATAGTAACAGCTACAGGACCTGCCAGAAACAAGGACCAATGAAACTGTTCCAGAACACCAGTAGTCACAGGACCTTCCTGGCGGACCAATAGGAGCTGCTGCAGTACCTGAGCATGTGAGAGATCTCACCCTGGGCATGCTCAGAAGGGGAAAACAAGGACTTTGTCCTAAAGACGTCTGCTCGCCGCTAACCAGTACTGGCCACAATAGCAGAGCCTGGAGATGCAGCAGTAATCCTCTGCACACTGTTAGACTGGGCGAGACGCTGGGACCGAGGTCTAAGCTGAGCAGAGTCCACTGCGGCAGGAGACGAATGGGAGACCGCAGCCGGGATGGCTCAAGATTCCCCTTGTGCAGAAGCGGGAACTCGACCCCTAACGTTACCCCCTCCTAGGGCCCCCCTTCTCTGGGCCTTGCTACACTCAAAGGCAGCGATGAGCTGCGGAACATGAACATGCTCGGCAGGCTCCCAGGACCTATCCTCAGGCCCATAACCCCTCCAATCCACCCAAAAAATTTTTTTGCCTGTACCACCTTGCGCCCTACAATGGCATTCACCTCGTAGTTGTCTGAAGATGAACCCGATGTCCCGGCAGTGACTCACGCAACCGGGAGATGACCACGGGTTTTAGGAGGGACACATGGAAGGTGTCGGAGATACCAAGGCGAGGCGGAAGGGCCAAACGGTAAACCACAGGGTTCACCTGCTCGAGAACCTTGAAGGGACCCAAATAGCGGGGTGCCAACTTAGTGGATTCCACCCGTAGCCTGATGTTTCGGGCAGAGAGCCACACTAGGTCGCCAGGAGCAAATGTCGGCATCCTGGGTGCGGTCCCATATGTCCCGTGCTTCCACAGCCCAGTCTGCCACCCTGGAGTCGGCGGAAGCCATGGGCATAGGCACCGGTACCCGCGGATGCTGGTCGTAATTTAAGAGGAATGGGGTCTGTCCGGTGGAGTCAGCCACAGCATTGTTTAGCGCGAACTCCACCCACGGGAGCAAGGATGCCCAGTCATCCTGCCTGGCAGAGACAAAATGTCGCAAGTAGCTGACCAAGGTCTGGTTGGCCCTCTCTACCAACCCATTTGTCTCGGGATGATATGCAGAGGAGAGGTTCAACTCAATGAAGAGTAGATGACAACTCTCTCCAGAACCGAGACGCAAATTGGGGACCTCGATCGCTGACAATCTTGTCTGGCATACCGTGTAGACGGAAGATGTGTCTAATAAACAATGCTGCCAAGGCCCGTGCAGAAGGTAACCGTGGTAGCGGCACTAAGTGCACCATTTTGGAGAAGTGGTCGGTGATCACCCAAATGATAGTGCAACCCCAAGACTTGGGTAAGCCCACCACAAAGTCCATCCCGACCATCTCCCAGGGCCTGTCTGCCACCGGCAAAGGAAAAAGTAACCCAGCTGGCCGTTGTCGAGGGACTTGTTCCTGGCGCAGGAGACACACGCCTGAACATACTCCCTGACATCACGGACCATATGTGGCCACCAGTATGTCCTCGCCAATAACTCAGTTGTCCTCTTTGCCCCAAAGTGTCCACCCACCCTGGACGAGTGTGCCCAAGAGAGAACCTCCGGTCGCAAATTAGTGGGCACAAAAGTCTTGCCCGGAGGCACAGACTCTAGCGAAACCGGGGCTACAGTTCTCAGGCTCTCTTCGGGGACAATAAGCCAAGGCTCCTCATCCTCCTCCTCTGATGACACTAAGGAGCGAGAGAGCATCAGCCCGAACATTCTTCTCACCGGAGAGAAAATGGAGGGTGAAGTGGAACCGAGAGAAGAATAGGGACCATCTGGCCTGGCGAGAATTTAGCCGCTGAGCCGTTTGCAAATATACCAAGTTTTTGTGGTCGGTGAAGACTTGGAAGGGAAAACGAGCCCCCTCCAGAAGATGTCTCCACTCAGAGAAGGCCAACTTCATAGCCAGCAACTCCCTGTACCCGATGGAATAAATTCCTCTCTGCTGATGTAAAGGTCTTAGAAAAGAAGAAACAGGGATGCTTCCGACCTTGAGCATCCGTTTGATAAAGGACTGCTCCAGCACCAACAGAAGAGGCGTCCACCTCTAAAATAAACGGCTTATCAACATCAGGGTGATGTAATATGGGAGCACTGGCAAAATGCGACTTGATGGAAGAGAACGCCTTGGAGACCTCCTCAGACCACAACTTGGGAATTGCTCCCTTCTTGGTGAGGGCTACCAAGGGAGCTACCAAAGTTGAGAAATGGGGAATGAACTGGCGATAATAATTAATGAACCCCATAAAGCGCTGCACCGCTTTAAGAGAATGGGGTTCTTGCCAGTCCATTACAGCCTGTAGTTTGGCAGGATCCATAGCCAATCCCTGGGCAGAGATGATATAGCCCAGGAAAGGTAAGGACTCCTGTTCAAACACACATTTCTCCAGCTTGGCATAGAGGGAGTTTGCCCGTAAAAGGTCGAAGACTTTGCTTACTGTGATGATACTGCAAGCTCCATTTCTTGTGCTGTTCTAGAACTTTCCACCTAGAACTACAACCCCCAGCGTGTTTGGCCAGTACAGAGCCGGACTGAAAATCAGTCCTCATCCTTGCTGCTGACAGCCCACAGAGCAAAGCCCCCCTCCCTCTCTCTCTCTGCAGTTCACTCCTCTCATCCCTCCCACCTCAGGAATTCCTTTGTCTCAAAACCCTGCAGAAAGGTCCCATACACATTATGAAAATTCATTCTTTTGGTCATAACACGGTGGGAGCGTTCGGTAGAAACACGAAAGCTACGATTTTGAATCCGGCGTCCATCAGGCATCGTGCCTGTGGTACTGGTGAACCCGTAACTCCAACAGAATCCGAGAAATGGAATTCTCGGATGCACCATGAACTATCTCACCCAAGTTTGGGCTCATTTGAACAGTCATTCCAAGGTAAGATCATTGATAGGTCTGCCATTATTCTGCTAGGTTCCCAGGATGAGGTATGGTCCTTATTATCTTACAGAACTTAAAGCAGAACTTCTAGCCCGGGGAGGTGGCCAGAAAACCATCCCCTTTTGTGAGGTCACCAGCCCACATGTATAAGTCTTGCACTTAGCCCTCTAGTCATTCCAGGCTGTGATGAGGTGACTAACAGATCTGCAAATGAACTATGACGTGTGGCTCCTCCCCCAGCCTGTCTTGCCATGATCTAAGTACCATGTAAGTGATTTTCACCTTTAATTCTGTTTTATTTCTAACTGTATTGTACATAACTGTATTGTCTTAGCTTGTTCCATCTTTTTAAAATGTATAAGCACTGCCTGCAATTTTAGGAATAAACCTATAAAATTTATTAGTTTGTTTCTCCTGCTCTATAAACGATTTTGCACGTGCCTGAAGTACTACGCTACTGTTTTGGGGTTGCTATGGACCCTCTTGATAAATTGTTCATTAAGTAAATCGTAGCTGGTGGCAGCTAAAAGGAAGGGGTGTAAAGTGTTAACCTATTGGGTGGCGTTGGCAGTGACGGAGCAGGTTTTATAAGTGTATTGCCTGGCTGCGGCCCGAGTAATTATAATTCCCTCACTGCAGCGTACCCAATAGCCAGCACACATCCAAGTGGCCCGTCTGGCGACTAACTATCCTAGGTGCAGTTCCCTGACTGACCTGAGGGTAAGGGGGGCGCCAGTGAGCTGCAAGTTCCTAAGTGGAAGTGGGATTATTATAAATCCCTGCAGATTATTGGGTCGGACGGCAGCAGCCGTCGTGTGTGTGCGCGTTTTCGTCACATTTGTGGCAACAGAGGGATCACAAGCCGTGATACCCCGGGCTACCGTGTGGCGGACCGTGTGCCGTTCATCACATTGGTGGCAGAGCGGTGGGATTATAGAGCATTAGTGATCTGGTCTGAGCAATCATTCCTCTCACTAAAAGACTTGCACGGTTCTTCAGGGACCCTGCAACTAAAGTTTTGGAGAACAAGCTCAGTGTTTATTAGTCCTGAGACAATTGTGTGTACTTGCGGTTGCCACTCCCTTCTCTTTGTTTTCTATCCTATCTTTTATTTGGCAAACATGGCTACAAGAGGAGCAAGTTGGTACAAAAAGCAGAGCAGGGACACTCTTGTGGGAATCTGCATGTACCACGGCCTTGACCACAAGAACCAAACCAAAGCCCAACTGGTCCAGGCCCTGAAGGAACTGGACGAGCCTCAGAGCGTGGCGGGCGCAGGAGCCGGCCCAAGCCAAGGTGGTGCTGCAGCAGAGGCCCAAACCCTGAATGCTTACACCCAGGGCGGGTTGGACCCTTACCTGCAGGCGGCCCTGGAGGAACTCCCCGCCGACGACCGTGATGGACGTCTGCAGCTGATCGAGCAAGCTCAAGAGAGCTGACCAGCGAGAGGCCGACCAGCGAGCCGAGCGCCAAGCCCAGCGAGAGGCCGAGCGGGAGGCTGAGAGAGCCGAGGCCCAAGCCAGCGGGAGGCTGAGAGCCGAGCGGGAAGCTCAGAGAGCCCATGAACTGGAGCTGCTCAGACAAGGGGCAATGCCCTCCACAGGCCGGAGCGGTGAGCCCAGCAGCTCTCAGAGTCCGAAGCCCCGGCCAGAGCACTTTCCCGTGATGGAAAAGGACGGAGACTTGGACACTTTTCTGTTGGCCTTTGAGAAAGTCTGCCGACAGTACCAGCTGCCTGAGGACCAATGGGCCAGGTACTTGACCCCCGGGCTAAAGGGCAAAGCTCTGGAGGCATTTGCTTCACTCACGCCAGATCAAGATGGTGACTATGCGGCCATCAAGCATGCCCTGATCAACAAGTACCAGCTAACCCCTGAGGTATACTGAAAGAAGATCCGGAACCTCCAACGTGGCCCACATGACAGTTATAGCGATGTGGTGCAAGGACTCAGGACCCACTTTGACCAGTGGATCCATGGACTGTCAGTTGACACCTTTGAGGAGCTGAGGGACCTGATGATCAAAGACCAGTTCCTGCATCTGTGCCCAGCTGAGGTCCGACAGTTCATCTTGGACCGAGAACCGGAGGAAGGCCCAATAGCCAGCACACATCCAAGTGGCCCGTCTGGTGACTAACTATCCTAGGTGCAGTTCCCTGGTGTAAAGTGTTAACCTATTGGGTGGCGTTGGCAGTGACGGAGCGAGTTTTATAAGTGTATTGCCTGGCTGCGGCCCGGAGTAATTATAATTCCCTCACTGCAGCGTGCCCAATAGCCAGCACACATCCAAGTGGCCAGTCTGGCGACTAACTATCCTAGGTGCAGTTCCCTGACTGACCTGAGGGTAAGGGGGGCGCCAGAGAGCTGCAAGTTCCTAAGTGGAAGTGGGATAATTATAAATCCCTGCAGATTATTGGGTCGGACGGCAGCAGCCGTCGTGTGTGTGCGCGTTTTCGTCACATTTGTGGCAACGGAGGGATCACAAGCCGTGATACCCCGGGCTACCGTGTGGCGGACCGTGTGCCGTTCATCACACTTACATCCCTCCGGTGAGAGTCTATATCTGGTGAAAAGATGAGAATATCATCCAGATAGACTACTACAGAGGTGGAGAGCATATCCCAGAAGATGTCTCTAACAAAGTCTTGGAAAACAGCGGGAGCATTACAGAGCCCGAAGGGCATCACCAGGTATTCATAATGCCCATCCCTGGTATTAAAAGCTGTCTTCCACTCGTCCCCTCACGGATGCGAATTAGGTTATAGGCACCACGTAGATCAAGCTTGGTAAATACTCTAGCCTATCAAGAGCTCAGAGATTAGGGGCAACGGGTACTTATTCTTGACGGTGATAGCGTTAAGACCCCTGTAGTCAATACATGGATGTAATTCTCCGTTCTTCTTTTGCACAAAGAAGAACCCCGCCCATGCTGGTGACACAGACTTCCTAATGAACCCTCTTGCCAGATTCTCCTGAATATACTGGGACATGGCCTCCATCTCAGGAAGCGAGAGGGGGTAGACCCTCCCCGAGGAGGTTCTGCTCCAGGCAAGAGTTCAATAGGACAGTCGTAGGGGTGATGAGGTCGAACAGTCTCCACCGCCTTCTTGGAGAAAACGTCTGCATATGACCAATAATACTGAGGAAGAGAAGTGAGATCTACGGGTATCTCTGTGGTGGTGACCTGAACGCACTCCCTGACACACCTGTCTCTACATGAATCACCCCAACCCAGTATCCTCCAGAGGACACTCAATATGGGGAGAGTGGTAACGGAGCCAAGGTACTCCCAGCAACACCTCGTCTATTCCCTCGGGCAGGACAAGAAAATAAATACTCTCCTGATGGGAAGGGGACATAGATAAAGTGAGAGGGATCGTCTGGTGGGTGATTTGTGAGGGCAGAGTTGATCCATTCACTACTCGCACAGTCACCGGTTTGGCGAGCATCACCAGAGGTATAGTGTGGCGGAGAGCAAATGCAGAGGACATGAAATTCCCCTCGGCTCCAGAATCCACACAGAGCTCGGCGGTGAGCGTGGATGGACCTACTGTAATTGTCCCCTTAAAGGACAACTTGGTGGAAAATGCCGCAGTGTCTAGTGAACCTCCTCCCAAGGTCATTAGATGCACCGACCGCTGTGGACATTTGTTGGCATAATGTCATAACTGCTGGCAGATGTTACAGACCACGGGTACTCGAGCGGCCCGGGACTTAGGTCCTGCTCGAGAAACCTCCATGGCCTCATGGGAGTCAGGCGCCTGGCTGGAAGATTCTAGAGGTCTGGCGAAGGTGGGAGCCAGCCAAAACCTCTGCCTACACTGGGACCGCTCCAACCTCCGGTCGTGAAAACGGAGGTCGATGTGGGTAGATATGGCGATAAGCTTCTCCAGTGTGGCGGGAATCTCCCTGGTAGCCAAGGCATCTTTCACATGGCCCGCTAGTCCTCTCCAAAACACGGGAATGAGGACTTTATCCGGCCAGTCCAACTCCGAGGACAGAGTCCGAAATTGGACAGCAAAACAGCTGACCAAGGACGAACCCTGTGAACTTGCCAGAAGTTGGAGCGCCGCATCGTGGGTAACCTGAGGTCCTAGAAAGACCTTTTTTAGAGCCTCCAGAAAACAAGGAGCACTCCGCACCACAAGGTTGTCCGCCCCCACAACGGGGTGGCCCACTCCAACGCTCTGCCCGACAGAAGAGATATTACAAAGCCCACTTGTGCCCGATCCGTGGGGAAACGTGCAGCCAGAAGCTTGAGTTGTATAGAGCACTGACTCACGAATCCCTGACATTGCTTGCTGTCATCAGCAAACTTGTCTGGAAGCGGGAGGTGGGATATTGTGGGGGCAGAGGTGGCAGTGGACACACTGGCTGCAGCCACGCTAGCTGCCTGAACAGCGACTGCGGTAACATCCACAGCTGAGGTTGTGCGCTCAAGAGCCGCCAACCTACCCTCCAGCTGCTGGTTGTCCCGTAGTAGACTCTGGTCATCCGCCATTTTACTAGCCAGACCCTGGCGCTAGTGTTATGTTAGGGTCTGCGGAACGCACCAAATATATGATGTGGAGAGGTGCGTTCGCAGCCTGGGGTCCACTGTGCAGGCGGAGCCTGCTGCTAGTAAAATGGCGCAAGAAGCAAACTCTGTTATCCCGCAGAGTCGCCAAAATAAACGCCATAACGCGCTGTGGCAATATGTGCGAACTCTGTTAATCCACAGAGCCGCTAGAAGGAGTGCCGCAGCGCTATATGGCGATGTCTGCGAACTCACTTAACACAACTGAGTCGCAAAATAAACACGCTAGGGTGCTGTCTAGCATTGAAAGCGAACCCTGTTACGTCACAGAGCCGCTGAGACAAACTTCTGTGTCCTGTCAGGCACCCAGGTACACAGTTGACTGCTAAGCGAACATAGAACATGATCATGCGCTAATGTCCTTGCGGGAGTCACCTGCAATCTATGCAATCTGAACGCCAGGCCCTGAATACGGCAATCAAACTCCTTACCGATTATGCCGGTAATCTAGGACACCGACCCTGACCAGCTAGCATACCAAACTCCTCAGCGATTAAGTCGGTATTCTAGGGGCTTATTTCAGCCGGGCCCTAACCACACACACGCATGACCACACTGGCGCAAAGCATATTAAGATTGACACTAGCGCATGGCGGCCCAGCCATGCCACCCTTTTATAGTAACAGCCACAGGACCTGCCAGAAACAAGGACCAATGAAACTGTTCCAGAACACCAGTAGTCACAGGACCTTCCTGGCGGACCAATAGGAGCTGCTGCAGTACCTGAGCATGTGACCCCTGATCTCCAATGAGAGATCTCACCCTGGGCATGCTCAGAAGGGGAAAACAAGGACTTTGTCCTAAAGACGTCTGCTCGCCGCTAACCAGTACTGGCCACAATAGCAGAGCCTGGAGATGCAGCAGTAATCCTCTGCACACTGTTAGACTGGGTGAGATGCTGAGACTGACGTCTAAGCTGAGCAGAGTCCACTGTGGACAGAGACAAATGGGAGACCGCAGCTGGGATGGCTTGAGATTCCCCTTGTGCAGAAGCGGGAACTCGACCCCTAACAAACATTATGGCAGCAATGTGATATCCTTCACTAACTTTGTGTCTATGTACCGTGCACACACTATGTGATCACATATATAATAAGGTGACTTTATATGCACTGGCACTTTTTTTTTTTTTTTTAAGTGGATACATACCCCCTCATTGCAATTTTGTGATTATTTCATCAACTTATTTACCGTTTTTTATGCGGGTTTATTTTTACAATTCTTTTGAAATTCGTGCACCGTTCATTTAATCATTGGCAGCATTATATATATAATATTTTTTTTTCCACCAATTATTATCACTATTTATTCACTTTCATTGTGTATAAATGTTTTTGATGCCATTGTGATAGTACCCATCTTTTAGCTGGTCCCTTGTGCACTGCATCCTTTTCCTTGAGTATTTGTTCCCACCTATACCTTTTTCTATATATGGCAACAAAAGCCCCATGAACATACTAGGGTACCACAGAGATGGAAGGAAAGGCCAAGCTCCAGTACCAAATGCATTAGCTCAGAAACTCTGAAATACAGAGAACAAACTAGAGCATGCGGTCAAATGAGTATAAAAATATCAAAAAACTTTATTCAAAAATATTTCAAAACACATGTAATCATACATAAATAGAGTGCCAGTCAGAAAATGCAGATAACATACCCCCAAACATCACCAACTCCACCCACATGATGGAACACCTCCCAGAAAGCAACCCCAATATGTATAACTTGTCCTAGGAGCATAAATCCCATATAGTGCATAAAGCCCAAAGGCTGTATGGAAAGCTCAGGAACTGTAAAGTAAAATAAGGGAACATGCTAACAGCATAGTAACGCCTAACAATGTAATGTCCCAAAAATATATCAGGGGAGCTTACCAGAGGAAAGTGGGGGAGAAGAGAGCCCGGCAGTAGCACCCCCCCAACACACGTTTCACAGCACACCAGGCCACTTTGTCAAGAGGAATCTAGTGGGAGAGGTTCCAAAGGACCTTAAAATAGCCCCTGACCTCGGTCACATGACCGGTGTTGACCAATAATCATGGCCGTCGCCGCATGTGTTCCTGTATCCGCAGGTCCTGCAGATCAGAAAGGCATCATGCACAGTGTGCACACGCCGGGCTACAAGCCCTAACGTCAGCGCAGTGCATAGAGATGCCGCCTGAAGAGCGGAGCTGCATCTACAGGTAGCCATGGGCACGGCCATGAAATTTGTGCATGCAGTTATAAAGCAATAACAGATATATAGGTCATTTAAATAGCCACTATGAGTAAGTATTAAATCAAAATCATATACAGTAACAAATATGTGCAATTACAATGAAGAGACAATACAATACTCATGGAAACAAAAATATACATCATATGGATGTATGAAAAAAAAAAATGTATATGCAATGATCCTATGTATGATGACTGCGTGTGTGCACAGTCACACGCACTGGAGTGGATACTCCAGCACATGTATTCATGCACACACGCAGTCATCATGCGTAGGATCATTGCATATACATTTTTTTTTTTTGCTCCTTCCTGTTTCTTTCTTTATCTCTGCCTCCACTCTTTCCCAAACATTCCCCTCCCGTCCTTGGCAGTTTTTTCAGTTTCTAATTGTTTTTAATTTTTCAATAATTGTTTTTCATTTTATTAACCCCTTCATGACCCAGCCTATTTTGACCTTAAAGACCTTGCAATTTTTTGCAATTCTGGCCAGTGTCCCTTTATGAGGTAATAACTCAGGAACGCTTCAACGGATCCTAGCGATTCTGAGAATGTTTTTTCGTGACATATTGGGCTTCATGGTAGTGGTAAATTTAGGTTGATAATTTTTGCGTTTATTTGTGAAAAAAAGGAAATTTGGCGAAAATTTGGAAAATTTCGCAATTTTCAAATTTTGAATTTTTATTCTGTTAAACCAGAGAGTTATGTGTCACAAAATAGTTAATAAATAACATTTTCCACATGTCTACTTTACATCAGCACAATTTTGGAAATACTCAAAAGTGACACTATTATAAAAACTGCACCCCTCAAGCTACTCAAAAACTACATTTAAGAAGATTATTAACCCTTCAGGTACCTCACAGGAGCTAAAGCAACGTGGAAGGAAAAAATGGACATTTTAATTTTTCAAACAAAAATTTTATTTTAGCATCAATTTTTTTCATGTTCACATGGGCAACAGGATAAAATGGATCCAAAAATTTGTTGGGCAATTTCTCCTGAGTACACTGATACCTCAAATGTGGTCATAAACCACTGTTTGGGCACACGACAGGACTCAGAAGGGAAGGAGCGCCATTTGACTTTTTGAATGGAAAATATGCTGGAATATTTAGTGGTTGCCATGTCGCATTTGGAGAGTCCCTGTGTGCCTAAACATTGGAGCTTCCCAACAAGTGACCCCATTTTGGAAACTAGACCCCCCAAGGAACTTATCTAGATGCATAGTGAGCACTTTGAACCCCCAGGTGCTTCACAAATTGATCCGTAAAAAAAGAAAGTACTTTTTTTTTTACAAAAATTTTTTTTTAGCCTCAGTTTTTTCATTTTCACATGGGCAACAGGATAAAATGGCTCTTAAAATATGTTGGGCAATTTCTCCTCAGTACACAGATACCTCATATGTGGTCATAAACCACTGTTTGGACGCACGGCAGGGCTCAGAAGGGAAGGAGCGCCATTTGACTTTTTGAATGGAAAATTAGCTCCAATCGTTAGCGGACACCATGACCTGTTTGGAGAGCCCCTGTGTGCCTAAACAGTGAAAAATCCCCACATGTGACACCATTTTGGAAACTAGACCCCTTATGGAACTTATCTAGATGTGCTGTGAGCACTCTGAACTCTGAAAAAAATCATTTTTTTCCTCAAAAATGATTTTTAAGCCCGCTATTTTTTATTTTCACAAGGGTAACAGGAGAAATTGGACCACAAAAGTTGTTGTGCAATTTGTCCTGAGTACACCAATACCCCATACGTGGGGAGAACCACTGTTTTGGCGCATGGGAGAGCTAAGAAGGGAAGGAGCGCCATTTTGGAATGCAGACTTGATGGAATGTTCTGCGGGCGTCATGTTGCGTTTGCAGAGCCCCTGATGTGCCTAAACAGTAGAAACCCCCACAAGTGACCCCATTTTGGAAACTAGACCCCCAAGCAGCTTATCTAGATGTGTAGTGATCACTTTGAACCCCAAGTGCTTCACAGAAGTTTATAAATGCAGAGCAGTGAAAATAAAAAAATCATTTTTGTTTCTCAAAAATCATTTTTAGCCCGCTATTTTTTATTTTCCCAAGTGTAACAGGATAAATTGGACACCAAAAGGTGTTGTCCAGTTTTTCCTGAGTACGCTGGTGCCTCATATGTGGGGGGGAAACCACTGTTTGGGTGCACGGCAGGGCTCAAAAGGGAAGGAGCGCCATTTGACTTTTTTAATGGAAAATTAGCTCCAATCGTTAGCGGACACCATGTCATGTTTGGAGAGCCCCTGTGTGTCTAAACTTTGGAGATTCCCCACAAATGAGCCCATTTTGGAAACAAGACCCCCTAAGGAACTTATCTAGATGCACAGTGAGCACTTTGAACCCCCAGGTGCTTCACAGAAGTTTATAACACAGAGCCGTGAAAATAAAAAATCATTTTTTTTTCTCAAAAAATCATTTTTTAGCCCCCTATTTTTTATTTTCACAATGGTTACAGGAGAAATTGGACCCCAAAAGTTGTTGTCCAATTTGTCCTGAGTACACTGGTACCCAATATGTGGGGAGTAACCACTGTTTGGGCACACGTCAGGGCTCGGAAGGGATGTAGTGACGCTTTGAAATGCCGACTTGATGGAATGGTCTGCGGGCATCTTGTTACGTTTGCAGAGCCCCTGATGCGCCTAAACAGTAGAAACCCCCACAAGTAACCCCATTTTGTAAACTAGACCCCCAAGGAACTTATCTAGATGTGTGGTGAGCACCTTGAACCCCCATGTGCTTCACAGAAGTTTATAATGGAGAGCCGTGAAAATAAAAAATCATTTTTTTCCTCAAAAACTGATTTTTTTAGCCAGCAATTTTTTATTTTCACAAGGGTAACAGGAGAAATTGGACCTCAAAAGTTGTTGTACAGTTTGTCCTGAGTACACTGGTACCCCATATGTGGGAGGAACCACTGTTCGGGCACACGTTGGGGCTCGGAAGGGAAGTACTGTAGTGACGTTTTGAAATGCCGACTTGATGGAATGGTCTGCGGGCGTCATGTTACGTTTGCCGTGCCCCTGATGTACCTAAACAGTAGAAACTCCCCACAAGTGACCCCATTTTGGAAACTAGACCCGCAAGGAACTTATCTAGATGTGTGGTGAGCACTTTGAACCCCAAGGGTTTATAACGCCCTGGCATTAAAATAAAAAAATCATATTTTTTCCACAAACATGATCTTTTAGTCCCCAATTTTTTTATTTTCCCAAGGGTAACAGGAGAAATTTGACCCCAAAAGTTGTTGTCCAATTTGTCCTGAGTACGCTGATATCCCATATGTGGGAGAAAACTACTGTATGGGCACACGTCGGGGCTCGGAAGGGAAGTAGTGACGTTTTGAAATAGCGACTTGATGGAATGGTCTGCGGGCGTCATGTTACGTTTGCAGAGCCCATGATGTGCCTAAACAGTAGAAACCCCCCCAAGTGACCCCATTTTGGAAACTAGATCCCCCAAGGAACTCCTCTAGATGTGTGGTGAGCACTTTGAATCTCCAAGTTCTTCACAGAAGTTTATAATGCAG
>JARQOD010000001.1:564785827-564932182 GCA_033576555.1 Oophaga sylvatica | reverse complement strand
AAATATTATGTTTTGGGTGTGTTTCTCTGCTAAGGGCACAGGACTACAGTCATGGCCAAAAGTTTTGAGAATGACACAAATATTATATTTTCACATGATCTGCTGCCCTCTGGTTTTTATGTGTGTTTGACAGATGTTTTTATCACAGACAGAAATATAATAATTGCAAACATATGAGTAACAAAAGCTTATATTGACAGTTAGAATGAGTTAATGCAGCAAGTCAATATTTGCAGTGTTGACCCTTCTTCTTCAGGACCTCTGCAATTCTCCCTGGCATGCTCTCAATCAACTTCTGGACCAAATCCTGACTGATAGCAGTCCATTCTTGCACAATCAATGCTTTCATTTTGTCAGAATTTTTAGGTTTTTGTTTGTCCACCCGTCTCTTGATGATTGACCACAAGTTCTCAATGGGATTAAGATCTGGGGTGTTTCCAGGCCATGGACCCAAAATCTCTATGTTTTCTTCCCTGAGCCATTTAGTTATCACCTTTGCTTTATGGCAGGTGCTCCATCATGCTGGAAAAGGCATTGTTGATCGCCAAACTGCTCTTGGAGGGTTGGGAGAAGTTGCTCTTGGAGGACATTCTGGTACCATTCTTTATTCATGGCTGTGTTTTTAGGCAAGACTGTGAGAGAGCCGATTCCCTTGGCTGAGAAGCAACCCCACTCATGAATGGTTTCAGGATGCTTAACAGTTGGCATGAGACAAGTGGTGGTGGTAGTGCTCACCTTGTCTTCTCCGAATGAGGGGTTTTCCTGATGTCCCAAACAATCGAAAAGGGGATTCATCAGAGAAAATAACTTTACCCCAGTCCTCAGCAGTCCACTGCCTGTACCTTTTGCAGAATTTCAGTCTGTCCATGATGTTTTTTCTGGAGAGAAGTGGCTTCTTTGCTGCCCTCCTTGAGACCAGGCCTTGCTCCAAGAGTCTCCGCCTCACAGTGCGTGCAGATGTACTCACACCTGCCTGCTGCCATTCCTGAGCAAGCTCTGCACTGCTGGTAGCCCGATCCCACAGCTGAAACACTTTTAAGAGACGGTCCTGGCGCTTGCTGGTCTTTCTTGGGCGCAATGAAGCCTTTTTGGCAACAATGGAACCTCTCTCCTTGAAGTTCTTGATGATGCGATAGATTGTTGACTGAGGTGCAATCTTTCTAGCTGCGATACTCTTCCCTGTTAGGCAATTTTTGTGCATTGCAATGATGACTGCACGTGTTTCTTTAGATATAACCATGGTTAACAGAAGAGAAACAATGATGCCAAGCACCAGCCTCCTTTTAAAGTGTGCAGTGGTGTCATTCTTACTTAATCATGACAGATTGATCTCCAGCCATGTCCTCATCAACACCCACACCTGTGTTAATGGAGCAATCACTGAAAAGAGGTTAGCTTGCCCTTTTAAGGCAGGGCTGCAATGATGTTGAAATGTGTTTTGGGGATAAAGTTCATTTTCTAGCCAAATATTGACTTTGCAAGTAATTGCTGTTAAGCTGATCACTCTTTATAACATTCTGGAGTATATGCAAATTGCCATTAGAAAAAGTGAAGCAGTAGACTTTGTAAAAATTAATATTTGTGTCATTCTCAAAACTTTTGGCCATGACTGTACTTCATCAATGGGAGAATGGATGGAGCCATGTACCATAAAATCCTGAGTGACAACTTCCTTCCCTCCTCCAGGACATTAAAAATGGGTCGTGGCTGGGTCTTCCAGCAAGACAATGATCCAAAACATACAGGAAAGCAAACAAAGGAGTGGCTCATAAAGAAGCCCATTAAGGTCATGGAGTGGCCTAGCCAGTCTCCAGACCTTAATCCCATAGAAAACTTATGGAGGGAGTTAAAGCTCCAAGTTGCCAAGCGACAGCCTCAAAATCTTAATGATTTAGAGATGATTTGCAAAGAGGAGTGGACCAAAATTCCTCCTGACATGTGCGCAAAGCTCATCATCAACTACAAAAAACGCCTGACTGCTGTGCTTGCCAACAAGGGTTTTACCACCAAGTATTAAGTCTTGTTTGCCAGAGGGATCAAATACTTATTTCTCACTGCAAAATGCTAATAAATTTATATAATTTATACAATGTGATTTTCTGGATTTTATTTTTGATATTCTATCTCTCAATGTTAAAATTAACCTACCCTTAAAATTATAGACTCTTCATGTCTTTGTCAGTGGGCAAACTTAGAAAATCAGCAAGAGATCAAATAATTATTTCCTTCACTGTATACAGCTTTTTGCAAAATCAGAAGTAATCATTGTAAGCAGTGAAAGAAAGATATTAACCTAAGTGCAGAGGATTTATACTTTTTTTTACAGGTGCTTGATTAGGAAAATCATCGACACAAACCCATTTATCCATCCTACAGAGAAAAACATTTTTAATTCGTAATAGTAGCTGTAGAAAAGGGAGAGACCCAATCAGTCAAAAATTAAAAATAACGCAAACATCGAGATAATGGTCATTTTCCAGTAAAAAATATAGGAATGAGAATATTTTTTACTTTTGAGGGTACACTCACACTGGCGTATAACATGGTCGCTATGGGGGCAGTGCAGATCTGCAATTATATTTTCATGCCAATTCGGCAGGAGAAAACAATCTCAGCATGCTGCAAGCGCAGCCAAGAATCCGATCACACGTACCCACACAAGTCTATGGGTGCATGTGAAAAATCAGACTGCACTCAGATATCATCCGACTGCAGCACGATTACCGTGGTCACCAGCAATGGAGGAGATGGAGAAATTACTTTCTCTATCTCCTCTGTACCTGTGAGCACAGCAGTAAAATGACATTTGCTCACCCTCACAGCAGAGTTAGAGCCGAGGGTCATTTGCATACATCATCCGATTCTCTCGGATGAAAGAATCATCGGATGCTACTCGCCAGTGTGAGAGAGCCCTTAAACAGATTTTGCTCGACTGAGCAGAATACTTTTACTTATTAAAAGAATTTTGGAGAACTTTAAGGGCTTGTATTTGCAACGTTTTTCATAGCATTTTTTATGCATAAAAATGCTGTGTTATAAAGTACCAGCAAAATGAATGAGATTTTTGGAATCTCTCTCATGGTAATGCTGCCTTTTTTCCTTACATATTTTAACCATCAGTGCATTTTTTTCTATTCTGCAGCATGTCAGTTTTCAAGCGTTTTTACAACATTTTTCACTTATTTAATATTCAATAAGCATAGCATTCAGCGACCATGTCTTATCTTATTATCCACTTCTCTTAGCTAATCATCTCTTCAGCAAATGGAAGCCTGCTATTCAGCTGTCTGCAGCTACATCCTAGCTCAGACCTGTGAATGCCGAAGCTACAGTATTGTGCTCTCAACTGTGCTGCAACAGTTAGGCCGGAGTCACACTGGCGACAAAATCGGACGACTGCAATGCGATGAAATATCGCATTGCAGTCGGACCTATGTTAATCTATGGAGCAGCTCCCAGTATCAGATTTTTTGTGGTCCGTTTTAAACGTCCATGTGCAATCGCAGCATGCTGCGATTGTCACCGATTGTGGGTCGACTATCGCCAATGCAAGTCAATGGGAGCGCTGAAAAATCGGATTACAAACGGACTGCATGTGTGACTTGCGATGAAATCGCATCGGTGTCCTTTAGAAAAGCCGGCAATTCATCCCCGGCTATACTGTAAAATCACACTGACAGCTTTAATAAAGACTAGAAAGAATAGATATATACACATAGAACACATATATATTATATATACATGTCATTGTGACATGTACATATACATATATTTATAGTTCCTAGACTTCTACATACTGTAATAGCCGCTAATTCAATTGCCGGGTTTTGTGAAATCACAGAAGCCGACATGAAATGATACATTGTTTCCACACATTTAACCATGTAATTTCATGTATTTTTATATATGTTTGAAACATACAATTACATGAGTGTATTTGTGCAAAATTTCAGACATGTAGGGGTTAATTAAAGGTGTAATTTCGTTGAAAAAAAATGCGTGGGCTCCCGCTGTATTTTCTCCACCAGACAGACAAAGCAAAGCGAGTGGGGGCAGATAATAATAGCCCAGGGAGGGTGCATTTTTTTTGTGCCCCCCCTGGCTACTAACATCTGCCCCCAGACACCCCAGAAAGGGCAAATCTATAATTAGATTCGCCCTTTCTGGCACTTTGCCCGTCTATTCCCATTGCCCTGTAGTGGTGGCGAATGGGTTAATCTCACCTTACTGTCACCTTGCAATTGAAAGGTCACCTTAAGGCAGGTTAATAATTGATAGCTGTCAATTAGACAACTATCAATTATTAATCCTATTGAAGTAAATAAAAAAACACACACACTTTAAGAATAAATAATTTTAATGAAATAAAAACACATTTTTTTGACCATATTTTATTTTACACTTAATCCGTGCGAAGCCATTGATCTCCTAAAATAAAGAAAAAGAAATAAAACAACATTATTCTTACCTATTCCGCCGATCTGTCACGTCCCACGCTGTAATCCTTCACAAAGGGTTAACTAGCTTTGAGCCAAGCAGTGCAAGTAATCCTGCATGCTCAGCTCAAAGCTCATGAATGAATAAGTTCCTCTCCTGGCGACAGGAGAGGATGTGTTTCATGAATGAAGCTTAATTGATTGTGTCCACTTTCCCTTTAGGTCAGGTCACTACAGTTAAATTGTCAATAAATCAATTAAGCTCCATTCATGAATCTATTCCTCTACTTTCGCTGGGAGAGGAAGTTATTCATTCAGGGGAATACAGGTCTGAGACAGCATTATTAGCTCTCTGCGACCTGTAACCTGTTAACCCTTTCTGATGGATTACACCGTGGGACCTGACTGTACATCGGATTGGTAAGAATAATTTTGCTTTTTTATTTTATTTTTATTACAGGAAATGGTTTTAGCAGGAAAATAAAATATGGTCAAAAACTGTGTGATTATTTAATTAAACTTATTTTTTATTAAACTGTGTGTGTTTGATTTTTCTTTCATACAATAGGATTAATAATTGATAGTTGTCTAATTGACAGCTCTCAATTATTAACCTGCCTTAAAGTGACCTTTCAATTGCAAGGTCATTTTAACCCCTTATTAACCCATTCGCCACCGCTACAGGGCAATGGGAATAGACGGGCAAAGTGCCAGAAAGGGCGAATCTAATTATAGATTTGCCCTTTCTGGGTGTCTGGGGGCAGATGTTATATGGAGGGCAACGACTACAATTCCCAGAAATAATGGAGACAGCGGCGAACAACATGTTAAGGCAAGTACCCAAAACACCGCCCATCTGACCTGACTGCCATCATTTAAATATCCAGCCAATTTAGGGTGACAGATTCCCTTTAAATAAGTCTAGAGAGATCCAATTGATCCAATCAAACAAATAAAGCAGCACTCTGTAGCGCTATAGCATGCAAACATGAAATATGAAAATTGAATTGCATTACTGCACTAGAAAAATGAAAACTTGAGACTGCTTAGCGCATAAATTGGCCAATTCATGTGTACCTGGCTGCCACGGTAAGGCGATTCTCGTTTGCAGGTCCTAATGCCAATCCTCTCTTAGACAGTCTGCAGTCATGGCCAAAAGTTTTGAGAATGACACAAATATTATATTTTCACATGATCTGCTGCCCTCTGGTTTTTATGTGTGTTTGACAGATGTTTTTATCACAGACAGAAATATAATAATTGCAAACATATGAGTAACAAAAGCTTATATTGACAGTTTGAATGAGTTAATGCAGCAAGTCAATATTTGCAGTGTTGACCCTTCTTCTTCAGGACCTCTGCAATTCTCCCTGGCATGCTCTCAATCAACTTCTGGACCAAATCCTGACTGATAGCAGTCCATTCTTGCACAATCAATGCTTTCATTTTGTCAGAATTTTTAGGTTTTTGTTTGTCCACCCGTCTCTTGATGATTGACCACAAGTTCTCAATGGGATTAAGATCTGGGGAGTTTCCAGGCCATGGACCCAAAATCTCTATGTTTTGTTCCCTGAGCCATTTAGTTATCACCTTTGCTTTATTTCAAGGTGCTCCATCATGCTGGAAAAGGCATTGTTGATCGCCAAACTGCTCTTGGAGGGTTGGGAGAAGTTGCTCTTGGAGGACATTCTGGTACCATTCTTTATTCATGGCTGTATTTTTAGGCAAGACTGTGAGAGAGCCGATTCCCTTGGCTGAGAAGCAACCCCACACATGAATGGTTTCAGGATGCTTAACAGTTGGCATGAGACAAGACTGGTGGTAGCGCTCACCTTGTCTTCTCCGAATGAGGCATTTTCCTGATGTCCCAAACAATCGAAAAGGGGATTCATCAGAGAAAATAACTTTACCCCAGTCCTCAGCAGTCCACTGCCTGTACCTTTTGCAGAATATCAGTCTGTCCATGATGTTTTTTCTGGAGAGAAGTGGCTTCTTTGCTGCCCTCCTTGAGACCAGGCCTTGCTCCAAGAGTCTCCGCCTCACAGTGCGTGCAGATGCATTCACACCTGCCTGCTGCCATTCCTGAGCAAGCTCTGCACTGCTGGTAGCCCGATCCCCCAGCTGAAACATTTTTAAGAGACGGTCCTGGCGCTTGCTGGTCTTTCTTGGGCGCCCTGAAGCCTTTTTGGCAACAATGGAACCTCTCTCCTTGAAGTTCTTGATGATGCGATAGATTGTTGACTGAGGTGCAATCTTTCTAGCTGCGATACTCTTCCCTGTTAGGCCATTTTTGTGCATTGCAATGATGACTGCACGTGTTTCTTTAGAGATAACCATGGTTAACAGAAGAGAAACAATGATGCCAAGCACCAGCCTCCTTTTAAAGGGTCCAGTGGTGTCATTCTTAATCATGACAGATTGATCTCCAGCCATGTCCTCATCAAAACCCACACCTGTGTTAATGGAGCAATTACTGAAAAGAGGTTAGCTGGTTCTTTTAAGACAGGGCTGCAATGATGTTGAAATGTGTTTTGGGGGATAAAGTTCATTTTCTAGCCAAATATTGACTTTGCAAGTAATTGCTGTTAAGCTGATCACTCTTTATAACATTCTGGAGTATATGCAAATTGCCATTAGAAAAAGTGAAGCAGTAGACTTTGTAAAAATTAATATTTGTGTCATTCTCAAAACTTTTGGCCATGACTGTACATCTCTGTGGGAACCTAATGTGAATCCTCTCTTGGACTAAAAGTCTATATCTCTATGGAGATATGTAGAATCCTGTTGCAATTAAAAACATTGGCACAAAGCATTCTCAGTTTTTTATATTTCTAGTGCAGTAATGCAATTCAATTTTCATATTTCATGTTTGCATGCTATAGTGCCACAGAGTGCTGTCTTATTTATTTGATTGTATTTGAGTTGGTTACTCTAGGTAAGCACCTGTTCAGATCTGATTTATATTTGGATGAGACATTCAGTTTTCTTTATATTTGTATTAGCCTTCTGACTGAGCACTCCGCCCCTTAGCCTCAGGCGGTTTTAATTGCAACTGGATTCTACCCCTCCATAAAGATATAGACTTTTAGTCCAAGAGAGGATTCACATTAGGTTTCCAGAGAGATGTAGACTGTCTAAGAGAGGATTCACATTAGGTTCCCAGAGAGATGTAGACTGTCTAAGAGAGGATTGGCATTAGGTCCTGGCAAACGAGAATTGTAGAGCCCAGCTGCGACTGGATTCATATCTCCCAGAAGGGTGCGCAGAAGGAATTCACCACTAGAGGTCACTATATACATGCACACACCTTCACCCATCCCTAAGACCACCAGAGGGAGCTGTATAGACATATAAAAGGAGGGTGAAGACAGGAAAGTGAGCTCAGTTCAGTCAGTGTAGCTCTGAGTTCAGTTCAGTACAGCTCTGAGTTCAGTCAGCTCAGTAGCTGAGTTCAGCCAGACTGAAATCTGCAGCCTGCAGTTCAGTAGAGTGGAGGCTAGTAAAGTGGAGTAAAATCCACTCCAGTCCAGTTAGAGCTGAGAGGAGTGAGTGCAGCTCAGTGAGAAAGCGTGCTGACGCTTAGAGAGCGGCGAAGAGGCAGCCCACCAACTGCCAGTGTGTGTTATCGTGTGAGGGCCCGGGTAAGCCGAAGGCGAGTGGAAAGAGCAGTAACGGACTAAGAAAAGCCTTTACAGCTTACCTCAGCAAGTATTGACCGGACACCGGGGTCCGAGCCTATAGGGATCTCCACGACCCATTAGGAGAACACCGGAGTTCCTGGAGGACTACAAGTCCCAGGAGTACCACAGAGCTGATACGTAGCAGGATCAGGAGGACAGAGTCCGGCAGGATCCGCCATAAGAGACCCTGTCCTTTCAGAGAGAAGGTCCAATCACAAGGTCAGCCAGGTGCTGGACGGAGACCAAGTTAGGCCCAGCTACACGCAGGCCAGGACTTTATCACAAAAAGGCAAGGAACAGGAGGCCACACACCTACTCAGTGGGAGAATCTGGATGTGCACCCTTCACCCTACAGTGCTCCGGGGAGTGCCTGCAACATCTACAGTAAAGGTACCAAAGTGACTTGTGTGTGTGTCCCTCTTCTTACCCCTAACTGCCGGGTCCCTGCCTGTTCTGCATCCCTACACAACTATCTGCCCTGAAGGACTTAGCCTCACCTGTGGGAGGCCTAACATCTAGCTGCACAACACCAACCCTTCAGTGGATCTGCACCGCAGCACTGGTCACCCTGACCAGGTACCACAGGTGGTGCCACGAATCCCCATACCAACATTCAATTCAATTCCCCTGTAAATATCCCACATTAACGGGTGAGCGCCAGAGCCACGGACTGAGCTGTGTTACCGTGACATCCCCCATAGAAGTCTATAGGCTCCATTGCTCTGGAGGGCGACTCAGAATCACCTTACTGTGGCTGCCAGGTACACATGAATTGGCCAATTTATGTGCTAAGCATTCTCAATTTTTCATATTTCTAGTGCAGTAATGCAATTCAATCTTCATATTTCATGTTTGTATGCTATAGCGCTACAGAGTGCTGCCTTATTTGTTTGATTGTATTTGATTTGGTTACTCTAGGTAAGCACCTGTTCAGACCTGATTTATGTTTGGATGTGATGGTCAGTTTTTTTGATAGATGTAATTGATCCACACCGAGCAACCTGCAAAACGCAACGTGGAGCACAATAGAGTGCAGCGGATCCAGGCCCAGGAGATTGGAGCGGAGCCCAGGATACTCACCATCTTAGGGCCCCTCATATATGAGTCAGTGATAGTAGACAGAGGATGCTTAGTATGATTTTTTTAGACACCCATCATCTCTCCTCAGGATCACGAATCATTTCACAGTCCAGAAATTGGTTGATTTCATACTCCGTGATTGGATCAGAAGCAGGATCTGTTGTGACTGTGGAACAGGACCTCTTGAGGACCAGAGAACGACCTGCAGATGGAGAGATGGAAAATGAAGAGGCAGAAGCAAGGATATATTCAGGCTTAGTAATGTTTCCCTGAGATTCTTTTTGGCTTTGTGCTTGGAGAAGACATTTGCAAAGTACATATAGCAGGCAGGAATATTAGAGGCAGCTGATGCAGTGCAGCGTTTTGAGAAGGTGGTTGAGGTAGAATTTTGGAGCAGTTATGAAAACAAGATGATCTCTGCTGGGCGATCTGGTCGGATGACCAGTTAGGTCGGGGTCACACTTGCGAGTGTGATGCGAGAAACTCGCGCGAGTCTATCGCATCAATACCCAGCACTGCCGCCGACACTCGAGACTGGAGTGTGTGGCTGCATGTATTTCTATGCAGCCGCACACTCTGGTCCCAGTGCCGGCAGCAGTGCCGGGTATTGATGCGAGAGACTCGCGTGAGTTTCTCGCATCACACTCGTAAGTGTGACCCCAGCCTTAATGTAATGATGGGAGCATGTGGTCATAGCCACAGAATTCCCAAAAGAACCAATGCACTAGAAAGTGGCAAAACTAAAAAAGAAATGTCCTAAATGTGTAGTGCACCAATCTGAAGAGTCACATTCACCATCCAGAATTGGATACCACCACCAGGAATTATTGAGTCATTCACAGGGGTTAGATTCAGTGGTTTCTGTAAATAAGCTTTAGAGATTTTCAGCCTTTTGGCCCCAGAAAAGTCCATAAAATTCTCTGCTGCTCCGGAGTCAATTAGGGATTTATCCGTGAACACAGAGGAACTGTAGGAAACAGACATTGACACAAATAATTTATATCTAGTGGAGGATAGCATTAATCCTATGGCGATACCTCCCTCTTCACCTGGGGTCTGAAGTTCTCCCCTTTTGGCCTTCAGTTTTGAACAATATGTGCGATAATAATCCTATTCATCACAATACAAACAGAGTCTGCCAGTAAGGCGACGGGATATTTCACCTGAAAATAATCAGTTCCAGCCAATCTCCATGGTTTCCAGTTCAGCCATTGTGGGAGGAGATTGTGAAGATGTTTCGTAATGTGAGACACGGGAATCAAGCTTTATTTCCTTATATTATTTCCTGGCAAATGAAATCAAGTCATAATAGGAAAACGGCAAATTTCTACCAGCAAGTTGATCTTTGCTTCGAATGGATATGCCGACATAGAAAACAGCCAGAAGTCACTTGGGTTTTTTTTGCCTTCCTCTGGATCAACATGTTAGGGCAGGTTAGGATAGGATATGGGTTGAACTAGATGGACTTAAAGTCTTCCTTCAACCTTAATAACTATGTTACTAACTATGTTAGCGTCATTGTTCCAGGTCAATTCGGCAGATAGTAAGCTGATCTGGATGGCATCAATGGAAAGTAGACATGACTGGATTTGTCAAATGCTTTATGTAAGGCAGACAGGAAAGATGGTAGGGCATGCATCACAATCATGTGGCTACCACAATGGCGAAGCCCACACCAAGGCATCTACAGACAATTAAGAAAAAAATATATGCCACTTTGGACCAGTCAGAAAAAAATGCTGAGAACAGAATTCAAAGTATACAGTGCATAAGCTCATAAAACCCTGGCAAGCTTTAGGATCGCTATTCAAACTTGCAGGAGTAGACAAATATTACAGATGTCTCTTGTGTAGAGTGTTGCAGCTGTTGAGGACCTGATGGGGAATCTTCAGGAATCTGAGAAAGTGTGTTCACATGGGCTGTGAGATCCTGCACAGCCTGGATAAGTTCTTGTTGACTAACAATAAGTTGCACCAGCTGTCCAGATAGATCCCACGGCAACGGAGTTGTGTTTACTCTGCTGTTGTGAACACCTTTGATCTGGCTTCTGAGTTTGGGCTCCCTGTGGTGGTTGCTGCTGGTAATGGAGCTGGTCTGGCAGACAGAAGTCAATCACCTGAAGGGAATGATTGGAGATCAGGTGTTACTGACTGAGGAGATTTATGTGAGCAGCCTTCCCTTGGTTGTTGCCGTTGATTTGGTCTTTTCCTGAGCCTTTTGGAAGTCAGCTTGCTCCCTGCTTTGTCCTGCATCTTTCAGATAAGTTATTTTTCTGTTTAATCTGTGGCATTTGTTCCCTGCCTTGCTGGGGTGAGTTCAGCCGGGTTCCCTGCGGGAACCTGTGCTGGACTCTGTTTTCCTTTGCCACAGCTTGTGTCAGTCTTTTCTGTATTCCTAGTCTCCTGGTATTTCAGTATCTGTTATTTTGCATCCAGTTCACACCAGAGTTCTGCTTTAGTGGGGAAGAGGTCGTGTGGCCTCAGTATTTTTGCATATCAGATGTGTTGGAATTTTTCTTAGGGTTTTTCTGGGTTTGCAGACAGTATCCTTTCCTGTCTTGTTCTATCCAGACAGTTTGGGCCCCAGCATTTGCTTATTCTATTTTCTGCCTGTGTTTTGTGCTTCATCTGTCTCACCGTCAATATATGTTTGGGGGCTACCTATTCCTTTGGGGCTCTACTCCGGGGCAGTTAGCTTTCCGCTTTCTCTCTTTAGGCTTAGTTAACTCTTTGGCTGTGTCGAGGCGTCTAGGGCATCGTAGGTACATCCCACGGCTAATTCTATTTGTGTTGTCAGTTTAGGGGTCTGCAATCAGCTAAGTTACCAACCTATCTGGGTGTTTGGTTGCCTACCCTATTTTTCTATTATCCTCCTCGGTTACCGAATCATAACACTCTGCCTTTTGGAATCCATTGTCTTGGGATTCTGTAAGGGCTCACCAAGTGAGGTGGATCTGCTACGTCTCTGGTCAGGGTGGGCACACGGAACCCAGGCATTGGTGCATCTTCTAGAAGACATGTAGAATTGTGGGGATTAGGACTAACTGGAAGCTCAGTAGCAGAAAGACATATGGAGTAGAATTCAACAGGGATGGATGCAAGTTAAAATACTGTGGAACTGTGCATACCAAACAAGGGACAAAAGCAAAAAAGTCTTAATCCCCAAGACACAGGTGTGGGTGCCAATGGGCCTTAAAATGGACTAGGGAGATTTTCTCATTAATCCATGCTGGACAACCTGCAAACCCCAACATGATGCACACCAGAGGGCAGCAGACCCAGCAGAAGGGTGGTGTCGAGCTCGGGATACCAGGGAAAATTGTGTCACAATTTTTTTCTGACTAGTTGAAAGTGGCCTACATTTTTTCTTTTTTACCTGGAAACATCATCTCTTGGGCCACACTATTAAGGGAATGAGATGATCCTATTATGTATTTTCTACAATCCTTTCTGATAGTCTTTCGTAGAGCGCTTGACAAACAACATCATATCTATTCAGCCACTGATTCCATACTCCAGCTTAGACAAGGGACTAATTCTGACGGACGTTATGTCCTCCAGTTCCAGACCAAAGACACTCTTCTGTTTATTTCTATGCCAAGTTATCCATTTAGATGAAGGACAAACTTTCTGGTAGGAATTTTAGTGATGACAACCTCTTTTTGGAATACCAAAATGGACCATAAAAATCAGGAGTATCTTCAATCAGCCCGTCGGCTGAATCCCTGTCATGCTTCTTCTCATGGATGGACTTCATCGTCTCCTACCATACTATCATAACAAAATCCAGAGCTGATGCTCTATCCAGGTCCTTTAATGCTTGAAATACCTTTGAAGATGAGTCCTCACATGCAATTAAACCTGAACATATTCTTGCTTCAATACCTGACATCAAACACTTCAAATCCCTCTTCAGCCTCTTCCTATACCATAATAGCCTTGGACTGAAAGTTCTGTGGACTTTGTGACAGGCTCAAAGATTCAACACCATCTGTGTCATTGTGGACTGTTTCTCCAAAGTGTCTCATTTGTTCCATTACCAGCATTTCCATCTGTTCCACAGATGACACTTGTTCTTCAAATACATTTTCTGGATCCATAGTCTTCTAGCTTGTATAATGTCTGACCATGTTGTGCAATTAGTTTTCAGGTTCTGGAGGGCACTCTGCAAGGATCTAAAAATATGAACTTGGACTTCTTTTCTGCTTATCACCCTCAAAGTAATGGACAAACTGAAGAGAAAATCAATCAGTCTATAGAATAATACTTATGAATTTTCTCTAACTCCCTCCCATCAAGATAGTCGGCTGTATTTGCTTTCTTGGGCCCAATTTGAGCTAATTATTCAATTTCTGAGTCTTTAGGAAAATATCTAATTGTCACAGTGAAAGGTTGAGAGCCTCGTTTTGCTGTGAACAGTGTCATGGGCATTCATATGACACCTTGGACTGAGGTGCAATTCAGTTTGGTCAACTGCTGATAAAGTGAAGAAGACCGCTGACACAAAATTGCCTTTTTCCTAAGATAAGGTTTTGCTTTCTACCAAAAACATTTTTTGAACACTTGTTGCAAGATACTGGCTCCTAATTTTATTGGTTTATTTGTGATTATTCAGCAAATCAATCTGGTCACCTTCAGACTGAAACTACCTTTGATAGTAAAAGTTCTCTAAGCTTTTCATATCTCCTTTCTATGTCTTCTGCTCCTCAATAAATTTTCCCTGCTGTCAAGGCAAACCGTTTTAGTCACTAATTTTGACATAGAGTATGAGATCAATCAAATTCTGGACTTTCTGGAGTATAAGAAGGTACAAAGGAATTGTTTTTACATTTTCCAGCATTTTATTCCTTCTCCACTAATGTGGCATTTTTTCTCTCTGTTTATACGTGATCTTTGCTCTGTAACCCTGTGATTGCAGCTCTGCAAAGTAGAAATGAAGGAAATATCTTTCAATATCTCCTAAACCTTTTTGTTTCTTCAATATTCAATTTCATTTTATTTTCATCCTTTTAGCTTTTGTTCTTCAGTTCCTGGTGCATTTAATAAAAAGTGAAAACCAGCGCTTTGTATTATCAATTACTGTAGACTTTTCATTCAAGTACCTTTGCTATACTGTACTTCTTTGTAAGTACCTTTTTCTAACAAGTGTTGTATGTTTCTCCATACAAAGAATCCAGTACCCTTGCCCTTTTCTATTTTATACTGCTTCTTTTCATGAATAGGAAATTAAAAAATAATAAAGGAAACAGAAACAGAGATAGTAAGTAAAAGGATAAAAGATAAAGTCAGCAGAGAATTCTTTCAACCTTAAATGCACGTATTTGTGGGCTAAAAATCGTTTTTGCTATTTGGTTTCATTAAAAATTAAGACAGTATGAGTCGCCCGCCAGAGCCATGGGGTACTCGGTACCAAGCCCGTTAACTTCTATGGAGGATGTCACGGCGGCGACGACCCGGTCCGTGGCTCTGGGCACTCACCAAAAAGGAAAATATATTTACAGGGGAATGACAAGTTTGTCGTAATGTTCGTGACACCACCTGTGGTACCCGGTCAGGGTGACCAGCGCTGCGGTGCAGGTCCTCTGGAAGAGATGGTATTATGCAGCTAGTTGGTGTCACGGGTGTGTCACTGCGAAGATCGTCGCGATTGCACACCCTGACTTCTCACAGCTGAGGTTCTGGTGCTGGGTGTTTTTCGGCACTGAGGGAGTTAATTCTTCCTCTCTCTGTGCTGGACTAGACCAGCCTCGCTCAGCTGCATTTAATGTTGTGGTAATTGGTTTCCTTCATATACCTGCCTGTCTGCTGGGGAAGTGTCGGTGAAAGCATTCATGCAGACCAGCAGAGCGGATCGTATTGAGAAGTCTAAAGCTAAGAGTACCTGTTGTGGTTTTCTCCTCTCCTCGCTTTATTATTTATCACCTTACCCGTTGGTGTTCCCTCTGTAGTGATAGTTTTGTATGCAAGGTGGTCTTTTATTTTACCCCTTGTACTGTCTCGTTCGTCTTATTCTGTGTGTGAAGGCAGTTACCTTCCTGTTCCCTGTGGTAGTAATCAGGGTCCTTCTCAGGACTAGATTACAGTGGTTAGGGATTCACAGGAGATAGGGTTACGCTGGCGGCCTGGACCTCTGTACCATCAACAGTACCTCCAGGTAGAGGGATTAGTCAGGACCCCAGCTTAGGGTCAGCATAGACCCCGGTCCTCCTGTATACAGAGACAGCGTGACATTTTCACCGACCCTACTAAAGATTCTCCCCAGCCACCATGGATCCAGTAGCCAGTCTAGCTCAGCAGTTGCAGAGTTTGTCCATGGAGCTGAGGGACGTTAAGTCCAAGGTTTTGTACCCCCGGAGCAGGCCAGACCTGAACCTAAAGTAGCTCTCCCGGACAGGTTCACTGGAGGGCGGGACAAATTTTTTGCTTTCCGGGAGGCATGTAAATTGTACTTTCGGCTGCGACCTCAGTCATCTGGGAGTGAAGATCAAAGGGTGGGAATTGTCATCTCACTCCTACAAGGGGACCCCCAATCCTGGGCGTTCTCTCTTCCCCGGGCTCCCCGGCTCTCCAGTCAGTGGATAGATTTTTCGCAGCTCTGGGTCTTGTATATGATGACCCGGATCGGGTCTCCCTTGCTGAAACTAAGTTACGTAAGATACAGCAGGGAGATCGTCCGGCAGAGGAATTCTGTTCGGAGTTCCGTAGGTGGGCCACGGACACCCAGTGGAATGACCCGGCTCTTAGGAGCCAGTTTTGTCAAGGTTTATCTGACAAATTAAAAGATGTGTTGGCGCAGTATGACCCTCCCACGACACTGGAAGCCGCTATGGCCCTTGCTATTCGTATTGACAGACGTCTTCGGGAGAGGTGCGGGGTAACTTCGCCCCCTGTGATGACTCCACCTTCCTCAAGGGTCCCTTATACGGAGGTTCCCCTGGTCAGTCCAGAGGAGCCTATGCAATTAGGAGGGACATCTTTCCGGGGGAGGGGATCGGTGGGGCGCCACAAAACAAGAAGTTATTTCTTCTGTGGAAAAAAGGGACATTTTATTAGGGGGTGTCCATCCAGTCCTTTGCAGAGTGAGAAGTCGCCGGAAAACTATTGATCCCAGATTGTGTGGTGGACGGCAATCTGGGAGTAAGTATTTCGTCCCTAAGTTCGTCTCAGTTTCTCGTACCGGCGGAGGTGGTGGTGGGTGCGAAAACTGAGAGGATATCTGTTCTTCTGGATAGTGGGGCCGGGGCTAATCTGGTGGTTGCTCGCTTTGCCCGGGTTCAAGGTATGCGTTTGAGTGGGTTGGCTAAACCCGTCCCCATATTCTCGATCGACGCCAGACCTCTCGGTCAGGGAAGTTTTGTGCAAGCAGTGCATAACATAGATCTTCAAGTGGGGGCGCTACATAAAGAACTGTTGTCTTGTTATGTGTTGGAGGGTCTTCCCACTCCTATAGTGCTGGGCCTGCCTTGGCTAACTAAGCATAACCCGGTTATTAATTGGCAATCCAGAGAGATAACCCAATGGAGCAATTTCTGTAATAAAAACTGCATGAATACGGTCATTGGTGCGGTCGCTTCTAGGGCCTTACCTCCATTTCTGGTGGACTTTGAGGATGTATTCTCGGAAAAAGGGTGTCAAGAACTACCTCCTCATCGCGAGTATGACTGTTCTGTTAACTTGCTCCCTGGGGCCAAGTTACCGAAATCTAGGTTGTATAACCTTTCTGGTCCTGAGAGACAGGCCATGAAGGATTATATTTCAGAGAGTCTGGCTAAGGGGCATATTAGACCTTCATCTTCCCGGTGGCCGCGGGGTTCTTCTTTGTGAAGAAAAAAGATGGAGGCCTACGCCCTTGCCTGGATTTCCGTGAGCTTAATCGGATTACGGTCCGAGATCCGTATCCGCTCCCACTTATTCCCGATCTCTTCAATCAGATCGTGGGTGCCAAATGGTTCTCTAAGTTGGATCTCAGGGGGGCGTACAATCTGATTAGGATGAAGGAGGGGGATGAGTGGAAGACGGCGTTTAACACTTCGGAGGGGCATTATGAGAACCTTGTCATGCCATTTGGTCTGAGTATTGCCCCGGCGGTGTTTCAACACTTTGTAAATGACATCTTTCGCCACCTAATGGGACAGTTTGTGGTCATATATCTTGATGATATCTTAATTTACTCGCCAGATCTTGTGTCTCATCAGGAGCATGTTAGGCAGGTGTTACAGATCTTGCGGGATAATAAACTGTACGCCAAATGGGAGAAGTGTGTGTTCGCCGTACAGGAACTTCAGTTTTTAGGGTTCCTGGTGTCAGCATCCGGTTTTCGTATGGACCCTGGGAAAGTGCGGGCAGTTCTTGAGTGGGATCTGCCAGAGGATCTTAAGGCATTACAACGTTTCCTGGGGTTTGCTAACTACTACCGGAAGTTCATTCGTAATTTTTCGTCCATAGTTAAACCTCTCACAGACATGACTAAAAAAGGGACGGATTTTTCAAAGTGGTCTGACAAGGCTTGTCAAGGGTTTTCCTCTTTGAAAAAATGTTTTGCTTCTGCACCCATACTTATTCAACCTGATGCGTCACAGCCGTTCATTGTTGAGGTGGACGCTTCCGAGGTAGGGGTGGGAGCAGTATTGTCACAAGGTTCGTCCCCTGGTAAATGGCATCCGTGCGCCTTCTTCTCTAAAAAATTGTCGTCCGCTGAGAGGAATTATGATGTCGGCAATAGGGAACTCTTGGCCATTAAGTTAGCTTTTGAGGAGTGGCGTCATTTTTTGGAGGGGGCAGTCCACCCGGTCACCGTCATTACCGATCACAAAAACCTGCTATATTTAGAGTCCGCTAAACGTCTGAATCCCAGACAAGCTAGGTGGTCGTTGTTTTTTACCAGGTTTAATTTTGTCGTCACATATCATCCTGGCTCAAAAAATGTTAAGGCGGATGCCTTATCTCGCTGTTTCCCAGGGGCTGGGAATACGGAGGACCCGGTTCCGGTCCTTCAGGAGGGGGTGGTGGTGTCGGCAGTATGCTCTGAGCTTGAGGAGGTGTAAGGTTCTATGTATATATTCCTGAAACTCAGTTTGTTCGTCAGCCATTTTACTTTCTGTCTTGCTGCAGCTATCTTGCCCTCAGTCAAAATGGAGTTTCCAGCTTGCATGTTCCCGCCCTGATTCTCTCCTTTGCTTCTTAAGCAGCCACAGCTGAGCAATCAGTGCTTCAGAATCTAGCCTGCAGTGAACCTGTGACTTGACTCCTGTAAGCCTTGGACCTTGTACTCCAGCTATTCCTACTGAGGAACTCTGAAGCACTTGTGGACTCTGAACCCTGCTCTTTGAAAGACCCACGTTTGCATGGACTTACGGTAACAGAGAAGAAGATCCTGAATCTGTATTGGAGAGTGATTGCTGAGCTTGGATTACTCTGGCCTGCTGTGTCTCCTGTTTCTGTGTCTGCAAACTGTGTGACTATTTCTGCCAACTTGTATGAAGTAATACAGGACTTTTCTATATCAAACCTGTGACTCCTGTGTTTTCATCGCACCCAAGCACAAGACGCTATATGAACTGTACTACATACATTACAAGATTCTGAAGCCCAAAACGTTAGTGTCTGCTGGGTCTGGAAGGCTGTGTCTGCTGTACTGTGGATATCAGACGTCCGGTTGTACTTTCTGTGATGACAGTGGTTGTGACTTCTCACAACCATTCCAGGTGAGCAATTCCCTTAAGTTTTTTCTTTTTGCAGTGTTACCACAGGTAAACACTATTGTTTTTTTTTTTTTTTCCTTTCTTTTCTCTTTTTTGTCTGCTGTAACTCTGGATATCAGATGTCTGGTTGAAACTTTCTGTGATGATAGTGGTTGTGACTTCTCACAACCATTCCAGGTGAGCAGTTCCCTTAATTTTTTTTTTCTCTCTGCAGTGTTGCCACAGGTGAACACTATTGTTTTTTTTTCTCTCCTCTTCTTCCAGTAATCCTGTCTTAAAAGATCTGGAAAATGGAGGCCCGCATAAAGGAACTTTGCGGAGTGACTGATAATATCCTTGCAGATTTGCAGAATATAAAGACCCGTTTTACAAATCTACAGGACCTCAATAATCACAATTTGCAAGTGGTTGGACAGACTACCCAGGATTTGCGAGCCAGGATTGAGGTTCTAGAGGGGCGAGTCCAGGCTCCTGCCGTAGCCCCGAGTGCTGGGATTCCCAAGTTGCCCCCTTTTCGTTTTGGCGGTGAACGTGAGAAATTCAGGGGATTTATTAATCAATGCAATCTTTTTTTTTCTGCACATGCTTCACAATTTCCCACTGAACGATCTAAGGTGCTTACTATAATTATGTTGCTTACCAACAAGGCTTTAATGTGGGCAAACCCTCTGATTGAGACTGAGGATGATTGTTTGAATCACCTTGATGCTTTTATTTCAGCCATGGGGCAGGTGTTTGATGACCCCAATCGAGGTGCAACAGCTGAAGCAGCCATGTTAGCTTTGCGCCAAGGTAAGCACTCGGTAGCTGAATATGCCTTGGATTTCAGGAGATGGGCCCTTGATACCACCTGGGACAGTTCCGCCAAAAAATCTATTTTTCGAAAGGGGTTATCTCCACTGATTAAGGATGAACTTGCTCGTGCCGACCCTCCCACTGCGTTAGGTGACTTTATTAACTACTGCATCCGTATTGATACTCGTCTGACTGAACGCAGGCAAGAGAGATGGTTCGAAAGCAATCGTACTAACCTTTTCCTACCTTCCTCTCCAGCTAAGGAACCTTTGAGTAGGATTACACGGGAACCTGAACCTGAACCCATGCAGGTAGACTCTTTACAACGACGGGTTAGTGATGCACGCAAGGAACATCGTTTTAAGGAGAATCTATGTTTCTATTGTGGTAAGTCAGGGCACTTCATTATAAACTGCCCCAGCCGTTCTCGTAAGACTACTGCAGCACTCATTCATTGTGAGTGTTGCGAGAGGGGATCTGTCAGGTCCGAGCTCAGGCTCCAGAGAGATCTGCAGCAACAGATCTTGATTTCTCGGACTTAAACTCCGTTACCTCTGAGGACGTTGACTGTGTAAACGCTGCCATTTTTCAAGTTTCCTCAGCGGTGTCCCAGCTGAGTTGTAAGAAAAACAATTCTCATTGCTTTCTTTCCATCAAACTCTGGGTTGACTCAGCTTGGGTGTCTAGCTCTGCTATGATCGACTCAGGGGCAAGTGGAAATTTTATGGATGTCTCCTTTGCTCTGAAACAGGGAATACGTTCAGTGAAGAAGGCTACTCCAGTACAGATGGAAACTGTGGATGGCTCCCTGCTGACCTCTGGACCAGTGGATCAGGAAACAGAGCCTTTGAGGGTTCTTATGGGTAAAGATCATCAAGAGAAACTGTCCTTTATGCTTATCTCTTCTCCCCACTTTCCCATTATTCTAGGGCTACCATGGCTGCAGGCTCAGAATCCTACCATTAACTGGGAGACCAAGGAATTACACTTTCCAGAGAAACAGATGAGTCCAAAAGTTTCAGCTTGCTCTGTTCCTAAAGGAATCATGTCAGTCCCTGAACTACCAGCTGTATACCAGGACTATGTGGATTTATGTGACAAGAAGAACGCTGACCAGCTTCCTCCTCACCGTCCATATGATTGTCCAATTGAATTATTGCCTGGAGCAGAGATACCTTTTGGTAAGATCTACCCCCTGGCGGGGCCCGAGGTAAAGGCTTTAAAGGATTACATAGATGAAAATCTAGCCAAGGGCTTCATACGCCCCTCTTCATCTCCTGCAGGTGCACCCATCTTCTTTGTAAAGAAGAAAGATGGATCTCTGAGACCATGCGTAGACTATAGGGAACTCAATAAGGTTACTATTAGAAACCGTTATCCATTGCCTTTAATCCCTGAGTTATTGGAGAGAGTGCGACATGCCAAAATTTTTTCTAAACTAGATCTTCGTGGGGCCTATAACTTAGTCCGTATTAGACCTGGGGATGAATGGAAGACTGCATTCAGGTCACGCTATGGACACTTTGAATATCTAGTTATGCCTTTTGGTCTGAGTACCGCCCCAGCCACTTTCCAACACTTGGTGAATGACATCTTCAGGGATCTCCTAGATACATTCGTGGTAATTTATTTGGATGATATTCTAATTTTTTCTAATTCCACAGAGGAACATCATGGACATGTGAGAATGGTCTTGGAACGTCTAAGACAAAATCATCTTTACATCAAACTTGAAAAGTGTGAATTCCATAGGACCGAAATTCAATTTCTGGAGTATGTACTGTCTACACAAGGAATTAGTATGGATGGAAGCAAAACCCAAGCCATCAAGGATTGGCCAAGTCCTAGAAATGTGAAGGAGGTACAGCGCTTCATCGGGTTTGCCAACTTCTATAGACGTTTCATTAGAAATTTCTCTGAGGTAGTGTCACCTATCACTCAACTTACCCGGAAAGAGTCTAGGTTTTCCTGGACTCCCCAAGCCCAGGAAGCATTTTCCCGTCTAAAAGATAAATTTACCACTGCACCTATCCTAGTACATCCCAACCCCGAGCTTGCCTTCATAATAGAGGTGGAAAGCTTCAGACTGTGCCGTTGGAGCTATACTCTCTCAGAGAACAGGTGAGAAGAATGTCTTGCATCCCTGTGCCTTCTTTTCCCAGCAGTTGTCTTCGGCTGAGAGGAACTACGATGTGGGCAATAGAGAGTTGTTGGCTATTATTGCCGCCTTCAAAGAATGGAGACACCTTCTTCAGGGAGCTGCACAGCAAATAGTCGTCCTGACAGACCATCGTAACCTTGAGTTTATCAGGTCGGCTAAGTGCCTGACTCCTCGCCAGGCTCGCTGGAATCTTTTCTTAAACCAATTTAATTTTATCATCTCTTATAGACCAGGATCGCGCAATGGAAAGGCTGATGCACTCTCTAGGATTTACTCAGCAGAGACACGTCCAATTACTCCTCCTAAGACTATTCTTCCTGACTCTAGATTCCTAGGAGTAATTCATAATCAAGACCTACTTAAGGACATCAAGGAAGCATACCATGCGGATTCCTTTTTGGCACAACCCCCAAGGGACGTAAGTCTTGTCTTTAAGAATGGTGTGTGGATTCAGGGACAACGTCTGTATATTCCTGAAACAGTCAGATTAAGAGTATTGCAACTCATTCACGATTCCAAGATAGCTGGGCATAGAGGAATTCTAAAGACACAGGAATTTCTTTCTCGTTTCTTTTGGTGGCCCACTTGCAGGAAGGATGTTTTGAATTATGTCACTTCATGTGAGGTCTGTGCAAGATGCAAAACACCTCGCTCCTCACCAACTGGTCTGTTACAGCCTCTTCCCACCCCGTCCCGCCCGTGGGGATCCATTTCTATGGACTTCATTGTGGAGTTACCAACCTCTCAGGGGAAGAACACCATTCTAGTGGTGGTTGACCGTCTAACAAAGGCAGCTCATTTTATCCCTTGTGTCGGCTTACCCACTGCAAAACAGACATCAGATTTGATGATTAAAGATGTGTTTCGCTTACATGGAGTACCGGATGAGGTTATTTCGGATCGAGGGGTGCAATTCACTTCTAGGTTTTGGCAAAATTTCTGTGCAGCATTGGACATTAAAGTAAACCTTTCTTCTGCTTTTCATCCCCAGACTAATGGACAGACCGAACGAACCAATCAAACCCTGGAGCAGTATCTCCGCTGCTTTATCTGCCACCTACAGGATGATTGGGTGGATCTACTTCCATTAGCTGAGTTCTCGTATAACAACTCTCAGAGTGCCTCCACTAAACAGTCTCCTTTTTACTCTAATCTAGGTTATCATCCTAACATTCTACCACGATTTCCCATAGAAACGCCTTTACCAGCAGTGGCTGAAAGAATCACGTCTTTACAGAAGAATATGGATCTTCTAAAGGAAAATCTGGAATCGGCTCAAGAAAGGTGCAAGAAAGCAGCAGATAAATTTCGTAAACCTGCACCAGCTTTCAAGGTAGGAGACTTGGTCTGGCTGTCAACCAGAAATCTTAAGTTAAGGATTCCATCGTCTAAGTTGGGACATAAGTACATTGGACCCTATAAAATCAGTAAAATTATAAGTGCCGTTGCTTGTCGTCTTCAACTGCCCAGAACTATGAGAATCCACCCTGTCTTTCATGTATCCCTACTAAAGGCTGCGACACCCAATACGTTTCCTGGACGTTCCTCTCCTTGCCCTGACCCAGTGCTAGTCGATGGTCAGGAAGAATTTGTGGTGGAAAGGATTTTAGATTCCAGGTTGTATAGAAATCAGTTACAATATCTGATTAAATGGCAGGGCTACCCAGTGGAGGACAACTCATGGGAACCGGTCAATAACGTTAATGCTCCTCGCTTGCTCCGTCAGTTTCATCAGAGGTACCCACACAAGCCTGGTCTGAGGTCATCCGGAGGTTGTCCTTAAGGGGGGAGTAATGTAAGGTTCTATGTATATATTCCTGAAACTCAGTTTGTTCGTCAGCCATTTTACTTTCTGTCTTGCTGCAGCTATCTTGCCCTCAGTCAAAATGGAGTTTCCAGCTTGCATGTTCCCGCCCTGATTCTCTCCTTTGCTTCTTAAGCAGCCACAGCTGAGCAATCAGTGCTTCAGAATCTAGCCTGCAGTGAACCTGTGACTTGACTCCTGTAAGCCTTGGACCTTGTACTCCAGCTATTCCTACTGAGGAACTCTGAAGCACTTGTGGACTCTGAACCCTGCTCTTTGAAAGACCCACGTTTGCATGGACTTACGGTAACAGAGAAGAAGATCCTGAATCTGTATTGGAGAGTGATTGCTGAGCTTGGATTACTCTGGCCTGCTGTGTCTCCTGTTTCTGTGTCTGCAAACTGTGTGACTATTTCTGCCAACTTGTATGAAGTAATACAGGACTTTTCTATATCAAACCTGTGACTCCTGTGTTTTCATCGCACCCAAGCACAAGACGCTATATGAACTGTACTACATACATTACAGGAGGAGGTATTGGAGGCTCAGGGGACGCCCCTGTAGGACCTCCAGGGAGACTGTTTGTTCCAAATCAGTTGCGACAAAAGGTGATCGAGGCACACCATAATTCAGCTTTGGCAGGACACCCAGGGAGTAAAGCAACTGAGGATCTCCTCTCGCGTCGGTTTTGGTGGCCTAACTTACATAAGGAGGTGGTAACTTTTGTTGCGTCCTGCGAGGTTTGTGCGCGCTCTAAGACCCCACATACCCGTCCGTCGGGGACCCTCTTACCTTTGAAGATCCCGGAGCTTCTGTGGACTCATCAGTCTATGGACTTCATTACGGACCTCCCGCCATCATCGGGTAAAACAGTCATACTCGTTGTAGTGGACAGGTTCAGCAAGATGGCACATTTTATCGCTCTTCCTGCTCTTCCTAATGCTAAGACTCTTACGCAGGTGTTTATTGGGGAGATTGTAAGGCTTCACGGGGTACCCTCCGGTGTGGTGTCGGATCGGGGTCTCAGTTTGTGTCCAAATTCTGGAAAGCATTTTGTACACGGCGGGGGATGCAGTTGTCATTTTCATCGGCTTTTCACCCGCAGACCAATGGTCAGACAGAGCGTCTGAACCAGAGCTTGGAGACATATCTCCGGTGTTTTGTGTCAGAGAACCAGGAGGACTGGGCTTCTTTCTTGCCTCTGGCGGAATTTGCTCTAAATAATAGGCGGAGCAAGTCCACTGGTAAGTCCCCGTTTTTTGGGGCATATGGTTTTCACCCCCAGTTTTGTACTTTCAATAGGGGGGGCTCTTCTGGGGTTCCTGAGGAGGAACGATTTTCGTCGTTACTTGCTTCAGTGTGGAGAGGAGTGCTGAATAATCTGAGTACTATGGGGAACCGATACAAACGTATGGCTGATAGGAGGAGAGTGTCTGGTCCGGACCTAAGTGTGAACGATCTGGTATGGTTGTCTACCAAAAATATAAAACTTAAGGTTCCCTCCTGGAAACTGGGTCCCAGGTTCATCGGGCCATACAAGATCAGTGCTATAATTAATCCGGTTGCATTCCGTCTTGACCTCCCTCCTACATTTAAAATTCATAATGTGTTCCACAGATCGTTGCTTAAGAGGTATGTGGCGCCGGTGATTCCTTCACCTTTACCTCCTCCTCCTGTGGTGGTCAATGGTAACTTGGAGTTCCAGGTGTCGAGAGTCATCGATTCACGTCTGAATCGCCGGTCCCTTCAGTACCTTGTTCATTGGAGGGGGTTTGGTCCTGAGGAGAGGACGTGGGTTTCTGCGTCGGATATTAACGCAGACCGATTGGTTCGGGCCTTCCACACTACTCACCCTGATAAACCCGACCCTGAGGGTCCGGAGGCCCCTCATAGAAGGGGGGGTACTGTCACGGGTGTGTCACTGCGAAGATCGTCGCGATTGCACACCCTGACTTCTCACAGCTGAGGTTCTGGTGCTGGGTGTTTTTCGGCACTGAGGGAGTTAATTCTTCCTCTCTCTGTGCTGGACTAGACCAGCCTCGCTCAGCTGCATTTAATGTTGTGGTAATTGGTTTCCTTCATATACCTGCCTGTCTGCTGGGGAAGTGTCGGTGAAAGCATTCATGCAGACCAGCAGAGCGGATCGTATTGAGAAGTCTAAAGCTAAGAGTACCTGTTGTGGTTTTCTACTCTCCTCGCTTTATTATTTATCTCCTTACCCGTTGGTGTTCCCTCTGTAGTGATAGTTTTGTATGCAAGGTGGTCTTTTATTTTACCCCTTGTACTGTCTCGTTCGTCTTATTCTGTGTGTGAAGGCAGTTACCTTCCTGTTCCCTGTGGTGGTAATCAGGGTCCTTCTCAGGACTAGATTACAGTGGTTAGGGATTCACAGGAGATAGGGTTACGCTGGCGGCCTGGACCTCTGTACCATCAACAGTACCTCCAGGTAGAGGGATTAGTCAGGACCCCAGCTTAGGGTCAGCATAGACCCCGGTCCTCCTGTATACAGAGACAGCGTGACAGTTGGTAAACCTCCCACAGGTGAGGTTGTATTCTTCCAGGGCAAGTAGATGTTATTTTTGGGAATGATACTGATGAATGCAGCAGAGAGAGATGTGCGTCGCTGAAATAACTCCGGGAAACAGTCCAAGTGTATTTTCAAGATTTTACTCACAGTCTGTTGCCAGCAAGACAGATGCCCGCCTGGTACTGTGTCCTCCGGGCGAGTGATCCAGCTACCCCCAGGTAACTCGGTCACACCTTTCCTGGTCGTCTCTCTCTGTGCTATTCCACTCCTCTCTCCCTAGCACCTCACCAAGCAGTCAGAAGCTGCGGACTCCGTCGGGTAACAGATTAATTCTGTGCGTCCTTGGCCCTATGTAGCTTCCTTCCTGGAGATGGTGCTGGTGGTTGGTAGCAATGACCCATAAAGTGATCACCGCCATCGGCTTGCTAGCGGGGCCTGAAGGTTTCCCACTAGTCTAGGGGCCGATTCCCTTATGGCCTGGTCCTTCCGATCCCAGACAGGGCCACGGATGGAATATTCACTGTACATGCCCAAGGACCCCTTCGCTGACTTCTCTTCTCTCTCCACTTAGGGGACGAGCTCCTATCAGCTTGAGCTCTCCTCACAATCTTCCACACAAAGTGCTGCTGTTCCTTACTTAACTTCTCTCCTCCTATTCAGCTACTGCTAACTCCACCCATCCAAACACCCCTTGCTAACCAGCCTGGGATGAAACCATCCTCCCATAGGGTACGTCCATATGCCCAGCTGATATGGTGTGTGTTGGATGCAGGTGTTGGAGTTCTAGGGGTGCTCCCTCCTTACCTGGGAGTGGGATGTCACACCTCTGGATGAGGTGCAACACCTCTGTGGCGACTGAACTCTCAGGGGCGCCACAAATACAACAAGAGACAAAAAAAGACACTAACAGTATAATATTTTTAATGAAATCCAATTACAAAAAGAATTTTTAGCTAAATAATTTAAGCATTTAGGTGAGAAAAATAATTGGTCCTAAAGATTTGACAACCTTTTCAATGCTAATTTTCCAAATCCATGAAACAGCATATTTGGTTTCCTTAAGTATATTGTCTAAGCGATTGCTTCAGGAGAAACATTGCTTAGACAAAGTAGCAGTGGAGCTAGACAATACTAGTAAATCCCTATCTTTTCTGTAGTGGAATCAGCAGTGATATTTACTGCTGCTGATTTCACTTTTTTCCACTCTAGAATATTTGCAGCTGTTATGGCACGTTGGAACATATCCTTAAGAGGATGTGAAATGTAATCTGTATGTAGGCATGTGTCCCCAGAGGATGGTTAAACAGTGGATTTTTTGCCACGGATTTGTTTGCAAAAAAGTGTTGCATCTTAGAACTCACTCAGACATCATTTTTTTTTTGTGTATGAGTGCTATCCATGTTTTTCACAGTGGTCCATGCAAAATTGTGGAGACATGTCTGATATTGATCTGCAATGCAAGCCTATGGTTCCCTGAAATAAATCAGCCAATACTAGGATCTCATCCATGTGCGGTCTGATTTTTATGGACTTGTTAGGAGCAGGCTGAGAAACTTTTCAAAGAGAATTTGACCAAACTCTAATGCAACTCGGAAGGCACTCTGATGAAAATTACTAATGAGCTTGGTCTGTTATTTTTGCAGCTAGAACATGGACCCATTACAATGAATATTTGTTTTCACTTGTCCTTTTTTCATGGGAGCGATAGTTTGTTAAAAACAGAAACGGAAGCATGTCCTACTTTGATCTGTGTTTAATCTGTGTTGTGGATCAAATTCACAAATGCAAGTCAATGGAACCATGAAAAGAAAACGGACAGCATATGGATGTCATTAATGTGCTGTTTGTATTTTACTGTTTAATAGGTTGGAGAAACAAAATATTTTTTTTTGGATGAGAAATACGGATGCAGCGAGGGTTGTTAAAACTGACAAATGGACCAAAAATGGATCCAGCAAGCTAAAAAAACACTCTTCACGTATGAGAAAAATAAACTTGACTTGTGAAATCAGTTCAAGGTTATGTGCACACAATGTGATTTGATATCAGGTGAACCTGCCAAATTTTTAAAGTACAAGACAATTTAAGAACCTCTGGCATGTTTTGGTACCAAAAAATGTTCCACTATCTCCTCCCTCACCGTAATAACCAATAAGTCCCCACTCAACATAAAATAAGGAAATCTGCTGTCAGCCCCCAGCTCCTGCACTATCTAGTTTCTGATGGTTACACTATTGAACTCTTCCTTTAGTGTTAGGTCCCTATGTTGGGCTTACCCAAATTTTCACCGGTTACCCTTAACTCAGGAATATCAGCCTCTGGGGATACTCTACCTCCTCATCCCCCACAAGGACACAAAAGGGAAACCTGTCAGTCTCTCTGTGTTGTGACACTTCTTTAGGTGCGACCCGGGTCTCATCCGAGCAACCGAGCCCTGTCCCCTTCCCCCAAAAGTCCCAAAACAAGCAGCCTATGATAATGGGGTGCAATAAGTCATGGACCAGGTCAACCTCGTAGGACTCAATATCTTGGGCCATTTCAATGTCCACTTTGGCAACTGGATAGTCGTTAGCATACCCCTGAATGCAGTGGACGCCCACCTTCTTCCCAAGAATCAGCTGGAGAGAAAGTGTGGCCCTCACGAGGGTCACAAAACTCCCTGAGTCTCTTAGTTTAGTCACTTGCTGACCATACACCTTTACGGGACAAGCCTGTGGCCCCTCACTAGTTGGACATTTCACACTGCAGACCGCTACACATAGTATGAACGGCGGGGGCCCAGGCTACAGTCCATCTGACTTAAGGTCAGGGAACAATGGCTATATGGCCTGGGCCAAGACATTTCCAGCATATAATATCACCAGCTGGGACCTTTAGCATTATTTTTCCCGCCCCTTTGGACCTTGTACACTCCACCCCGTTTTGGACCTCCACCCCCTTTTGGGACCTCCAGTATGGAGTGGATTGCCTTCCTAAGGAACCCTTGACCCCTGATATCTTTTCACCAGTCCGACCAGGTCATCAGCGTTCCGTGGAGCACACTGGGCAACATAAGTTTGTATTGATCTAAAAAGGGAATGCACAAACCAGTCCATTACCACTCACTCTACCATCCGCACAGGGTTGAAGGACTCTGTGGCAGCAACCATTTTTGGACCAGATGCAGTACATCAAACATTTGGGATCGAGTTGGTTTGCCCCGGAGATACACCCAGTCGTGGAACCGTTGTGCCCTGACAGTTATTGTCACCCCCAAGCATGCCAAAAGTTTTCAGTTTTACATATTCCTTGGTGTCTTGTAAGGCTAACTCATAGTTGGCTTTCTAGAGCTCCAGTGTTAACCCCTTAACCCTCAAGGGTGGTTTGCATATTAATGACCGGGCCAATTTTTATAATTCTGACCACTGTCCCTTTATGAGGTAATAACTATGGAACGCTTCCTTGGATCCCGGTGATTCTGACAATGTTTTCTCGTGACATATTGTACTTCATGATAGTGGTAACATTTCTTTGATATGACTTGTATTTACTTGTGAAAAAACTAAAATTTGGCAAAAATTTTGAACATTTTGCAATTTTCCAACTTTGAATTTTCATGCCTTTTAATCACAGGGATATGTCACACAAAATACTTAATAAGTAACATTTCCCACATGTCTACTTTACATCAGCACAATTTTGGAGCCCAAATTTTTTTTGTTAGGAAGTTATAAGGGTTAAAAGTTGACCAGCGATTTCTCATTTTTACACCATTTTTTTTAGGGATCACATCACATTTGAAGTCACTTTGAGAGGTCTATATGATAGAAAAAACCCAAAAGTGACACCATTCTAAAAACTGCACCCCTCAAGGTGCTCAAAACCACTTTCAACAAGTTTATTAAGCCTTCAGGTGCTTCACAGGAATTTTTGGAATGTTTAAAAAAAATGAACATTTAACTTTTTTTCACAAAAAATGTAATTCAGATCCAATTTTTTTTTTTTACCAAGGGTAACAGGAGAAATTAGTTGTTGTTCAATTTGTCCTTAGTATGCTGATACCCCATATATGTAGGTAAACTACTGTTTGGGTGCATGGCAGAGCTCGGAAGGGAAGGAGCGGCATTTGTCTTTTCAATACAAAATTGGCTGGACTTGAGATTGGACACCATGTTGCGTTTGGAGAGGCCCTGATGTGCCTGTACAGTGGAACCCCCCACAAGTGACCCCATTTTGGAAACTAGACCCCCTAAGGAACTTGTCTAGATGTGTGGTGAGCACTTTGAACCCCCAAGTGCTTTACAGAAGTTTATAATGTAAAGCCGTAAAAATAAAAAATCATATTTATTTCACAAAAATGATCTTTCTGCCCCCAATTTTTTATTTTCACAAGGGTAACAGGAGAAATTGGACCACAAAAGTTGTTGCCCAATTTGTGCTGAGTACGCCGATACCCTATATGTGGGGGTAAATCACTGTTTGGGCTCACAGCAGAGCTCGGAAGTGAAGGAGCACCCTTTGACTTTTTCAACGCAGAATTCGCTGGAATTGAGATCGGACACCATGATGCATTTGGGAAGTCCCTGATGTGCCTGAACAGTGGAAACTCCCCAATTCAAACTCCAGCCCTAACCCCAAAACACCCCTAACCCTAATCCCAGCCCTAACCATAACTCTAACCACAAACCTAACCCTAACACACACCCAACCCTAATCCCAACCCTAACCCCAACCCTAACCCTAATCCAAACCCTAACTTTAGTCCCAACCCTAACCCTAACTTTATCCCCAACCGTAACCCTAACTTTAGCCCCAACCCTAACTTTAGCCCCATCCCTAACCCTAACTTTATCCTTAGCCCTAACCCTAATGGGAAAATGGAAATAAATACTTTTTTTTTTTATTATTTTTCCCTAACTAAGGTGGTGATAAAGGGGGGTTTGATTTCCTATTTCTAGAGGGTTTTTATGTTTGGCAGTTGTCAAACATTAAAAGACGCTTTTTATTGCAAAAAATAGTTTTTGCATCACCATATTTTGAGAGCTATAATTTTCTCATATTTTGGCCCACAGTCATGTGAGGTCTTGTTTTTTGCGGGATGAGTTGATGTTATTGGTGCCATTTGCGGGCACATGACATTTTTGATCGCTTTTTATTACGATTTTAGGGAGGCAGAATGAACAAAAGCCTGCAATTCATGAATTTCTTTTGGGAGGGATGTTTATACTGTTCCATGTGTGGTAAAATTGATAAAGCAGTTTTATTCTTTGGGTCAGTACGATTACAGCAATACCTCATTTATATTTTTTTTATGTTTTGGCTCTTTTATACAATAAAAACTATTTTATATAAAAAATAATTATTTTTGCATCGCTTTATTCTGAGAGCTATAACTTTTTACTTTTTTGCTGATTATGCTGTATGGCAGCTCATTTTTCAGCGGTACCATGTATATTTATATTTGTCTTTTTGATCGCGTGTTATTCCACTTTTTGCTCGGCAGTATGATGATAAAGCATTGTTTTTTTGCCTTGCTTTTTTTATGGGGTTCACTAAAGTGGTTGACTAGTGGGACAGTTTTATAGGTCGGATTGTTACGGATGTGACGATACTAAATATGAGTACTTTAATTGTTTTGATTTTTTTAATTCAAATATATATTTATTAATAGAATAAATATTGATTTTTTTATTATTTTTTCAAATATTTTTTTTTATTTAATTCTTACTTTTACACTGTTTCCCACAATGGGACACTCATTTTCTGCAGGCTGATCGCTTATGTGGCATGCAGATCTTCATGCCATTTAAGCTGTCAGTGCTGCAGGGATTTGTCACTAACCTCTGAGACTTCCTGACATGCACTGCGCATGACAGGAAATCTCTGAGCTCTGGTAACCCAGATGTCGTCATGACGACATCGGGTTTCGATGGGAACGATCGGGACCCCTCCTTGCACTTAGTGCCGGGTGTCAGCTGTGAGAATCAGTTGACACCCGGCCGTGATGGCCGGGCTCCCCCCGTGAGCATGGCTGATCGCGTATGATGTACTCTCCCGTCCATGGTCATATGGGCCCAGGTCACATGGACGGGAAAGTACGTTGGATGTCAGAAAGGGGTTAAGTATAGTGCCAGCACTTCTACACATTGCTCAGCCTGGAGTTTCTCCCTCTTGGCGATCCTTTAAAAAATGGTCAAAAAGGCCTCTATGTCATCACGTATCATGTTCTGCAAGACTATTCTTATCGCCTTTTGGATGGAAAAATCATCAGCTGATCTTAGAGTCGGATCTGCCGCCGTGCCACGAACCGCCTCTGTGAGTACATTGAACTGATGCTGCTGTTGATGGTGTTGCTGCTGCATCTGTTGCATAAGCAGCCTATTTGTCTCCTGCTGTGCCAGATGTTGTTGTTAGGGTTGCTGCAACTGCTGGACTGGCACCAGGTGTTTAACCAGGTCCTCCAGCTGTCTGATATTGCTTACTGGCTTATAGCCGTCTTCACCTAGTACCTCTGTAGCAGTCACACCTGTTCCCTGGGATTATTGCCTGTAATTCTTTGTAATTCTGTAATCAATTGAGGGAATGTAACACAAGAATCATTTCCATTTAAATGTCCAGGCTGGTTTATTGGTGCTTCATACACCATGTGCAGCGCAAGAAGTTCTTCTGTTCCGGATGAAGAAGTTCTTTCTGTTTGCCACTGTTGACTATTGGGTGAGAGATTTCTAATTTTTTTTCCATCTGATATATGTTAATATTCTGATATTGCCTCTTGTACTTTGCATGCACCATATATGACCACTGTTATTTGCACTTATTTTTTGTGGAGTTTTTCTATCAGGGTCTAGAATGTATACAGATTCAATGTCCACCACAGTGGCTATCTGTTTATCTGAAGAATGTTTATATAAAAAAGGAAGCATTTTTCATTTTATATTACCTAGTTGTTTTATATTTACAAATATTAAAAGTTAAGTTTTATGAATCTCACATGCTGCTACAATGCTTAATAAACTATGCTACAAACAAAGGAAAATAAACTGCCTTTCAGTGCAGACAAAATAAAGTAAACAGTTTCAACAAAGTCACTTTAGAGTTAGTCCAGGACACACAGGCTGGATAGTATCCAGCATACCAGGTCAGTTTGGAGTCATCACACAGGAGGTTTTCTCACCTCCGCACGCAGACCATGTGTCAAACAAAGAGACTCCATTTTATCATGGGAACCACACCCAGAGGTAGGGTATGTGGGCAGCCAGACCCGCCCATCTCAGGCTGCCCATAAACCAAACACAGATGCACAAACAAACCTCTTAGTACTATGTGCACCAGAGCATTACTCCAGGTTTACATCATAGAGGACAACCACCTCCGTGATACATACCTCCCATTAACTATGTGTCCGGATCCACCACTTTCCAGGTGACATCAAATTCTCAAGGAAACTGGATTCTTGGATACAATAAACCATCTCTCATGAAGAGTCATTTCCATTTACACAAGATCTGCACAATGCTTGCTGGTAGAATGGCCCTCGCCTCCTGGTCAGGCCTCTATCCCAAGGTGACCCATTTACTCAGCTCAGCTAATTTGGAGTGAAGGTGTACCCACTATTCTCTGGTTGTCATGGGTGCATCGCCACGAAGATCGTCGCGATTGCACATTCTGACTTCTCACAGCTGAGCTGCTGTTTCTTTGTGTTTGGTAATGAGAGAGTTAATTTTACCTAGCTCTTTGCTAAGACTAGGTCCAGCCTCGCCCGGCTGCTTTGGATTATGTTCTAATTAGTTTCCTTTATATTCCTGCCAGTCTGGGTGTTTGATGCCGGTGAAAGCATTCATATAGTTTAGCAGACTGGATCGGTTCTGGGAATACTTAAGCTAAGAGCTCCTTAGTTGTTTTACTCTTACAGCTTATAGTTTATCTCTGAGACCTAAGGTGTTCCTACTGTGTGTGAGTGTTGTATGTAAGACTTTATTTACTTTATTTCTTATCTTTCTTGTTTGTCTTTCTGTTCATTAACCATTACCTGGTCATTCCCTTTGGTGTATTCAGGGTCCTTCTTAGGACTAGAATACAGTTGGCAGGGATTGATAGGAGACAGGGTTTACGCTGGTGGCCTGGACCTCTGTACCTTTAACAGTACCTCCAGGTTGAGGGATTAGTTAGGACCCCAGTTAGGGTCAGCTTAGACCCCGGTCACCCTCTAGCCGGAGACAGCGTATAACGGATTCCGTTCTGACCCACTGGACTTTCTGTCAGGTAAATCTATGTTATCATATAGCTATGCGCATGTTATATAGTATGTTGCCCTTTTGATATAGATTATTGTCATCACATATATATATCTGCTATACAGCGTGACATTTTCACCGGCCCATACTAAAGATTCTCCCCAGCTATCATGGATCCAGTAGCCCAGCTGGCCCGGCAGTTGCAGGGATTGTCCATGGAGTTGGCAGACATTAAGTCCAAGGTTTTGTCCCCCCCGGAGCAAACCAGATCTGAACCTAAGGTTGCTCTCCCGGACAGGTTCACTGGTGGGCGGGACAAATTTTTTACTTTCCGGGAGGCATGTAAATTGTACTTTCGGCTGCGGCCTCGGTCATCTGGGAGTGAAGAGCAGAGGGTGGGAATTGTTATCTCGCTCTTACAAGGGATCCTCAATCTTGGGCGTTCTCTATTCCTCCAGGCTCCCCAGATCTCCAGTCAGTGGATCGATTTTTTACTGCCCTGGGTCTGGTATATGATGATCCGGATCGAGTCTCCCTTGCTGAAACAAGGTTACGTAAAATACGGCAAGGAAATCGTCCAGCGGAGGAATATTCTTCTGAGTTCCGTAGATGGGCAACAGATACTCAGTGGAATGACCCAGCTCTTAGGAGCCAGTTTTGTCAAGGGTTGTCTGACAAATTAAAGGATGTGTTAGCTCAGTATGATTCTCCTCCATCACTGGAGGCTGCTATGGCCCTCGCTATTCGCATGGATAGACGAATTCGGGGAAGACGCGAGGTAACTCCGCCTCCCGTGATGACTCCACCTACTACTAAAGTCCCTTATACTGAGGTTCCCCTGGTCTGTTCTGAGGAACCCATGCAGTTGGGAGGGACATCATTTTGTAGGAGGGAATCAGCGGTGCGCCGCAAGACTAGAAGGTGTTTCTTTTGCGGGAGAGAGGGACATTATGTTGGGGGGTGTCCATCCCGGACCTCTTTGAACCAAGGAGTTAACCTGGGAGTGTGTATTTCGTCCCCAAATCCCTCTCAGTTTCTCGTGCCTGCGGAGGTGGTGATTGGTACTAGAACTGAGAGGATTTCTGTTTTTCTTGATAGTGGGTCCGGGGCTAATTTGGTGGACACTCGGTTTGCCCAGGTGCATGGTATGCAACTGAGTGTATTGGCCAAACCGGTCCCTATACTCTCTATTGATTCTAGACCTCTCGGTCAAGGTAGCTTGGTACAAGCTGTTCATAACATAGATCTTCGAGTAGGGGCAATACATAAAGAGCAATTGTCTTGTTATGTGTTGGAGGGTCTGCCTGCTCCTATTGTGTTGGGACTTCCTTGGTTGGCTAAACATAACCCAGTGATTGATTGGCAATCCAGAAAGATAAGCCAGTGGGGTGAATTTTGCAAGAATAACTGCATGAGCACGGTCATCGGTGCGGTTGTGCCTAGGACTTTGCCTCCTTTTCTGGAGGACTTTTGGGAGAAGTTCTCAGAGGAGGGGTGTAAAGAGTTACCTCCTCATCGCACATATGACTTCTCAATAAAGTTGCTTCCTGATGCCTTATCTCGTACTTTCCCAGGGGCCGGGAAGACGGATGATCCGGTTCCTATTCCTCAGGAGGGAGTTGTAGTGTCAGCTGTATGCTCTGAGCTTGAGGGGGAGGTATTGGGGGCTCAGGGGACGCCCCTGTGGGACTTCCAGGGAGACTGATAGTTCCAGATCGCTTAAGACTGAAGGTTACGGAGAACCCTTACAAACGGATGGCTGATAGGAGGAGAGTTTCTGGTCTAGATCTGAGGGTGAACGATCTGGTGTGGTTGTCTACCAGGAATATAAAACTTAAAGTTCCCTCCTGGAGGTTGGGTCCCAGATTCATCGGGCCATACAGGATCAGTTCCATAATTAATCCTGTGGCATTTCGTCTGGACCTCCCTCCTACATTTAAAATTCATAATGTGTTTCACAAGTCATTACTTAAAAAGTATGTGGCACCAGTCATACCGTCACCTCTACCTCCTCCTTCAGTGGTAGTCAATGATAACGTGGAAGTTCATTGGAGGGGGTATGGTCCTGAGGAGAGGACGTGGGTCCCTGCGTCTGATGATAACGCAGATCGATTGGTTCGGACCTTTCACACAATTTACCCGGACAGACCTGGTCATGAGGGTCCGGAGGCCCCTCGTAGAAGGGGGGGTACTGTCATGGGTGCATCGCCACGAAGATCGTCGCGATTGCACATTCTGACTTCTCACAGCTGAGCTGCTGTTTCTTTGTGTTTGGTAATGAGAGAGTTAATTTTACCTAGCTCTTTGCTAAGACTAGGTCCAGCCTCGCCCGGCTGCTTTGGATTATGTTCTAATTAGTTTCCTTTATATTCCTGCCAGTCTGGGTGTTTGATGCCGGTGAAAGCATTCATATAGTTTAGCAGACTGGATCGGTTCTGGGAATACTTAAGCTAAGAGCTCCTTAGTTGTTTTACTCTTACAGCTTATAGTTTATCTCTGAGACCTAAGGTGTTCCTACTGTGTGTGAGTGTTGTATGTAAGACTTTATTTACTTTATTTCTTATCTTTCTTGTTTGTCTTTCTGTTCATTAACCATTACCTGGTCATTCCCTTTGGTGGTATTCAGGGTCCTTCTTAGGACTAGAATACAGTTGGCAGGGATTGATAGGAGACAGGGTTTACGCTGGTGGCCTGGACCTCTGTACCTTTAACAGTACCTCCAGGTTGAGGGATTAGTTAGGACCCCAGTTAGGGTCAGCTTAGACCCCGGTCACCCTCTAGCCGGAGACAGCGTATAACGGATTCCGTTCTGACCCACTGGACTTTCTGTCAGGTAAATCTATGTTATCATATAGCTATGCGCATGTTATATAGTATGTTGCCCTTTTGATATAGATTATTGTCATCACATATATATATCTGCTATACAGCGTGACACTGGTATAACCCAGAATTTGAGTGGGTCTGGATTCTTCTTCAGACTCTTGGGTGACTTTTTCAGCTGTGGCAAACTGAAGTCGGGAATTTTGATATCTTTGAGTTCTTAATCCATATCTTTCTTCGGACCTGCTTGAATGACTCGGGACAGAGCATCTGCATGTGAGTTCTGGGATTTGGACCGATATGAGATCTTATACTTGGACAGTCTCACGACCCATCTTTGTTCCAGCACACCCAACTTCGCAGTCTCCAGGTGGGCCATAGGATTGCTGTCGGTCCGCACATGTATCCCTGACCCAGACAAGTAATCTGACAATTTTTCGGTCATAGCCCACACCAGCGTCAGCAACTTTAGCTTAAACGAACTGTAGTTGTCAGGGTTCTTTTTAGACTCTCTAAGCAACTGGCTGGCATAAGCAATCACTCTTCCTTCCTGCACTTGAGCCAGCACCACCCCTAGTCCATACAGGCTTCTGTCAGTATACAGCACTAAGGTCTGAGAGAAATCATTGTAGGCTAAAATGCGGGCATTCGTCAACATCTTCAATGTCTTAAAAGCTTCCTCTTGTCTAGGATGCCACTGGATTGGCTGCCGCTGAGCTAGCCCTGCAGTTCCTCTTAGAAACTCGATGAGCAGTGCTGCGATTTTAGCCAAGTTTTTGATAAATCTGCGGTAGTATCTAGCCAGCCCCAGGAATGCTCTCAGCTCTTTCAAGTTGGTAGGAGTGGGCCACTTTTGCACTGCAACCACCTTCTCCATGGTGGGATAGACTCCGGTAATGGAAACAGTGTGCCCCAGTTATTCAATCTCCCTTTTAAACAAGTGACACTTCCGAGGTTTGACCTCTAGCCTGTGCCTCCTAAGCCGCTCCCACCAGATAAGATGGTCTTTGAATGGGGCGAGTTAATTATGATGTCTTCAAGATGTGTCAGGGTCACTTTAAAATTTCCATCCCTTAGGCATCTATCCATCAGGCTCTGGATCATCCCTGGTTTATTTGTCAGCCCAGAAGGCAACCGGTTAAATTCAAATAGGCCCATAGGGAGGACAAGGCAGTCTTCAGCCCATCCTCTGCTGCGACTGGAACCTGCCAGTAGACACTGGTTAGATCAAGAATGGAAAAGTACTTGGCCTTCTTCAAAGTGGACAGCGATTCCTCGATCCTGAGTAAGGGGTTGTAATTCCGCATGGTGCAAGCATTCAGCCATCAATAGTCTACACAGAACCTGTTAAATATTAATTATTGGTTATTGATTTATTCTTATTACACTCAATTCTGTACTGAGCACATTGCCTCGTGACAGGTTATTTCTGTATATTTAGCTCATGGTAAATGTTAACACCATATAGAGAGAACACGTGCTCTATGGGACGTACAGTATATAACCACAGGACCCACAGGAAGGGGGTTCTCTTCGCTCTCTTCGGACACTTCACACACACTCCTCACAGACTTCAGGTTGAACGTTGGACAGATGGTTTGTGGGTTAGCCACGAGCTTCTTGATGGACTTCTACCATGCTTTTGATAGACTGATGCCATTTATCATTCAGGATCCCAGGAAAGATGGGGAACAAACTTTGATATGGACAAATGGACAATCTCTTTGTAACTATTTCACCTATTTCATATTTTGCTGCAATGATGCATTTTGGTGGACAATCTAATAAATCACTACATTTTTTATAAGAAATATCATGACATTTTGTTTAAAGTATCACATCTGGTAAAGAGTCCTGAATAAATAAATATACGAAATAAGTATATTTAACAGAACCTCAGCGTACCAAGTTTCTTCCAAACTAACACAATAAATGGAGCCCATGGGCTTTGGCTTTCGCATATCACTCCATGATGCAGCACGTGTGACAGAATTTCTTTCACTTCTTGGTATATTTAAGGTGGGATTTGCCAATACCTCTCTTGAATGGGGCAGTGGTCTCTGTGGGGATCTCATGTTGTATGGCCTGGGTGCATCCAAAGTCATCTTTGTGTTGTTCAAGTGTAAGCAGGTTGCGGGATGCAGTGACAGACAGAAGGCAGAGCAAGGGTTAACAGTTTTACAGTTTAGTTGAACAGGATATTAACTCCTCGCAGGGAGATAAATGGTTAAAGGGTAAATAGTAAGAACAACAAGTGCAGAACAATAACAGTTTCGTTATTAAACTTATCGTGTCCTTTTATGCTCCTCCACCACAGATGATCCTGCAGGGGTTGCAGCACCGGCAACGGACGGAAAGATGTCCACAGAGGGGGTCTTTTGAACAATGGTCCGTCTTCTGGTGGCAGCGGTCGGTCTCCGGTACCTTCCTCTGAGCCCCAGTCCATGAACTTGCGCGGCCAAAGCAAGCCAGGCCGCAGAACTCTTCCGGTTGAACGTGGGCTGGCGTCCAGCAAATGCTCAGCCTTCTCTCTTACGCACGTTTGCAGTACTCACAGTCTCGGGGTGCACGGCACCTCTCTCTCGCTCCGTTGGTGATGACGGGAGCCGACAAACGCAGCCTGTCCCAGCACTGGTGCTCAGGAGGCTGAGCACGCTGCTCACCGTTGTGCACTGTCTGTTCGCATAAAACTGCGTGTCACTGCGCGCGTTTTTTCTTTTATATCGCCTCTCCTACCCGGGTCATGAGGTTGGTCTGTTCCCTCATTCCTTCCCTCAGGCAACATGGGAGGCATCCTCAATAGCTCGGTACACGTACCTGCAGTCCGGTCTTCCTCCTTACACAAACAATCCTCGGTATCGCTGCAAGAGCTGTTCAACCTGCCCAACTTGTTTCAGGGAGAATTCCATGAGGTTTGGTTCCATATGTTCTAAGAGGTGGCGACTGGATCATGGCTCACCTTTAGCCTTTTTACCATTGAGGGACACTGACAAGGTCCATGGGTCTCCCTTCACAGGCATTAATTCTATAGCATCAGCCATGGTTAGATTTTCCAGCATCATGTAAACTTGTGCCACATCTTGCCAGGAAGTCAAACTGCAGGCTTGCTCCTCTCAAATTTATGTAACGACAGGTATCAGACCTTGCCAAATGGTGGCTGGGAGCAAGCAATCAATAGTTCAGAGATCGCTTCGTCCCCCTCGATAGGTTCAATTTGGACATCCACTCCTTCTAGTGACACATGAGCCAGTCCCGGCATAGTGAGTACAGTCTGCCCTGAAGGTAGTCACTGTGATGAGGCTCTGGGAGGCTGCTGTTAGTGTCTGAATTTGACTAACCTACACAAGCTGCTGGAATACTTTCTTGCTGGTATAATCATGAGTGGCACGGGACCAACTGATTCTGTCTGGCCCATCAGCCAAAGACTGCCCTACTTCCTTCAACACATTCATCCCCAGGGTCACAATGGATCCCTCACCTCCAGAGCCTTTTACCAACACAGTCCCTTTTTGGCTCAGTTCTTTTCCGAACACCCTTACAGACATTCACACTAACCCAGCCACCAGAATGATCCTGAAAGTACTCTTGGGCGTAGTGGTCACCTGGGAACCCATGTCCATCAAGCACAGAATATTTTGTCCATTAAACTCAGCTTACTAAAAAAATCCTTAGTTAAAAGATAACTTTTATTCAATATAATTTAAACACTAAATTGTCCCCCAAACTATTTTTGATATTAGGGTCAGCCCACTTTCTACACCAAACGGCTGAGTGAGGGTGTTATCAGTGTGCACGGTATCTAGTTACATAAATTTTTTTGATGAGGTGTTGTAGTGATGCACTAAATGTTATTATAAGTGCATCAGGACGTAGATATATTTGAGCCAGATTTTTTTAGGTACTGGCCACTGAAAACTGACTGGAGATTTTTGTTATGCATAATATTATTATCCCAGCAGTTTTCTGAGCCTATCTGTGTAAGGCAACCTGTTTGGGGGACAATTTAGTTTTTAAATTATATTGAATAAAATTTATCTTTTAACTAAGGATTTTTTTAGTAAGCTGTTTCTTGATACCTTGATATCTCTATTGTGTAAGTAGTTTTCCATTAAACTCAGCCCAGGTAATGGGTGTCTTGAAAACAATATATATGGAGTCTTCATAGGGCGTGTTGATTTAACGGATGCCCTCTCCTTCTCATTCCCGGGGTGGACAGTCCCACAATATGTGTCTCCTTCACCACATGTCCAGCATTATACCACGCATTCTACTGATTGACGGCAGGTGCAGCATGGCGGGGAACATGGGAAGCTGCTTTCCCGCTCTGACCATTCTTTGTGTTGGGCCTTGAGAACAAGTGGGGTGATGTTAGTGGGGGTCCCCTTGATACTACGCAATTCGCACTATGCAATACTCGGATATCCTATATTTCTTGGCCCAGTCGGGCTCTTTATTTGTCAGCCCCGGGGTCGCCAGTTCATGACTTCGTACTGCACCTGACACATGTTTCTCGTTCAGAATGCTTCTCAGCCTCTCTACCCAATTCTATAGTCTTAAATTGCTTCCTGTAAACTTTGGAAAGTTGCGGAGCATAGTTCCCAGGGGTATATTTCCTTTTACAGGTTCAGTCACCAACTGATCCGCCATCTCTGATCTAGAATGTTGCATCTTTCCGACTACACCAAATGTAATGCATGTGATTGGATGTAACACGCAGAGTGACACAAGGCAGGAACAGTCAGTGAGCTATTTATTTCCTCATATATTGCAGGAAATGGCAATAGTTATAACAACAGTTAAGATGAAACAGTGTAATCACAAGTAAGTTATACATTACAGGGCATACAATGAGTCTTTAATTTTCACTATAAACATTGGGGAAGCTTCTTGAGGATTATGCTTATGTCCCTCTAACAGTGGTAAATACCCATTCCTGTGAATAGTACTGTGCCTCCCGTAGCAGTGGCCCTAGCGAGGGTCTCTGGTTCTTCCCGCAAGGCCACAAGTCTTCCTGACAAAGTCTACCAAAGCACGTTGGACCTCTTTCGCTTTAATTCACCCCCACCCTGTACACTGCCCCAGCTGAGGCCAACCCCTGTACCGTATGTCGGTGCTGTAAGCGACGGCACGGCTTATTTGTGTCTCACGTTCACCGCCGCAAGCGCTCTGTTCCGGGTGGGATCGCCTCATGGATCTTCAGTGCTTAACCGACATCGAGTGTCTTCCAGGTCTCAGGGAAAGAGGGCTGAACTCTGGGTCATGACCTGCGTCATTTGGGCTCTGGGTCTTGAGTTGCACAGGTCTGAATTTCGGGCCTTGACTAGTGTAGTCGGGACTCTGGGTCTTAACTGGCGCAGATCGGCTCCTTGGGTCTTAACCACCTAATCTGGATTCTGGGTCTAACCTTGTGCCACCGGGGTCCTGTTTATAACCTGACAGCAGCCCAATGACACACGCTTCACTATGAGAGCTGTCACCCGGCTGCAGCGTCTCCTCCTGAGCACGTCTGTAAAGAGCTCTCCTTTGGCGCCAAAACCTGCTCCAGTTTGGCGTACACAGTCTTTATATTGAGGAATTCCGTCATCAATGTCATGTAGCTAGATGTTACATCCAAACTCGCCCTCCCTGCAACTCTTCCTCTTCCAATTAGTTCCGCATGGTCCCATCTGAATGTTAGATGGCAGCCTTATCGCACCAACGATACAAAGCGCCAGGATTTTTCAGGAGTATTGTTACCTCCTCTTACACATGTTTCACACACTAAATGTTACATGCAAGCACAATGCATGTTACACACATTAGATGTTAAACATATACACACTACATGTTAAACACATACACATTACATGTTAAACACATACTGCATGTCACACACACACTGCATCTCAAACACTCCGCATGTGTGTCACACAGAATGTCGAACAGTCACATGGCATGGCACACACTGCAAGTTAAATACACTCCATGCCACAGACACTGCAAACTACACACACACACACTGCATGTGACACATATGCACTAAATATTACATACACATACACGCAGACACCATGTAAAGGCTCTCTCCTCTTCAGCTCCTGCCACCGGATGAAGGATCTTTGGTCACATTACCATGATGCCACCAAAGGTCGTTCTAATCTTGGAACTTGCACGGATAATGCAGGACTAGCATTATCAGTTCAGTACCTGACTAGTTAATGGCTGGGGGTTCATTTGGTGATAGGGGCCCTGGGTAATTGCCCAGTTTTTATCTCACCTGCTGGAAGTGCAGGAAACAATATTGGAGGTGTTTATAGCTGGGTCAGGAATGGACAGAGACAGGGGCATATCAAGGAATTCACTGATGCCCTGGTCAGCCAGTCTGAGCCTGCATGCAATTAGATGAACATGACTACCCACAAAGATAGATGTGGTGTTTTTAGAAATGTGTTTTTTTAAAACAATTATTGCATTTACACAGGATGATAAAGCATGAAAAGTTCACCCAAATGAATATTTTCATTATCTATTGGCTATCAAGTCAATTATCACATCTGTTTCATATTTTAGGAGATAATGGATCTAAGTAAGCTTACCAGCAACTAGAGGGTGCGGCCAAAAGAAAATAAAGTGTGATACTTTGGCAGCTTCAACAGCAATTATCATAGAACTCCACCCCCACAATGACACACCCGAAAAAGTCAAAAGACAAGATATTGTATGCACGTATATTGACTAGAAACATAGCTATCAACAAGTGCAGTCTTTCATCAATAGTAAGTGTACTATTGTTGGCAGCGGATTACTCACGAGTCACGATACTCTCCAAGCGTGTGACAACAAAACTTGTTTATTCAGGAACAATCAGGAACAATATATGACAAGCTCAATAGAACAGGAATAAATCATTTGTGTGTCTATCTGTGCAGCATCCACAGCAGGCTGCTTCTCTCATACACAGACACAGGAAAAACAGGAAATACAGTCACATGCTCTCCCTATGTGAGCCTCTGGGAGTTTTTTTTTTGTTCTAACTTTATGAAAAGCATACAAACCTAGCAATCAAACACTCATAGACAGAAATGGAGTTGCTACACCAAACATATTCCAACACCCCTACTCAACAACTACTTATCCTCTTAGTCCCATTGCGGTTCTGAAGTCCACAAACTTGGCTCTTGATAATGGCTTTGTCATACCACTTGTCAGACTCACAATAAACAAACTTGAGTACATCACGTTCCACTAAGTCAGGCAAGTGGAAATGTTTTACATCAATGTGCTTAGTCCTTGCACTAATCTTCTCACTGCTGGCAAGTTTAATGTATCCTTGGTTGTTCTCATAGATAACTGTTGGTAGAGCTAATGTCTTGCCGAAAACTTCCAAAAGTTGTTTCAACCAAGTTACTTCTTGACTTGCATAAGCAGCAGACATATATTCTGCTTATGTAGACGATAATGCGACTGACACTTGTTTTCTGCTCGACCAAGAAATGGAATTTTCTCCTAACTTGAACAAGTAACCATTTGTTGATTTCCGATCACTTGAATCTCCTGCCCAATCTGCATCCACATAACCTCTGAGAGTGAGATCTCCTGATGCAGATATCTTAAGATTTAGCCTTTGAGTTTCTTTAAGATATTGAAGAATTCTCTTAATTGCATTCCAGTCTCTTAGGCGTGGCTTGCTTACACGTCGGCAGAGAATTCCGACTGTGGCTGTGATATCCGGACGAGTTGTGGTTTCTATGTACAGAAGCGTCCCCACTGCTTGTCTGTAAAGGGTATGCCACACTAAACAACATCGCTAACGGGATCGCTAAAAAACGTCACTATTTAGCGATCCCGTTAGCGATGTTGTTGTGTGCGGCATCTGCCAGCGACGAGCTTCCTGCTGTGATCTCGCTCGTCGCTGGAATCGTTCCGGACCCTATTTTCGTCGCTGGCGCCCCGCTGGGTAAGTATATATCGCTAAGTGTGGCACCTTTTTTAGCGATTTAGCGGTACTTTTGTACCGCTAAAGTCGTTAAGGAGATCGCTAACCGCGATAGCGTCCTTAACGATATCGCTAAATGTGGCCGACACTAGCGATATAGAAACAATCCTGCTAGCGATCTCATTAGTATGCGACGCTAACGAGATCGCTAGCGGGATTGTGTAGTGTGGCAGTACCTTAACTCTCATTGCTGGGTAGCAGATCTTCTTCTCCTCCCAACTTTAAGTAGGACGGGTCCATTGGTATTGACGCATCTTTGGCTTCTGACATTCCAAACTGGATTAGGATTGCGGAAATTTTAGAACTTTGGTTGGGAAGAAAACTCCTGTCGTCCTCTCTCTGGATTTGGATTCCCAAATAATATGTCACATTTCCAAGGTCCTTAGTCTCAAAATGCTGGTTGAGAATTTCACCTAGCTTTGCAATTTATTTTTCATCTTGATGAGACATGATTACATCGTCTACATATAGGAGAACATACATCTACTCCTTCGCTACATTTTTCGTATACAAATATGGATCAGCTTGAGATCTTTTAAATCCTTCATCCATCAAAACTTTGTTCATTTTCGAGTTCCAAGCTCTTGCCAACTGCTTAAGTCCATAGAGAGATGTTTGCATTTTACAAACAAGATGCTTTTCATCCTTTTTAATATATCCCTCGGGTTGGCTCATGTACAACTCTTCTTCAATGTCACCATGTAGGAAGACTTTTTTGATGTCAAAATGTCTCACTGTCACTTGTTGAACTGCAGCTACGTACATTAAAGTTCTGAATGTGGTTTGCTTCGCAACTGGAGAAAATGTAGCATCATAATCTTCACCACACTTCACCATACTTTTGCTAGAACCCTTTTGCGACCAATCTTGCCTTAAACCGGTGAACTTTACCTTCTGAGTCATACTTGTTTTTGAAGACCCACTTACATTCGAAAGCTTTTTTTCCTTGTGGTAGCTCAGTAAGCTCCCATGTCTGGAGTTGGTGAAGGGACTCCATCTCTTCATTAGCAGCATTTATCCACTTCTGCTTCTTGTGGACAGGCAGTTTTTGCATCTCTTGCCATGACTGTGGCTCTTGTTCAGGAAGTGTTCTGACCATATGTAACATTAACACATTGCATTCCACTCAGTTGCAGTTCGGGGTCCGCTCCTCATGGCCAGGGGTACTTTTCTTTCAACATCATGCAATGATAATCAGAGTCCAAGTTCATTTTCAGCAAGACAACTTTACTCAGCTCATCCAGTTTAGTCACAGAAACAGCACAAGATTCTTCGCACAATATAATCATTCTGTTCCCTGTACTCTCCCTCACTCCTCCAGGAATATCCCATTTTCATACCATATCCTCCGGTACCACAGCTTCCTGACTGGTCAGACTAATCTGCTTCAGGAGTTCCCCACCTGCTTCCCTCTCCCAAGGTGAAGTTGAAGGATGGCACTTTCCATCCTTTACAGGCTGTAAGCCTCGGACGTTAAGGGTTGTTTCCATGAAGTTAGCTGTTACCATTCTTATGCTGCCCTGATATTCCTCCACCACCGTGTGACTGTCAGCTCTTAGGCCCTGGACTGCTGGGCTCCTTGGCTTAAATGTTCCCCAGACATGAAAGTACTGTCCTGTCTCCCGATTCTCACTGACTAACTCCAGGAAGCTCCCCAACTACTCTTCTTAGCCCTACTAAATAGCCTAATCCTATTGGTCTAACTAATTCCCTATTCTACTCTACTGTGCTCCTCCTACTGTTCTAAGTCCTACACTGTACCTATACCTTCACAACATATAAACATACAGTACAGACCAAAAGTTTGGACACACCTTCTCATTCAAAGATTTTTCTGTATTTTCATGACTATGAAAATTGTAGAATCACACTGAAGGCATCAAAACTATGAATTAACATATGTGGAATTCTACATTACACTTTACAAAAAAGTGTGAAACAACTGAAAATATGTCTTATATTCTAGGTTCTTCAAAGTAGCCATCTTTTGCTTTGATTACTGCCTTGCACACAGAAAAGGTGAACGGATGGACTCTACACGCCTAGTTCCCACCGTGAAGCATGGAGGAGGTGGTGTGATGGTGTGGGGGTGCTTTGCTGGTGACATTGTTGGGGATTTATTCAAAATTGAAGCGGTGAGCGTTCCAGCTCACCCGAAACCATCTCGATTAAGTTCAGGTCTGGTGACTGTGGAGGCCAGGTCATCTGGCGTAGCACCCCAACACTCTCCTTCTTGGTCAAATAGCCCTTACACAGCCTGGAGGTGTGTTTGGGGTCATTGTCCTGTTGAAAAATAAATGATGGTCCAACTAAACGCAAACCGGATGGAATAGCATGCTGCTGCACGTTGCTGTGGTAGCCATGCTGGTTCAGTATGCCTTCAATTTTGAATAAATCTCCAACATTGTCACCAGCAAAGCACCCCCACACCATCACACCTACTCCTCCATGCTTCACGGTGGGAACCAGGCATGTAGAGTCCATCCGTTCACCTTTTCTGTGTGCAAAGCAGTAATCAAAGCAAAAGGTAGCTACTTTGAAGAACCTAGAATATAAGACATATTTTCAGTTGTTTCACACTTTTTTGTAAAGTGTAATGTAAAATTCCACATGTGTTAATTCATAGTTTTGATGCCTTCAGTGTGATTCTACAATTTTCATAGTCATGAAAATGCAGAAAAATCGTTGAATGAGAAGGAGTGTCCAAACTTTTGATCTGTACTGTAGGTAGAATGCAATACATGTTATAACAACATTACAAGACATATGGGATGTACCAGGAATGTGGGCAAGGAGCGCGGGGCATAAATGGACCTCTGTGCACTCCTTACACATATAAGAAAGGCATCTAGCTGGGATACCTTTGGCCTTTCTGATCTCCTGACTGGAGGTTGAATTGATTCTTCTGTGTCTTCCTTGGTGGCTTCAAAGCTTATCCATACTTCAGTGTTTTCCTTTTCGGCATCTTGGTTTGGTGATTGAGATTCTTGTTCTTGCTTCTTAGGTTGAATAACTGGTGTAACTTCAGAGAATTTGAGCGATACAGAGTTTTCATCCATCACTACATCTCTGCTGATTGTTACTGTGTTGGTCTCTGGGTGCAAGATTCTGTATCCCTTTTGAGTTTCGCTATAGCCCAGCAGGACTCCTTGCTTTGCTTGTGATTTCCACTTGGAACGTTTTTCTTTCGGAACATACATATACATTTTGCTTCCAAATATCCTTAGGTGCTTCAGGTTAGGCTTCTGGCACTCTGTTTTGAAGATAGCATGCTGTCATGATGGCTTCTCCCCAATACGTTATAGGTAGATTCACATCAATAACATACTTCTTCAACTTTCACAGTGAGTACGGTTCTTTCTGCAATGACATTTTGTTCTGGGTTGTATGGAATGGTAGTCTGGAACACGATTCCATTCTTTTTCAAAATGGTTTGCACTTTACCACTTGTATATTTGGTTCTATTTTCTGCACGCGGGCTTTTGGCATTCTTCCAAATTTGTTAAACATTACAGCAAGATATTCTTCAAGTTTCTGTGGAACTTCATCCTTACTGTAAAGCAGGAAGGCAACTATTTTCTCATCAATAAATGTGAGAAAATATCTCTTCTTGCTAGTAGTTTGAACACTCATTGGACCATATACAGTACATCTGTATTTATCAGATCAAGAGGCTGTGCAGAACTCGTGGTGTTTATTTTAGGAAAGGATTTTCTGGAAATTTTCCCTTTAAGACAGCTAGTGCACTTCATCATTAGACTACACTGGTTGATTTCAATACCATTTGCAAGTTGAGCTAGCTTCCTTACTGCTTCTGGGTCTCTGTGCCAAGACGTCTGTGTCATACATGGAAACAGTTCTTATGCAGATCTTGTATAGCACTGTACACTCTTTCTTTGCATTTTAGCTGATAAAGTTCATCTTGGATTTTTTCTTCTGCAAGAGTGTAACCCTTCTTTGAGATGATGCAGCTGTTATCTTTAAAAGTAACTACATTCCTCTTTTGAGGGAGCTTCTTTACTGACAGAAAATTGCTTTCAAAGCTGGGAACATAGAGAGCATCCTTTATTGGGATCTTTCTGCTTTGTGCTGAGAAAACTGGAGAGTGGAGGTAGCCGTCTCCTACTCCTTCTGAAGTCATATAGTGACCATTAGCTAAGATGACCTTTTCTGACTTGCTTTCAGTAAGGTCAGTGAAGAAATCCTTGCTATTTGCCATATGACTGCTTACACCAGAATCTATACACCATATATGCTTTGCAGATGGGCCTGTACTGGCATTAAATGCAGCTTTAGCACATGCGGAATCTTCCTTTACAGCTGTTTTAACCCTTTGATGATTGTTCTGCTTTTTAAGCTGAGTCATTCTTGCTTTCCAAATTTTGCAGTTTTCTTTAAGGTGGCTGGGCTTTTTACAGACAAAACATTCATAAGTTTCTCTTAGATTGCTCTTATATTTAGGGAAATCCTGTGTCTTTAATGCTGTTACTGCTCTGGATTCATTACTGCTGCTTATATGCTGCGTTTTTCTTTTGAATTCATCCACAAGTTTGCCTTTAACATGCTCCAGTAACAGCTCATCATCTGGCTGTGCATCTAGAGCAGTCATGAGTGTGTCATAACTCTCTGGAAGACCACTTAATAGAAGTGCAGCAACATGAAAAACTTTAATTTCTTCTCCAATACCCCTGAGATGCTCCACAATGTCTAGGGTGTTTCTTATATAGTCCTGCATATTCTGTCCATCACTTAGCTTAGACTGATACAGCTTTCTCATGAGATAAAGCTTATTGCTGAGATTTGATCTTTCATGCACTTTCTGTAATTCATTCCACATCTCCTTTGCAGTTGCACACTTGCATATATGCACAATCTGATTATCATCTACACTGAGGGAGATCATGCTTTGTGCTTTCAGAACCTTCTCCAGCCAATCATCTGGTAATGGATGAGGCACTTGCTCCTGAGTATATTTCCACATACCTTTTCTTATGAGCAGCATCTTCACCTTGAATTTCCAGGACTGGTAGTTCTGGTTAGTGAGGCTTGGCACTGAGAACTTGACAGGATTGCTGCTTTTAGACATCTTCTCTGTCACTCTGGGCCCATAACCTGTTGGCAGCGGATTACTCACGATACTCTCCAAGTGTGTTACAACAGAACTTGTTTATTCAGGAACAATCAGGAACAATATATGACAAGCTCAATATATCAGGAATAAATCATTTCCGTGTCTCTATCTGTGCAGCATCTGCAGCAGGCTGCTTCTCTCATACACAGACACAGGAAAAACAAGAAAATACAGTCACATTCTATCCCTGTGTGAGCCTCTTGGAGTTTTTTTTTGTTCTAACTTTTATGAACAGCATACAAATCTAGCAACTAAACACTCATAGACAGGAATGGAGTTGATGCACCAAACATATTCCAACAACTATTTAGCTGATATCAGACATTAATGAAACATGAATTAAATTTTTATAAGCTGGGATGGACTGGAACTAAAATTCATCCTCGGGATTTCAAAGCACACATGCCCATGCCGGCTCTGTCCTCTTCCCCAGATTGGGGTTTCTAGTACTAATATTATCCTGAAATAAAAACCTGAAGAGATGAAGTATAAGCTGGTATGCATGCAGCATGTAGGCGCATGTTCACAATGGCCACTAAACAGACAAAACCTAATGTTTTGTACTAATATTATCCAGCCTGGAGGAAATCAAGACTTACTACAAGACTTATCCAATAGTACTGCTATAATACCACAATAATAATATTGCATTATAAAAGACAAATGCCACAAGACAATAACAAAATATTGTGAGCATATACAGTAGTGATAATACTGCTATAGTAATCATTAATCACAACCACTGTACTAGGTCTGATATTACCACCACAGTGTCCATATAATGGTAACATTAGTCTTATACCATTGCTCTGGTCTATATGTGTATATGTGCAGGTTCTCACCAGTGACGTTCTCGCTGATTGTTGTCATTAATTTTCCCTTTACTTTTCCATTTGAGCCAGACCACCATGACCTGTTCTTCAATCCATAACTCATCTCTGCAAAATGTAACAGAGAGACATCCTTGACTTACTGATTTTCCAAGACTCTCTTCTAAAGATAGGTGAACCCGAACAGTAAAGTTCGGGGTCTGTACCGAACACTTAATGTTCGGGCACAGACACAGAACACAAATTTAACGAGGATGTCCATGTTACTGTTCGGATTCGGCCCACTGAACTATAGATTTACTCCAGAAAATATAGGCAGTGTTTACAAAAGTATAAAAGATGTTACAAAAGAGACAAGCCACAGTATATACAGACAATTACAAAATAAAATAGATGAAAATATGAAACTTACACATCTCAGTCAATAGCTCGCCAATGTGGAGGAGAGGGGAGGGGAGTTCCCAGGGACCAAGATTCAGTCCACAGCAGGGATTGTATATGCTGTCTCCCCAGGTTTGAATGACAGCCTGAATGAGCCTTCTAGTCTTATACCTTCTTCTGGCTGAGCTCACTGAGTGGGCAGAGCTAGGGAATGCACTCCCTTTTGAAAGTTACTAGAAAAGTTATGAGTGCCATAACTCTGCGAGGCTCACAGCGTGTTGACAGCAGAGCAGAGCGTAGCCGTGCAGAGCCGGGCCAGCAGAGCAGAGCTAAGACGGGTACCGTACCCAGCGTGATAGTGAGTACAGCACAAACTCTGCCCAAGAGTGACCGCATACTTGACAGACCCCTGCATTCAGGTCCACTGTTTGTGGATGACCGACTGTCAGCTCCCCGCTACCCTCCATGCTTGGAGGTGAACCCAGTTGAAAGCAGAGGCTGCACTGAGTGTGCGACGCAGAGAGAGACAGAGCCTGACTACTAAGGACTTGTGTACACCGCGGAGTGAAGTCCCGTTCTGGCGGTTCCCCACACTAGAGTCAGTGCCGTGCTAGATATGTTTGAGCACGGGAAATCTTCCTGCCTCCCAGAGACTTCGCCGAGGAATCCCGCCCCGCTGTTGCCGGTGCCACCATTTGAACCCTGAGGAGCTGCACCCAAGAAGACTACAGACTGATAAGTTTCACCTCTTTATTACTGAACTTTTGTTCGTCTCTGACCTATCCTGCCACTCTCCCAGTTCTGCCTCGTTCCTTACCGTCACCCTACAATCCTTCACTCCCTGCATGGAGTACATTCCTTGTTTAATAAATACTTTAACTCTTGATATGTCTCCTGTCAGTGGCGACATCCCACATTCCAGCAATATCTACACCTGCACAGGGGACTCCGTGTGTACACTGCCAAACCTAATGGGTGAAGGGCAGCATGTCATTCAAAAACCAAGGAGCTGCAGCCGATAGCCCTGTATGTGTAACTAGAACAATAGGAAATACTTCACATTTCCTGACAATCCCTAACCTTTCTGACGTTCTGTGGCACACCATAATCCATGTCTGGGGATAAAAAGTTTTCAACCTAAACGGTGCCAAAAAACATCACCAAGATGCGTCCAGGCTGAGAACAACTTGGAGAATGAGCTGCTGCGATCGCAGCATCAGTGACTAGTGGTGACGTCATCGAGGTTACCACTGGTCACTGAGTCTGCGTTCCCAGCCAGGCCTTTGAACTGTTGTGACCTCAGTGATATCACAGCTCCCATTCCCCACCTCTGCACAAATCATATAGTGATATAACCAGTGCCATAGACAGTAATAATGCAGCCTCTATGCCCTGTATGGTAATAGCACCCTCATTTTGTGCCTCACAAAAACAGTGCCCCCTTTGTGCCCCTATACAGTAATAATGTTCCCTCTATACTTCCTCTTAGTATTATTGCTCATCTGTGCCTCTTTACAGTTATACAGCACTCTATAGAAGTAAGGATCCCTGTGCCACTTTTAAAAATAATTTCCCTTTATACTTTATAATAATAATGACCCCGGACCTCCTTGTAATAACACAAATATCCCCCTGTGCTCTTATATAATAATAATAATTATGCCTCCTGTGCTTTCCACTATAATGATAATGATTCCCCAGTGTGCCTTCTTATAATAATGATCCCACCTATTGTGCCTCCTTATAATAATGCCCCTGAGCAGGGGAGTACATAGAAATCATTCGGCCTCATAACAAACTTTTCAATACACAGAGGGACGTATATTGCAGCACTAAGTTATTTTGCCGCTACTAAAGCTACTTAGTGTTCTCACCCACTATGATAACCCTCCCATGGCCCCCATAGAGTATGATGCCCAAAAATATGCCCCAGCATAGAATGATGTTCCCACATTACTCCACCTACACAAAATGATGGTCACCACAGGCCCCCAAGATGATGGCCAATAGTGCCCCCACACAGTTTGATGTTCTCCCTAGTCCACCCCCCACACACACACAGTATGATGGTTTCTCCAGTCACCACACAGTATGATTGTCCCCAAACACAGTGTGATGGTCCCTACAGCCCCAATATTGTATGATGGTCCCCATAGCCCTCCATGATATTCCCCCCACAGATTCCTACATAATATGTTGATCCCCACACACAGTATGATGGACCCCAAAGCTCCAATACAGAATAATGGCCCCCACCGCATCCCCATATAGTATGATGGTCCCCCAACAGCCCTAATAATGTACTGTGGTCCCCTCCACAGCCCCTCATATAGTATGATGGCCTCCCCAAAGCCGCCACATAAAATGTTGGTCCCCACACACAGTATGATGGACCCCAAAGCCCCAATACAGAATGATGGCACCCACACAGTATGATGATCCCCCACATTCCTAATAAAATATGATGGTCCACTCCCAATACAGTATGATGGTTTCCCCATTACAGTATAATGGCCCTCCATTATTTTATTATGGTAACCCCACAGCTCCAATTCAGAATGATGGCCCACCAAATAAGGAATGATGGTCCACCACAGCCCCATTACAGAAAGATGGGTCCCCCATAGCCCACAGGAAAAAAGAAAAACCTTATACTTACCTAATCCTGCTGCAGCTATCATCTCTTCTTCTAACCTGTCTTGCAGCATGTTGCCATGACATCATCGCGCAGACTGATGCCCCTAACCTCAACAGTCCTTTACATGCATCCAAATAGAAATACTGCTCCTTGTGAAGCCCATTAGTGTCTCCACACAGCATGGTACTCTTTCATGGCCCTCCCACAATGTCTCGCAAACACAGTATAATGCCTCTGACAGTACATTCCCACACACAGTATGTTAGGGTTCGAGTTCCCGCTGCTGCACAAGGGGAGTCTCGAACCAGTCCCGCTACGGTCCCCCATTCATTTCCAGCCGCAGTGGAGCCTGCTCAGTAGGGACATCAGTCCCAGCGTCTTGCCCATTCCAATACTGTGCAGAGACTTGCTGCTGCCTCTCCTGGATCTGCTATTATAGCCAGTGCTGGAGCAGACGTCTTTGGGACGAAGTCCTGCGTTTCCCCTTCTGAGCATACCCAGGGTAAGATCTCTCATTGGAGATCAGGGGTCACATGTTCAGGTACTGCAGCAGCTCCTATTGGTCCGCCAAGAAGGTCCTGAAACTACATGTGTTTTGGAACAGTTTCTCATTGGTCCTTGTTTCTGGCAGGTCCTGTAGCTGTTTGTCATGTATAGTGTACAGTTCCTATAGCGTCTTGTGCTTGGGTGCGAGGAAAACACAGGAGACATAGGTTGAAATGAAATGACTTGTATTACTTCATACAAGCATGCTGAAAAGTTCACACAGTTTGCAGGAACAGCGACAGGAGACACAGCAGGCCAGAGCAACTTCAAGCACTACAATAAATCTCCAAAGCAGGTTCAGGATCTCTTCTCTGTACCGTAATTCCTCTGCAAAAATGGATTCACCAAACAGCAGGTTTCCAGAGTCCAAAGGTGTTCCAAGGTTCCTCAGTAGGGAATAGCTGGAGTACAAATCCAAGGTTTCCAGGAGTCAGGTCACAGACTGACTGAGGCTTGATTCAGGAGCACTGATTGTTCAGCTGAGGCTGCTTAAGAAGCAAGAGGAAGAATCAGGGCGGGAACATGAAAACTGGAAACTCCATATTAACTGAGGGCAAGAGCTGCAGAAAGACAGAAAGCAAAATGGCCAACGGAAAACTGAGTTTCAAGGAACATGTCAACAGAGACAAAGAACCTTACATTACTCCCCCTTTAGGGACAACCTCCGGATGACCTCAGACCAGGCTTGTCAGGGTACCTCTGATGAAACTGGCGGAGCAGGCGAGGAGCATTTACATTATTGACTGGTTCCCATGAGTTGTCCTCCACTGGGTAGCCCTGCCATTTAATCAAATATTGCAACTGATTTCTGTACAACCTGGAATCTAGAATCCTTTCCACCATAAATTCTTCCTGACCATCGACCAGCACTGGGTCAGGGCAAGGAGAAGAACGTCCAGGAAACGAGATGATGCAGCTGTTATCTTTAAAAGTAACTACATTCCTCTTTTGAGGGAGCTTCTTTACTGACAGAAAATTGCTTTCAAAGCTGGGAACATAGAGAGCATCCTTTATTGGGATCTTTCTGCTTTGTGCTGAGAAAACTGGAGAGTGGAGGTAGCCGTCTCCTACTCCTTCTGAAGTCATATAGTGACCATTAGCTAAGATGACCTTTTCTGACTTGCTTTCAGTAAGGTCAGTGAAGAAATCCTTGCTATTTGCCATATGACTGCTTACACCAGAATCTATACACCATATATGCTTTGCAGATGGGCCTGTACTGGCATTAAATGCAGCTTTAGCACATGCGGAATCTTCCTTTACAGCTGTTTTAACCCTTTGATGATTGTTCTGCTTTTTAAGCTGAGTCATTCTTGCTTTCCAAATTTTGCAGTTTTCTTTAAGGTGGCTGGGCTTTTTACAGACAAAACATTCATAAGTTTCTCTTAGATTGCTCTTATATTTAGGGAAATCCTGTGTCTTTAATGCTGTTACTGCTCTGGATTCATTACTGCTGCTTATATGCTGCGTTTTTCTTTTGAATTCATCCACAAGTTTGCCTTTAACATGCTCCAGTAACAGCTCATCATCTGGCTGTGCATCTAGAGCAGTCATGAGTGTGTCATAACTCTCTGGAAGACCACTTAATAGAAGTGCAGCAACATGAAAAACTTTAATTTCTTCTCCAATACCCCTGAGATGCTCCACAATGTCTAGGGTGTTTCTTATATAGTCCTGCATATTCTGTCCATCACTTAGCTTAGACTGATACAGCTTTCTCATGAGATAAAGCTTATTGCTGAGATTTGATCTTTCATGCACTTTCTGTAATTCATTCCACATCTCCTTTGCAGTTGCACACTTGCATATATGCACAATCTGATTATCATCTACACTGAGGGAGATCATGCTTTGTGCTTTCAGAACCTTCTCCAGCCAATCATCTGGTAATGGATGAGGCACTTGCTCCTGAGTATATTTCCACATACCTTTTCTTATGAGCAGCATCTTCACCTTGAATTTCCAGGACTGGTAGTTCTGGTTAGTGAGGCTTGGCACTGAGAACTTGACAGGATTGCTGCTTTTAGACATCTTCTCTGTCACTCTGGGCCCATAACCTGTTGGCAGCGGATTACTCACGATACTCTCCAAGTGTGTTACAACAGAACTTGTTTATTCAGGAACAATCAGGAACAATATATGACAAGCTCAATATATCAGGAATAAATCATTTCCGTGTCTCTATCTGTGCAGCATCTGCAGCAGGCTGCTTCTCTCATACACAGACACAGGAAAAACAAGAAAATACAGTCACATTCTATCCCTGTGTGAGCCTCTTGGAGTTTTTTTTTGTTCTAACTTTTATGAACAGTATAAAAGATGTTACAAAAGAGACAAGCCACAGTATATACAGACAATTACAAAATAAAATAGATGAAAATATGAAACTTACACATCTCAGTCAATAGCTCGCCAATGTGGAGGAGAGGGGAGGGGAGTTCCCAGGGACCAAGATTCAGTCCACAGCAGGGATTGTATATGCTGTCTCCCCAGGTTTGAATGACAGCCTGAATGAGCCTTCTAGTCTTATACCTTCTTCTGGCTGAGCTCACTGAGTGGGCAGAGCTAGGGAATGCACTCCCTTTTGAAAGTTACTAGAAAAGTTATGAGTGCCATAACTCTGCGAGGCTCACAGCGTGTTGACAGCAGAGCAGAGCGTAGCCGTGCAGAGCCGGGCCAGCAGAGCAGAGCTAAGACGGGTACCGTACCCAGCGTGATAGTGAGTACAGCACAAACTCTGCCCAAGAGTGACCGCATACTTGACAGACCCCTGCATTCAGGTCCACTGTTTGTGGATGACCGACTGTCAGCTCCCCGCTACCCTCCATGCTTGGAGGTGAACCCAGTTGAAAGCAGAGGCTGCACTGAGTGTGCGACGCAGAGAGAGACAGAGCCTGACTACTAAGGACTTGTGTACACCGCGGAGTGAAGTCCCGTTCTGGCGGTTCCCCACACTAGAGTCAGTGCCGTGCTAGATATGTTTGAGCACGGGAAATCTTCCTGCCTCCCAGAGACTTCGCCGAGGAATCCCGCCCCGCTGTTGCCGGTGCCACCATTTGAACCCTGAGGAGCTGCACCCAAGAAGACTACAGACTGATAAGTTTCACCTCTTTATTACTGAACTTTTGTTCGTCTCTGACCTATCCTGCCACTCTCCCAGTTCTGCCTCGTTCCTTACCGTCACCCTACAATCCTTCACTCCCTGCATGGAGTACATTCCTTGTTTAATAAATACTTTAACTCTTGATATGTCTCCTGTCAGTGGCGACATCCCACATTCCAGCAATATCTACACCTGCACAGGGGACTCCGTGTGTACACTGCCAAACCTAATGGGTGAAGGGCAGCATGTCATTCAAAAACCAAGGAGCTGCAGCCGATAGCCCTGTATGTGTAACTAGAACAATAGGAAATACTTCACATTTCCTGACAATCCCTAACCTTTCTGACGTTCTGTGGCACACCATAATCCATGTCTGGGGATAAAAAGTTTTCAACCTAAACGGTGCCAAAAAACATCACCAAGATGCGTCCAGGCTGAGAACAACTTGGAGAATGAGCTGCTGCGATCGCAGCATCAGTGACTAGTGGTGACGTCATCGAGGTTACCACTGGTCACTGAGTCTGCGTTCCCAGCCAGGCCTTTGAACTGTTGTGACCTCAGTGATATCACAGCTCCCATTCCCCACCTCTGCACAAATCATATAGTGATATAACCAGTGCCATAGACAGTAATAATGCAGCCTCTATGCCCTGTATGGTAATAGCACCCTCATTTTGTGCCTCACAAAAACAGTGCCCCCTTTGTGCCCCTATACAGTAATAATGTTCCCTCTATACTTCCTCTTAGTATTATTGCTCATCTGTGCCTCTTTACAGTTATACAGCACTCTATAGAAGTAAGGATCCCTGTGCCACTTTTAAAAATAATTTCCCTTTATACTTTATAATAATAATGACCCCGGACCTCCTTGTAATAACACAAATATCCCCCTGTGCTCTTATATAATAATAATAATTATGCCTCCTGTGCTTTCCACTATAATGATAATGATTCCCCAGTGTGCCTTCTTATAATAATGATCCCACCTATTGTGCCTCCTTATAATAATGCCCCTGAGCAGGGGAGTACATAGAAATCATTCGGCCTCATAACAAACTTTTCAATACACAGAGGGACGTATATTGCAGCACTAAGTTATTTTGCCGCTACTAAAGCTACTTAGTGTTCTCACCCACTATGATAACCCTCCCATGGCCCCCATAGAGTATGATGCCCAAAAATATGCCCCAGCATAGAATGATGTTCCCACATTACTCCACCTACACAAAATGATGGTCACCACAGGCCCCCAAGATGATGGCCAATAGTGCCCCCACACAGTTTGATGTTCTCCCTAGTCCACCCCCCACACACACACAGTATGATGGTTTCTCCAGTCACCACACAGTATGATTGTCCCCAAACACAGTGTGATGGTCCCTACAGCCCCAATATTGTATGATGGTCCCCATAGCCCTCCATGATATTCCCCCCACAGATTCCTACATAATATGTTGATCCCCACACACAGTATGATGGACCCCAAAGCTCCAATACAGAATAATGGCCCCCACCGCATCCCCATATAGTATGATGGTCCCCCAACAGCCCTAATAATGTACTGTGGTCCCCTCCACAGCCCCTCATATAGTATGATGGCCTCCCCAAAGCCGCCACATAAAATGTTGGTCCCCACACACAGTATGATGGACCCCAAAGCCCCAATACAGAATGATGGCACCCACACAGTATGATGATCCCCCACATTCCTAATAAAATATGATGGTCCACTCCCAATACAGTATGATGGTTTCCCCATTACAGTATAATGGCCCTCCATTATTTTATTATGGTAACCCCACAGCTCCAATTCAGAATGATGGCCCACCAAATAAGGAATGATGGTCCACCACAGCCCCATTACAGAAAGATGGGTCCCCCATAGCCCACAGGAAAAAAGAAAAACCTTATACTTACCTAATCCTGCTGCAGCTATCATCTCTTCTTCTAACCTGTCTTGCAGCATGTTGCCATGACATCATCGCGCAGACTGATGCCCCTAACCTCAACAGTCCTTTACATGCATCCAAATAGAAATACTGCTCCTTGTGAAGCCCATTAGTGTCTCCACACAGCATGGTACTCTTTCATGGCCCTCCCACAATGTCTCGCAAACACAGTATAATGCCTCTGACAGTACATTCCCACACACAGTATGTTAGGGTTCGAGTTCCCGCTGCTGCACAAGGGGAGTCTCGAACCAGTCCCGCTACGGTCCCCCATTCATTTCCAGCCGCAGTGGAGCCTGCTCAGTAGGGACATCAGTCCCAGCGTCTTGCCCATTCCAATACTGTGCAGAGACTTGCTGCTGCCTCTCCTGGATCTGCTATTATAGCCAGTGCTGGAGCAGACGTCTTTGGGACGAAGTCCTGCGTTTCCCCTTCTGAGCATACCCAGGGTAAGATCTCTCATTGGAGATCAGGGGTCACATGTTCAGGTACTGCAGCAGCTCCTATTGGTCCGCCAAGAAGGTCCTGAAACTACATGTGTTTTGGAACAGTTTCTCATTGGTCCTTGTTTCTGGCAGGTCCTGTAGCTGTTTGTCATGTATAGTGTACAGTTCCTATAGCGTCTTGTGCTTGGGTGCGAGGAAAACACAGGAGACATAGGTTGAAATGAAATGACTTGTATTACTTCATACAAGCATGCTGAAAAGTTCACACAGTTTGCAGGAACAGCGACAGGAGACACAGCAGGCCAGAGCAACTTCAAGCACTACAATAAATCTCCAAAGCAGGTTCAGGATCTCTTCTCTGTACCGTAATTCCTCTGCAAAAATGGATTCACCAAACAGCAGGTTTCCAGAGTCCAAAGGTGTTCCAAGGTTCCTCAGTAGGGAATAGCTGGAGTACAAATCCAAGGTTTCCAGGAGTCAGGTCACAGACTGACTGAGGCTTGATTCAGGAGCACTGATTGTTCAGCTGAGGCTGCTTAAGAAGCAAGAGGGAAGAATCAGGGCGGGAACATGAAAACTGGAAACTCCATATTAACTGAGGGCAAGAGCTGCAGAAAGACAGAAAGCAAAATGGCCAACGGAAAACTGAGTTTCAAGGAACATGTCAACAGAGACAAAGAACCTTACATTACTCCCCCTTTAGGGACAACCTCCGGATGACCTCAGACCAGGCTTGTCAGGGTACCTCTGATGAAACTGGCGGAGCAGGCGAGGAGCATTTACATTATTGACTGGTTCCCATGAGTTGTCCTCCACTGGGTAGCCCTGCCATTTAATCAAATATTGCAACTGATTTCTGTACAACCTGGAATCTAGAATCCTTTCCACCATAAATTCTTCCTGACCATCGACCAGCACTGGGTCAGGGCAAGGAGAAGAACGTCCAGGAAACGTATTGGGTGTTGCAGCCTTTAGTAGGGATACATGAAAGACAGGGTGGATTCTCATAGTTCTGGGCAGTTGAAGACGACAAGCAACAGCACTTATAATCTTACTGATCTTATAAGGTCCAATGTACTTATGTCCCAATTTAGACGATGGAATCTTTAATTTAAGATTTCTGGTTGACAGCCAGACCAAATCTCCTACCTTGAAAGCTGGTGCAGGTTTACAAAATTTATCTGCTGCTTTCTTGTACCTTTCCTGAGCCAATTCTAGATTTTCCTTTAGAAGATCCATATTCTTTTGTAAAGAAGTGATTCTTTCAGCCACTGCCGGCAAGGGCGTATCTATGGGAAATCGAGGAAGAATGTTAGGATGATAACCTAGATTGGAGTAAAAAGGAGACTGCTTAGTGGAGGCGCTCTGAGAGTTGTTATAAGAGAACTCAGCCAGTGGAAGTAGATCCACCCAATCATCCTGTACGTGGCAGATAAAACAGCGGAGATACTGCTCCAGGGTCTGATTGGTTCGTTCTGTCTGTCCATTAGTCTGGGGATGAAAAGCAGAAGAAAGGTTTACTTTAATGTCCAATGCTGCACAGAAATTTTGCCAAAACCTTGAAGTGAATTGCACCCCTCGATCCGAAATGACCTCATCCGGTACTCCATGTAAGCGAAACACATTCTTAATCATCAAATCTGATGTCTGTTTTGCAGTGGGTAAGCCGACACAAGGGATAAAATGAGCTGCCTTTGTTAGACGGTCAACCACCACTAGAATGGTGTTCTTCCCTTGAGAGGTTGGTAACTCCACAATGAAGTCCATAGAAATGGATCCCCACGGGCGGGACGGGGTGGGAAGAGGTTGCAACAGACCAGTTGGTGAGGAGCGAGGTGTTTTGCATCTTGCACAGACTTCACATGAAGTGACATAGTTTAAAACATCTTTCCTGTAAGTGGGCCACCAAAAGAAACGAGAAAGAAATTCTTGTGTCTTTAGAATTCCCCTATGCCCGGCTATCTTGGAATCGTGGATGAGTTGCAATACTCTCAATCTGACTGTTTCAGGTATATACAGACGTTGTCCCTGAATCCACACACCATTCTTAAAGACAAGACTTACGTCCCTTGGGGGTTGAGCCAACAAAGAATCCGCATGGTATGCTTCCTTGATGTCCTTAAGTAGGTCTTGATTATGAATCACTCCCAGGAATCTAGAGTCAGGAAGAATAGTCTTAGGAGGAGTAAGTGGACGTGTCTCTGCTGAATGAATCCTAGAGAGTGCATCAGCCTTTCCATTGCGCGATCCTGGTCTATAAGAAATGACAAAATTAAATTGGTTTAGGAAAAGATTCCAGCGAGCCTGGCGAGGAGTCAGGCATTTAGCCGACCTGATAAATTCAAGGTTACGATGGTCTGTCAGGACGACTATTTGCTGTGCAGCTCCCTGAAGAAGGTGTCTCCATTCCTTGAAGGCGGCAATAATGGCCAACAATTCTCTATTGCCCACATCGTAGTTCCTCTCAGCCGAAGACAACTGCTGGGAAAAGAAGGCACAGGGATGCAAGACATTCTTCTCACCTGTTCTCTGAGAGAGTATAGCTCCAACGGCACAGTCTGAAGCATCCACCTCTATTATGAAGGCAAGCTCGGGGTTGGGATGTACTAAGATAGGTGCGGTGGTAAATTTATCCTTTAAACAGGAAAATGCTTCCTGAGCTTGCGGGGTCCAGGAGAACCTAGACTGTTTCCGGGTAAGTTGGGTGATAGGTGACACTACCTCAGAAAAATTTTTAATGAAACGTCTATAGAAGTTGGCAAACCCGATGAAGCGCTGCACCTCCTTCACATTTCTAGGAATTGGCCAATCCTTGATGGCTTGGGTCTTGCTTCCATCCATACTAATCCCTTGCGTAGATAGTACATACCCCAGAAATTGAATTTCGGTCCTATGGAATTCACACTTTTCAAGTTTGATGTAGAGATGGTTTTGTCTTAGGCGTTCTAAGACCATTCTCACATGTCCATGATGTTCCTCTGTGGAGTTAGAAAAAATTAGAATATCATCCAGATAAATCACCACAAATGTATCTAGGAGATCCCTGAAGATATCATTCACGAAGTGTTGGAAAGTGGCTGGGGCGGTACTCAGACCAAAAGGCATAACTAGATATTCAAAATGTCCATAGCGTGACCTGAAAGCAGTCTTCCATTCATCCCCAGGTCTAATACGGACCAAGTTATAGGCCCCACGGAGATCCAGTTTAGAGAAAATTTTGGCATGCCGCACTCTCTCCAACAACTCAGGGATTAAAGGCAATGGATAACGGTTTCTAATAGTAACCTTATTGAGTTCCCTATAGTCTATGCAGGGTCTCAGAGATCCATCTTTCTTCTTCACAAAGAAGATGGGTGCACCTGCGGGAGATGAAGAGGGGCGTATGAAGCCCTTGGCTAAATTTTCGTCTATATAATCCTTCAAAGCTTTTAGCTCGGGCCCCGCTAGGGGGTAGATCTTACCAAAAGGTATCTCGGCTCCAGGCAATAATTCAATTGGACAATCATATGGACGGTGAGGAGGAAGCTGATCAGCGTTCTTCTTGTCACATAAATCCACATAGTCCTGGTATACAGCTGGTAGTTCAGGTACTGACATGGTTCCTTTAGGAACAGAGCAAGCTGAAACTCCTTGACTCATCTGTTTCTCCGGAAAGTGTAATTCCTTGGTCTCCCAGTTAATCGTAGGATTCTGCGCCTGCAGCCATGGTAGCCCTAGAATAATGGGAAAGTGGGGAGAAGAGATAAGCATAAAAGACATTTTCTCCTGATGATCTTTACCCATAAGGACCCTCAAAGACTCTGTTTCTTGATCCACTGGTCCAGAAGTCAGTAGAGAGCCATCCACAGTCTCCATCTGTACTGGAGTAGCCTTCTTCACTGAACGTATCCCCTGTTTCAGAGCAAAGGAGATATCCATAAAATTTCCACTTGCTCCTGAGTCGATCATAGCAGAGCTAGGCACCCAGACTGAGTCATCCCAGAGTTTGATGGAAAGGAAGCAATGAGAATTGTTTCTTTTACAACTCAGCTGGGACACCGCTGAGGAAACTTGAAAAATTGCAGCGTTTATACTGTCATCGTCCCCAGAACTAACAGAGTTTAAGTCCGAGAAATCAAGATCTCTTGCAGCAGATCTCTCTGGAGCCTGAGGCTCGGACATGACAGAGCTCCTCTCGCAACACTCACAGTGAATGACTGCTGCAGTAGTCTTACGAGAACGGCTGGGCAGTTTATAATGAAGTGCCCTGACTTACCACAGTAGAAACATAGATTTTCCTTTATACGATGTTCTTTGCGTGCATCACTAACCCGTCTTTGTAAAGAGTTCACCTGCATGGGTTCAGGTTCTGGTTCCCTTGTGATCCTACTCAAAGGTTCCTTAGCTGAGGAGGGAGGTAGGAAAGGGTTAGTGCGATTATTTTCGAACCATCTCTCTTGTCTGCGTTCAGTCAGACGAGCATCAATACGGATACAATAGTTAATAAAGTCACCTAACGCAGTGGATGGTCGGCACGAGCAAGTTCATCCTTAATCAGTGGAGACAACCCTTTCCGAAAAATAGATTTTTTAGCGGAAGTGTCCCAAGTGGTATCAAGAGCCCATCTCCTGAAATCCAGGGCATATTCGGCTACTGAACGCTTACCTTGGCGCAAAGTTAACATGGCTGCTTCAGCTGTTGCACCTCGATTGGGGTCATCAAACACCTGCCCCATGGCTGAAATAAAAGCATCAAGGTGATTCAAACAATCATCCTCAGTCTCAATCAGAGGGTTTGCCCACATCAAAGCCTTATTGGTAAGCAACATGATTATAGTAAGCACTTTGGATCGTTCAGTGGGAAATTGTGAAGCATGTGCAAAGAAAAATAAATTGCATTGATTAATAAATCCCCTGAATTTCTCACGTTCACCGCCAAAACGAAAAGGAGGTAATTTGGGGATCCCAGAACTCGGGGTTATGGCAGGAGCCTGGGCTCGTTCCTCTAGAGCCTCAATCCTGGCTCGCAATTCCTGGGTAGTCTGTCCAAACACTTGCAAATTATGATTAGTGAGGTCCTGTAGGCTTGCAAAACGGGTTTTTAAAGTCTGTACATCTGAAAGGATTGTATCAGTCACTCCGCAAAGCTCCTTTATGCGGGCCTCCATCTTCCAGATCTTTTAAGGCAGAAGTGCTGGAAGGAGAAGAGGAAAGGAAAAAAAAAAAAAAATAGTGTTCACCTGTGGTAACACTCCAGAGTAAAATTTTAAGGGAGTGCGCTCACCTGGAATGGTTGTGAGAAGTCACAACCACTGTCATCACATAAGGTATTAAACGGACATCTGGTATCCACAGTCACAGCAGACACGGCTTTCCCAGACCCAGCAGACACTAAACATTGGCTCCTGAATCTTGTCATGTATAGTGTACAGTTCCTATAGCGTCTTGTGCTTGGGTGCGAGGAAAACACAGGAGACATAGGTTGAAATGAAATGACTTGTATTACTTCATACAAGCATGCTGAAAAGTTCACACAGTTTGCAGGAACAGCGACAGGAGACACAGCAGGCCAGAGCAACTTCAAGCACTACAATAAATCTCCAAAGCAGGTTCAGGATCTCTTCTCTGTACCGTAATTCCTCTGCAAACATGGATTCACCAAACAGCAGGTTTCCAGAGTCCAAAGGTGTTCCAAGGTTCCTCAGTAGGGAATAGCTGGAGTACAAATCCAAGGTTTCCAGGAGTCAGGTCACAGACTGACTGAGGCTTGATTCAGGAGCACTGATTGTTCGGCTGAGGCTGCTTAAGAAGCAAGAGGGAAGAATCAGGGCGGGAACATGAAAACTGGAAACTCCATATTAACTGAGGGCAAGAGCTGCAGAAAGACAGAAAGCAAAATGGCCGACGGAAAACTGAGTTTCAAGGAACATGTCAACAGAGACAAAGAACCTTACACTGTTACTATAATAGGGTGGCATGGCTGGGCCGCCATGTGCTAATATCAACCGTTATATGCTTTGCGCCAGTGTGGTCATGCGTGTGTGTGGTTAGGGCGGCTGAAATACGCCATTACAATACCGACTTAATCGTTGAGGAGCTTGGTATGCTAGCTGGTCAGGGTCGGTGTCCTAGATGCCCTAGATTACCGACATAACCGGTGAGGAGTTTGATTGCCGTATTCAGGGCCTGGCGTTCAGACGCCATAGATTGCGGGTGACACCCGCGAGGACATTAGCGCATGATCACGTTCTATGTTCGCTTAGCAGTCAACTGTGTACCTGGGTGCCTGACAGGACACAGAAGTTTGTCTCTGCGGCTCTGTGATGTAACAGGGTTCGCTTTCAACGCTAGACAGCGCCCTAGCGTGTTTATTTTGCGACTCAGTGGTGTTAAGTGAGTTCGCACACATCGCCATATAGCGCTGCGGCATTCCTTCTAGCGACTCTGTGGAATAACAGAGTTCGCACATATTGCCACAGCGTGTTACGGCGTTTATTTTGGTGACTCTGCAGTATAACATAGTTCGCTTCTTGCGCCATTTTACTAGCAGCAGGCTCCGCCTGCACAGTGGACCCCGGGCTGAGAATGCACCTCTCTATTCATATATTTGGTGCATTCCGCAGACCCTAACACAGTATGACATCCCCACAGCACACATACAATATAATATCTTCCCATCTCTGCATGCAGTTTGATGCTCCCAACACACTTCCTTTCCCCCACACACAGTATGATGCCTCAACTGTATATTCTCAAATAGGGTTGGACTGGCAGCCCGGAGAACCAGACAATCCTCCAGTGGGCCCTGCCCCAACCCAGGCACTGCAGCACTGCTGATTTGGTGTAGCGCCTGAGTCCTGTCCCCTTCAATGCCTGCCAGATTGCCCGCACAAAGCGATGCATTATTCTATACTAGGCGATTCGGCTGCACTGCTCATCACCAGCATGTGATGTGAAGTGCAGGATGTACTTTAACGCTGGGTCGGTCAAGTTTCCTTGGCCATTGCAGGAGTGGGATGGCATATTTATTAAAGAGGATGGGCCTAGGGTATATTATGCGGTCACCACCTTCTCCCCAAAGGAAGATCATCAGGCCACGGAGCCCCAGAAAGTTGTATGGCCACAGGTGGTGGCCGCCCCTCTTACTCCAGGCCCCAGAGCAAGTAAGCTCAACAGAGGTCATAACTAAACCCCCAAGCCACACACTCTCAGAGTGGAGGGTTCTCATCCAGCGAGTCTACAGGCACGATCATAATTATCTGTCAAGGCCAGGGATTGGCCACCTATGTCGGGAAGACTGGTCCCCGAGAGACCTGGGTATGAACATAGCTGCAAGTGAAAATGCGTCTCAAGAAAAAAAAGAGGGGCTCAGTTGTGCTTGTTTTGAGAAAAGAGTCACTCGAAAGGAACTGTTCCGGGATACTGAAGGCAGGAGGCCCTAAAGTGTTCCGGAGACTCTGGTAATGGCCAGGACGGCCAGAAGAGTTTTGTGTTTTTCCCCCTCCCAGTTTGTTTTGCTGCACGTTTGCACATTGCCCTGCTGGATTAAAGGATTCTCAACTCTTAAAGAGCTCTTTTTGGCCCTATGGACGGTGCTACTCAATGGGGCTGTTAACAAGCAAAAGGGGGAGGAAGCGGATCACCTGATGATCTAGCCAGGTGAGGACATTATGGACTATAACCCTCAATGGACTGTGTTAATTACATCCTTGTTTTAAAAGACATTTGAATGGTATATGTTGAATGGAGCAAGTCAGATACAGCCTTGGTCAGATGTGACATCATTTTAAGTGTGACATCTTTGAAGTGTTACATCAGAAATATATCCAGAATGATAGCGCATGGTATATTCCCCTTCATGCTGTCATGTCCTGATCCATCTACTTTCATCCACAGGTACGTCTAAACCACCTCTCTATCCAGAATACCCACTGCACCCCAGAATCCTATGTACTCCTTTTTTCTGTTTTAACTGGTACGTCTGAACCACCTCTCTATCCAGAATACCCACTGCACCCCAGAATCCTATGTACTCCTTTTTTCTGTTTTAACTGGTACATCTGAACCACTTCTCTAGCCAGAATACCCACTGCACCCCAGAATCCTATGTACTCCTTTTTTCTGTTTTAACTGGTACGCTGCTGCTTTTTCCCTGATTTTAATTCCATGTAGCATACTTCAGATTTACTGAATACATATTGATTTGTCTGTGACCCTCACTCCTAGGCCTATCTTAATCTGTCTTTCTTCATCTGTGATGCTAGGCAAATGTTCTATTAACTGCAATCTGTTAATTGCACCCTGCTGTGAACTCTCCTCTTGCTCCTTTCTCCTCCCGTCTCTTTCTCTCACCTGGCTTCATTTCTTGGACATTTGAATGGTATAAGTTGAATGTAGCAGGTCAGATATGGCCTTGGTCAGATGTGACATCATTTTAAGTGTGACATCTTTGAAGTGTTACATCAGAAATAAATGTTACATCAGAAATATATCCAGAAATAGTCCAGAAATCGGTCAGAAGGTAAGAATCATCACTGTCTTCTAATTTTACTTGCCTTTCTTTTACCCTGCTCTTTAACCATGTTCACATTTGCCCCCACCGTTTTTGCTCCACTAATCTTCACTCTCCTTCGCTACCCCCAAACCCCTGCAAGCTCAAACCAAATAACTGTCTCTCTTTTACCCCCCCCCACATCGCCTCATCTGCAGACCTGCTTCTTAACCTCAGACCTCTCCCACTAAAATATAACGTAAGCCGCTCACTATCCTTCACCCATCTGCTTTCCCTTTCTCTGCTTCTTCTCACTGCTGGCGACATATCCCCCAATCCTGACCCCCCCTGCCCCATACATCCCACTAATCCTCACCCCTATACTTCGCACAGTAAGAGAAACTACCGCAATCCCTCACACTTAAAACCTGTGCCACTGACCCCTACCCCCTAGCTTCCTCTCTCTGGAGCACTCTGGAACGCCCGCTCCGTCTGCAACAAGCTCCACACGATCCACGATCTCTTTACTTCCCGCAACCTCTCCTTCCTGGCCCTCACTGAGACCTGGCTGATGCCCCCTGACACTGCCTCCCCTGCTGCACTGAGTTATGGTGGCCTCCACTTCACCCACACTCCTCGCTCTGGCAACAGACATGGTGGAGGCGTGGGTTTCCTTCTTTCTAATAACTGCTCCTTCAACCCTATCCAACCCCCACCCTCCCTCATCCTCCCTTCCTTTGAGGTCCACTCGGTCGGTATCTACTCTCCCTCTAATCTCCAAATGGCCGTCATATACCGACCACCGGGCTCAGCCACTGCCTTCATTGACCAATTCTCCAGCTGGCTTCTTCACTTTCTCTGCTCTGACATCCCCACCATCATCATGGGTGACTTTAATATCCCTACTGACACCTGCCAGCCAGCAGTCTCCAAACTCCTGTCACTTACTTCATCCTTTGGACTTACTCAGTGGTCCTCCACAGCCACCCACACAGACGGACATACATTAGACCTCATCTTCACCCGCCTCTGCTCCCTGTCTAATTTCACAACCTCTCCCCTCCCCATATCTGACCACCACCTACTCACCTTCTCATCCCTGTCCTCTTCACCTGCCCCCTATGTTCAGCCACTGGCACATCCTTGCAGAAACCTCGCACACCTAGACATTCACAGACTCTCAGATTCTCTTCTTTCTCCATATCTTCACTCCACGACACAGACAGCACCACTGCTTTCTATAACACCACCCTCACATCTGCCATAGACTCAGTTGCCCCTCTCACGCACGACAAAGTGCGACGAATCAATAGGCAACCCTGGCACAACAATCTCACCAAAAAACTTCGACAATCATCCAGGGTCGCAGAGCGGCATTGGAAGAAAACACGCCTGCCAGACGACTTCACTGCTTTCAAACAAGCTACACTTACCTTCAAAATAGCCCTCACCTCTGCTAAACAGACCTATTTCGCAAACCTTGTATCTTCATTATCCTACAACCCAAAACAACTGTTCAACACATTTAACTCTCTCCTCCGCCCACCACTGCCACCTCCAACTCCCCTCATCTCTGCCGAGGACTTTGCCACCTACTTCAAAAATAAGATCGACCAAACAAGGCAAACATTTACTGTTCCACCACCCCAACCACTCCATATACCAGACCTCTGTCCTTCCCTACTAGCCTCCCTCTCCAACATCACTGAAGGAGAGCTTACTCATCTGCTTTTCAAATCACACCTCACCACCTGTGCACTTGACCCCATCCCTTCCCATCTGCTCCCAAACCTCACTAACACACTCATCCCAGCCCTAACCCATCTCTTCAACCTATCGCTACCTTCTGGTACCTTTCCCTCTGCCTTCAAACATGCCACCATCACACCCATCCTCAAAAATACAAACCTTGACCCAACTGCTATGCCCAGCTATCGCCCAATATCATTGCTTCCAAACTCCTTGAGCAGCATGTCCACGCTCAACTTTCCTCCCACCTCTCATCTAACTCTCTCCTCGACAACCTCCAATCTGGCTTCTGCCCCCACCACTCCACTGAAACTGCCATGACCAAAATTACTAATGACTTACTCACAGCCAAAGCTAACAGACAGTTCTCCATCCTCCTCCTCCTTGACCTGTCCTCTGCCTTTGACACAGTCGACCACTGCCTACTGCTACAGATTCTTTCTTCCCATGGCATCAAAGACCTTGCCCTGTCCTGGATCGCCACTTACCTTTCTGACCGCACATTTAGCGTCTCCCACTCCCACTGTACCTCCTCATCCTGCCCTCTGTCTGTTGGAGTCCCTCAATGCTCTGTCCTGGGGCCCCTACTTTTTTCCATTTATACCCTTGGCCTAGGACAACTCATAAAGTCCCATGGCTTCCTGTACCACCTCTATGCGGACGATACTCAGATCTACCTCTCTGGCCCAGATGTCACCTCTCTGCTGTCCAGAATCCCGGAGTGTCTATCAGCCATATCCTCCTTCTTCACCTCTCGTTTCTTAAAACTCAATGTAGACAAAACCAAACTAATCATCTTTCCTCCATCTCATGTATCTTCCCTACCCGATCTATCTATTATGGTAAATGACATCAAGATCTCTCTCGCACCTGAAATCCGCTGCCTTGGAGTAACTCTCGACTCTGCCCTGTCCTTCAAACCACACATCCAAACTCTTACCACCTCCTGTCGCCTCCAACTTAAAAACATTTCCAGAATCCGTCACTTTCTCAGCCCTCAATCTACTAAAACTCTTGTGCATGCCCTCATCATCTCCCGCCTTGATTACTGCAACACCCTCCTCTGTGGCCTCCCCGTCAACTCTCTTGCACCACTCCAATCTGTCCTCAATTCTGCTGCCCGACTAATCCACCTATCCCCTCGCTACTCCCCTGCTTCTCCCCTCTGCAAATCCCTCCACTGGCTCCCAATTCCCCAACGAATCCAGTTCAAACTACTAACACTGACCTACAAAGCCGTCCACAACCTGTCCCCTCCCTAAATGTCTGAACTAATCTCCCAATATCTTCCTTCACGTAATCTTCGATCCTCCCAAGACCTCCTACTATCCTCCACACTTATTCGTTCCTCACACAACTGCCTCCAAGATTTCTCCCGAATATCCCCCATCCTCTGGAATTCCACGCCTCAACATGTACGATTATCCACCACCCTTGGATTCTTCAGACGGAACCTGAAAACCCATCTCTTCAGGAAAGCCTACAGCCTGCAATAACCATTCCGCACCGCTGCCACCACCAGAGCTGCCGCATCGCCGCCACCACCAGAGCTGTCGCACCCCGACCTTCTGTTTCTTCTCCATTATCCCGTAGAATGTAAGTCCGCAAGGACAGGGTCCTCTCCCCTCTGTACCAGTCTGTCATTGTAAATTTGTTTACTGTAAACGATATCTATAACTTTGTATGTAACCCCTTCTCATATACAGCACCATGGAATTAATGGCGCTATATAAATAAATAATAATAATGAAAGACAGGTGAGAGATCGGATGCACTGTGCTCAAGGACTGATGAGCCAATGTTGTGTGAGCCTAGAGGCCATTTTTATAGGTAATCATCAATTCACACTGACACTAGTGGTGCAGCTCTGACTGAGAGTACCGCCCTTGTTTAATCAAAAGTGCAAGAGGAGGACTTGAGGTGTACCCATGGACTATTGGGCAGACTGTTATGTTGGCCAATGGGCCTTGGATTATAATGACTGTCCTCTTCATCCTAGGGGTCAATGAGCTGGCCAAGGACACTACAGTCATGGCCAAAAGTTTTGAGAATGACACAAATATTATATTTTCACATGATCTGCTGCCCTCTGGTTTTTATGTGTGTTTGACAGATGTTTTTATCACAGACAGAAATATAATTGCAAACATATGAGTAACAAAAGCTTATATTGACAGTTAGAATGAGTTAATGCAGCAAGTCAATATTTGCAGTGTTGACCCTTCTTCTTCAGGACCTCTGCAATTCTCCCTGGCATGCTCTCAATCAACTTCTGGACCAAATCCTGACTGATAGCAGTCCATTCTTGCACAATCAATGCTTTCATTTTGTCAGAATTTTTAGGTTTTTGTTTGTCCACCCGTCTCTTGATGATTGACCACAAGTTCTCAATGGGATTAAGATCTGGGGAGTTTCCAGGCCATGGACCCAAAATCTCTATGTTTTGTTCCCTGAGCCATTTAGTTATCACCTTTGCTTTATGGCAAGGTGCTCCATCATGCTGGAAAAGGCATTGTTGATCACCAAACTGCTCTTGGAGGGTTGGGAGAAGTTGCTCTTGGAGGACATTCTGGTACCATTCTTTATTCATGGCTGTGTTTTTAGGCAAGACTGTGAGAGAGCCGATTCCCTTGGCTGAGAAGCAACCCCACACATGAATGGTTTCAGGATGCTTAACAGTTGGCATGAGACAAGACTGGTGGTAGCGCTAACCTTGTCTTCTCCGAATGAGGCGTTTTCCTGATGTCCCAAACAATTGAAAAGGGGATTCATCAGAGAAAATAACTTTACCCCAGTCCTCAGCAGTCCACTGCTTGTACCTTTTGCAGAATATCAGTCTGTCCATGATGTTTTTTCTGGAGAGAAGTGGCTTCTTTGCTGCCCTCCTTGAGACCAGGCCTTGCTCCAAGAGTTTCCACCTCAAAGTGCATGCAGATGCACTCACACCTGCCTGCTGCCATTCCTGAGCAAGCTCTGCACTGCTGGTAGCCCGATCCCGCAGCTGAAACACTTTTAAGTTTTTCAGCTTCTCAAAGTTTTGAGAATGACACAAATATTATTTTTTACAAAGTCTACTGCTTCACTTTTTCTAATGGCAATTTGCATATACTCCAGAATGTTATAAAGAGTGATCAGCTTAACAGCAATTACTTGCAAAGTCAATATTTGGCTAGAAAATGAACTTTATCCTCAAACACATTTCAACATCATTGCAGCCCTGCCTTAAAAGGACCAGCTAACCTCTTTTCAGTGATTGCTCCATTAACACAGGTGTGGGTGTTGATGAGGACATGGCTGGAGATCAATCTGTCATGATTAAGTAAGAATGACACCACTGGACACTTTAAAGGAGGCTGGTGCTTGGCATCATTGTTTCTCTTCTGTTAACCATGGTTATCTCTAAAGAAACACGTGCAGTCATCATTGCAATGCACAAAAATGGCCTAACAGGGAAGAGTATCGCAGCTAGAAAGATTGCACCTCAGTCAACAATCTATCGCATCATCAAGAACTTCAAGGAGAGAGCTTCCATTGTTGCCAAAAAGGCTTCAGGGCGCCCAAGAAAGACCAGCAAGCGCCAGGACCGTCTCTTAAAAGTGTTTCAGCTGTGGGATCGGGCTACCAGCAGTGCAGAGCTTGCTCAGGAATGGCAGCAGGCAGGTGTGAGTGCATCTGCACGCACTGTGAGGCGGAGACTCTTGGAGCAAGGCCTGGTCTCAAGGAGGGCAGCAAAGAAGCCACTTCTCTCCAGAAAAAACATCATGGACAGACTGATATTGTGCAAAAGGTACAGTGTAGCGTCGGCGTCCCTGCCTTCTGCCAGGCAGGGACGCTGTTCCCCTGCAGCAGCGTCCTCTGCCAGGCAGGGACGTCGCCCCCCTTACTCTTCCTCAGCGTCCTCCTTCCGCCCTGCTGGGGCCGCGTGCTCCTTCCTGCTGCTGGACTCTTAAAGGAGCCGCGCGCATTTTTCAAATAAGTCCCCGGCCAATGCCGGAGGACTCCACCCTATATTAAGGGCTTCCTCCTTGATGGAGGTGCCTGAGCAATGTTGTTGTTGCACTGTTTCACTCTGCTTCAGCCCTCAGGTCCCGTTACCAGTTACCTGCCTGTTTCCTGCCGGTTTGCTGTATGCTACCTGTCCGCAAGTCTACCCGGAGGTTCGGACGTCACAAGTGGTGATCCACGGCTATTCCAGAGACTCTTGCCTGCTCACTTGGGAGCGATCATCTGCCATCTGACTGCAGCCCTACCCGGAGGTTCGGACGTCACAAGCGGTGATCCCCGGCTATTCCAGAGACTCTTGCCTGCTCACTTGGGAGCGATCATCTGCCATCTGACTGCAGCCCTACCCGGAGGTTCGGACGTCACAAGCGGTGATCCCCGGCTGTTCCAGAGACTCTCGCCTGCTCACTTGGGAGTGTCCATCCGCCATCTGCCTGCTAGCCTACCGGGAGGCTTCACCATCTCAGGTCGTATATACCTGTCCATCTAGAGACTGCCCCGGTTACTTGCTGTGACAACCTGCCTGTCAATCCAGAGACTGCCCCGGTCACTTGCCGTGACAACCTGCCTGTCTATCCAGAGACTACCCCGGTCACTTGCCGTGACAACCTGCCTGTCAATCCAGAGACTGCCCCGGTCACTTGTCGTGACAACCTGCCTGTCTATCCAGAGACTGCCCCGGTCACTTGCCGTGACAACCTGCCTGTCAATCCAGAGACTGCCCCGGTCACTTGCCGTGATCCTTTCCCGTATAACCAGAGACTGCCCCGTCACTTGCCGTGACTTCCTGTCCGTCTCCCTGGGCGCCACCCGCTCTCTTACAAGTATAACCTTCTTGTATAAATAAAGCTCAGAGGTTCCACCTACCTGACCCGTTACAGTTTGCTCGGGCCATGGAACCCGGTGGCACCCAAACCCCTTCGCTATCTGACCTGTGTCATGAACTGTCTCGTCAGAGGTCTCAACAGAAGTCCATCCTGGGTCATCTGCGGTGTGTTAATTCCCGCCTGGACACTCTGAATACTTCCCCGACAACCACCGCGAGCACCATGACTCGCAATCTGGCAGTTCCGCTGCTTACCAACTCCGTGGTTTCTATTCCAGGACCTCGACTTTCAGCTCCTCCTCGGTTTGGAGGCGACCCTGCTCTGGCTCGGGGTTTCATCAACCAATGTACCCTGCATTTTGAACTCCTGGCACACCAGTTTAACTCTGACCGGGCCAAAATTGCCTTCATCATGTCACATCTCACCGGAGAGGCCCTGGCCTGGCTAAATCCTCTTTGGGAAAGAGAAGATCCTCTGGTGTCTAACCTGTCTGCTTTTCTCTTAGCCTTCCGGAAGGTATTCGATGAACCCGGACGGAAGACCTCCTCTGCATCATCTCTGCTGCGTCTTCGTCAGGAGAGTCTCACCGTGGGTCAATATGCCATAAGGTTTCGTACCCTTGCCTCAGAGCTGGCTTGGGATAATGACGCTCTGATAGCTGTCTTCTGGGAGGGCCTGTCCGGCCGCATTAAAGATGAACTTGCCGGTCGGGACATTCCAACCTCTCTCGATGACCTAATAACTCTGGCCAATCGAATTGATCTACGGTTCCAGGAGCGAGCCAAAGAGGTCACCCGTGAGAGAAGGTTTCCTCGCCTAGCTCCTTCATTTCAGAGACCTGTAACTCCTTCCGTATCTCCTCAAGTGCCCCCGGCAGAGCCCATGCAGGTCGACCAGACCAAGATGGTCAAAGCCCGTCAGGACTCACGCCGTGCTGAGGGGAGTTGCTTCTACTGTGGCAGTAAGGAGCACCGGATCCGTACCTGCCCAGAGAGGTCGGGAAACGCCTGTGTCTAGGTTCGCTCGGAGAGGTCCACCTAGACAAGAATCCTCTTCATCTCTGCTGCTGTCTGTCTCAATTCTCCTCGGTGAGAACCGTTACTTCGAACTAGCCCAACTTGATTCTGGAGCAGCTGGGAATCTCGTTTCACAGGCTCTGGTAGAGAAATATCGCATTCCCACCAAACCTCTGCTTGAACCAGTATCTGTTGCTGCTGTAGATGGGGGTCTTCTACCACGTCCCATCCAGCTTATCACCGAGGCTATAACCCTGCAGGTGGGAATGTTATATTCTGAGAGTATCTCATTTCATGTTCTACCTGGACTCTCTCACGCTTTCTTACTAGGTCTGCCTTGGCTCCAAAAGCATGCACCCGTGCTCGACTGGCAGACTGGAGAGATTCTTCGCTGGGGACAGGACTGTCATCAAACGTGTCTGGTGCCTGTTCATCCTGTCCGTCCTTCTCCTACACCTGCTAATCTACCAGGACTCCCGATTCCATATTGGTCTTTCGCTGATGTCTTTAATAAAAAGGAAGCAGAGACATTACCCCCACACAGACCGTATGATTGCCCGATCGACCTGCTACCTGGTACTACGCCTCCCCGTGGGCGTATTTACCCATTGTCCGCTGCTGAGACCAGGTCGATGTCCGAATATATCGAGGAGAACTTGGCCAAAGGATTCATCCGGAAATCTACCTCCCCAGCGGGAGCAGGTTTCTTCTTCGTAAAAAAGAAAGACGGATCTCTCCGTCCCTGTATTGACTACAGAGGCTTAAATTTGATCACGGTGAAGAATAAGTACCCTCTTCCGCTCATTCCAGAATTGTTTGATCGACTTAGAGGGGCGAGAATCTTCACCAAACTGGATCTTCGTGGGGCATACAACCTGGTTCGTATCCGTCGGGGAGATGAATGGAAGACGGCATTCAACACCCGGGACGGCCACTACGAGTATTTGGTGATGCCCTTTGGTCTCTGTAATGCTCCAGCAGTCTTTCAGGAGTTGGTCAATGACATCTTTCGGGACCTCCTCTACTCTTGCGTTGTGGTGTACCTAGACGATATCTTGGTCTTCTCTCCGGACCTCCAGTCTCACCGGAGGGATGTTCGTCAGGTTCTGCTCAGGCTCAGGCAGAATCACCTCTTCGCCAAATATGAGAAGTGCCTCTTTGAGCAGACCTCGCTTCCGTTTTTGGGCTACATCATTTCTCAGACAGGCCTACGAATGGATCCGGAGAAACTGTCTGCCATCGAGAAGTGGCCTCGACCGGAGGGGTTGAAGGCCATTCAGCGGTTCCTGGGATTCGCCAACTATTACCGCCTCTTCATACCGCACTTCTCTTCCAGGACTGCTCCAATCTCCGCGCTCACCCGCAAGGATGCTAACCCCAAACAATGGACGCCCGAAGCAGAGGAGGCCTTTCTTTCCTTAAAACAGGCCTTCTCTTCCGCTCCAGTGCTGCATCGCCCGGACGGCAACAAGCAGTTCTTCCTGGAGGTGGACGCTTCCTCCTCTGGAGCCGGAGCGGTACTCACTCAAAAATCTTCATCCGGGAGGATGGTATCCTGCGGCTTCTTCTCCAAACTCTTCTCCTCTCCGAGCGCAACTACTCCATAGGAGACCGAGAGTTATTGGCCATCAAGTTGGCATTGGAGGAGTGGCGTTACCTACTCGAGGGGGCTCTTCATCCGGTAATCATTTACACGGACCACAAGAATCTGGCTTACCTCCAGCATGCTCAGAGACTTAACCCTCGCCAAGCCCAGTGGTCCTTGTTTTTTGCCCGCTTCGATTTTCTCTTGCATTTTCGCCCGGCTGACAAGAACGTCAAGGCTGATGCCTTGTCCCGGTCTTTCCTGGTGTCAGATCTCGAGGAAGAACCTAAACATATCATCGATCCCGCCAGAGTGATGCGGGTGGCTCCCGTGAGTCTAAATCGTCTCCCTCCTGGTAAGACGTTCGTATCAGTAACCGACCGGAAGAGAATCCTACACTGGGGTCATTCGTCTAAACTAGCTGGCCACGCTGGTCAGAAAAAGACCCTCCAACTCATAACCCGGCATTATTGGTGGCCTACCCTGCACAAGGACGTAATAGACTTTGTATCTGCCTGTGTCTCCTGTGCCCGCAACAAAGTTCCGAGACACCTGCCTGCCGGCCGTCTTCTTCCGCTTCCTGTACCCGCTGCCCCCTGGCAGCATATAGCCATGGACTTCATAACAGATCTGCCCGTTTCTGCCGGTTGTACGGTCATTTGGGTGGTCGCTGACCGCTTTTCCAAGATGGCTCACTTCATTCCTCTGCCAGGTCTTCCGTCTGCACCCGAGTTGGCTAAAGACTTTATCCGCCACATCTTCCGTCTCCATGGTCTGCCTCGTCACATTGTGTCGGATCGTGGGGTACAGTTCACCTCACGTTTCTGGAGAGCCACTTGTAAGTTGCTAGACGTCTCCTTGGATTTCTCCTCCGCTTACCACCCGCAGTCCAATGGACAAGTTGAGCGAATCAATCAGAATCTGACCAGTTATCTCCGGCACTTCGTTAATGCCCACCATTCTGACTGGGTGGAGCTCCTGCCTTGGGCCGAATTCTCTTACAATAATCACGAGAGCGAATCTTCCTCCAATCTCCGTTTTTTGTAGTCTTCGGTCAGCACCCTCGGATCCCTGTTCCTGTCACCATCTCTGTGGACAATCCAGCTGCGGAATCTCTGGTTAGAGAATTTTCCTCCATATGGGAGAGTACCCGATCCGCACTCATTCAGTCATCCTAGCGTATGAAGAGACATGCTGACAAAAGACGTCTGGATCCTCCTCAATTCCGTCCTGGGGATAAGGTCTGGCTTTCGTCCAAGTATGTCCGGCTCAAGATTCCTTCCTACAAGTTAGGCCCTCGGTTCATCGGTCCCTTTGAGATCATCAGTCAGATCAACCCGGTGTCCTATAAATTGAAACTCCCGGCCAATTTGCGCATTCCTAACTCTTTCCATGTATCTCTCCTCAAACCGGTGGTACTTAACTCTTTTTTCAAGTCTACAGGTACACCTCCTGCTCCAGTGTCTGCTGACGATGAATTTGAGGTAGAGAACATTCTGGCCACCAAAAGGGTAGGAAGAAAGACTTATTTTTTGGTGGATTGGAAGGGGTTTGGTCCTGAGGAGAGAACGTGGGAGCCTCGGGAGAACATCCATGCCCCTCTCATCCTAGCTAAATTTCTTTCTGGCCTAAAGAGGGGGGGCCTAGAGGGGAGGGTACTGTAGCGTCGGGAGCGATCATCTGCCATCTGACTGCAGCCCTACCCGGAGGTTCGGACGTCACAAGCGGTGATCCCCGGCTGTTCCAGAGACTCTCGCCTGCTCACTTGGGAGTGTCCATCCGCCATCTGCCTGCTAGCCTACCGGGAGGCTTCACCATCTCAGGTCGTATATACCTGTCCATCTAGAGACTGCCCCGGTTACTTGCTGTGACAACCTGCCTGTCAATCCAGAGACTGCCCCGGTCACTTGCCGTGACAACCTGCCTGTCTATCCAGAGACTACCCCGGTCACTTGCCGTGACAACCTGCCTGTCAATCCAGAGACTGCCCCGGTCACTTGCCGTGACAACCTGCCTGTCTATCCAGAGACTGCCCCGGTCACTTGCCGTGACAACCTGCCTGTCAATCCAGAGACTGCCCCGGTCACTTGCCGTGATCCTTTCCCGTATAACCAGAGACTGCCCCGTCACTTGCCGTGACTTCCTGTCCGTCTCCCTGGGCGCCACCCGCTCTCTTACAAGTATAACCTTCTTGTATAAATAAAGCTCAGAGGTTCCACCTACCTGACCCGTTACATACAGGCAGTGGACTGCTGAGGACTGGGGTAAAGTTATTTTCTCTGATGAATCCCCTTTTCGATTGTTTGGGACATCAGGAAAATGCCTCATTCGGAGAAGACAAGGTGAGCGCTACCACCAGTCTTGTCTCATGCCAACTGTTAAGCATCCTGAAACCATTCATGTGTGGGGTTGCTTCTCAGCCAAGGGAATCGGCTCTCTCACAGTCTTGCCTAAAAACACAGCCATGAATAAAGAATGGTACCAGAATGTCCTCCAAGAGCAACTTCTCCCAACCCTCCAAGAGCAGTTTGGCGATCAACAATGCCTTTTCCAGCATGATGGAGCACCTTGCCATAAAGCAAAGGTGATAACTAAATGACTCAGGGAACAAAACATAGAGATTTTGGGTCCATGGCCTGGAAACTCCCCAGATCTTAATCCCATTGAGAACTTGTGGTCAATCATCAAGAGACGGGTGGACAAACAAAAACCTAAAAATTCTGACAAAATGAAAGCATTGATTGTGCAAGAATGGACTGCTATCAGTCAGGATTTGGTCCAGAAGTTGATTGAGAGCATGCCAGGGAGAATTGCAGTGGTCCTGAAGAAGAAGGGTCAACACTGCAAATATTGACTTGCTGCATTAACTCATTCTAACTGTCAATATAAGCTTTTGTTACTCATATGTTTGCAATTATTATATTTCTGTCTGTGATAAAAACATCTGTCAAACACACATAAAAACCAGAGGGCAGCAGATCATGTGAAAATATAATATTTGTGTCATTCTCAAAACTTTTGGCCATGACTGTACTTCAAGAAGAAGAGGTTATTAAGCCTTTGTGTTGAAATGTATTAACGCATTAGATCTGTGTGGTTGTCTTACAGGTTTCCAGATGGTTGAGGATGACTATGTGCAAAGAGGGGAGGAATGTGAGGATGTGGACTGTCTTACGCCGTCCCTACCCTGAAGACAACTGCCGTATGCTTATGTGTAATGTCAATAGTGTTATGCGTTTTATGCATTTAATGTGTATGTGCATAATCCTTATGTAATATGTTATAGTAATGTTTAGAATAGAGGGGGCAAATACCAAAACCCCATGATAGTGTATAAAGATAAGTGTTTATAGATATAAGGAAGCAAGGATTATTAGCAATATACAGTACGAGATAGGAAATAGATAAGGAATAGTTAATGTTAGGTACAGGCCCACAGATGGGAGAGTAATGGTGTTAATAAAAGGAAAGGAAAGGGACCTGGTTATGGGTGGTTAAGAGTAGTGGAAGGTTTTAGCAAGTTTATTAGCAGAGTTCAAGTGCAGTGAGCTGCTAGGGCCAACATGGGTCTAACACTCAGGGCAATGGATTGCCATACAACTCCTCCATGTGGATCCATTCGTCGGACCTAGGCAGGGCCGCTGTTAGGGGCAGGCAGACCTGGCAGCTGCTAATAGCGGCACACCACGCGGCCGCTATGGGGCCCCTAAGAGTTGCCCGGCATCGCCCACCTGCATCACGCATTCAACTTATCGGCATCATAGATGCTCTAAGGGGGGCAGCATTATACTCTGAGAGGGGCTGCAGTATCTAGCCACTGTTATTAAGTGACCTTAGGCAGTTAGGGAAGGGGGCCCTCACGCTACTTAACCCCTTTGGCCGGGGTCACACTGGCGACAAAATCGTACGACTGCAAAGCGATGAAATATTGCATTGCAGTCGGACCAATGCTAATCTATGGAGCACGTCCCACCATCCGATTTATTGTGGTCCGTTTTATATGTGCGAGTGCAATCGCAGCATGCTGCGATTTTCACCGATTGTGGGTCGACAATCGTCAATGCAAGTCTCTGGGTGCGATGAAAAATCGGATTACAAATGGACCGCACGTATGACTTGCGATTAAATCGCACTGGTGTCCTTTAGAAAAGCCGGCAATTCATCCCCGGCTATACTGTAAAATCACACTGACAGGTTTAATAAAAAAAAGAAAGAATAGATATATACACATAGAATACATATATATATGCATGTCATTGAGAAATATATATACATATATTTATAGTTCATACACTTCTACATAGTAAAATAGCCTCTAATTCAATTGCCGGCTTTTGTGAAATTACAGACCCGACATGAAATGACACATGGTTTACATACAGTTAACCATGTCATTTCATGTACTTTGATATATGGTTTTCACTAACAATCACATGAGTGTGTGTGTGCAAAATTTCATACATGTAGGGGTTAATTAAAGGTTTAAATTCGTTGAAAAAAAATGCGTGGGCTCCGGCGATATTTTCTACACCAGACAGGGAAAGCCAATGAGTGTGGGCAGATAATAAGCCTAGTGAGGGTGCATTATTTTTGTGCCCCCCTGGCTACTAACATCTGCCCCCAGCCACCCCAGAAAAGGCAAATCTATAATTAGATGCGCCCTTTTTGGCACTTAGCCCGTCTATGCCCATTGCCCTGTAGCGGTGGCTAATGGGTTAACAATGGGTTAAAGACACCTTGCTATTGGAAGATGACTTTAAGCCAGTTTAATAATTGAGAGTTGTTAATTAGACAACTCTCAATTATTAATCCTATTGTATGAAATGGTTAAAAAATACACACACAAATTAATAAAAAATCATTTTAATGAAATAAATACATCGTTTTTGACCATCTTTTATTGTACAGGTAATCCTCGATTCCCTTGATCTCCTGTAATAAAAATAAAATATTAAAGAAACATTATTCTTACCTATCCGCTGCTCAGTCAGGTCCCACGCTGTAATCCATCGGAAAGGGTTAACAGGTTTACAGCTAGCAGCGCAGCTAATGCTGGCAGCCCAGCTGTAAGCCCCCGAAGGAATAAGCTAATCTCCCGATTGGCAGGAGAGCAAGTGATTAGTGTGGGAAGCTTAATTGATTGCTTCCCACGGTAATCAGTTCACTTCAGGTCAGCCGGGGACTCTCTCTGACGTCACTGATGCTGTGCGGTGTCCCCTGCTGACCTGCTGATTAGCCTGGGAAGCAATCAATTAAGCTTCCCAGCTAATCACTTCCTCTCCTGTCGGCCAGGAGAGGAGCTCATTCATTCAGGGGTTTACAGCTGAGCTGCCAGCATTAGCTGCGCTGCTTGCTGTAAACCAGTTAACCCTTTGTGAAGGATTACAGCGTGGGACCTGACAGAGCGCCGGATAGGTAAGAATAATGTTTATTTTATTTTTTTATTACAGGAGAAGAAGGGCATCGCACGGATTACCAGTAAAATAAAAGATTGTCAAAAACTGTGAGTTTATTTCATTAAAATGATTTTTAATTAGTGTGAGCGTTTTTTTTAAATTTCATACAATAGGATTAATTATTGAGAGTTGTCTAATTGACAACTCTCAATTATTAACCTGGCTTAAAGTCACCTTCCAATAGCAAGGTGGCTTTAATTATTATTAACCCATTAGCCACCGCTACAGGTCAATGGGAATAGACAGGCTAAGTGCCAGAAAGGGCGCATCTAATTATAGATTTGCCTTTTCTGGGGTGGCTGGGGGCAGATATTAGTAGCCAGGGGGGGCACAAAATAAATGCACCCTCCCTAGGCTATTATTATCTGCCCCCACTCGCTGGCTTTGTCTGTCTGGTTGAGAAAATAGCGCGGGAGCCCACACATTTTTTTTTTTCAACGAATTTACACCTTTAATTAACCCCTACATGTATGAAATTTTGCACACATACACTCATGTAATTGGTAGTTAAAACCATATATGAAACTACATGAAATGACATGGTTAACTGTATGTAAACCATATGTCATTTCATGTCGGGTCTGTAATTTCACAAAAGCCAGCAATTGAATTAGCTGCTATTATACTATGTAGAAGTGCATGAACTATAAATATATGTATATATATATATATGTGTCTCAATGACATATATATATATATATATATATATGTATTCTATGTGTATATATCTATTGTCATGGGTGCATCGCCACGAAGATTGTCGCGATTGCACATTCTGACTTCTCGCAGCTGAGTTGCTGTTTCTTTGTGTTTGGTAATGAGGGAGTTAATTTTACCTAGCTCTTTGCTAAGACTAGGTCCAGCCTCGCCCGGCTGCTTTTGATTATGTTCTAATTAGCTTCCTTTATATAGCTGCCAGTCTGCTGGTTAGATGCCGGTGAAAGCATTCATACAGACTGCAGATAGGATCGGTTCTGAGAAGACTTAAGCTAAGAGCTCTTTTGTTGTTTCTCCTCACCTTGCTTGTAGTTTATCTCCTAGACCTTTGGTGTTCCCTCTGTGTGTTAATGTTGTATGCAAGACAGTATTTACTTTATCCCCTGTCTGTCTCGTTTGTCTATACTGTTTGTTAACCTTTACCTGTCCATTCCCTATGGTGGTAATCAGGGTCCTTCTAAGGACTAGATTACAGTGGTCAGGGATTTATAGGAGACAGGGTTTACGCTGGTGGCCTGGACCTCTGTACCATTAACAGTACCTCCAGGTAGAGGGACTAGTCAGGACCCCAGTTTAGGGTCAGCATAGATCCCGGTCCACCTCTAGCCAGAGACAGCGTGAAAAGGATTCAGTATTGATCCACAGGATATTATGTCAGGTAATACTTTGCTATATATACATGTTAATGTTACCTATTTATATGTTATATAGAATGTTTTCCCACTTGATAGATTACTGACATTATATATTTATACATCTGCTAGACAGCGTGACATTTTCACCGGCCATACTAAAGATTCTCCCCAGCTACCATGGATCCAGTGGCCCAGCTTGCCCTGCAGTTGCAGAAGTTGTCCATGGAGCTTACGGACATTAAGTCCAAGGTTTTGTCCCCCCGGAGCAAACCAGATCTGAACCTAAGGTTGCTCTCCCGGACAGGTTCACTGGTGGGCGGGACAAATTTTTTACCTTCCGGGAGGCATGTAAATTGTACTTTCGGCTACGGCCTCGGTCATCGGGGAGTGAGGAGCAGAGGGTGGGAATTGTCATCTCGCTCTTACAAGGGGACCCTCAATCCTGGGCATTCTCTCTTCCTCCGGGCTCCCTGGCCTCCAGTCAGTAGATCGATTTTTTGCTGCCCTGGGGCTGGTGTATGATGACCCGGATCGGGTCTCCCTTGCTGAAACGAAGTTACGTAGGATACAGCAGGGAGATCGTCCGGCGGAGGAATTTTCTTCTGAGTTCCGTAGATGGGCCACAGATACTCAGTGGAATGACCCAGCTCTTAGGAGCCAGTTTTGTCAAGGATTATCTGACAAATTAAAAGATGTTTTGGCTCAGTATGATTCTCCTCCGTCACTGGAGGCTGCTATGGCCCTTGCTATTCGTATTGATAGACGACTTCGGGGGAGGTGCGAGGTAACTCCTCCCCCTGTTATGACTCCACCCACTACTAAAGTCCCTTATATGGAGGTTCCCCTGGTCTGTTCTGAGGAACCTATGCAGTTGGGAGGGACATCATTGGGTAGGAGGGAATCGGCGGTGCGCCGCAAGACAAGAAGGTGTTTCTTCTGCGGGAGAGAGGGACATTTTGTTGGGGGGTGTCCCTCCCGTGCCTCATTGAGCAAAAAAGTCACCGAAAAACTGTTAATCCCAGGTTGTGTGGTGGACGACAACCTGGGAGTAGGTATTTCGTCCCCAGGTCCGTCTCAATTTCTCGTGCCTGCGGAGGTGGTGGTTGGTGCGAGAGTTGAGAGGATTTCTGTTCTTCTTGATAGTGGGTCTGGGGCTAATATGGTGGACGCTCGGTTTGCCCAGGTGCAAGGTATGCAACTGAGTGTATTGGCCAAACCGATCCCTATACTTTCTATTGACGCCAGACCTCTCGGTCAAGGTAGCTTTGTACAAGCTGTTCATAACATAGACCTTCGAGTAGGGGCAATACATAAAGAACAGTTGTCTTGTTATGTGTTGGAGGGTCTTCCTACTCCTATTGTGTTGGGACTTCCCTGGTTGGCTAAACATAACCCAGTGATTGATTGGCAATCCAGAAAGATAAGCCAGTGGGGTGAATTTTGCAAGAATAACTGCATGAACACGGTCATCGGTGCGGTCGTGCCTAGGACTTTGCCTCCTTTTCTGGAGGACTTTGGGGAGATGTTCTCAGAGGAGGGGTGTCAAAAGTTACCTCCTCATCGCACGTATGACTGCTCAATAAAATTGCTTCCTGATGCCTTATCTCGTAGTTTCCCAGGGGCCGGAAAGACGGATGACCCGGTTCCTATCCTTCAGGAAGGAGTGGTGGTGTCGGCTGTGTGCTCTGAGCTTGAGGAGGAGGTGTTGGAGGCTCAGGGGGACGCCCCTGTAGGACCTCCAGGGAAACTGTTTGTTCCTAATCAGTTAAGACAAAAAGTTATCGAGGCACATCATAGTTCTGCTTTAGCAGGACATCCAGGGAGTAAAGCAACTGTGGATCTCCTTTCTCGCCGGTTTTGGTGGCCTAACTTAAATAAAGAGGTAATAACTTTTGTCGCGTCCTGTGGAGTTTGTGCTCGCTCTAAGACCCCACATACCCGTCCATCTGGGGTTCCTGAGGAGGAACGATTCTCGTCGTCACTTGCTTCAGTTTGGAGAGGAGTGCTGAATGGACTGAGTGCTATGGGGAACTGTTTCAAGCGGAGGTCTGATAGGAGGAGAGTGTCTGGTCCGGACCTAGGTGTGAACGATCTGGTGTGGTTGTCTACCAAGAATATAAAACGCAAAGTTCCCTCCTGGAAACTGGGTCCCAGGTTCATCGGTCCATACAGGATCAGTTCTATAATTAATCCTGTGGCATTTCGTCTGGACCTCCCTCCTACGTTTAAAATCCATAATGTATTCCACAAATCGTTGCTTAAGAGGTACGTGGCGCCAGTTATACCGTCACTTCTACCTCCTCCTCCAGTGGTGGTCAATGGTAACTTAGAATTTCAAGTGTTGAAGATCATTGACTCACGTCTGAATCGCCGGTCCCTTCAGTATTTGGTTCATTGGAAGGGATATGGTTCTGAGGAGAGGACGTGGGTCTCTGCGTCTGAGATTAACGCAGATCGATTGGTTCGGACCTTCCACACGACTTACCCAGACAGACCTGGCCCTGAGGGTCCGGAGGCCCCTCGTAGAAGGGGGGGTACTGTCATGGGTGCATCGCCACGAAGATTGTCGCGATTGCACATTCTGACTTCTCGCAGCTGAGTTGCTGTTTCTTTGTGTTTGGTAATGAGGGAGTTAATTTTACCTAGCTCTTTGCTAAGACTAGGTCCAGCCTCGCCCGGCTGCTTTTGATTATGTTCTAATTAGCTTCCTTTATATAGCTGCCAGTCTGCTGGTTAGATGCCGGTGAAAGCATTCATACAGACTGCAGATAGGATCGGTTCTGAGAAGACTTAAGCTAAGAGCTCTTTTGTTGTTTCTCCTCACCTTGCTTGTAGTTTATCTCCTAGACCTTTGGTGTTCCCTCTGTGTGTTAATGTTGTATGCAAGACAGTATTTACTTTATCCCCTGTCTGTCTCGTTTGTCTATACTGTTTGTTAACCTTTACCTGTCCATTCCCTATGGTGGTAATCAGGGTCCTTCTAAGGACTAGATTACAGTGGTCAGGGATTTATAGGAGACAGGGTTTACGCTGGTGGCCTGGACCTCTGTACCATTAACAGTACCTCCAGGTAGAGGGACTAGTCAGGACCCCAGTTTAGGGTCAGCATAGATCCCGGTCCACCTCTAGCCAGAGACAGCGTGAAAAGGATTCAGTATTGACCCACAGGATATTATGTCAGGTAATACTTTGCTATATATACATGTTAATGTTACCTATTTATATGTGATATAGAATGTTGTCCCACTTGATAGATTACTGACATTATATATTTATACATCTGCTAGACAGCGTGACATCTATTCTTTCTTTTGTGATTTAAAAACTATTCATTTGGATCCATTATATGTCGGTTTTGCTAGCCACCGACAAAATCTCTCAAGTGGGATGTCAGTCGGATGTGAAACGTATGCTCAGATGCGACTAAATCGCATCATCCCCAGATAATCGGATGACAGACAGATCAATGTTCAGGAAACTTTTGTGCGATAATCGTCCCACTAAAACGGTCCACTTTTTTAGACGGTGTGTGTGACTCCAGTCTTTCTGACATTAGACATAATATTCTGTCCCATGTGCACTGGGCCATTTTGACCATGGACGGAATATTACATCTAAACGATTGGCACACGGGGAGAGCACGGCCCATCGTGGCCGGGTGTCAGCTGATTCTGACAGCGGACACTCGACACTTTAAGCTCCAAGTACTGCGATCTATCAAGATCGCAGCATTCCGGGAGCCGTCAGAGTGCTGACAGCCTTTCTGCATTTGGATCAGAGACCCCGCGACGTAATGCGGGGTCCCGATCATTGCCATGGTGAGCTGGATATCGTCATGACGACATCCAGCTCATCAGAGCTAGTAAACTTGCTGATCATGTGCAGTGCTGACAGTTTCTATAGCATGCAGATGCTGCCAAGATATGACCGTCCACGCTGAGAACCACTGGTGAATAAGCTGCTGGAAACGCAGCGTCAGTAACCGGGGGTGACGTCATAGAGGTTACCTCTGGTCACTGGGCTCTGTTCCCAGCCGGACTGAGCTGCGGTGAGATCCGGTGAGATCCCTGCTAGCATCGTGAGGGCTCACGGTGCTAGCGGGGATCTCACCGACGTCACCGCAGTTACATCCGGTCACTGAGCTCTGTTCCAAGCTGGGCTGAGCTGCGGTGAGATCCAGGGTCACTTATAAAATTCAGATACCAGGAAACAGTAGATGATTTCCAAAAAGGGGCATTTGTTGGGCATTGACACTGTTAAGGCACATCTAGATAAGTTCCTTGGGGGGGTCTAGTTTCCAAATGGGGTCATTTGTGGGGCATTTCCACTGTTTAGGCACATCAGGACTCTCCAAACGCAACATGACGTCCGCAGACCATTCCATCAAAGTCTACATTTCAAAACGTCACTGCTTCCCTTCCGAGCCCTGACGTGTGCCCAAACAGTAGTTTTCTCCCACATATGGGGTATCAGCGTACTCAGTACAAATTGGACAACAACGTTTGAAGTCCAATTTCTCCTGTTATCCTTGGGAAAATTAAACATTTGTGACTACAAGATCATTTTTGTGGGAAAAAATTTATTTTTTATTTTCGCCGCCGGGTGTTATAAACTTTAGTGAAACACCTGGGGGTTCAAAGTTCTCACCACACACCTAGATAAGTTCCTTGGGGGGGTCTAATTTCCAAAATGGGTCACCTGTGGGGAGTTTCCTCTGTTTAGGCACATCAGGGGCTCTCCAAATGCGACATGGGGTCCAATCTCAATTCCAGCCAATTATTCGTTGAAAAAGTCAAGCAGCGCTCCTTGTCTTCCGAGCTCTGCCATGCGCCCAAACAGTGGTTTACCCCCACATATGGGGTATTAGTGTACTCAGGACAAATTGCATAATAACTTTTTGGGTACAATTTCTCCTGTTACCCTTGGGAAAATAAAAAATTGGGGGTGAAAAAATATTTTTTGTGGAAAAAATATGATTTTTTAATTTTATGGCTCTACGTTATAAACTTGTGTGAAGCCCTTGGGGGTTCAAAGTGCTCACCACACATCTATATAAATTCCAAAATTTTGTCATTTGTGGGGGGTTTCCGCTGTTTAGGTACATCAGGGGCTCTCCAAACACGACATGGCATCTCAATTCCAGCCAATTTTGCATTGAAAAGTCAAATGGCGTTCCTTCCCTTCTGAGCTCTGCCATTCGCCCAAACAGTGGTTCCCCCCCACATATGGGGTATCAGCGTACTTACGACAAATTGCACAATAACTTTTGGGGTCAAATTTCTCCTGTTACCCTTGGGAAAATAAAAAAATTTGGATCTGAATTAAATATTTTGTGAAAAAAAGTTAAATGTTCATTTTTTTTTAAATATTCCAAAAATTCCTGTGAAGCACCAGAAGGGTTAATAAACTTCTTGAATGTGGTTTTAAGCACCATGAGGGGATGCAGAATTTTAGAATTGTGTCTCTTTTGGGTATTTTCTATCATATAGACCTTTCAAATGGTGTTGTAAAAATGAGAAATCACTGTTTAACTTTTAACCCTTATAACTTTATAAAAAAAAAATTTTGGTTCCAAATTGTGCTGATGTAAAGTAGACATGTGGGAAATGTTACTTATTAAGTATTTTGTGTGACTTATCTCTGTGATTTAAGGCCATGAAAATTCAAAGTTGGAAAATTGCGAAGGTCAAAACCCCCCCAAATAATTTTTGGTAGCTGCAATACCTCAAAAATGCTGTAACAAGTGATTAAAATGTCACATCTATCCCAAAATTGTATCAATAAAAATGTTGTCCCGTCCCGTAAAAAATAAGCCATGACACATCTCCATTGACTGAAAAAAAAACATTATGGCTTTCAGAAAATGGCGATACAAAGCAAAATATTTTTTTAAACAACTTGAGATATTTTTTTACCACTAAAATAATAACAAAGGACATGTTTGGTATTGCCGTAATCGCACTGATGAGGAGAATCCTACTGCAATATAATTCCTATTATGCAATGTACACTGTGAAAACAATTTCCAAAAAACAATGTTAGAATTTAATTTATTTTGAAATCCATTAACATATAGATTAATATTAATCTATAGGAAACCTAAATTTGTTCACTTCTAATTTTTCCTTGATCTGACACCAGACAATCCAACAAGCGAGTTCAATGTTGGGATCTCAGATTCAGAATTGTGAGTAGTGCCCCTGGTTCATTATTAATAATGATCATTCATGTTTTATACACTGCTCAAAAATTAAAGGGAACACTCAAATAACACATCCTAGATCTAAATGAATGACATATTCTCATTGAATACTTTGTTGTGTACAAAGTTGAATGTGCTGTCAGCATAATCACACAAAAATCATCAATGGATATCAAAATTTTTGAACAAATGGAGGCCTCGATTTGGAGAGACCCCCAAAATGAAAGTGGAAACAAGTCAAAATAAAAATCAAAACAAGACAAAATTAAAGTGGAAACAAGTCAAAATGATGCTCAGTATTGTGTGTGGCCTCCACGTGCCTGTATGACCTCCCTACAACGCCTGGGCATGCTCCTGATGAGGATGCGGGTGTTCTCCTGAGGGATCTCCTCCCTGACCTGGACTAAAGCATCTGCCAACTCCTGGACAGTCTGTGGTGCAACGTGACGTTGGTGGATGGAGCGAGACATGCTATCCCAGATGTGCTCAATCAGATTCAGGTCTGAGGAACGGGCAGGCCAGTCCATAGCTTCAATGCCTAAATCTTGCAGGAACTGCTGACACACTCCAGCCACATGAGGTCTGGCATTGTCCTGCATTAGGAGGAACCCAGGGCCAACCGCACCAGCATATAGTCTCACAAGGGGTCTGAGGATCTCATCTCGGTACCTAATGACAGTCAGGCTTCCACATGGAAGGCTGTGTGACCCTCCAAAGAAATACCACCCCACACCATTACTGACCTACTGTCAAACCGGTCATGCTGAAGGATGTTGCAAGCAGCAGGTTCACACTCAGCACATGTGACAGACGTGACAGAGTCTGGAGAGGATGTGGAGAGCGATCTGCTGCATACAACATCTTGGAGTGGTATTTTAAATAAGATGAGATCTCAGCACTTCTGTGCGGTGTAGCATATACAGTGGGTACTTGTCACGCGGTCTTATGATATGTGTACGATGTCAGTAAACTATTCTTAAAAGAACAACACTCTATACAACATATAGATTAGCAACATCAGCATGTAAATAAAGAATAGATTTACCTGACACGATATCCGCTGAACTCAGGATAAATCTTGAGGACTTGATACACTGTCACAGGAATGAAGAGGACCGGGGGTCTAACCTGACCCTAAGCTGGGGTCCTAACTAATCCCTCACCTTGGAGGTACTGATAATGGTTCAGAGGTCCAAGTCTCCAGCCTAACCCTGTCTCCTATCAGTCCCTGAACCCTGTAATCAGTCCTAAGAAGGATTCTGATTACCACCAAAGGGATATGGGCTGATCTCTGCTAAATACACAGATTAGAAATATAAGACAGACTGGAGAAAACACAGACTTGCATACACACTCAAACACAGAAGGAACATAAATGATCTGGGATATTAAACTCTAAGCAAGGTGAGCTTAAAACAACTCTTTAACTTAAAGGAGCTCTTTAACTTAAGTCTATACAGATACAATCCTATCTGTGGTCTGCATGAAGAATTTCACTGGCAACTCCCAAACAGACAACCAGAGATTTAAAGGAAACCAATCAACAAATAATTAATTGCAGCCGGGAGAAACTGCACCCAGTCCCAGAACTGAGCACAGACAGAATTAACTCCCTAACTGCCAAACACAAAGAAACAGCAACTCAGCTGTGAGAAGTCAGAATGTGCAACCGCGACGATCTTCGTGGCGATGCACACATGACAGTACCCCCCCTTCTACGAGGGGCCTCCGGACCCTCAGGGCCAGGTTTGCCCGGGTGAGTTCTGTGGAAGGTCCGCACCAAACGATCTGCGTTAATGTCAGACGCAGGAACCCACGTCCTCTCCTCTGGACCATACCCCTTCCAATGCACCAAGTACTGAAGGGACCGGCGATTCAGACGTGAGTCAATGATCTTTGACACTTGAAACTCCAAGTTACCATTGACCACCACTGGAGGAGGAGGTAGAGGTGATGGTATGACTGGTGCCACGTACCTCTTAAGTAATGACTTGTGGAACACATTATGAATTTTAAACGTAGGAGGGAGGTCCAGACGAAATGCCACAGGATTAATTATGGAACTGATCCTGTACGGCCCGATGAATCTGGGGCCCAGCTTCCAGGAGGGAACTTTAAGTTTTATATTCCTGGTAGACAACCATACCAGATCGTTCACATTAAGATCTGGACCCGAAACTCTCCTCCTATCAGCCATACGTTTATAACGGTTCCCCATAGCACTCAGATTATTCAATACACCTCTCCACACTGAAGCAAGTGACGACGAGAAACGCTCCTCCTCAGGAACCCCAGAAGGGCCCCCCCCATTGAAAGTACAAAACTGGGGATGAAAACCATATGCCCCAAAAAACGGGGATTTACCAGTGGACTCGCTCCGCCTGTTGTTAAGAGCGAACTCTGCCAGAGGCAAGAAAGAAGACCAGTCCTCCTGGTTCTCTGAGACAAAACACCGAAGATAAGTCTCTAGGCTTTGATTCAGACGCTCTGTCTGACCATTGGTCTGCGGATGAAAAGCCGAGGAAAATGACAATTGCATCCCCCGACGTAAACAAAATGCCCTCCAAAACTTGGACACAAACTGAGACCCCCTATCTGACACCACATCAGAAGGCAACCCATGAAGTCTCACAATCTCCCCAATGAACACCTGCGCCAGAGTTTTAGCATTAGGGAGGGCAGGAAGAGCAATGAAATGTGCCATCTTACTGAACCTGTCAACAACCACCAGTATGACAGTCTTCCCTGACGACTGAGGAAGGTCCGTGATGAAGTCCATAGACAAATGAGTCCATGGACGCTCCGGAAGTTTCAAGGGTAAGAGGGTCCCAGACGGACGGGTATGAGGGGTCTTAGAGCGAGCACAAACCCCACAGGACGCGACAAAAGTTAAAACATCTTTATTAACGTTAGGCCACCAAAACCGGCGAGAAAGGAGATCTAAAGTAGCCTTACTCCCTGGATGTCCTGCTAAAGCAGAATTATGATGTGCCTCAATAACCTTTTGTCTCAACTGATTTGGGACAAACAGTCTCCCTGGAGGTCCTGCAGGGGCGTCCCCCTGAACCTCTAATATCTCCTCCTCAAGCTCAGAACATACAGCCGACACTACCACCCCCTCCTGAAGGATAGGAATCGGGTCATCCATTTTCCCGGCCCCTGGGAAACTGCGAGACAAGGCATCCGCCTTAACATTCTTAGATCCAGGGCGATAAGTGACAACAAAATTAAACCTGGTAAAAAACAACGACCATCGAGCTTGTCTGGAATTCAGACGCTTAGCAGATTCCAAATACAGCAGGTTCTTGTGATCAGTAATGACGGTGACCGGGTGGACTGCCCCCTCCAAAAAGTGACGCCATTCTTCAAAAGCCAACTTAATGGCCAAAAGTTCCCTATTGCCGATATCATAATTCCTTTCGGCGGACGACAATTTCTTAGAAAAGAAAGCGCACGGATGCCATTTACCAGGGGACGGACCCTGGGACAATATTGCACCCACCCCTACGTCAGACGCGTCCACCTCCACAACGAACGGCTGTGATGCATCTGGTTGGATGAGAACGGGTGCTGAAGCAAAACATTTTTTCAAAGAGGAAAAAGCTTGGCAAGCTTTGTCCGACCATTTAGAAAAATCCGTCCCTTTTCTTGTCATGTCAGTGAGAGGTTTGACAACAGATGAGAAATTACAAATAAATTTCCGGTAGTAGTTAGCAAACCCCAGAAAACGCTGCAGAGCCTTAAGATCCTCTGGCTGATCCCATTCAAGCACTGCTCTCACCTTTTCAGGGTCCATACGGAAACCGGAGGCTGACACCAAGAAACCCAAAAACTGAAGTTCCTGTACGGCGAATACACACTTTTCCAGTTTGGCGTATAGTTTATTGTCTCGCAAGATCTGCAACACCTGTCTCACATGCTCCTGGTGAGACACAAGATCTGGCGAGTAAATTAAAATGTCATCCAAATATACGACCACAAACAGCCCCACCAGATGACGAAAAATGTCATTAACAAAATGTTGGAATACTGCTGGTGCAGTAGTCAGACCAAAAGGCATGACAAGGTTCTCATAATGTCCCTCCGGCGTGTTAAACGCCGTTTTCCACTCATCCCCCTCTTTTATCCTAATCAGATTATACGCCCCCCTGAGATCCAATTTAGAGAACCATTTGGCGCCAACAATTTGATTGAAGAGATCAGGAATCAGAGGGAGTGGATACGGATCTCGAACAGTAATCCGATTAAGTTCGCGGAAATCCAAGCAAGGGCGTAGGCCTCCATCTTTTTTCTTCACAAAGAAGAACCCCGCGGCCACTGGGGAAGATGAAGGTCTAATATGCCCTTTGGCCAGACTTTCCGAAATATAATCTTTCATAGCCTGCCTCTCAGGACCAGAAAGGTTATATAACCTAGCTTTAGGTAACTTAGCATCAGGAAGTAAATTAATAGAGCAGTCATACACGCGATGAGGAGGCAACTCCTGACACCCCTCCTCAGAGAACACATCCCCAAAGTCCTCCAAAAACGGAGGCAAAGTACTAGGCACGACCGCACTGATGACTGTGTTCATGCAGTTACTTTTGCAAAACTCACCCCATTGGCTTATCTCTCTGGACTGCCAATTAATCACAGGGTTATGTTTAACCAACCAAGGAAGTCCCAACACAATAGGAGTAGGTAGACCCTCCAACACATAACAAGATAATAGTTCCCTATGTATTGCCCCTACCCGAAGGTCAATGTTATGAACCTCATGAACAAAGCTACCTTGGCCGAGAGGCCTGGCGTCAATGGAGAATATAGGGATCGGTTTGACCAATACACTCAGATGCATACCTTGAGCCTGAGCAAACTGAGCGTCAACCAGATTAGCCCCGGACCCACTATCAAGAAGAACAGAAAATCTCTCCACTCTCGTACCAACCACCACCTCCACTGGTACAAGGAACTGAGAAGAACTAGCGGACGAAATACATACTCCCAGATTGTCGTCCACCACACAACCTGGGATTAACAGTTTTCCGGCGACTTCTTGTTCAACAAGGCACGGGACGGACATCCCCCAACAAAATGTCCCTCTTTCCCGCAGAAGAAACACCTTCTAGTCCTGCGGCGTACCGCCAATCCCCTCCTACGAAATGATGTCCCTCCCAACTGCATAGGCTCCTCCGAACAGACAAGGGGAACCTCAACATAAGGGACTTTAGTAGTAGGTGGAGTAACAACAGGGGGCGGAGTTACCTCGCACCTCTCCCGGAGCCGTCTATCAGTACGGATAGCCAGGGCCATAGCAGCCTCCAGTGATGGAGGAGAATCATACTGAGCCAAAACGTCCTTTAATTTGTCAGAAAGCCCATGACAAAACTGGCTCCTAAGAGCTGGGTCATTCCACTGAGTATCTGTAGCCCATCTACGGAACTCAGAAGCAAATTCCTCCGCCGGACGATCTCCCTGCTGTATCTTACGTAATTTTGTCTCAGCAAGAGAGACCCGATCTGGGTCATCATATACCAAACCCAGGGCAGTAAAAAATCGATCTACTGACTGTAGAGCCGGGGATCCCGGAGGAAGGGAAAATGCCCAGGATTGAGGGTCCCCTTGTAGGAGCGAGATAACAATTCCCACTCTCTGCTCTTCACTCCCTGATGATCGAGGCCGAAGCCGAAAATACAATTTACATGCTTCCCTGAAGGTAAAAAATTTGTCTCGCCCACCAGTGAACCTGTCCGGGAGAGCTACTTTAGGTTCAAATCTGGTTTGCTCCGAGGGAGACAAAACTTTGGACTTAATGTCCGTCAGCTCCATGGATAATCCCTGCAACTGCAGAGCCAGCTGGGCTACTGGATCCATGGCAACTGGGAATAATTTTATAGGCCAGTGAAAATGTCACGCGGTCTTATGATATGTGTACGATGTCAGTAAACTATTCTTAAAAGAACAACACTCTATACAACATATAGATTAGCAACATCAGCATGTAAATAAAGAATAGATTTACCTGACACGATATCCGCTGAACTCAGGATAAATCTTGAGGACTTGATACACTGTCACAGGAATGAAGAGGACCGGGGGTCTAACCTGACCCTAAGCTGGGGTCCTAACTAATCCCTCACCTTGGAGGTACTGATAATGGTTCAGAGGTCCAAGTCTCCAGCCTAACCCTGTCTCCTATCAGTCCCTGAACCCTGTAATCAGTCCTAAGAAGGATTCTGATTACCACCAAAGGGATATGGGCTGATCTCTGCTAAATACACAGATTAGAAATATAAGACAGACTGGAGAAAACACAGACTTGCATACACACTCAAACACAGAAGGAACATAAATGATCTGGGATATTAAACTCTAAGCAAGGTGAGCTTAAAACAACTAAGGAGCTCTTTAACTTAAGTCTATACAGATACAATCCTATCTGTGGTCTGCATGAAGAATTTCACTGGCAACTCCCAAACAGACAACCAGAGATTTAAAGGAAACCAATCAACAAATAATTAATTGCAGCCGGGAGAAACTGCACCCAGTCCCAGAACTGAACACAGACAGAATTAACTCCCTAACTGCCAAACACAAAGAAACAGCAACTCAGCTGTGAGAAGTCAGAATGTGCAACCGCGACGATCTTCGTGGCGATGCACACATGACAGTACTGAAACTATTCAGACCCCTTTAAATTTTTAACACCTTGTTTCATTGCAGCGATTTGGCAAATTCAAACAATTTTATTTTTTTCTCATTAATGTACACTCTGCACCCCATATTGACTGAAAAAAAAGCAGAAATGTAGAAATTTTTGCAAATTTTTTAAATAAAAGAAAAACTGAAATATCACATGGTCATAAGTATTCAGACCCTTTGCTCAGACACTCATATTTATGTTGCATTCTGTCCATTTCCTTGTGATCCTCCTTGAGATGGTTCTACTCCTTCATTGGAGTTCAGCTGTGTTTAATTAAACTGGTATGACTTGATTTGTAAAGGCACACACCTGTCTATATAAGACCTCATAGCTCACAGTGCATGTCAGACCAAATGAGAATCATGAGGTCAAAGAAACTGGCCAAGGAGCTTAGAGACAGAATAGTGGCAAGGCACAGATCTGGCCAAGGTTGCAAAAGAATTTCTGCAATACTCAAGGTTCCTAAGAGCACAGTGGCCTCCATCCCTTTATCCAGGATATCTCTGTACTTGGCCACATTCATGTTTCCTTCAATTGCAAGCAGTCGTCCTGTCGCTGCAGCTGAAAAACACCTCCATAGCATGATGCTGTCACCACCATGTTTCACTGTTGGGATTGTATTGGGCAGGTGATGAGCAGTGATTGGTTTTCTCCACACATACCGCTTAGAATTATCATCACCAAAAAGTTCTATTTTCGTCTCATCAGACCAGAGAAACTTATTTCTCATAGTCTTTCATGTGATTTTTAGCAAACCCTTTGTGGGCTTTCATATGTCTGACACTGAGGAGAGGCTTCCGTCAGGCCACTCTGCCATAAAGCCCGACTGGTGGAGGGCTGCAGTGATAGTTGACTTTGTGGAACTTTCTCCCATCTCCCTACTGCATCTGTGGAGCTCAGCCACAGTGATCTTGGGGTTCTTCTTTACCTCTCTCACCAAGGTTCTTCTCCCATGATTGCTCAGTTTGACTGGACGGCCAGGTCTAGGAAGATTTCTTGTGGAATGGCTTATGCAGACAAGCGCATAAATTGGACAGCACACGTACAGCATGATGACCCATCTTATTCAATATTGCAGTTCATATGAGGATTTTTTTCTCAGTACGACTGTCCTTAATAAAGAAAATTTCAGAATAAACACCAGTTAATGTGGTCTGCCTGTTGTGTATATTACCATTGACATTTAGCAACAGTGGGGATGAAAATAAAATATCTAATCTAGCCACCCTGGTGTTAACATGGAATTTAGGGGTTATATAGTTGAACGCCGTTGTTCTCAATTTTATATAAACTGCATAAGCCTTTACTTCCGCATACAGCCAATCTTGGTGCTTTGGTTATTTGCTGGATATCGGCATTATAATCCTCCTTCTGTTCAAGGATTTGTAACACAATTTGATTTAAAGCGGACCTATCACTTGCTCAAAAAATAGAGCAAATACCTTCTAAAAATCCTCAAGTTCAACAGATTTTGCCTGTTTTCCATTTTGCGCTGGTTCACTTCACATTTATTGCTTTTGGAACGCAATATGTGAAAATCTCTGCTTGCATTTTAATTGAACTGGGCGATTTTACAGTCTTTTCTGGGGCGCACACTTTCACCCGTCCCAGAGGCTGTCAATCACAGCTCGACAGCTGATGTAGCAGTCACTTTTTTTGCTTATTTGTTTTTTTTGACCCCTTAATGACCACCGATATGCCTTCTAACTGCAGCAGTTAAGAGTACTTAAACCACAGCACCACTTTTTAACGGCGCTGAGGAATAAGGGTATAGCACCCCCAGAGTCGGTATTTCTCCAGGGTCTCGGCTACGTGGGGTTAGGGTTGGGGCTAAAGTTAGAGTTAGGGTTGGGGCTAGGGTTAGGATTACAGTTAGGGTTGGGATTAGGGTTAGGGGTGTTTAACAGTTAGGTTTGTGGTTAAGGTTATGGTTAGGGTTGGGATTAGAGTTAGAGTTACGGTTTAGATTAGGGTTAGGGGTGTGTTGGGTTAAGGGTTTGAGTTAGAATTGGGGGTTCCACTGTTTAGTGGAGGTCTCCAAACGCGACACGGCGCCACCATTGATTCCAGCCAATTTTGCTTTCTAAAAGTCAAATGGTGCTCCCTCCCTTCTGACCCCTGCCAAGCACCGAAACAGTGGCTTTTCCCCGCATGTGGGGTATCGGCATTTTCAGGAGAAATTGCATAACAAATTTTGTGGTCCGTTTTCTCCTGATACCCTTGTGAAAATAAAAAAATTGGTTCCAATGTAAATTTTTTGTGAAAAAAGTAAAATGTTAATTTTTTCCTTTCACATTGCTTTAGTTCTCGTGAAGCACCTGAAGGGTTAATAAACTTCTTGAATGTTGTTTTTCACTCCTTGATGGGTGCAGTTTTTAGAATGGTGTCACTTTTGGGTATTTTCTGTTATATTGACCCCCAGTTCAAATGTGAGGTGGTCCCTAAAAAATGGTTTTGTAAATTTTGTTGGAAAAATAATAAAACGCTGGTCAACTTTTAATCCTTATAACGTCCTAACAAAAAAAAATATGTTTCCAAAATTGTGCTGATGTAAAGTAGCCATGTGGGTAATGTTATTTATTACCTATTTTGTGCGATATGACTCTCTGATTTAAGGACACAAAAATTAAAAGTTTGAAAATTGCAAACTTTTCAACATTTTTGCCAAATTTCCATTTTTTTCATAAATAAACGCAAGTCATGTCAAAGAAATTTTACCACTATGATGAAGTACAATATGTCATGAAAAAACATTCTCAGAATCAGTAGGATATGTTGAAGTGTTCCAGAGCTATAGCTTCATAAAATGAGGTCAGAACTGTAAAAATTGGCTTGGTCATTAAGTACCAAATTGGCTCTGTCACTAAGGGGTTAAAATCCACTATACAATTTAAAAAATATGGGCCTTTATTATTTACCATGGGGCCCTTGCTGACAGTATTTTCTGGGGGAGTGTCTTTTAGTTTCTCTGGATTATTAACCTGTGAACAATGCCCCCTTGGTAAAGACAATAAAAATTAGCACAAAATTAAAAGGACCTCATTTTTAAAACTTAATGGTGGATTTAAATAACAAACGGAATACAGCAGGAACAAAATAAGACCAAAAAACTGGCCACTTTTGACCTGGTGACAGGACCTCTTTAAGTGGAAGAAGCCATGATAGCTGCTTTTCTTTCACTGTAACATCCCAGCAAATATCCTTTTTAATATGTTTTTGAATGTATTCATCCTATGTTCTATTCTGATTTTAAAGGAACTCTTTCTTCATGATGTTTTAGATTTTTCGAAAATATGATTCTGAATAATTCTTGATATTTCAGTCTTTTGTAGGAAATAATTGGGTTCAATCCACATTTTCCACAGTACTCATATCCTCGGCGGACTCCTTTGGACTGTTTTGCTTATAGCTGTTCTTGGACGTAGCTGAAACAGTAAAGTTGAAACTTCCTGAGAAAGGTTTTAAGAACATAAAGACTGCTTCTCAGAATGTCTTACTTTGTGCCTTTCATTTGGCCAAATTTTCGAAAATCGTTTGGTGTTTACAGTCTTTTTATCATCATTACTGTTATTACTGTTCTTTCTGTAGATATTCAACTTCAAACACACTTGAGTTGTATAACCCCCTGGGCTGTTTGCCCATGATGGGTCTTTGGTGAGTTTTTGATGCTGCGTATTTTTGCTGCACCAAAAAATGCAGGGTCTTACAATTCCAGCAAGTGGATGGAATTTCTCTTGCTGGTACACAGATTTCTGTGCAATTTTTTCCCATAGACTTGCATTAGATGCAAATAATTTGCAGGTAAAAAACATATGAGCATTTTTAGCGCATTTGAGTGTGGAAACACATAAAAGAACGCATGTAATCTACACATACCTTTATCAATAAAGTTTTGTCAAAGCCAAATAAAAGGAAGTATCAAAAACAAATCAGCTTTATTTACCGTATTTTTCAGACTAAAAGACGCATTTTTTTCCTCTCAAAATATGGAGGAAAATGGGGGGGTGTCTTATAGTCCGGCTGTACCGGCTTTGGCAGTGGTGGGGCGGTGCGGGAGCGGTTTCAGCGGAGCAGCGGGTCACAGAGGCAGGAGCTGGTGGCTCCAGCTAACTTCTGTGCCTGCTGCTAAAGAGAAATGAATATGCACTGCATTCCACGCCCATGGGCATGGAGGGCAATGAATATTCATGTCTTTCTGGCATCATAGTATGATTGGCCCCATCCCATTGCTCGTATGATAGGTCCAATCCTTATTCTGGTATGATTGGCCCCATCCCATTCTTTGAATGATTGGTCCCATCCTTATTCTGGTATGATTGGCCCCATCCTGTTCCTGGTATGCATGGCCCTATCAGAAAAGATTAAAAAAACAAACTATTACACTTACCTTCCTCCGCTCCGTCACAGTCGCAGCGTCCCGCTCCGGTGCCAGCAGCTGCTTAGTGCTTGTAAGCAGTGCATGGCATGGACGTCATGCGCTGCTTACAAGTCGAAGGACAACTGCCGGAATACTCACCGGGACTGTTCATCGGAGATCGCGGTGGGTATTCATTCCTCTTGCGTAGTGCACAGTGTCAGCCACCGGCTTCCTACTGCTGCCGGCGGTAATGTGAGCCGATACTTAAGAGAAATTAATATTCTGAATATGCCTGACACTGCGTGCTACTGAAAAGGAATGAATACTCACCGCGCTCTGCGATGAACAGTCCCAGTGAGTATTCCGGCAGCTGTGCTCTGCTTGTGAGTAGCGCATGATGTCCTTGCCATGCGCTACTTACAAGCATTAATCAGCTGCTAGCACCGAAGCAGGACACTGCGAGGGAGCGGAGGAAGGTAAGTGTAATCTTTTTGGTTTTTTTTAAATCTTTTCTGATGGGGCCATGCATACCAGGAACGGGATGGGGCCAATCATAAAAAAATAAGGATGGGACCAATCATACCAGGAACGGGATGGAGCCAATCATACCAGAATAAGGATGGGACCAATCATACCAGGAACTGGATGGGGCCAATCATACCAGAATAAGGATGGGACCAATCATACCAGGACTAGCATGGGGCCAATCATACCAGAATAAGGATGGGACTAATCATACCAGGAACAGGATGGAACCATGCATACCAGGACTGAGATGGGGCCAATCATAACAGGTTAAAGATGGGGCCCTGCATACCAGGATAGGAATGGGGCCATGCATACTTTAACAAGATGGGGACCCTGCATACCAGTATAGGGATGAGGTCGATCATTCCTGCCAGGATAAGGATGAGGGGCACCATTTCTACCAGGATAGGGATGAGGAGGCCATGCATACCAGGCTAGGAATGAGGAGGCATACATACCAGGATGGGGGTGAGGGCCATGCATATCAGGATAGAGATAAGGGGGTCATGCATACCAGGATAGGAATGAGGGGCCATGTGTATCAGGATGGGGATAAGGGGACCATATTTACCAGGATAGGTGATATTAAGTACAGAACTGACCACATTTTTTGCTTCAGTTTTCTTTCCTAATTTCCTCCTCTAAAACCTAGGTGCGTCTTATAGTCCAGTGCATCTTATAGTCTGAAAAATACGGAATAACATGACATATCAACAAAAGACAAAGAACGCAGCATCAAAAACTGACAGAGTTTGAGCCGATTGTTAATGGCGCAATCGAGCCGATTTTCTTGTGCGAGCGAATATACATTTGTATGACCCTGGCCGAAATCTGAAAATTGTGATGTGTATTTGTATTCAGCCCCCAGTAGTCTTATTCTCCTAAATAATATCCTGAGTGACCAATTGCCTACAGAAGTCCCATAATTAGTAAATTGACCTGTGTGTAATTTGTTCTCAGTATAACTACAGATGCTCCTTGAAGGCCTCAGAAAAATGTTTGAGAAAATTAGAGATCAAATAGCATCATGAAAACGAAGCAATACACTAGACAGGTCAGGGATGAAAAATAGCCCAAAAACTGAAAATCCCACAGAGCACTGTTAAATACATTATCTAAAAATGGAATGAGTATGGAAAAACTGCAAACCTACCAAGAAATGGCTGTCCACCTAAACTGACATCCCAAGCAAGCAGAGCACTAATTAGAGAAGCAGTCAAATTGTCACTCTGGAGAAGCTGCAGAGATCCAAATCTCAGGTGGGAGAATCTGATCACAGGACAATTATTAGTTGTATACTCAAGAAATCTGGCCTTTATGGAAGAGTGGCAAGAAGAAAGCAATTTTTGAAAACAATCCATAAGAAGTCCTGTTTACAGTTTCAAAAAGCCATATAGAGGACATAGCTAGCATGTGGAAGAAGGTGCTCTGGCCAGATGAGGCCAAACTAGAACTTTTTGGGCTAAATGCAAAACGCTATATGTAGCTGAAAACTAAGACCCTGAAAACACCATCTCCACCGTCACACATGGTGGTGGCAGATGATTTTCTTAAGCAGAGCCAGGGAAGCTGATAGAAGTTTATGGGAAGATGGATGGAACTTTGTGGGTGCAGCATGAATTGCATTAGTACTTTTTCAAGGCACTGTACACATTATATTGAAAAATGCCATAGTAGTGTTGAAAAAAGGCTCCTGGGACATTTTAGAGAAATGGCTGTATCACTGGTTCCATGACCAAATCAATGTAATGCTGATCCGTATGTGTATCTGGAATAAAAACAAAAAGTGTTAGTCAGTCATACATTATGCCACCCCACACCATAATCCTGGGAGTAGGATCATTGTGATTTTCCCTTGTGAAGGTCCAATCATGGTGTTTCCCATAAGGTCAGAAAACCAATCACTGGCTATTGTTACTAGAGATGAGCGGTGTTCGAAGCAAACTGTTCGCCAATCTCAAATTTGAGCTGTTCGAGCCGTTCGACGAACCCGAACGATTTTGAAAAAATCCGGCTGTTCGAGGTTATGTGCGATAACTGTTCGTGCACCTAAATCGTCACTGGATTTTTTCACAGTAATGCTGAGAATCACTGTTAATACACAGTTTGAGTGTACAGTGGGGCGGGAGGAGGGGCATGGGATGGATCTCTGTAGAAATAATGAAGATCTCCATTTTTTTTCTCTTTCCCGCATTTCCAGTGGGCGGTGCAGTCTGCCAGCCTATCAGCAGCGCACACACGGAGCGAAGTGCTTTTTTTTCACACAAGCAAGGGCATGTGTCATTGGCTGTGTATGTCACATGTCATTGCCCTATAAGACCCAGCCATTTCCCACCTCACCACCATTTTCTCACTGCTGCAGCACAGTGTTAGACCGCACTGTTGCTGCTGTTAGCGCTATCTTTCTAACAGTGATTGTGAAGCGAATTTGCAGTTAGACAGGAAGGTTTAGGGAGTAGGGAGGGACTAGTTTGTAATTGCAGCCCTTTTAAGGGCTAGGTTACAGCAGTTCCTAGCACTTTTAGCAGGCAGGTCTGTGCTCTATAGACAGATAGGTCAACTTGGGAGTAGTGACTATTTGTAATTGCAGCCCTTTTGAGGGCTAGGTTACATCAGTTGCTATCACTTTTTGCCAGCTCCACCAGCATTGAAATGCTCATAATTTTTGGCTGCATCTTGCCTGTAATATAATTGTGGGCATAGTAGCAGTGTGTGGTACTCATTGTATTAGGCCATCTATACTAAGCTCCACCAGCATTGAAATACTCATAATTATATGCTGTATCTTGCCTGTAGAATAATTGTGGGCATAGTAGCAGTCTGTGGTACTCATTGTATTAGGCCATCTATACAAAGCTCCACCAGCGTTAAAAAAAAGAATTTTTATCTGCATCTTGCCTGGACAATAATTTTGGGCATAGTAGCAGTGTGTGGTACTCATTCTATTAGGCCATCTATATAAAGCTCCACCAGCGTTATAAAAAAATAATTTTTATCTGCATCTTGCCTGGACAATAATTTTGGGCATAGTAGCAGTGTGTGATACTCATTCTATTAGGCCATCTACACAAAGCTCCACCAGCGTTTAAAAAAAAAAGAATTTTTATCTGCATCTCGCCTGGACAATAATTTTGGCCATAGTAGCAGTGTGTGGTACTCATTCTATTAGGCCATCTATATAAAGCTCCACCAGAGTTTAAAAAAAAAAGAATTTCAATCTGCATCTTGCCTGTAGAATAATTGTGGGCATAGTAGCAGTCTGTGGTACTCATTGTCTTAGGCCATCTATACAAAGCTCCAACAGCATTAAAAAAAAAAAAGAATTTTTATCTGCATCTCGCCTGGACAATAATTTTGGCCATAGTAGCAGTGTGTGGTACTCATTCTATTAGGCCATCTATATAAAGCTCCACCAGAGTTTAAAAAAAAAGAATTTCTATCTGCATCTTGCCTGTAGAATAATTGTGGGCATAGTAGCAGTCTGTGGTACTCATTGTCTTAGGCCATCTACACAAAGCTCCACCAGCATTAAAAAAAAAAAAAGAATTTTTATCTGCATCTCGCCTGGACAATAATTTTGGCATAGTAGCAGTGTGTGGTATTCATTCTATTAGGCCATCTATACAAAGCTCCACCAGAGTTTAAAAAAAAAGAATTTTTATCTGCATCTTGCCTGGACAATAATTTTGGGCATAGTAGCAGTGTGTGGTACTCATTCTATTAGGCCATCTACACAAAGCTCCACAAGCGTTGAAATACTCATATTTTTTTGCTGCATCTTGCCTGTAGAATAATTGTGGGCATAGTGGCGGTGTGTGGTACTCATTCTATTAGGCCATCTATACAAAGCTCCACGAGAGTTGAAATACTCATAATTTTTGGCTGCATCTTGCCTGTAATATAATTGTGGGCATAGTAGCAGTCTGTGGTACTCATTGTATTAGGCCATCTATACAAAGCTCCACCAGTGTTAAAATACTCATAATTTTTTGCTGCATCTTGCCTGTAGAATAATTGTGGGCATAGTAGCAGTGTGTGGTACTTATTCTATTAGGCCATCTATACAAAGCTCCACCAGAGTTGAAATACTCATAATTTTTGGCTGCATCTTGTCTGTAATATAATTGTGGTCATAGTAGCAGTCTGTGGTACTCATTGTATTAGGCCATCTATACAAAGCTCCACCAGCGTTCAAATACTAAGAATTTTTTGCAGCCATCGGTTTTCGTGCAAACAACTCCAGAGTTGTCAATTAGGTAACCACACCACCAAAATGAGTGGCAAAAGGCCTGCTGCTGGTGGAAAGGGGAATAGGCGTGTTGTAAAGGGCAAAAAATGTGTCCGTGGGGTAGGTGTTAAAGCAACAGTAACATCTGCAGAAGAAAGACCATCTTCCAGCCAAACTAAGATGTCTACTTCTTTTAGTGGACAATGTGGTACGATCCCTTTCTTACGGGCACGCCCATCGCTACAAATTTCAGATGAGGCACAAAAAAAAGGTGCTTCAACAGATATCAAGTGCTCCTTTAAGTCGGCTCTCCTCCACCTCAACTTCAACATAACAAAAACTCCAGTCCTCAGAGGTGTCACCCCAATCGCACTTGCTTCCTCACAGCTCCCAAGTCTCCAACTGCCCGTCTGAGTATGGTGCAGAACAGATGGTTGAGTCTGCAGAGCTGTTTACTCATACTATAGCCTGGGAATCAGAGGTCGTCTTCACAGCTTCTGTGAATCCAGACGAGGAAATGATCTGCACTGATGCCCAGAATGTTTATGAGTCGGTTCCAGGACCAGATGAAGAAGGTTCTGAGCATAATGTAGACCCTCATTCCCAAACTGTAACTCCTGTTGGTGGAGAGAATGAGGAAGATGATGATGAGACTCAAATACCTGATTTGAGCGACAACTTGAGTTTTGTGTCAGGGCAGGAAGAGGTTGGCTCTGAGGACGACGGGTGTGAGAACACACAGGGTGATGATGACGAGGTTGCAGATCCCACTTACTGTCAACCCACAGTCAGACAGTCGATGAGGTCAGCAGAGGAGGTGAAGGAGGATTCGAGTGACGACGAGGTCAGGGTGTGCCTTCCTGGACAGAGATGTAGTACTGGAAGCACGTCACCAACTGCATACTCAACCACAACTCTGCCTCTGACCACAAGTCAAGGTGGCTCTTCAGTTCGCATGGGTTCTAAGCCTTGCATAGCCTGGGCATTTTTTAACATCGATAAGGATGACCCAACTCGTGTTAGCTGTAACATTTGTGACCAAAAGCTAAGTAGAGGCCAAAAAATCCATAGTTTGAGTACTTCGTGCATGAACCGTCACATGGATATGAAGCATAAGTTGCAGTGGCAAGCTCACTGTGCTACAATGCGGCCTAGCGGGCCGGCCCAACCACCATCTGCCCCATCTTGTGCATCCGCGACCGCGGCCTCTTTATCCTCTGTAACTGGGGGGACATCAGTCAGACCTGTTTTGAGACTCAGACTTGGCACCTCTTTACCAGCAACAGCCAGTCAGATTGGCAGGTCATCAGTTCATTTGGAAGTGGAAACACCAGCTGGTGTTGAGCGCTCTCCGACATCGAGAGCACCACCTTTGGATCAAGGCAACTTAACTTTCTCATCTTCCTCACAGACCGTCAGTTGTCCAGTGACACCCTACTCAACCCCGTCTACGCACAACAGCCAGCCCTCGGTCCTTCAGATGTGGACAAGTAAAAGACCATTTCCTCCTAGCCATGAGAAAGCTAAGAGGTTGAATTTCACCATCTGCAAGCTCTTGGCTACAGAAATGCTGCCTTTCCGCCTTGTGGACACAGAGGATTTTCGAGACCTTATGTCCGTCGCAGTGCCCCAGTACCAGATGCCTAGTCGGCACTACTTCTCAAAGAAAGGTGTGCCTGCGCTCCACCAGCATGTCACACACAACATCACTGCTTCTTTGAGAAACTCAGTGTGTGACAGGGTGCATTTCACCACAGACACTTGGACGAGTAGGCATGGACAGGGGCGTTACATATCGCTGACTGGGCACTGGGTAACTATGGTGACAGCAGGATAAGGGGCTGCTGTCCAAGTCTTGCCGTCCCCACGAGTTGTGCGTCAATCCTCTTTATTCTGAAGTTCCGCCACTGCTTCTGCCTCCTCAACCTCCTCTCGGTCCTCCACCTGCACTCAAAGCCTGTCTGGTCATGCCACAGGCTTTCTAACTAAGAAGGGATCCTGCACACCTCCTTGCTATGCTGGCAGAAGGGCTCAACGTAATCACGTGGTTTTTACGTTGAAATGTCTGGGAAATGTGAGTCACACAGCTGAGGAGTTGTGGTCAGCTCTGGAGAACCAGTTTCATGAATGGTTGTCTCCACTGGACCTGCAACCAGGGAAGGCTGTGTGCGACAATGCCGAAAGCCTGGGTGCGGCCCTTCGCCGGGGCAATGTCACACACGTGCCTCGTATGGCTCACGTGTTGAACCTGATTGTCCAGCAATTTTTAGCCCACTATCCCGGACTACATGGCCTTCTGCAGAGGGCACGGTCGCTGTGTGCTCACTTCCGCCGTTCGCATCCCGCAGCTCAGCGACTTACATCTCTACAGAAGTCGTTGGGCCTGCCACTTCACCAGCTAAAATGCGATCTGCCAACACAGTGGAATTCAACTCTGCACATGTTGCAGCGACTCTGGCAGCACTGACAAGCCCTGGTGCAATACGTTCTGAATTATAGCCTGGGCCAACGAGATCCAGAGGTGGGGCAAATCACGCTGGAGGAGTGGTCTCAGATCAGGGACCTATGCACCCTTCTGCACAGTTTTGAAATGGCCACGAAGATGTTTAGTGCTGACGATGCCATTATCAGCATGACTATTCCGGTGATTTACATGCTGGAGCAGATGTTAAACAGAATTCGGAGTCAGGTGGTGGAACAAGAGGAGGTGGAGGAAGTAGAGGAGGAGGAGTTGTATGCGGAAGGGCTAACATCTGCAAGGTCCAGACGGTCGGCAGCACCAAGGCAGCTGGCATGGGAGGGTGGGGGAGAGGGATTAACCAGGGCGCATGGTAGCAGCCAAACTAGTGAGGAAGGTGCAGGAGCCCAGGAAGAAGTGGAGGACGAACTGGAGATGGGCATGGAAGACTCATCAGATGAGGGAGACCTTGATCACATTTCTGTTGTGCGAGATTGGGGGGAGAGGGCAGAGGAAGGAAGCAGGATTCTTACCTCGCCAGCAACACAACAGGGACTTGGTGCTCCTGGATGCGCAAGACACATGAGTGCCTTCTTGCTGCACTACCTGCAACATGACCATCGAATTGTCAGAATTCGAAATAATCCTGACTACTGGGTAGCCACACTGTTAGATCCCCGGTACAAAAGTAAATTTGCCAAAATAATTCCTGCCATAGAAAGGTATTCACGCGTGCAGGAGTATCAGCAGAGACTGTTGCAGAATCTTACATGTGCTTTTCCACAAAACACCAGTGGTGCACGTAGTGACTCTCACAGTTCTAACTTGCCAACCGTGTGACTGTCGAGTCTTCAGCACTCAAACCGTAACAGAAACACAGTATCTGCTGGTGTTAACAGCAATTTTGTGGAATCCTTTCACCAGTTTTTTAGCCCATCCTTTGCAAGGCCACAGGAGACAAGAAGTCAGACACATAGTCAATGCCTAGAGGCGATGGTACAGGAGTATCTCCAACTGAACATTGAAGCCATGACTGTGTCACTGAACCCTTGCTCTTTTTGGGCTTCCAATCTGGATAAATGGCCAGAGCTCGCCATTCACTCCTTGGAGATCTTGTCATGCCCCGCAGCCAGCGTTCTCTCTGAACGTGTGTTCAGCGCTGCTGGTGGTGTGCTGACAGATAAGCGCACGCGGCTGTCCACTGAGAATGTAGACAGACTCACGTTCATAAAGATGAACAAATCATGGATCCGCAAGGACTTTTCTACCCCTGTGTCATCCTGGGGAGAGTAAAAGCTTGAGGATTTGGTAAAATCACCTCACCAAACGTTTTAAGCTTTCAAATTGCTAATAATTTTTAGCTGCATCTAGGCCGGAAAATAATTTTGGCCTGTAGCAGTGTGTGTTACTCATTCTAATAGGCCATCTATACTAAGCTTCACCAGCTTTCAAATTAATAATAATTTTTATCTGCATCTTGCCTGGACAATAATTCATTTACCTTCTACCTGAGCACTCCACCTGGTGGTCACAGGCTTTTTAATTACAACAGGTTCATCACCCCTCCACAGAGATGTAGATTTTAGTCTGAAGAGAGGACTCATATGTTCCCATGCAGACAGACTTTTGTAAAGCGAGGATAGGCATTAGTTAGGACCTGATATACGAGAGGAGCCTTGACGTGGCTATCAGGCTCGCATAATTTGGCCATCTTATGCACTAAGACTTCTCAATTTTTCATATTTCTAAGGTAATGATGCAATTCATTTTTCATATTTTTCATATTTCGTGTTTGCAAGCTATAGAGCTACAGTGTGCTACCTTTTTTTCTTGTATGTATATGAGTTGGTGACTCTAGGTTTAGCACCTGTTCACACTGAATCTATGTTTGGATGTGCCGGTCAGTTTTTTGATATGTATTCATTTACCTTCTACCTGAGCACTCCACCTGGTGGTCACAGGCTTTTTAATTACAACAGGTTCATCACCCCTCCACAGAGATGTAGATTTTAGTCTGAAGAGAGGACTCATATGTTCCCATGCAGACAGACTTTTCTAAAGCGAGGATAGGCATTAGTTAGGACCTGATATACGAGAGGAGCCTTGACGTGGCTATCAGGCTCGCATAATTTGGCCATCTTATGCGCTAAGACTTCTCAATTTTTCATAATTCTAAGGTAATGATGCAATTCATTTTTCATATTTTTCATATTTCGTGTTTGCAAGCTATAGAGCTACAGTGTGCTACCTTTTTTTCTTGTATGTATATGAGTTGGTGACTCTAGGTTTAGCACCTGTTCACACTGAATCTATGTTTGGATGTGCCGGTCAGTTTTTTGATATGCATTCATTTACCTTCTACCTGAGCACTCCACCTGGTGGTCACAGGCTTTTTAATTACAACAGGTTCATCACCCCTCCACAGAGATGTAGATTTTAGTCTGAAGAGAGGACTCATATGTTCCCATGCAGACAGACTTTTCTAAAGCGAGGATAGGCATTAGTTAGGACCTGATATACGAGAGGAGCCTTGACGTGGCTATCAGGCTCGCATAATTTGGCCATCTTATGCACTAAGACTTCTCAATTTTTCATATTTCTAAGGTAATGATGCAATTCATTTTTCATATTTTTCATATTTCGTGTTTGCAAGCTATAGAGCTACAGTGTGCTACCTTTTTTTCTTGTATGTATATGAGTTGGTGACTCTAGGTTTAGCACCTGTTCACACTGAATCTATGTTTGGATGTGCCGGTCAGTTTTTTGATATGGACAATAATTTTGGGCCTGTAGCAGTGTGTGGTACTCATTGTATTATGCCATCTATACTAAGCTCCACCAGCTTTCAAATTAATAATAATTTTATCTGCATCTTGCCTGGACAATAATTTTGGGCCTGTAGCAGTTTGTGTTACTCATTCTAATAGGCCATCTATACTAAGCTCCACCAGCTTTCAAATTAATAATAATTTTTAGCTGCATCTTGCCTGTAGAATAATTTTGGGCCTGTAGCAGTGTGTGGTACTCATTGTATTAGGCCATCTATGCTAAGCTCCACCAGCTTTAAAATTAATAATAATTTTTATCTGCATCTTGCCTGTACAATAATTTTGGGCCTGTAGCAGTGTGTGGTACTCATTGTATTAGGCCATCTATACTAAGCTCCACCAGCTTTCAAATTAATAATAATTTTTGTTCTCTCTGAACGTGTGTTCAGCGCTGATGGTGGTGTGCTGAGTCTGACAGATAAGCGCACGCGGCTGTCCACTGAGAATGTAGACAGACTCACGTTCATAAAGATGAATAAATCATGGATCCGCAAGGACTTTTCTACCCCTGTGTCATCCTGGGGAGAGTAAAAGCTTGAGGATTTGTTCAAATCACCTCATCAACCGTTTTAAGCAACTCTGGGGCAATTGATGAGTTAAGTGGTGTCTGTGCCCCAAATTTTTGGAAAAAATGGAGACTCTTTTTGGAGTCCCCTTGCTGTGTTTTACATGATGTTGGCATCATCAATTACAGGTAGGTTGGGTCTTTCCCCACCCCCCTTTTAACCGTAAGAAACTACATACACTATGGCTTGGGGTAACACAGATGGTTGAGTGTGAAGAGCTGTTTACTCATACTATAGCCTGGAATCAGAGGTCTGCTCCAAAGCTTGAGTGTCTGCTAGTCAGCGGAGTAGCCACCGGCTGTAGATCTAATTACAAATTTTTAACTGCATCTAACCCAGACAATACTTTTGGGCCTAGTAGCAGTGTCTGCTAGTCAGCGGAGTAGCCACCGGCTGTAGATCTAATTACAAATTTTTAACTGCATCTAGCCCAGACAATAATTTTGGGCCTAGTAGCAGTGTCTGCTAGTCAGCTGATTAACCCAGCTGTTAAGCAAGCTACACCACCTGTACTTTGGACACTTAATTTTTTCAAAGGAAATGCTTCGGGCCCCCGGGACAATCAGTGAAGAGCATCGGGGAGGCACCCCAAGGCACAGGGGCTGTGAGTGGCAGTAGGACGCCTTGCGGTGGACCGCCAAGCTCGATCCTTATAAAAGCTTTTTAACTGCAGCAGCTTTACTGGACGCTACTGGAGCTGGCATTACCGCGGCTGCTGGCATGAGAATTGCCCTCCAATAGATCCTTGTAAAAGGATTTAAAGTGTACTCATTCAAATTAGAGAGACAATTTAAATTAAAAAGATTAGACCTGCCTCCACCGCAGGGGGGCTCGCTCGACCCACCAGCGGACAGGCACCAGTATTGGGAGAGGGGGGCTGGCCGTCAGGGTCCATCGCAGTTCTGGCACAGACCCAGCGACACGCAGGTCGCACGGGCAGGAACGGACTGGCTGTGTCGGCTTCGCACTTTTTTGGTTTTAGAAGGGCATGTCATGCCTATATCTGTGTCTCCCCCTCGTTTTACTCCTCCACCTCTTTTCTTTTCGCATGACTATATGTACTTGTCACTTTTCCATGTGTTAGTTGTGTCTTCTGAGCAAGTTGTCAGCTTTTGGACACCTTTGAAGTGTTTTCTATGTGTTTTCTATGTGTTTCTATGTGTTTTGGTTTGCCTGCCATTGGTTTTAATGGTGTTCGACGGTGTTCGACGAACAGTTCATCGAACAGTTCGTCGAACACACGGCTGTTCGGCGAACCGAACCAAACTCAAACACTACGGGGGTGGCTCATCACTAATTGTTACATTCAAAACAAGGTACTCATCGCTGAAGACCTCCATTCTAGTTTCCATTGACGTCTTGATCTGCACCTTGATAGCCTTTGAGATCAGTGGCATGAGATAATTGAATACCTGTAGCTGGATGTCTCACTCAAAGCCTAATGTAATGCAAGCATACCTTTTGTTGGTGTTTGTAGACAGTGTTTGATGCCTTAGGCTTAGTATGTGAAATCCAGTTTTATCACGAACACCGCACTGCACTTGCTCACTGAGCCAGTGCGCGTGTCCTGAATAAGACAGACTGCACTCAAAGATACCTGTGGAGCGGGGCAGTAGCGGTGAAGATGCGTGCTTCAGACTAACAGGACCCTAAGCACGTGACTGCCAAGGGGCGGCGCCGGCCACAGGTCTCTCAGAGAAGGCAGTAACAGACAGAGATTGTTTCAGGCCAGAGGACTTTAAGCACGTGACTGCTGGTGGGCATGGCCTAAGCTCCAGAGAGCTATGAGCAGAAGGAAAACTCCTAGAAGGGTAACTACGGGACAGAGTTACCAAGGGGCATAGACAAAACGGATAGTCAGGATAGCCAGGTCATACACAGAGGGAGCAACGCAGTACAAGTGGAGCAGGCAGAGAATAACCAGAACGTAGCCAAGGGATCAGAAAACCAGAACGGGCAAATACACAGTACCAAGACAGTAGACAAGCTCACAACGAAGAGACGGACCGGGTCAAAACCAAACAAGCAACAAGATCAGGCACAAGGCACAGGCACACAGGAGGTCAACTAACTCAGCCGAGGGCAGGAGTATAACTGACACCAGACCTAGGTCAATTGGCAACTAAATAGCCGCCCTCTGCCAGAGAGAGGCTGAAACCATTAACCCCAGTCTGACCAGGACGGGGCAAAGACAAAACCCCGTCCTGGGTCATGACAAGTTTCAGTTGCAGTGCAGAATGGATCAACTGTGGAACCAGTGGTATGGCCTTTTCTCCAAAGTGTCCCAGAAAACATTTTTCAACCCTACAACAACAGGCCAAATGTTGCTTGTGCAGCATTAAGCACATCTGGGACATCTTTGATCGAAAATTGCAAAGGGAGCTGACAGTAGCATATGTTGATGATTTCTGTGTCCAAGTGCAGTCAGTGTGGTAAAGCATTCCTCAGACAACAATTTATAACCTCATTGATAGCTTTCCAAGGCGTGTAAGTGCATGAATGTCTGTGTGGCACTCATACTTGATACTGAAATGATTGAGATGTATTTAAAAATTTATTTTTGTTTTTTCATAATTTATATATCATTAATATGTTTATCAATCCTGTGATTTCTATAACCCGATGATTTTTCCTTCTTCGTGTTACAATTGCTATGTTGAGAGGTGCATATAAACACTCACACATATAAATATATATATATACAGTGGGGAAAAAAAGTATTTAGTCAGCCACCAGTTGTGCAAGTTCTCCCACTTAAAAAGATGAGAGAGGCCTGTAATTGACATCATAGGTAGACCACAACTATGAGAGTCAAAATGAGAAAACAAATCCAGAAAATCACCTTGTCTGATTTGACAAGATTTATTTTGCAAATTATGGTGGAAAATAAGTATTTGGTCATCTCCTCAACATTTTCTTATATATCCTTTGGTGGCAATGACAGCGGTCAAACATTTTCTGTAAGTCTTCACAAGCTTGGCACACACTGTTGGTGGTATGTTGGCCCATTCCTCCATGCAGATCTCCTCTAAAGCAGTGATGTTTTGGGCCTGTCGCTGGGCAACACAGACTTTCAAATCCCTCCAAAGATTTTCTATTTGGTTGAGATCTGAAGACTGGCTAGGCCACTCAGGACCTTCATATGCTTCTTATAAAGCCACTCCTTCGTTGCCCTGGTGGTGTGCTTGGGATCATTATCATGCTGAAAGACCCATATATATACAGTACAGACCAAAAGTTTGGACACACCTTCTCATTTAAAGATGTTTCTGTATTTTCATGACTATGAAAATTGTACATTCACACTGAAGGCATCAAAACTACGAATTAACACATGTGGAATTATAAACTTAACAAAAAAGTGTGTAACAACTGAAATTATGTCTTATATTCTAGGTTCTTCAAAGTAGCCACCTTTTGCTTTGATGACTGCTTTGCACACTCTTGGCATTCTCTTGATGAGCTTCAAGAGGTAGTCACCGGAAATGGTCTTCCAATAATCTTGAAGGAGTTCCCAGAGATGATTATCACTTGTTGGCCCTTTTGCCTTCACTCTGCGATCCAGCTCACCCCAAACCATCTCGATTGGGTTCAGGTCTGGTGACTGTGGAGGCCAGGTCATCTGGCGTAGCACCCTATCACTCTCCTTCTAGGTCCAATAGCCCTTACACAGCCTGGAGGTGTGTTTGGGGTCCTTGTCCTGTTGAATAATAAATGATGGTCCAACTAAACGTAAACCGGATGGAATAACATGCCGCTGCAAGATGCTGTGGTAGCCATGCTGGTTCAGTATGCTTTCAATTTTGAATAAATCCCCAACAGTGTCACCAGCAAAGCACCCCCACACCATCACACCTCCTCCTCCATGCTTAGCTTAGGAAAAAGACACATCATAAGAGATCTCATATGTATAAATACATGTGTGGGCAATACAATGGACTGATTTGTGACTTATTCCTTCCAAACACATTACAGAGCACCGGGGACATTCAATACCTGTGGAGAAAAGGTGATTACAGCAGCTAAATATAGCTTGATAGTTAGAGCAGTCAGGCTGTGGAATTCCCTACCAGAAGAGGTAGTAATGGCAAGTGTTAAAAGAGCTTTTTAAAAAAGGTCTAGATGCTTTTATCACAACAAATGGCACTATGGGTTATAAATAATTAATCTAGCGATAGAAAATGTACAACTGGTGGAAAAAGTTTAACGATAACAACATTGATCATAGCGTGAATCGAGTTACATAATCTGATTGAAATATTACCAGAACCAGATCATCTTGTAATAAAGACAGTAAACAATCCGGAAAGTAGGGATATTACTTTGGAAAGTTTGGCAGAAGCCACTACATGATGGAATTTCAAACAAACTGAGTCTTCACATGAACTTCAGAAGTTGGCATGTTGTGTCTGGCATGTACATTGGGTGGGACAGGAGGTAAAAAGAATAAAGGATATAGAAAAACAGAGGAAGAGAGAACTTAAAAGGGGTAGGGGATGATGTGGAGGATTCACCAGCAGGCATTATTAGTGAAGAGTATAAATTGAAGGAGAAATGAATGGATGTCACATTATGTAATACAGATATTTGTGGATAGGTATGCTTTATATAAAATGTCAAGATTTTGACAAATCTGTTATGTTTTTGTAATAGAATGCTGGACAATTTTTTATTTGGCAGAAATCTCAATCCTGGACCTAATTTATTGCAGGAGAACCATTCTTTTCTCCATGGATGCACTATAGTCTGTTTGGCAACTAGAAATATAAAAGCAAGGAGTCCAAGTTGTGTGCAGATGAGATCCGATTGATTACGGTGTATAAGGAAGTATCAGGGATCGAAACAAAATTTGACACTAAAGAGCTTTCATGGTACCAGAAATTCTGGGCAAAAATCTAGTTAGTTTAGCACATGTCCACCAAGTATGAAGCATGTCATCTATTTATGTTTATCAATGCAAAGTGAATAATCATGTGCACAGCCGTATAGGAGTATCTGAGTAGGTTCCCACACCATATAAATATAGCAAATAAACTCAGAACTCAACTTCAGTAGAGTGATGATTTTTAATCGTGTCCACAGTAATAACAGAAATGTTTCGGTCCTGAACTTGGACCTTCATCAGTCACATTGACTACTGTGAGTAGGTGGACCCAGCAAAAAGAGGGGCTATGCCCGGAATATCAGGTTTAAATTCTGTTCGATATAGGTGATCAAATATGGCAGCGGTTACCTGGGGGGTCCCGGTGGAGCAAAAATGTGCCTGCGGTGGACGCGGTATCCGCCGCTAGTCCGTGCACGTGATCACCTATATCGAACAGAATTTAAACCTGATATTCCGGGCATAGCCCCTCTTTTTGCTGGGTCCACCTACTCACAGTAGTCAATGTGACTGATGAAGGTCCAAGTTCAGGACCGAAACATTTCTGTTATTACTGTGGACACGATTAAAAATCATCACTCTACTGAAGTTGAGTTCTGAGTTTATTTGCTATATCTATTTATGTTTAGCCTCTGAAACTAAAGGAGGGGTAGCCATAGGGGCAGACATATCATTGGTGCAACCTGTGCAGCCGCCAGGGGCCCAAAATGGAAAAGGGTCCACTCAGTAGCGTAGCTACTGGGGGGAGAGGGGCTGTTGCCCCGGGCCCCATGACATGAAGGGGCCCACCAGGAGTCACTGCCACTTTTGTCTTGAGGCCGCATCTGAAGTGTCAGGGAGAGCAGCAAATGCTGGCTCCCGTCTGACAGACTCTGCACAGTGGCCGTTTGCAGAGCCTCAGTCTGTGCAGTGTAAGGTGCTCTCTGACCTGGACCGGCAGCAGCTGCAGTTACTTTCTTGCTGTGCAGGCTCTGATTATCTCAGGCACACTGGGTCCTAGTGCCCTCCTTGCATTTAACTCGACTCTTCCTGGTCCTGCCTGCAAACTTCATCGGTAAGTAGGGATGGAAGTTATTAGATTGATTCAATTTAGGCATGTCATGGTCACTGTGGAGTGAATGTGAGAGGATGGGGGTATTGTGGGGGCTGAATTGGGGGAGGGGGACAGGGCATTGGGGGGTGAATGTGAGAGGATAGGGTTATTGTGAGTGTTGGGGTGTGGGAGGGGGACAGGGCACTGGGGGTGAATGAGAGAGGATGGGGTATTGTGGGGGCTGAAGTGGGGAGGGGGACAGGGCACTGGGGGGGTGAATGTGAGAGGATGGGGTATTGTGAGGCCTGAAATGGGGGAGGGGGACAGGGTACTGGGGGTGAATGTGAGAGGATGAGGTATTGTGAGGGCTGAAGTGGGGAGGGGGACAGGGCACTGGGGGGGTGAATGTGAGAAGATGGGGTATTGTGGGTGTTGGGGTGTGGGTGGGGGACAGGGCACTGTGGGGATGAATGAGAGAGAATGGGGGTATGTGGGAGGGGGAAATGGCACTGGGGGGCTGATTATTATAATACTGTTTAATCTTATGAGATTATGCACTCCATCACATATAGGAGTTGTTGGATCGGGAGGTCGGGGGATTTTCATACTTGCGAGCTGAGTCTTCTATAAGTATTAGTATAACAAGCATAACAATACAAGTTAATGGCATTAATACGTTAATAATAGGTTAATATTTAAGTATTAGTATAACTAGGATAAGTATTAGCATAAGGGTGCAGACAGACTGACATATAACTCATGAGTAGTGTTGAGCGATACTGCTCGATATCTAAAAATATCGGATCGGAATGGTATCGCCGATATCACTAAATATCGGCGATATCCGATTCCGATACGGGAAGTCCCATGTAAGTCTATGGGAACCAAATATCGACATTAAAAAAAAAAACATTCTTGCCTTGTTGGTTAATTGTACATGAAGGAAAACAACAAAGAGTAATGTAGAATGTATTGGGGGAGGTTGAGGAGACAATAAAGGCATACATGTTTAACCCAATGCATTGGAATAGCATTAATATCTTTTTTTTTGGAAATACGTTTGGATTGACGAACAAATTGACAATGTTGTTAACCTTTTTTCTATTTTGGCAAATATGTATGTTTCACAACTTCCATGCTCTTCACCTTTTTAACTTTTGCCAGTGCCACACTTTCTCCTTCATAATCTTCAGCAGCATCATCTTTCTCATCAAATTATTCTTCATCTTCACCTTCTTAATCTTCTTCTTAAACTTCTTGCTATTCATGTTTTTGTTTACATTACTCATATTGTTATTATTAAACTATTAATCTTCTTCATATTCAAATTCTTCATCTTCTTCCTCTTCATCTTCTTCATCATATTCTTATTTGTGACAGAGATTCCTGTACTTGTAATCTGTAAAAGTATGAATTTTTCATTCTTCCGTTCTTGCTGTCACAAAAGATTTAAATTACAACAGTATTTGTCCGTGTTCAGTTTAGCCTGCAGCAGCAGGCATTTTCCAGGGGCACCACGAGGAGGAACGGACTCACCCCCATACACTGCTTAGTCTTCTTCTGCTTAGAATTTAGAGCATATATTTTGCTCTTCATTTTGGTCTTATACTTCATGTTCTTCTGCTTTTTGATCTTCTGCTTATTGTTCTTCTGTCTCTTGTTCTGTATCTTGTAGTTTGTCTTAACCTTCTTTGTCCTGTTGGTGATCTTCTTCTGGGTAATCTTTTATTTTTTCTTTGTGGTGTTCAGGCTGGTTGGCTTCATGCTCGTCGTCCTTGTTGTCGTCATCTTCTTCTGGGTGGTCTTTAAGGTCGTCTAATTTCCGAGAACCAGCTGACGTTACTGGAACCCGGACGGGTATCAGATGGAGCAAGAGACAATGGAAGTAACGAGGACCAGCTGACTGTGCTGGAACCCGGAGGGGCAGCAGAAGGAAAAGAGGCAATGTCACAACCGAGTACCAGCTGACGTTACTGTGACACGGTTACTAAGCAGGAGGTACCTGTGCTCCAAAGCACTACCAAGGACCAGCAGACGTTGGTGGAACTCGGATACGGAGATGGAGGCACCTAGGCCAAAGGCACTGGGGAGAACCAGTTGACGGTACTGGACCCCGGACGGGTAGCAGAAGGAAAAGAGGCAATGTCACAACCGAGTACCAGCTGACGTTACTGTGACACGGTTACTAAGCAGGAGGTACCTGTGCTCCAAAGCACTACCAAGGACCAGCAGACGTTGGTGGAACTCAGATACGGAGATGGAGGCACCTAGGCCAAAGGCACTGGGGAGAACCAGTTGACGGTACTGGACCCCGGACGGGTAGCAGAAGGAAAAGAGGCAATGTCACAACCGAGTACCAGCTGACGTTACTGTGACACGGTTACTAAGCAGGAGGTACCTGTGCTCCAAAGCACTACCAAGGACCAGCAGACGTTGGTGGAACTCGGATACGGAGATGGAGGCACCTAGGCCAAAGGCATTGGGGAGAACCAGTTGACGGTACTGGACCCCGGACGGGTAGCAGAAGGAAAAGAGGCAATGTCACAACCGAGTACCAGCTGACGTTACTGTGACACGGTTACTAAGCAGGAGGTACCTGTGCTCCAAAGCACTACCAAGGACCAGCAGACGTTGGTGGAACTCGGATACGGAGATGGAGGCACCTAGGCCAAAGGCACTGGGGAGAACCAGTTGACGGTACTGGACCCCGGACGGGTAGCAGAAGGAAAAGAGGCAATGTCACAACCGAGTACCAGCTGACGTTACTGTGACACGGTTACTAAGCAGGAGGTACCTGTGCTCCAAAGCACTACCAAGGACCAGCAGACGTTGGTGGAACTCGGATACGGAGATGGAGGCACCTAGGCCAAAGGCACTGGGGAGAACCAGTTGACGGTACTGGACCCCGGACGGGTAGCAGAACGCACCCATGAAAATGTAAGTTGACAGGACGCAAGCCGTCCGCAGTTACCGAATCACACAGTCCTACAGTGGGTGCTTGTCCTATTGTCACAATGGAAACAGCCTTTATTTACATATCCCACAGCACACATAGAAATCACCTAAACTGCAGGCACCATAGAGTCGGCTAACCCGAATGCAACACGACAGCACAACTTATTGGAGGATAATTGACGTTCACACTGCCAGGAAACAGCTGTCGTGCTGTAACCAGGCTGGCCAGGAGTCAGTACCCCTGCCAATTACTTACGAGCAACAAATGGTGTTGTTGTAGCCCAGGGAGTAGAGTTCAGGTGGTAGAAAGATGAACATAACAGGAGACATGGAAAACGTTGCCAAACAGTTATTTAATCTGAAAACGGACAGGCAAATTCAGGTGAGATCCATGCCTTGTTCATTTTCAGAAAAGTAAGCCGGTCTACATTCTCTGAGGATAGTCGCATGCGACGGTCTGTTACTACACCACCTGCAGCACTAAAGACGCGCTCAGATAATACACTGGCAGCAGGGCAAGCCAGCACCTCCAATGCATACTGGCTAAGCTCTGGCCATGTATCCAACTTAGAGACCCAAAATTTGAAAGGGGAAGAGGCATCTGGGAGTACACTTAGAGGGAAAGCCAAGTAGTCTGTCTGTCACCATCTTACGGAAACGTTTCTTCCTGGTGACTGGAGCCGTCTCGGATGGTGTAGACCTTGCTGGCGCTGTCACAAAACTTCGCCACATTTTGTAACATACAGCTCTTGCCCTGTGCAGAGGCGCTGCTTGTGCTCCCTCTTGTTGTAGAGGTGTCTACACTGCCTCGACGCACAGAGCTGCTTTGTAAAGCAGTAGCAGCAGCAGCTCTCTCGGCTGGAATGTACAACAGTATGGATTGCACCAGTGTGTCTTGGTACTCCTGCATTTTACGGTCCCGGTTCACCGGTGTGATGAAGGTTTGTAAGTTGTCCAGGTAGCGAGGGTCTAGGAGGGTGTACACCCAATAATCTGACGTGGTGAGAATGTGGGCGATGCGGCGGTCGTTTCTCAGGCACTGAAGCATGAAATCAACCATGTGCTGCAGACTCCCAACTGGCCAACAAAGGCTGTCCTCTGGAAGAGGCGTCATCTCTGCCTCCTCTGCATCACCCCACCCTCGCTCTACATACTGACTAGAGCGTTGTGTACCTCCCTCTGTAGGGATTTCTTCCTCCTCCATTGACTCCTCCTCCTCCTCCTCATCCTCCTCACAAAGTGAGCCCTGCCCAGCCCTTTGTGAGGAACCACGTTGCGCTGACTGTCCTGAAGGTAATTGAATTTGTGACTCCTCATCCTCCACCTCTTCCAAAACCTCTTCCTTTAGTGCTTTCAGTGATTTCTGAAGCAGGCAGATAAGGGGACAGTCATGCTGACTAGTGCATCATCTGCACTCGCCATCCGCGTTGAGACATCAAACGCACGCAAAACATCGCAGATGTCCTTCATAGAGGCCCACTCAGTAGTGGTGAAGTGTGAACGGCGCAAATTGCGAGTTGATTGCGCCTGTTGCAGCTGATACTCCATTACTGCTGGCTGCTGCTCACACAACCGCTCCAACATATGTAACGTGGAATTCCACCTGGTGGGTACGTCACATATGATGTGATGTTCAGGAAGGCAAAATCTGACTTGCAGAGCTGCAATGTGCGATCTGGCCATGCTGGAACGTCGCAAGTGAGCGCACTCTAGGCGGACCTTGTGCAGCAGTGCATCAAGATCCGGATAGTCCCTCAAAAAACTCTGCACGACCAAGTTGAGCACATGTGCCAGACATGGTATGTGAGTGAGGTTGCCAAGGCCCAGAGCTGCCACCAGATTTCGGCCATTGTCACACACTACCAAGCCTGGCTGGAGATTAGCTGACAAAAACCACACGTCGCACTCCTGCTTGATGGCATCCCAGAGCTCCTGCGCTGTGTGGCTTCGATTCCCCATGGAAATTAATTTCAGGACGGCCTGTTGACGTTTGGCCACGGCTGTGCTCATATCGGTCGCAACAGGTAAGCGTTCACGGGTCCATGTGGAGGTATACCGTGACGGCTCATGCAGCGATGATTCTGAGGAACTGGAGTAGGAGGAGGAATCAATGTGTACAGACTGGATTCCTGCAATCCTTGGAGTTGGCAGAACACGTACAGCGCCACTGGCAAGATCTGTACCTGGCTCCACAACATTGACCCAATGGGCAGTGAGGGAAAGGTATCGTCCCTGGCCATGGGTACTGGTCCACGCATCGGTGGTCAGGTGGACCCTGCTACTGACGGCGTTTAGTAGCGCATGTTTAATGTTTCCCTCGACATGTTTTTGCAGAGCAGGGACGGCTTGCCTGCTGAAATAAAATCGGCTTGGCACATTATATTGTGGGACTGCCAATGCCATTAAGTTCCTGAAACTGTCAGTCTCCACCAGCCTGAATGACAGCATTTCAAGGGACAGGAGTTTTGCAATGCCAGCATTCAGAGCCTGTGCTCGTGGATGGTTTGCCGAGTATGGCCGTCTTTTATCCCATGCCTGTGGTACCGATGGCTGTTTTGTGGTCTGGGAGTGTGACGATGACTGTGAACTTGCTGCTGTGGGTGGAATAACAGTTTGTCTATGGACAACAGTGACCGAGGTTCTTCCATGGAGATCCTGTGAGGAAGCCGAACCAGGTGTGTGTGAGCTGGAGGTAGAGGCTCCAACACGACCTGAAGATGTAGGTGCTGCTGTAGGTTGGCCTACATCTCCAGTGTGTCTTTGTAACTCAGCTACGTGCTTTGTCCGTACATGTTTCCACATATTTGTGGTATTCAGGTTACTGATATTTTTACCTCTTTTAACTTTTTGCTTACACAGCTTGCATTGAACATAGCAAATATCATCTACAAGTCTGTCAAAAAAGGACCACGCAGTGCAAGTCATGGGAGCGCCAATTTTGACATTTGTAAGAGAACTGCTCCCAACACGTGCCAAACTGGAGGCTACAGGCAAGCGAGTCTGCAGCCTACCTCTCCCTCCTCTTTGTACCGTTGGGCCAATCTCTTCCTCAGAGCTGCTCCCACCACCTTCCTGTTGCTCACGCCATGTTGGGTCTCGGACTTCATCATCTCCACTACGCTCTTCCAACACCTGCTGCTGTTGGATGGTCTGGGCAGCACCATGCTCCACAAAACCTGGCACCTGAGTCTCATCATCATCATGAGATGCGTTCTGCGGTGTGCTGTCCATCGGCACTGGCTCACCCGCCTCTTCAGATTGAGAGAGACACAGCTGTTGCGCATCACTGCATACTCCCTCTTCTTCAAATTGCAGAATGCTGCTTGCCTGTGCCCGTGTTTGCGAGCCAACAGATTCTGAGAACAGAAGCAGAGACTCAGCTGGCTCCTGTACAGAACTCTCTGACTGCCTGGCCAATTTGACAGGCGGTGAACAGACAGATGGTTGCTCAACAGTGTTGTGTTCCTGAGAGGAGGTGGAAGGAATTGAAGTCGATGCATTGGCTGCCATCCAACCAACAACGGCTTAATTTGTTCTTCCCGCAGCAGGGGGGCACGCCGAGCTCCTACCAAAGTGCGCATAAAGGAACACTCACGGGGATAAATGGTGGATGCTGTGTCACTGAGGGCGGCAGCAGCCACAGAATCCCCACGTCCTCTCCCTGCTGAAACTCCACGGCCACGACCACGTGCCTTACTCACTGACTTCTTCATCTTGGTAGATTGATAAAGAAAGTCAGAAAAGTTATAAGGCCTAAGTGTGGTTATTACGCAGAGACTGAAGTGAACACTGAAACACAACTGTTCACAATCTGTGAAAGGCTACTCCTTTGTCTACTTCTATAGTGTTTGCAACCAATGTATTGGATACGGATGGAAGCGCGTCACACTAATAGATTATATTTATTTTGAATGGAATGGAGCAGAACTAGTGTTGAGCGATACGATACTGCAAATATCGGGTATCGGCCGATATTAGCTGTATCGGGCTTTCGATTCCGAGTACCGATATTTTCGTCATATCGGATACCGGAATCGGATTTGTCACTGTCACTGTGAGTGTCCGTCGGTCGGGTCTGTCAGGAGTCAGCGGCACTTACCTGGCAGAAGATCTCCGGCGGTCACGTCCTGGACTGCTTGATGGCCGCCATTATCTTCTCCCTGGCGGTCACATGCAGTTTTTTGCGATAACTGCAGTGACTGCAGGTTAATCCCGGCCGTAAACCAGTCCGATGACGTCACCGCCGGGGAAGCAGGTAATCAGCTGTGCTGCGCCGGGATGACAGGCTCTGCCTGTCATTCTGATGTAGCAGAGCTGGATCGTCGTGGGATACTCGTTACTATGGACTGCGTCGGACAGGTGGTATACTGCTGTTTTTTTTTTTCATTTTTTTACAGGAGATCGATGGCGTCGCAGGATGAGACTGTAATAAAAGTAATGAAAACTGTGTTGTGTTTTTTATTAAATTAAAATTTTTTTTATGAACATTCACCCGTCCGGGTACATCAACAATTTAACTATTTACATACAGGGACCCTGTCCGGGTTATTTATAATTCTTTGGCAGGGGTGTTCCAGGTACCACCTGGTACTCTTCTGATGCTTGCCAAACATCCGAGACACCAAGGACCACCAGGACCTGATGACGTCGTGTGGCCTGTACAGTCAAGTCGTGACCCGCTATCTGTGTCTGTGTGGCCACCTCTTTCATCTCCCTCCGGGTCTGGAGCCCTATGTCACGGACTGAACGAACCCCAGGGGGCCTAACAGGCGCCGGGTACGGGCCAGCTATAGTTATCATGTCCATAGCTGGGGCTGCTGAGGAGACCACTGAGGGAGGCTGGGGAGATTTACGGCGTGGGGTGGGCACTTGTGCAGAGGCCTGGATGTGGGAGGCTGAAGGCTCCGAGGGTCTCACAGGTTCCTGACACTCTGGGGAGTAGGGGTCGCACCTGGTAACATTTAGGGCGTACCATCCATTGTAACCCCAGTGTCGGGTGTAAGTCACCAAGTCTCCTGGCAACAGGTCCCTCCCCGGGTGTCCTTCTGGGAGGTGAGTCTCCACGTCCCGCCGGTCACAAAGACTTCTAAATAAAGTCCAGGCTCCTGGATGAAGCCCCAACCACCTTTTAACTTAAAGTTCCGTACTGCACCCTTACGCCGCGGCTCCCACAGGGTTCCTTTATCTTTTCTCATCCGGTCCTTATCTGCCCGGTCCTTCTCCAGGTGACGTTGCCGAAGCTTTTGGGATTCTCGCTGCTCCCTTTGTCGCTCTGCTTCCCGCTCCCAACGTCTCCACTCTTCCTCCTGACGCCGGTTGTAATTCTCCTCCACCAGCTGCTCCATGTCTCCACCATCAAATGCCAGCTTACGATGCCCGGTTTGCGGCAGCTCTCCTGGCGCCCCCCAGTCCTGGCGGCGCTCACCTGTGGCGGAAGCAGCCGGCTCTGGAACAGATGACAGTCGGGGCTCCGGTACAGACAGGTAGACCTCTGGTGCCTGCGCGGCCTCCTCCATGAGGACGGGTGTCGCTTCTTCTGTCTCAGCGACGGGGGCAGACAGCGGGATCTGGGGTGCTGCCGTTGCAGAGTTTTTTGCAGGAACGGGTGCCTCCACTGCGACAACGTCAACCGGATCACATTGCAAGGGCTGGGATGCCCGCACGGACTCCTCTACTAGAACGGGTGCCTCACCTTCCGGTACAGACACTTCAGGTAAGAGGGATTGGCGCCACTCCAAGTTTAGTTTTAGGGCACGCCAGCTGACTTCCATCCTGGCGACCTCCTCCCGGTGCCGGGCCAGGCCTCTTAGGGTATCCTCCGCTTCTTGCAGCGTAGGAGGGTTTCCAGGCCGGGTGCCCAACGGTGGTTCCGTGGCGATCGGGTCGCTTCCGTGGGGGGAGAGCTCTGACTGCTCCATCCCTTCACACTTCTGCTCGTGTCCATTAGCCATCTCTGCCAAGTCACATGTGTCATTAGCATCTGGAGAGGGCCCCCTTTTGTAGGGAGGCGGGACCTTCGTGTTAGTTTCCGCACACTGAGGAGGATGAGGAGGCGGAACTGAAGAGCTGTGGGGCACGATCTTACATTGCAGTACCATTTAGAGTGGTCGGCCATCGTTTTCGCGCCACTGAGTGAGTGTACACCCACGAAGAGCACGCTCTTCTTCTTCACCAGTGCCTCGTCGTGACGCAGATATAGCGGAAAAATGGCAAATACATTCTCTGATGATTTTAGCAATTCTCAAGCACAAAACCAGTTCAATTCAGGCACACAGGACTCGCTTATAGCGAGCTACAGAATCCTGTTCGTGACGCCCAAGTTGAGTCGCACAGAGCCAGAGGTTTTGGGGGTACTCGGCACCGAGCCCGTCGACTTCTATGGGGTATGTCACGGCTTTACCCGGCAATTGAATCAGAGTCTATTTTACTATGTAGAAGTGTATAAACTATAAATATATGTATATATATATGTCACAATGACATGTATATATATATATATATATGTATTCTATGTGTGTATATTTTGTGTTTACAACGAAAGAAAGGGTTTTTTTTGTTGCGATATTTTGTTCCCATAGACTTACATGGGACTTCCGGTATCGGACTCGGATATCGACGATATTTAGTGATATCGGCGATACCATTCCGATACGATATTTTTAGATATCGAGCAGTATCGCTCAACACTAAGCAGAACCAATTGGAGAGAAATGAAAAGGATGAGGCACTGAGACACGCTCAGCAGAGTACAAGCAGCAGTGCTTGAACAAGTAACTGGAGCGTGATGTGCACTCAAAAAATAAAAAACACAGACTGAAGTGAACACTGAAACACAACTGTTCACAATCTGTGAAAGGCTACTCCTTTGTCTACTTCTATAGTGTTTGCAACCAATGTATTGGATACGGATGGAAGCGCGTCACACTAATAGATTATATTTATTTTAAATGGAATGGAGCAGAACCAATTGGAGAGAAATGAAAAGGATGAGGCACTGAGACACGCTCAGCAGAGTACAAGCAGCAGTGCTTGAACAAGTAACTGGAGCGTGATGTGCACTCAAAAAATAAAAAACACAGACTGAAACGAACACTGAAACACAACTGTTCACAATCTGTGAAAGGCTACTCCTTTGTCTACTTCTATAGTGTTTGCAACCAATGTATTGGATACGGATGGAAGCGCGTCACACTAATAGATTATATTTATTTTAAATGGAATGGAGCAGAACCAATTGGAGAGAAATGAAAAGGATGAGGCACTGAGACACGCTCAGCAGAGTACAAGCAGCAGTGCTTGAACAAGTAACTGGAGCGTGATGTGCACTCAAAAAATAAAAAACACAGACTGAAGTGAACACTGAAACACAACTGTTCACAATCTGTGAAAGGCTACTCCTTTGTCTACTTCTATAGTTTTGCAACCAATGTATTGGATACGGATGGAAGCGCGTCACACTAATAGATTATATTTATTTTAAATGGAATGGAGCAGAACCAATTGGAGAGAAATGAAAGGATGAGGCACTGAGACACGCTCAGCAGAGTACAAGCAGCAGTGCTTGAACAAGTAACTGGAGCGTGATGTGCACTCAAAAAATAAAAAACACAGACTGAAGTGAACACTGAAACACAACTGTTCACAATCTGTGAAAGGCTACTCCTTTGTCTACTTCTATAGTGTTTGCAACCTATGTATTGGACACGGATGGAAGCGCGTCACACTAATAGATTATATTTATTTTAAATGGAATGGAGCAGAACCAATTGGAGAGAAATGAAAAGGATGAGGCACTGAGACACGCTCAGCAGAGTACAAGCAGCAGTGCTTGAACAAGTAACTGGAGCGTGATGTGCACTCAAAAAATAAAAAACACAGACTGAAGTGAACACTGAAACACAACTGTTCACAATCTGTGAAAGGCTACTCCTTTGTCTACTTCTATAGTGTTTGCAACCAATGTATTGGATACGGATGTAAGCGCGTCACACTAAAATTTAAATTGCATGGAGCAGCAAGAATTACAATGAAGAAAAAAAAAAGAGTCTGTGAGTGACACGTGCAGATGCCTACAGACAGCGTTGCATGCAGAGCAAACTGCAGCGTCACCTGCACTCACACACACCTTGCAGAGCTGTTAAAACAACACTGCAGGCAAAAGGAAGCTTTACACAGCGGTTGGTGCTAGCCTGCCTACAGCACAGTACACTAAATCGCAATCTCTAAAGGGTATGCCACACTAAACAATATCGCTAACGGGATCGCTAAAAAACGTCACTATTTAGCGATCCCGTCAGCGATGTTGTTCAGTGCGGCAGCTTCCAGCGACGAGCTTCCTGCTGTGATCTCGCTCGTCGCTGGAATCGCTCCGGACCCTATTTTCTCGTCGGCGCTCCCGCTGGGTAAGTATCTTATCGCTGTGTGGCACCTTTTCTTAGCGATTTAGCGGTACTTTTGTACCGCTAAAGTCGTTAAGAAGATCGCTAACGGCGATAGCGTCGTTAACTATATCGCTAAATGCGGAAGCATTTAGCGATATAGAAACAATCCCGCTAGCGATCGCATTAGTATGCGTCGTTATTGTGATCGCTAGCGGGATTGTTTAGTGTGGCAGTACCTTAACTGTCCCTCAGAGTGAGCACAGCAGCGTTCTGTCCCTAACTGAATTCACAGCACAGTGACGCTAAAATGGCGGCGGCGCCTTTTATAGTGCATTCTGACATCATTTCAGCATCCAATCACAGCCATGCCATTAGTTAACATGACCGCAGCAGTACAGGATGTGCCCACACTTCTTAGGATTCCTCATTGGCTGACTAAAATCACATTGCCTCTCAAAGAATTATGGGAACTTCCGATTCCGGTATACGATATATGGAAAATATCGGAACTAAGTATCGAAAGGCCGAAACAGCTAATATCGGCCGATACCCGATACTTGCAGTATCGTATCGCTCAACACTACTCATGAGAGAATCGCATCGCAATCCTCAGACTGACCCGACACCTCTCCTGACCGGAGTGTGACAGTGTGATGGATTACTATGCAGCTGTCGCGCTCAGGTCAGGAGAGCCGACGGTTACTCCTAGGATTGCGATGCAATCTTTGCACAAGAAATACGGTCCCCTAACAAGCATAACAATACAGTAACCACGAGCTGCATTCTATGTTATAATAATAAATTAATAATTTCATAATAAGCAATTTATTAAAGGCTTGGAATAAATGTCAGCAAGCAACTATGAGACTACAGACTGCCAAATCATGATGGGGTTAGCTGAACCCCTAGCTAAGCCTATGGGTCCACTACCATCTCCAAAGCAGGTGGAATTGTGCATTATGATGAGCAACTTGGTTGCAAAGGGCCCATGTCATGACCCAGGACGGGGTTTTGTCTTTGCCCCGTCCTGGTCAGATTGGGGTTAATGGTTTCAGCCTCTCTCTGGCAGAGGGCGGCTATTTAGTTGCCAATTGACCTAGGTCTGGTGTCAGTTATACTCCTGCCCTCGGCTGAGTTAGTTGACCTCCTGTGTGCCTGTGCCTTGTGCCTGATCTTGTTGCTTGTTTGGTTTTGACCCGGTCCGTCTATTCGTTGTGAGCTTGTCTACTGTTTTGGTACTGTGTATTTGCCCGTTCTGGTTTTCTGATCCCTTGGCTATGTTCTGGTTATTCTCTGCCTGCTCCACTTGTACTGCGTTGCTCCCTCTGTGTATGACCTGGCTATCCTGACTATCCGTTTTGTCTATGCCCCTTGGTAACTCTGTCCCGTAGTTACCCTTCTAGGAGTTTTCCTTCTGCTCATAGCTCTCTGGAGCTTAGGCCACGCCCATCAGCAGTCACGTGCTTAAGGTCCTCTGGCCTGAAACAATCTCTGTCTGTTACTGCTTCTCTGAGAGACCTGTGGCCGGCGCCGCCCCTTGGCAGTCACGTGCTTAGGGTCCTGTTAGTCTGAATCACGCATCTTCACCGCTGCTGCCCCGCTCCACAGGTATCTTTGAGTGCAGTCTGTCTTATTCAGGACACGCGCACTGGCTCAGTGAGCAAGTACAGTGCGGTGTTCATGATATTATAACTGACCGCTACCTTTTTTTTTTTTTTTTTCTCTGTGTGTGTGTTATGGATCCTATGTATGCTCTTTCTGAGCAGGTAAAGCGCCTGACTCAGATGTCTGAGACACTGAATGAGGAACAACAAGCTCTGTCTCAGTCTCAGCAGCTGATGGCTGACACTGTGCAGGGGGCTTTATCATCTGGTGCTCATGGGACAGGGGTTCAAGATGTTATATTAGTTTCCCCAGAGCCCCCGGTTAAATTACCAGACACCTTTTCCGGAGATAGAAAGGAATTTAAAGTTTTCAAAGAGGGCTGTAAGCTTTTTTTTTCTTTAAGACCGCACTCTTCTGGGGATGAAAGTCAGAGGGTGGGGGTCATTATATCTCTGTTAAGGGAGCCCCCAGGCTTGGGCTTTTTCCCTTCCTATCACTGTCCCTGAGAGAATGACTGTGGATGCATTTTTTTAGGCCCTGGGGCATATTTATGATGAGCCTGATCGAGTGCTGATGGCTGAGGACATGGTGATGAGTGTATGTCAGGGGAAGCACTCAGCCGAGTGGTTTTGCTCAGAGTTCAGACGCTGGGCTGCTGAGGTCTGTTGGGATGATGCCGCCCTCCGGGGCTTGTTCCGTAGAGGCCTGTCTGAACGTCTGAAAGATGCCTTGGCACTCCACCCTCCGCCTGATTCTCTGGAGGACGCCATGACGCAGGCCGTCCGAATGGATCGCAGGCTGCGGGCGAGAGGTGTGATGCAGGTTGAAACACCACTTTTCTCCAGTGGAAGGGGAGCCAGTCCTGTATTGGAGTCCATGGAGATGGGAGCCATCGACCTCAAAGAGAAAGAAAGGAGACGGAGGCGTTTAGAAAAGCTGTGTTTTTACTGCGGTGATCCTGGACATTGGAAAAAGAACTGTTCCTCCTGCCCACCGACTAACAAGCGACTGAGTCTGGGTGATCATCGTGGAGGTCACTCAGACTCTCAGGTACCCTTTCCTTCATTTTCTAAGATACTGTTAAAGGTGGAACTTGGTGTGAAGAACTGCTTTTTCCTTACTTCAGCTTTTGTGGACTGTGGTTCATCCTTGAACCTGATTGACTCTAAGCTGGTGGCCAGCTGTAGATTAGGGACAGTTAGGTTGGAGACTCCGATAAAAATAATGGCCATTGATTCTACACCTCTCACCAAGGACGGTGTCCATTTTGTCTCTGAAGAATTCACCCTCAGGGTGGGGGCCCTTCACCAGGAGCGTATGTCATGTTTTGTTTTGGATAACCTCTCTGCTGGCCTGGTGTTAGGGTTTCCCTGGTTGCAACAGCATAACCCGATTACTGACTGGGATTCCCGTGATATTGTTAAATGGGGATCTAATTGTTCTGAAAAATGTCTTGCTACTGTGTCTGTGTCGTCCGTTGGTCTGGAAGGTATTCCGGAGTACCTGAAGGACTATGCAGACGTTTTCTCTGAAAAAGAGGCTGAAGTTTTACCACCACACCGCCCATTTGATTGTGCCATTGACCTGGTTCCAGGTACCAAATTGCCCAAGGCCCGCTTGTATAACCTCTCGGGTCCCGAGCGGGCTGCTATGAAAGAATACATTTCCGAGAGCCTTCGTAAGGGACACATTCGTCCTTCTGTTTCCCCCATGGCGGCGGGGTTCTTTTTCGTTAAGAAAAAAGACGGTGGTTTGCGCCCATGCCTCGATTTTCGAGAGTTAAATAAGATAACTGTGAGAAATACTTACCCCCTCCCACTTATTCCCAGTTGTCTGGGGCTAAGTGGTTTTCGAAATTGGATCTGCGGGGTGTTAGGGTTCGAGTTCCTGCTCCTGCACAAGGGGAGTCTCGAACCAGTGCCGCTGCGGTCTCCCATTCATCTCCGGCCGCAGTGGAGCCTGCTCAGCAGAGACGTCGTTCCAAGCGTCTTGTCCACTCCACTACTGGGCAGTGACTTGCTGCTGCCTTTCCTGGATCTGCTATTATAGCCAGTTCTGGAGCAGACGTCTTTGGGATAAAGTCCTGCATTTTCCCTTCTGAGCGTGCCCAGAGTGAGATCTCTCATTGGAGATCAGGGGTCACATGCTCAGGTACTGCAGCAGCTCCTATTGGCCCGCCAGGAAGGCCCTGTTACTACTAGTCTTCTGAACAGGTTCTCATTGGTCCTTGTTCCTGGAAGGTCCTGTAGCTGTTGCTATAAAAGGGTAGCATGGCTGGGCCGCCATGCGCTAATATCAACCATTGTATGCTATGCGCCAGTGTGGTCATGCGTGTGTGTGGTTAGGGACCCGGCTGAAATAAGCCACTAGAATACCGACTTAATCGGTGAGGAGTTTAGTGTGCTAGCTGGTCAGGGTCGGTGTCCTAGATGCCCTAGATTACCGGCATAACCGGTGAGGAGTTTGATTGCCGTATTCAGGGTCTGGCGTTCAGACGCCATAGATTGCGGGTGACTCCCGCGAGGACATTAGCGCATGACCACGTATTATGCTCGCTAGCAATTAACCGTGTGCCTGAGAGCCTGACAGGACACGGTGTTTGTTCTCAGCGGCTCTGTGACGTAACAGGGTTCGCTCTCGACGCTAGACAGCGCCCTAGCGTTTTACTTTGCGGCTCACTGAAGCTAAGTGAGTTCGCACATATCGCCATATAGCACTGTGGCATCCCGTTAGCGGCTCTGTGAATTAACAGAGTCTGCACTTACTGCCACAACGCGCTACGGCGTTTATTTTAGCGACTCTGCGGTATAACAGAGTTCGCTACTTTCGTCATCTTACTAGCAGCAGGCTTTGCTTGCACGGTGGACCCCGGGCTGCGAACGTACCTCTCCACTTTATATATTTGGTGCGTTCCGCAGACCCTAACATAATATTAGCGCCAGGGTCTGGCTAGTAAAATGGCGGACGAAGAGCGTCTATTGCAGTACATCCAGCAGCTGAAGGGTAGGTTGGAGGCTCTTGAGAGCACAACCTCAGCTGTGGATGTTACCGCAGTCGCTGTTCAGGCTGCTAGCAGTGGCTGCAGCCAGTTTGTCCTCTGCCACCTCTGCCCCTACATTATCCCACCTCCCGCTTCCTGACAAGTTTGCCGGTGATAGCAAGCAATGTCGGGGATTCGTGAGTCAGTGCTCTATACATCTCGAGCTTCTGGCTGCATGTTTTCCCACGGATCGGGCACAAGTGGGTTTTGTACTTTCTCTACTATCGGGCAGAGCGTTGGAGTGGGCAACGCCGCTGTGGGAGCGCGATGATCGTGTGGTGCAGAGTGCTCCTCGTTTCTTGGAGGCTCTTAAAAAGGTCTTTTTAGGACCCCAGGTCACCCACGATACGGCGCTACAACTGCTGGCATTGACACAGGGTTCGTCTTTGGTCAGTCAGTTTTCCGTCCAGTTTCGGACTCTGGCTGCTGAGCTAGATTGGTCTGATAAAGTTCTTATTCCTATCTACTGGCGGGGACTGGCTGACCATGTTAAAGACGCTTTGGCTACCAGGGAGATTCCCGCCACACTGGAGAAGCTTATCTCCATATCTACCCGCATTGACCTCCGTTTTCACGAGCGGAGGTTGGAGCGGGCCCAGTGTAGGCAGAGGTTTCGGTTGGCTCCTACCTTTGCCAAACCTCTCGAATCCCCGATCTGGCGTCCGAACCTCAAAAGGCCACAGAAGTTCCTCATGTAGGACCTAAGTCTCGGTCCGTCCGAGTATCCGTGGTTTGTAACCATTGTCAGCAGACAGGACACTATGCCAACAGATGTCCACAGCGATCGGGGAAGCGATCGCGTCTAGTGGCCCTGGGAGGAGGTTCACTAGAGACAGCGGCATTTTCCTCCAAGATAACATTTAAAGGGACAATCACTGTTGGTACTTCCATTCTCACCGCCGACCTTTGCGTGGACTCAGGAGCAGAGGGGAATTTCATGTCCTCTAGCTTTGCTCGCCGTCATGCAATACCTCTGGTGGCGCTTGACAAATCAGTGACTGTTCGGGTAGTGAATGGGTCGTCATTGCCCTCACAAATTACACACCAGACTGTCCCACTTGCATTGTCTGTATCTCCTTCCCATCAGGAATTTATTTCCCTACTCGTCCTTCCCGAGGGAATAGACGAGATCCTACTAGGTATACCTTGGCTCCGTTTCCACTCCCCACATATAGAGTGGACTTCGGGTAGGATACTGGGTTGGAGTGATGCATGTACAGGCAGATGTGTCAGAAGTTGCGTTCAGGTTACCACTACTGAGTTACCCGCAGATCTTACTCCACTTCCCAAGCACTACTGGTCATATGCAGACGTGTTCTCCAAGAAGGCTGCGGAGACTCTTCTGCCTCATCGCCCCTATGACTGTCCTATCGACCTCTTGCCTGGCGCAGAACCTCCTCGGGGAAGGGTCTATCCCCTCTCTCTTCCTGAGACAGAGGCCATGTCGCAATATATTCAGGAGAACCTGGCAAGAGGGTTTATTAGGAAGTCGGTGTCACCGGCAGGGGCGGGATTTTTCTTCGTGCAGAAGAAAAACGGAGAATTGCGTCCGTGTATTGATTACAGGGGTCTTAACGCCATCACCGTTAAAAACAAGTACCCGTTGCCCCTGATCTCTGAGCTATTTGATAGGCTTCGGGGAGCAAGGGTATTCACTAAACTAGATCTGCGCGGTGCTTATAACCTGATTCGCATCCGTGAGGGGGACGAATGGAAGACGGCTTTTAATACCAGGGATGGGCATTACGAATATCTGGTGATGCCCTTTGGGCTCTGTAATGCTCCAGCCGTTTTCCAAGACTTTGTCAATGACATCTTCCGGGATATGCTCTCCACCTCGGTCGTAGTCTATCTGGATGATATACTCATCTTCTCTCCAGATATTGACTCCCACCGGAGGGATGTTGGCAGGGTCTTCGACCTCCTACGGGCAAATTCCCTTTACGCAAAGTTGGAGAAATGTGTGTTTGAGCAGGAGTCCTTACCTTTCCTGGGCTATATCATCTCCGCCCAGGGATTGGCTATGGATCCTGCCAAACTACAGGCGGTGATGGACTGGCAAGAACCCCACTCTCTAAAGGCGGTGCAGCGCTTTATGGGGTTCATTAATTACTACCGTCAGTTCATTCCCCACTTTTCAACTTTGGTAGCTCCCGTGGTTGCCCTTACCAAAAAGGGAGCTAATCCCAAATTGTGGTCTGAAGAGGTCTCCAAGGCCTTCACGTCTATTAAGTCTCATTTCGCTAGAGCTCCCATCCTACATCGCCCCGATGTTGATAAGCCATTTATATTGGAGGTGGATGCCTCGTCCGTTGGTGCTGGAGCAGTCCTCTTCCAAAAGGATGCTCAAGGTCGGAAGCATCCATGCTTCTTTTTCTCCAAGACCTTCACACCAGCAGAGAGGAATTATTCCATCGGGGACAGGGAGTTGCTAGCAATGAAGTTGGCCTTCTCGGAGTGGAGACATCTGTGGGAGGGAGCTCGCTTTCCCTTCCAAGTCTTCACGGATCACAAAAACCTGGTATATCTTCAGACAGCCCAGCGGCTTAATTCTCGCCAAGCCAGATGGTCCTTGTTCTTCTCCCGGTTTCATTTCACACTGCATTTCCTCTCGGGAGAGAAGAACATTCGTGCTGACGCTCTCTCTCGCTCTGTGGTGTCCTCGGAGGAGGAGGTGGAGGAGCCTCGGCTTATCGTCCCCACAGAGAGCCTGAGAACAGTGGCCCCGGTTTCGCTAGAGTCTGTGCCCCCGGGCAAGACTTTTGTGCCTACTAATTTGCGACCGGAGGTACTCTCTTGGGCACATTCGTCCAGGGTGGGTGGACACTTTGGGGCAAAGAGGACATCTGAATTGCTGGCGAGGACATATTGGTGGCCGCATATGGTCCGTGATGTTGGGGACTATGTTCGGGCGTGTGTCTCCTGCGCCAAAAATAAGTCTCCACGACAACGGCCAGCTGGGTTACTTTACCCTTTGCCGGTGGCAGACAGGCCCTGGGAGATGGTTGGGATGGACTTTGTGGTGGGCTTGCCCAAGTCTCGGGGTTGCACCATCATTTGGGTAATCACCGACCATTTCTCTAAAATGGTGCATCTGGTGCCACTACCACGGTTACCTTCTGCACGGGCTCTGGCAGCGTTGTTTGTTAGGCACATCTTCCGTTTACACGGCATGCCGGACAAGATTGTCAGTGACCGAGGTCCCCAGTTTGCGTCTCGGTTCTGGAGAGAGCTTTGTCGTCTACTCAGTATTGAGTTAAATCTCTCTTCAGCGTACCATCCTGAGACGAATGGGTTGGTAGAGAGGGCCAACCAGACCTTGGTCACCTATCTACGACATTTTGTCTCAGCCAGGCAGGATGACTGGGCATCCTTGCTACCATGGGCTGAGTTTGCATTAAACAATGCTGTGGCTGATTCCACCGGACAGACCCCATTCCTCCTGAACTACGGTCAGCATCCGCGGGTACCAGTGCCTATGCCCGTGTCTTCCGCCGATTCCAGGGTGGCAGACTGGGCTGTGGAGGCACGGGACATTTGGGACCGCACGCTGGATGCCATTCAGGCCTCCAAAGAGAGGATGAGGTCTTCGGCCGATGCCCATCGGCGTCCCGCTCCTACATTTGCTCCTGGGGATTTGGTGTGGCTCTCCGCCCGTAACATCAGGCTGCGAGTTGAGTCCACTAAGTTGGCACCCCGCTACCTGGGTCCTTTCAAGGTCCTCGAGCAGGTTAACCCTGTGGTATACTGTTTAGCTCTTCCACCACGCCTGGGTATCTCTGACACCTTTTACGTGTCCCTCCTGAAACCCGTGTTCATGTCCCGGTTTTCTGAGTCATCTGCCGGGACATCGGGTTCATCTGCGGATGACCATGAGGTGAACGCCATCGTGGGGTGTAAGGTGGTACTGGGCAAAAAGTTTTATTTGGTGGACTGGAGGGGCTATGGGCCTGAGGATAGGTCTTGGGAGCCTGCCGAGCATGTTCACGCTCCGCAGCTCATCGCTGCCTTTGAACGCAGCGAGGCCCAGAGAAGGGGGGGCCCTAGGAGGGGGGGTAATGTTAGGGTTCGAGTTCCCGCTCCTGCACAAGGGGAGTCTCGAACCAGTGCCGCTGCGGTCTCCCATTCATCTCCGGCCGCAGTGGAGCCTGCTCAGCAGAGACGTCGTTCCAAGCGTCTTGCCCACTCCACTACTGGGCAGTGACTTGCTGCTGCCTTTCCTGGATCTGCTATTATAGCCAGTTCTGGAGCAGACGTCTTTGGGATAAAGTCCTGCATTTTCCCTTCTGAGCGTGCCCAGAGTGAGATCTCTCATTGGAGATCAGGGGTCACATGCTCAGGTACTGCAGCAGCTCCTATTGGCCCGCCAGGAAGGCCCTGTTACTACTAGTCTTCTGAACAGGTTCTCATTGGTCCTTGTTCCTGGAAGGTCCTGTAGCTGTTGCTATAAAAGGGTAGCATGGCTGGGCGCCATGCGCTAATATCAACCATTGTATGCTATGCGCCAGTGTGGTCATGCGTGTGTGTGGTTAGGGACCCGGCTGAAATAAGCCACTAGAATACCGACTTAATCGGTGAGGAGTTTAGTGTGCTAGCTGGTCAGGGTCGGTGTCCTAGATGCCCTAGATTACCGGCATAACCGGTGAGGAGTTTGATTGCCGTATTCAGGGTCTGGCGTTCAGACGCCATAGATTGCGGGTGACTCCCGCGAGGACATTAGCGCATGACCACGTATTATGCTCGCTAGCAATTAACCGTGTGCCTGAGAGCCTGACAGGACACGGTGTTTGTTCTCAGCGGCTCTGTGACGTAACAGGGTTCGCTCTCGACGCTAGACAGCGCCCTAGCGTTTTACTTTGCGGCTCACTGAAGCTAAGTGAGTTCGCACATATCGCCATATAGCACTGTGGCATCCCGTTAGCGGCTCTGTGAATTAACAGAGTCTGCACTTACTGCCACAACGCGCTACGGCGTTTATTTTAGCGACTCTGCGGTATAACAGAGTTCGCTACTTTCGTCATCTTACTAGCAGCAGGCTTTGCTTGCACGGTGGACCCCGGGCTGCGAACGTACCTCTCCACTTTATATATTTGGTGCGTTCCGCAGACCCTAACACGGGGGGCATATAACCTTATCCGGGTCCGGGAGGGGGATGAGTGGAAGACTGCTTTTCTCACTACTGAAGGGTTGTTTGAAAACTTGGTCATGCCTTTCGGTCTGACCAACGCACCGGCAGTCTTCCAAAATTTTATTAATCATGTGTTTTCTGACTTTATTGGGTGTTTTATGGTTGTGTATTTGGATGACATTCTTACTCGCCTGATAAACAAACTCACAACGATCATCTTCGGGCAGTTCTCCAAAGGCTCCGGGAGAACTGTCTCTTTGCTAAGCTAGAGAAATGTTCATTCTTCGTTCAGGAACTGTCGTTTCTGGGGTTCATTGTGTCTGCTGAGGGGTATCGCATGGATCCTAATAAGGTGCAGGCCATTGTTGATTGGGTACAACCTCGTGATTTGAAGGCTCTGCAGCGTTTCTTAGGATTCGCAAATTACTATCGCAAGTTTATAAGGGGGTTCTCGCAGGTAGTTAAACCTCTCACAGATCTGACTCAAAAGGGGGCTGATGTCAAGAATTGGTCAGCCGCAGCGGTGGCTGCGTTTCAGTTCTTAAAAAATGTTTCATGTCTGCTCCGGTTCTTATTCAACCGGACCCGTCTGAACCATTTATTGTTGAGGTGGACGCCTCGGAGGTGGGGGTGGGAGCAGTGTTGTCCCAGGGACCCGCCACTTTGACTAATTTGAGACCCTGTGCCTTTTTCTCTAAGAAATTCTCTCCTGCGGAGAGAAATTATGATGTTGGGAATTGAGAACTTCTGGCCGTGAAGTTGGCCTTTGAAGAATGGAGGCATTTTTTGGAGGGTGCTGTCCATCCTATTACCGTGGTTACGGACCACAAGAACCTAGCTTACATTGAGTCTGCTAAAAGGTTGACTCCTAGACAGGCAAGATGGTCGCTTTTTTTTTCTAGATTCCAGTTCTCCATCACTTTTCGGCCAGGATCCAAAAATGTCAAGGCTGATGCCTTGTCACGCAGTCTGGATCCGGTGTCTCCCCCCGAACCTCCATCCTCCATTCTTCAGCCTGGGGTGGTGGTGGCAGTTGTTTCTGCTGGGTTGGAGCAGGAGATTCGGGAAGCTCAGTCTCTTGCCCCTCCGGCTAAGCCGGTGGATAAACTTTTTGTACCAGTTCAATTTCGTCTCAGGGTCCTTCGGGAATTCCACGACTCAGTTCTGGGTGGACATCCTGGGATCTCGGCTACCCGGAGGGCCATCTCTAGGATATTCTGGTGGTCTTCTTTAGCCTCTGATGTTGGGGAATTTGTGTCTGCTTGTGGGGTATGTGCCCGTGCGAAACCCCCCCATAACCGGCCGGCCGGGGAATTGGTGCCACTGCCAATTCCTGATAGACCATGGACCCATTTGTCCATGGATTTTATCACCAACCTTCCTCCTTCCAAGGGTAATACCGTCATTTGGGTAGTGGTGGACAGGTTTAGTAAGCAAGCACATTTTGTACCCTTGTCGGCTTTACCTAATGCAGAAACGTTGTCCAGATTGTTTGTTGAGCGTGTGGTGCGGTTTCATGGGGTACCCTTGAATGTGGTGTCTGATAGGGGGGTACAATTTGTTTCCAGATTTTGGAGGGCATTTTGTAAGAGGTTGGGTATTGATCTGTCTTTTCATCCGCTTATCATCCAGAGACTAATGGGCAGACTGAGCGGACCAATCAGTCTTTAGAGCAAATCCTGCGTTGCCTGACCTCAGCCCGACAGGATGATTGGTGTACTGCGTTACCTTTGGCTGAGTTCGAGTTTAACAACCGCACTAACCAGTCTACGGCACATCTCCCTTTTTCTGCAATTATGGGTTTCATCCACATTTTGGGGAGTTCTCCCGTTTGGACTCTGGGTGTCCTGGGGCGGATGGGACAATACAGCGGTTGGGGGAGTTATGGCAGGAGGTTCAAAGGAACATTACAAAGGCTCAGTCTAAATATAAGTTTTTTGCTGACAAGAAACGGTCTGTGGGGCCGGTGTTCCAGGTTGGGGATAAGGTATGGTTATCTACTAGGAATATAAGGCTAAAGGTCCCCTCTGCGAAACTTGGACCTAAATTTATTGGTCCTTATGAAATTACGGAAGCAGTTAACCCGGTGGCATTTCGGTTGCGTCTCCCTCCGTCTCTACGGATTCCCAACGTTTTCCATAGGGCCCTTTTGAAACCTGTGGGGTCCTGTAGGGAAGGATCGTTGTCTTCCCCACCACCGGTTTTGGTAGATGGGCAGTCTGAGTACGAGGTGGAACGAATTCTTGACTCTAGGTTTGTCCGTCGTGCTCTTCAGTATCTGATACATTGGAGGGGCTACGGTCCGGAGGACCGGTCGTGGGTTCCTGCTCGATCTGTTCATGCGGATCAGTTGGTCCGGGCCTTTCATGCCAGGTGTCCTGAGAAACCCGGGGGTCCGGTGGCCCCCCATTGAGAGGGGGGTACTGTCATGACCCAGGACGGGTTTTGTCTTTGCCCCGTCCTGGTCAGATTGGGGTTAATGGTTTCAGCCTCTCTCTGGCAGAGGGCGGCTATTTAGTTGCCAATTGACCTAGGTCTGGTGTCAGTTATACTCCTGCCCTCTGCTGAGTTAGTTGACCTCCTGTGTGCCTGTGCCTTGTGCCTGATCTTGTTGCTTGTTTGGTTTTGACCCGGTCCGTCTATTCGTTGTGAGCTTGTCTACTGTTTTGGTACTGTGTATTTGCCCGTTCTGGTTTTCTGATCCCTTGGCTACGTTCTGGTTATTCTCTGCCTGCTCCACTTGTACTGCGTTGCTCCCTCTGTGTATGACCTGGCTATCCTGACTATCCGTTTTGTCTATGCCCCTTGGTAACTCTGTCCCGTAGTTATAGGAGTTTTCCTTCTGCTCATAGCTCTCTGGAGCTTAGGCCACGCCCATCAGCAGTCACGTGCTTAAGGTCCTCTGGCCTGAAACAGACTCTGTCTGTTACTGCTTCTCTGAGAGACCTGTGGCCGGCGCCGCCCCTTGGCAGTCACGTGCTTAGGGTCCTGATAGTCTGAAGCACGCATCTTCACCGCTGCTGCCCCGCTCCACGGGTATCTTTGAGTGCAGTCTGTCTTATTCAGGACAAGCGCACTGGCTCAGTGAGCAAGTGCAGTGCGGTGTTCATGATAGCCCATATATAGTTCTAGCACAGAGGTCATCTTCTGTCTATGTCCACCAGTGGGTAGCCAGATACACAGTGGGCAATCTGGGTGGGTACCATATACCACCTCATGAGGACTTTATAGGATGACTATAATTAAGTAATTTTAACCCTTTTTTCCCCTGAAACCTGTTTTCGCCTTCCTGACCAGGCAATTTTTTAAAATTCTGACCAGTGTGTGTCAATTTATGAGGTAATAACTAAGTGATTGTGAGACTGTTTTTCATGACAAGCTGTACATCATATTAGTGGTAAATTTAACTAAATATAATTTATGTTTATTTATGAAAATATAAAAAATTTACAAAAAAAGTGAAAATTTTGCAATTTCCACACCTTGATATTTTTATGACCTGAAACAGATAGTTTTACCACACAAAATAGTTAATAAAAACATTTACCACTTGTCTACTTTACTACAGCATCAATTTTGAAACATATTTTTTTTTTACAAAGCTATAGTAAAGCTGTAGTAAAGTATATGTAAAATTTTATCAGCAATTTCTAATTTTTCCAACAAAATTTCCAAAACCATTTTTTAGGTAACACATCACAAATGATTAGACTTTCAGGGACCTATGTGGCAGAAAATACCCAAAAGTGATGCCATTTTTAAAAACTGTACCCCTCAAAGTGCTCAAAGCCATATTCAAGAAGTTTATTTACCCTTTCGATGTTTAATAGAAATTAAAGCAATGCGTAAGGAAAAAAATGAAAATTAAGAATTTTCCCGACAATTTTTTAATGTTCACAAGGGTAACGGAGGAAAATGGATCCCAAAATTTGTTGCAAAATCTCTCCTGAGTACTCTAACACCCAATTTTTGTGAGAAACTACTATTTGGGCACATTGCAGGAAAGTAGTACCTTTGATTTTTGGAGCCCAAAATTGGCTGGAATAGAAAGCTGATGCCATGTTGTGTTTGCAGAGCCCCTGATATGCCTAAACAAGTGACCCCATTTGGAAACTGCACCCTCAAGGAACGTATCTAGATGTGTGGTGTGCACCTTGAGCCCACAGGTGCTTCACAGAAGTTGATAACGTTAAGCCGTGAAAATCAAAATTATGATTTTTCTCACAAAAATGTTGCTTTAGTCCCATATTTTTTCATTTGCACAAGGGTAACAGGAGAAAAAGGACCTCAAAATGTGTTGTGCAATTTCTTCTGGGTACGCTGATACTCCACATGTGGTAATAAATTACTGTTTGGGCACACGGCAGGGCTCAGAATAGAAGGAGCACCATTTGACTTTGGGGCACACTATGTTGAGTTTGCAGAGCCCCTGATATGCCTAAACTGTGGAAACCCCCTACAAGTGACCCCATTTTGGAAACTACATGCCTCAAGGAATTTAGGAAGAGATGTCGTGAGCACCTTGAACCCAGAGGTGCTTCACAGAATTTGATAAAGTTAAGCTGTGATGATGAAAATTAATATTGATTCCAAAAAAATGTTGCTTACGCCCCAAATTTTATATTTTCACGAAGGCAACAATACAAAATGGACCCCAAAATTTGTTGTGCAGTTTTACTGAGTACACGATACCCTATATATGGTGAAAACGCACTGCGCACACGTATGTGTGTTGTTTATGGGTTTGTGGTTTATTTAGTGTATAAAAGTAAAATTAGGCCAGGGATGTGAGGTTTGTTAATGCATACGTTAGGGGTCGAGTTCCCGCTTCTACACAAGGGGAATCTTGAGCCGTCCCTGCTGCGGCCTCCCATCCGTCTCCGGCCGCAGTGGACTCTGCTCAGCCTAGACGTCGGTCCCAGCGTCTCGCCCAGTCTAACATTGTGCAGAGGATCACTGCTGCTCCTCCAGGCTCTGCTATTGTAGCCAGTACTGGTTAGCGGCGAGCAGACGTCTTTAGGAAAAAGTCCTTGCTTTCCCCTTCTGAGCATGCCCAGAGTAAGATCTCTCATTGGAGATCAGGGGTCACATGCTCAGGTACTGCAGCACCTCCTATTGGTCCGCCAGGAAGGTCCTGAAACCACTTGTGTTCTGGAGCAGTTTCCTTTTGGTCCTTATCTGGCAGGTCCTGTAGCTGCTACTATAAAAGGGTGGCATGGTCGTGCCGCCATGCGCTAGTATCAATCACATTATGTGCTTTGCACCAGGGTGATCTTGCTCGCATGTGTTAGGGCTCGGCTGAAATAAGCCCCTAGAATACCGGCACCTCCGGTGAGGAAATTGTATGCACGTGTTTAGGGCTCGGCTGAAATAAGCTCTAAAGGTACTGCCACACTAAACAATCCCGCTAGCGATCACGATAACGACGCATACTAATGCGATCGCTAGCGGGATTGTTTCTATATCGCTTAGTGCGGCCACATTTAGCGATATAGTTAACGACGCTATCGCCGTTAGCGATCTTCTTAACGACTTTAGCGGTACAAAAGTACCGCTAAATCGCTAAGAAAGGTGCCACACTAGCGATATATACTTACCCAGCGGGAGCGCCGACGAGAAAATAGGGTCCGGAACGATTCCAGCGACGAGCGAGATCACAGCAGGAAGCTCGTCGCTGGCAGATGCCGCACTGAACAACATCGCTAACGGGATCGCTAAATAGTGACGTTTTTTAGCGATCCCGTTAGCGATATTGTTCAGTGTGGCATACCCTTTAGAATACCGGCTTCTCCGGTGAGGAGATTGTCTGATTGCATTGCTGATTGCGTTGCTACGGACTGCTGTCCGCACAGCAGTTGTCTGTGCATACCTGTGGAGTTAACAGGACACAGTCCATATTTCTGCGTTTCTACCTTAGCGACTCTGTGAAGTAACAGAGTTCGCTTATACCGCCATATAGGGCCACAGTGTCCATAGTTGCGACTCTGCGAAGTAACAGAGTTCGCTATTCCGCCATCCTACTAGCAGCAGGCTCTGCCTGCACAGTGGACCCCGGGCTGCGAACGCACTTATTATTTATATTTATTTTGTGCGTTCTGCCAGCCCTAACATAATACTAGCGCCAGGGTTTGGCTAGTAAAATTGCGGACGACCAGTGTCTACAGCGGTAAATCCAGCAGCTGGAGGGTAGGTTGGCGGCTCTAGAGCGCACAACCTCAGCTGTGGATGTTACCGGCTGCTAGCGTGGCTGCAGCCAGTTTGTCCTCTGCCACCCCTGCTCCGACTTTATCCCGTCTCCCGCTTCCAGACAAGTTTGCAGGTGACAGCAAGCAATGTCGGGGATTCGTGAGTCAGTGTTCCATTCAGCTTGAGCTTCTGGCTGCACGTTTTCCCACGGAACGGGCGAAGGTGGGTTTTGTCTTATCACTCCTGTCGGGCAGGGCGTTGGAGTGGGCAACGCCGCTGTGGGAGCTCGACGATCGTGTGGTACAGAGTGCTCCTCTCTTTCTGGAGGCTCTGAGACAGGTCTTCTTAGGACCTCGTGTCACCCACGATACGGCGCTCCAACTGCTGGCAATATCAAAGGGTTCATCCATGGCAGGGCCGGCGTCAGCACCCGGCATACCCGGGCAAGTTCCAGGGCCCTGAGTAGGCGGGGGGCCCACTCGCCGTCGGGCACCCCGGCGCCTGTTAGCGGTGCCAGCGCCGCCACTGGGCCCCCCCGCTTGCTCAGGGCCCCAGCAGCAGCCGGCGCAATACTTACCTCTCCCCGTGCCTCCGCTGCCGAAGCTCCGGACTCCAGGGGGAG